>CM044436.1:76936914-77029050 GCA_024363595.1 Xenopus borealis
ATGGACTCGGTCTTTTTTCAACCCAATTTAACTATGTAACTATGTAACTATGTAACTCCAAATTGATCCCAATTTGGCAGGTTTAAGGTGGTAAATAGTCAATTTGAATTCTCACAGGCCCAGTGTATGATACATTTTGAAAATCTGATTACATTTTTTTTTTAAAAATGCCATTGAATTTTAACTATTCACTACTTGAATTTCACAAAAAAACTAAAAAATGTGAATTTCAAAATTCGAATTTTCACTTCAACCCTTGATAAATCTGCCCCTTAGAGAATATTTTCCTCACTGTCAGGCATGTTTGGAAAAAATAGCAAGCATTTGTAAACTGGCCCCTTAGATGTGTACATAATTATTTCAATTTGAATAAACAAAATCTTGGTTTACTTTGAAAAAATAACTGCATTAGTATGAAGTAATAAGATTTAGTCATTTAGCAAACATTGATCACAACACAAATGTGTTTTGAATTGGATTTTAAAAACAATATTCCATGCAATCAACTAAGGAAGTGCATTCTTGTCAGATAACTGCATTACAGTACAGTTTAGAATAAATCTATGCAGTTGAAAGCACTTCATAATTGAGACATTGATGAAACATACTCTTGGGAAGCAACACATAGAAACAAATCAAAATCTCCACTGTATGTCAAATCAGTTACCAGTAAAGTTGGCTGCATGTATGAACAATGGAAAATAAAACAAAGTAAGTGCTAGTAGCAGTACAGAAAGAACAAGTAAAGTACTGTAGAAGATGAAAGTGCTGCCTAATGCCATGGAAGAAGGAATGATACACTAAAGGAACAAGACATTAAGACAGTGGACTGCTTTATTAAGATTGGTGATAAATAAAACCATTGCAGTTTAGCATCTGTATGTGGAAACCGTCCTTTGTGGCTATAAAAGACCTAGTGCAAGGGCTATGTTGTAGTATTAAATAAGAAGACATAATCTAACTTCAGGAGAGCATCTGATAAGTGAAACGCTATATAAAAAATATTACAAGTGGAGCAAATGGGAATCAAAGCACATTTCCAAGACAACTATCTCACAAGAAGTTTGGAGGAAATTAAGTATTATGCATCAGTGGCGACCATAATCACTTAAGTAGTAACACAGTGACAAGCAGAGAGAGTCATACAAGCTGTGCCACATCATCTACAAATTTATACAGGAACTGTATGGGATCTATTATCCAGAAAAGCTTGGGGTCTGTCGTTTCAAGACCAGGTTTTTCTCTGGAATTTGCATCATCATACTTTAAGTCTGGAAATAATCATTGTAACAATAAATAAACCCAATAGGGTAATTTTGCCACCAATATGTATGTACCTTAGTTACGATCAAGTACAAGGTACTCTCTTATTTTTAAAGACAAAAAAGTGAATTATTTGCAAAAAATTTGGGGCATATTTATTTAAGAGTGAAATTAGATTTAACCACAGTCCGCTAGAGTGAAATTCCAGCACTTGCAATTCATTGGCATTTGGAAAGGCATATTTATCAAAGGGTGAACTTTCACTTTCACCCGCTGATAAATACTCTTATAAATATCCCATAGAGATCAATGGAGAGTGTCGGAATTTCACATGGAATTTCACAGTGAATTGTAGCAGTCTAACTTCACTCTTTAATAAATATGCCCCTATGGGAGATGAGCTTGTGATAATTCTGAACTAGCTGGATCTGCTACCAACAATTCTATACTATTTGATCTTCCACTGAATCAAATGTGTTTTGACATCAGTTAGCCACCCCTCAAAGTTTATAGTACTATAATACTATTTCGAAGTGAAAAAAACTTTCACATTGGACAATTTTTTTGACCTATTTCGATTGCACGATTTTGCGCAAAACCTTTCAAATTCCTAGGACAGATTCTAGGAGGTTCCCCATAGGCCACAATGGCAATATGGCAGCTTTAAGGTGGTGAAGTGTCAAAGTCGAAGGATTTTAAAGGGCCAGTACTGCGGAAATTCAACTTGTCGAATTTTAGAATTTTTTCTATTCTAATCTAATTTTGGCCAATTCGATAGTCGAAGTAGCCCCAAATTACTTTGAAATTTTAAAATTTTAAATTCAAATTTTATTCAAATATTCACTATGGCCCTTAGTAAATGTGCCCCTAAGTGTAGACATTTGGCTTTCTTTCAGATATGTTCTAAGATTTAAATTTAAAATCATGTAAAGCTTGAACTAAATATGTGAGTTAAAGATTTACTAAAATTCACAGTTTTTATACTATTCACTTCTTGTACATTTACAATTTAACATGTACAAATATCATGGGATTCCTGATTTGTTAGAAGTAACATCTTATTAAAAGAAGAAAAGTAAATTACCCAATTAGATGCAAAAAAGCATGACCCCTGCAGCACACCTTTTTAGAAAAACACAAATTACAAATAGCTACAGCAGATGATAACAACAAGCAGTCCATTTGCTGCTGTTACACAATAGAGAGGAAGAGGGAGCCAGTGTGTGCATTAGTAAGCTAGTTTCCCCAAGCAAAAGGTGCTAAACACACTGGTCTCTGCTATGTCATAGTATGCAAATGATCTCCAGGACTAGTCCAAGAGCTAAGCACAGCTCAGTAAGCTAAGGGGCGGGGCTTCACTCTGCACCAGGAAGAAGGGGAAACAAGCTGCTGATAACACAGAAACCAGAGCAGACTTGCAGCAGGGACTAGGGTACATTAATCTGGGGGGCTGTTTAGAGCAAATTTACAGATAGAAAAAAAAAGTTTACTTGTTCTTTAACAAAAACATTTTTTTAAATACTGACACAGTAACAATAAAAATCATAATATGCAAACTACCACCAATTTCAAAATTATTATACATCACAACTACCTGGATGCATGAAATTTCTTTTGCACAAATGATTGAAATATATATATATATATATATATATATATATATATATATATATATATTGCTATACCTAGCATCCCTCAGAATTAGCTGCCAGATAGAGTGCCATTTTCTACTTATAGCCATCTATAACAAAATATAAATATTGAACGGTATGGAGAAAACAATTATTACTATTGTAGCTAGTAAGTCTTTATCGGTTTAAGGTACATCACATAACTTTTTCATTTATTTGTACTCCTGAAGTTGTTACTGTTTAATACTGATTAGATCTCAAGCACCCTATATTTTAGAATTAAATTCAAATGAGAAGTGATGAAATAACTTGTGGCCATTCTTTACTAAAGACATGGATTCTCCTTTAGACTAGGCAGATGTCAGCGGGGGCCTTCGGCTCCCACGAGGGGGTGTAGTAAGGATCAAGGAGGAAGTCCTTTCCAGCGAGTCCAGGCAAAGTACAATATAGGGGAAATCCAAAGAGAGGTCAAAGTCCAGGCAAACAGGTTCAGAGGCAGGCAGCAAAGATTCAAGGTCAGGAACAGGCTCAAGATCAATATCAGGAAGTTCAGGCAATACAGGAGACCCAGGAACACAATAGCTACAATGAGCTATACTCGGGCATTGAACCTGGGTCTCCGGCGTCCTTTTAAGTTTGAATTTGGCACCGAAACGCGCCTGGCGCGGCGCGATGACGTCACTGCCGTCGCCGAAACCACGTGCCGGCTATGGGCGCCACCATCTTGACTGCACCGCCGCGGAGGTAGGATGCGCCGCCCGGAGCTCCCGGAAAGGCTCCGGGCGGCGTTCGTGACAGCAGATTTATCAACGTGTGAGATTAGAACTCACCAAAATAAAACGCACTCACTTTCTATTCATTCCTTTTTAGAATCGTATTTAGAATCGTATTTATGGTATTTTAGGGCAAAGCATAGTCATAGAACAGGCCTGGGTAGAAACCAGTCAGATGGTGTAGAATCAGGAGGCAAAGGGTGGTCAAGAACAAAAGCCTGGAAAAAGCAGAGCCAAGTCAGTAGTCAAATACAGGCATACAGTAGGTCTGTTTAGGCAGCAGCATCAAGAACAGCCAGGAGTCAAGGAACAGCAAAACAGATAAGAAGTGCACCCAAGAACTATAAGAAATAGACCTATGTTGGGCAATGGATAATGGCCACAGCCCCTTTAAATATTTGAATTTTCAGCTAACGATGATGTCACCCACGTGCTCAGAGACATCTATAATTCTAAAATAGTAGGCATCTAGTAATTCTAAAATCGAATATCCGATCATTCGAGCTATTCTATCTATTCGATATTCGATGATCGAAGAGGCCAGATTTGAATATCCGATTTCACGAAAAATTTGTACGATCGGTATTCGATCGAATTTGATCGAACTTCGATCATTTCACGTGAATTTCGTAAATTTGCCCCATCATATTGATTGCAGTTTACTAAGGGGTATATTTATGATGTGCATTGAAGTATAAAAAATATTGCCTATTTATAATGCTCCATTATAGTTCTCAACCTTAAATGAAAGCCATGCATTACAATCACTAAAACAATACAGAAAGTTAGTCAGTGCATTTATGAAGGATTTAATTTTTTTAAATGATTTCATACAACATTAAGCTAAAATGATACCAGTATTCTGCACCACATTACTCTGGTGTAAACTACTGAAGCCATTTGAACAATTCAGACTTGGTCTGGCTGGGTAGAAAAGTGATGAAAAATTTATTAAAAGTGGTGTCACCAAATACCAGTTTTCACTAATCTTTTTTTTTCCAGTTAACACCTCTTTTTTGGGAACAAATTGTACACACTTGCATAAAATCTAGGGATGCACCAAATCCACTATTTCGGATTTGGACGAATCTTTTATGAAATATTAGGCTGAATAACAAACTGAATCCGAATCCTAATTTGCACATGCTAATTAGTGACAGGAAGGTAAAAATGGAAAACATATTTTTTACTTCCTTGCTTCGTGGCACAAGGATTTGGACGAAACTGAATCAAATCCTGGATTCGTTGCATCCCTAATAAAATCATAATAAATTTATCTTACAAATAAATGGATGTAAAATGTATTATATTTTATACAAGTAACATATTCCAATACCCCTTTTCCCAACATCTCAAATTCTCTAACTGGGTTTACAGAAATATAATAAAAACATTTAATCTGGCTTGATAATTAAGCCATTTCAGTATTCTGATTTTTTTTGTAACTCTGAATACATGTAGAAAGAAA
Organism: Xenopus borealis; assembly: GCA_024363595.1. Taxonomy (NCBI): domain Eukaryota; kingdom Metazoa; phylum Chordata; class Amphibia; order Anura; family Pipidae; genus Xenopus; species Xenopus borealis. The sequence goes on from CM044436.1 coordinate 76,942,050, forward strand.
AGCTGATTGCATTATTAGCAATCAACATCCTGGTGAGGCGAGATTTCTCTTGCAGTTATTGAAGGTTGCTCCTTTCTTTCTTAGCTCAATCAGTACATTTTCTTTTACTTCTACAATAGCTTTCCAAAAATACAAAAATTTTTCCTATCAACATAGATTTATTAGGTGATTACTTTTCAGCAATTTACAAATGAGTCATTCCCACTGGCTTCAGTCCTAACTAATGGAAATAATAAAGAAAAAGAGAAAAATGTCAAAAATATTGAACATGCAGCAAGTATAAACCTATTCTGTTGCTAAGGCATTATCAAAGTTAGTTAGTCACAGATGTTAATAATAAGTCATATATAGTCGAATTTAGAAATTATGGGAGTTTAGGGGAGTTGAAAAAAACTTTAATTCGAAATTCGGCCCTTGATAAATGTACCTCTAGGGGGCAGGTTTATCAAGGCTCGAATTTCAAAGTGCAAAAACTTCTAATTCGAATTCAAAAAGAACAACCAAAATTAATTTGAATATTTTTATCAAATATGTACGTATTCGATCGAATTAAAATTGATAGATTCAAATTTTTAGCACATTAGATTTTTTCCACCAATTGACTCCATATAGGTTCTAGGAGGCCCTCCATAGGCTAAAACAGCAATTTGACAGGTTTTAGATGGTGAATGGTAGCATTTGACTTTTTAAAGAGACAGTGGGGCTCATTTATCAACACTGGGCAAATTTGCCCATGGGCAGTTACCTATAGCAACCAATCAGTGATTAGCTTTTTGAAGCCATCTGCAAGTAGAACAATGAATGCAGCAATCTGATTGGTTTCCATGGGTTACTGCCCATGGGCAAATTTGCCCAGTGTTGATAAATGACCCCCAGTGCATGATAAATTTTGAAATTCAAATTTTCGAATTTATTGCAAATTAGAATCGTATTTGGACCATTCCCTAGTTGAAGTACACAAAAATACCTCAAAATTCGAATTTTTTAAATTCAAATTTTCACTTTGTCCCTTGATAAATCTGCCTCTAACTGTTGCTTACTCATGTCCCAGGTAAATAATCTGTATTAGTCACAGCTTCAAGTTCGGCTTTATCAAGACCTCTCCAGCCTAGAGACCTTATGTTGACAAGCCTGTGCTTGCCATATTTGCTATTGTTTACATTACTCACACATTCAGACACATTTGATACAGTTGCAAGCCATTCATCAACTGAGGGTCTGTTCAAGCCTGTGTCTTCCTTTCCCAGTGTTGAACCATTGAGTTCTCTTGGTGATTTAGCCTTGTACCAATGCAACTTGTGTCCTGAGCTCTGAGTTTTATTTGTGAGTGTGTTTCTATCCTTCTACAATACTCTTGATTTCACTGTATTGTCCTTGGCCTGTTTTTTGTGACCTGCATTGTTTGGCCTGTCCAAACACCCAAAATGCTTTTCTGCCAAACAGACTTGTTTGATGGCTGCCTGCCATGCCCACTTGCTGGTTATATAATTCAGTACATGTCTTGATATTTCTTCTACTTATTTTCCATTATTTTTATTCTAACCTACATCCCACAAGTATCTGTTGCACTTAAAATTAGTCTTTGATTTTGGCAGATTAAATAGTGCTTCTCAATCCACAGATGAAGCCAGTGACTTGGTTTTTTACTGTGGAGTGGAAAGAAAATATTTTTTCTGGCTCACAGACTTACAGTTACAGCCCTGTAAGTGAAATAATGTAGAGTTCCACGGATGTTATTGCTTTATAATCTACAGTCTGGTCATTTCCCTATGGGATCAGACTGTAAATTATATCCTGATAAACGGCACGTTCTGATGTTTGAACTTGCCATTTATAAGCTAGTCATTTGCGCCACTGCTGATCTCTCCCCTCCACCCATGGACCCCTCAGTTGTAGATAGTAAATTGTGCTTCTTCTATCTCACTCCCTCTCAGCTTTGCTTCCTTCTCCGTTATCTCTCCCTGCACATGCGTGTCTGCTTCCTTTGACTCCACCCTCCCATAACGTCCCTCTGGTCTTCCTATTCCATTTACAAAATAACTCTTGAGTCTTCCTCCCCCTCCCTTCCACCGGCTCAAGTTTCACTCCCTGCTGCTTTGTGTCTCTCTGTCTGATTCCCCCTCCCATGTAGCCTCTCCAGTCTCCTGCCCCACTTGCATGGCCTCTCTCTGGTGTAGCTTCCCCACAGCATCACGTTTAACGTAATTTCCCTCTGAAGTCTCGTTCCCACCTTCACTCTCCGATCTCGGTCTCCCTGCTTCCCTGACGTCACAAATGGCAGGAAGGGGCATAAAAAGCAGAAGAAATACAAATACTTAGCCCCAAAGATGGAACAACAGGAAGACACAAGGAATAAACTAAAATCAGCAAGGGGGACAAATCCATAACTAAAAAGTGTCATTTTCTAGTACATGAACAAAGCCAGAGATCATTAGGAAGTAAGACACAAAACTGTAGATTATAATGCATAATGTACCCTCCTACTTAAATTTATAAAGATATTAGTAGCCACCTCAGAGTTATGTGACCTGTATAAAAGTACATTATCCACTATATAAACAAATGTAATAGCACTGCAACAAATACTAATATAGATGTTCCATTACCCTATTAATAGTGGAATTATGCAGGTGAGTTGACTGTGCCAGCAAAATTGATATCCACCGTATGCATACTAAATATATTGTTAGACTAAAAAGCTATGAAATTCCAAATAAATAAATATAAAGTAAAATATTTTGAATCTTAACTTTCTGGTGTACCATCACCAAGCTTTACACAGAGAAGCTGCATTACAAATTGTGACTCTAAAGGGATGCAAAAACGAGAGGGCTTTACTTTCAGTTTGACATTAATGATGTATTTTAAATAGAAGCAGTCAGTGTACAGTGTCAAAGGCTGCAGAAAAAATCAATAGGAATGTCATTAGTAAGAGCAGTGTGGGTTGAATGATCACTGCAAAGTCAGATGGGAAAGCATGAATGAGGGCAACAGTAAATAGCAGACACACTCCAAAAGTTTAGGAGAAAAAAGTAAGACACATTAAGTAAGGCACATTATTCACTGATTAGAATATCTATAAAGTTCTTAACTTGAGGAAAAAGTATTGCTGCTAGGAAACCTTAACTATTATAAATCTAAAATGTTTTAACAGGGAACTCCAGTCAAAACAACATTTCGGATAATGAAAGAATATGCAATGCTAAGCAACTTCCCAATATACATTAATTTAAAAAAAAGTCAATAGTTTTAGCATTATTTGTAAATATAATATAATACAATAATATAATTTAAAGCTGTATCTCTCTGATCTTTTTATTTTTGGCACTGCTGTGTGTTAATCTTTGTGGGTCAAATACACCTTTAAGATAAGAAAACTAAACTTGTTTTCATTACATTACTGAAGCAAGTCAGACAAAACTCTATTGGGGCACACTTTGCTTTTAGGCTGTGTTAGTTGATTGATTTCCCTGTACCAGTTCATGATTTACAGTACAAGTGTGCAGAGGTAACACCAGAAATAGTTTTCAGTTCATATACATTACTATGGGGGCAGCAGACAAATACCATGTAACCAAAATTGTTATATTTACAACAGGTAAAATATGTATCATTGTGAATTGTATTTAATGCATGATAGGAGAGAGAGAACTCTATAAGACAACGGACACTACTTAGTAAGGTACAAATCTTGGATAAAGAAGATGGTTTGAACGAGACGTGAAAGAGGCGATTCATGTCAAGGTGAAGAAACCATCCCTGAATAGAGGTGGGGACCTTCAACACCACCTGATTGCTACATACAATGCTGTTCTCACATCTGTACCCCAGCAGTTTCAGAAGACTTCACATATACATTCATGCAACTCTCACAAGTAACACCTGTGTCTAGGAGTTGCATGACACATTGGTAATCCTATAACAGTAACTACACAGAAAAAACACCTCTGTAAACTTCAGATGTCACCTCTTTGAAGAGTGTTCCATTGTGATTGGATTAGTGGAAGGGTTTATATGCCGAGAACTTCCCATGCCAGTCAGTTGAACTGAAGAAGCTGCTCGGATGAGTAGTGAAAGTCTTCAATGACTACTCAGCAAGTCCAGTTGTTTTAGAATTACTTATATTAAATATATCATGACCTGGATGAATGAAAATCTTCATAGTCAGCTGTTCCAAAAGACTACTTAAAGTTTTTGAGAAACTAATATTTACAGATACAAAATGAAATCGTATTGTTGCAAATGCCAGAGCGACATAAAATCAAACAAAGACTTTTAGTAGACAAAAAAGGGCGAAGTGGCAGTCGAAAATTTGCAAGAAATCCCAGGGACATCGGCAATTTACTAACAGGTGTACAGGACAATTCACTAGCGTTAGAGTACATTGCTAGTGGGGTTGTCTTTAAAAGTTCTAACTCTTACAAAAAGAAAAAGAAACAAACAGTGAAACTTCATTATAAAATGCTCATGCTGACAAATTAACACTAGCAAAACTTCACTAGCTTTCAGCTGCCGAGACGTAACTTCACATTTTAGTGAATTAACATAGTGGTAGAGCCTGGCAAAGTGGTGCGAAGTATGGCAAAGCCTTTGCAGGTGAAAATTTGCCCTTTAGTGAATTTGCCCCAATAAGTTATTCTGCAATTGGAAGTTCAGTGAATGGATTTTTTAGTAATATATTTAAATTTATATAAATATTGATTATATTGTATGATGAATTTTCAAATTGTATGGATGAATTAATTTACTGATTTCATATATTCATTATCTATATTTGTATTTTAAAATGTGGGATTTTCGACTGATTAATTATTTACTATGGAGAAGTGTATAGATTTTCCAATGGCTAATAAGATGTTGGGGCTGCCTTATTCTAAGAGAGCTAACAGTTAATATTTTTGTTTTGTTATTATAGGAAAGGGTAGGGTTTAGGTCCACTTCCCTTTATAACCCAGAGCTTTAATGTATTATAAAGAATGGATACACATGCAACTAAAAGTAAAAAATCACAATTATTATATCAATTTAAAATACATAAGTCCCTACAAAATGCGTTTCATGCTACCCAGCACTTAATCGCAAGCAACCAAAAAACAAGTGTATAGTCCTGTGTGTATATATCTTTTTAATCATTAATTTGAATCAGTGGTCTGACGCCTACACAGTCAGACTGGCCTACCAGGATACCAGGAATACTCCCAGTGGGCCAAGGTTTCAATGGACCTTTTGCTTCTAACCATTTAGCCTATTTCATGGTCATTCCTTATTTCTTTATGGCAACACAGAGGCTTAATAGGAGACTAGAGTATAGTAAGTAGAGAAAATAGAATAGGAGAATGAAGTGGTTGAGTGAGGAGGTATAATAATTTGGAAAGTGGGCCCTCAGCCTAAGGTATAAGGACACTTGCCATGCATCATACATGTTTGGTGTATTGGATTGCTCCCCTTGCTATGGGCTTAGGGCTGCTGCACCCACCAAATAAAAAAAGTCACAGTAATCACTAAGGCAATGTGCAACATTGTTGAATCGCATACAAATCCCCTAAGAACAAAATGGCTAATTATCCCTTAAACACATTTCTGTGATAATCTGTAAAACAAATCTTTTTAATTTGCATGCAAATATAAAGTTTCACAAACCCCCATTAATCACTGGAGCTGTTTCAGTTCAGCAGAGAATTAATGAACAATCAGGCAATCAGCAAATATTTTAAGAGAGGTGCTGAGGAAGTTTGCAGCAGGTAATCAGAGTTGGTGATCAGAACAATCTTTGTGTGGCCTATGGCAGGCACCTTATATGCATAAATCTGCCTAATCAGTGTTATATTGTTGGTTCTGTGACATGGGTTATCAAATGCCCTTCTCTTTACTCTTTTCATTCAGCACAGATTGGCACAATATACTTTTTTTTTTAAATCCACCATATAATCAAGGCACAGCTGCAATGTGCATTTGAATGAGAAACAAAGGAGCAAGAAAGGGACTGCTCTATACAAAACAACTGAAGCACAACAGGTACAATCTACATAAAAGACAAAAAAATCTGACAGTTTTGATAGTGAATAACCTGCTGGTGACAGAGAGCAACAATAAAATAGCGGCACTTAACCAAGCCTCTCTCACCCAATCTGGATTTCTTGATTTTGTTCTAATAAAAACAAAAGCAAATAATCCATCCTTGACAATCTGACTGATGATAATTATATGTTATCACAGTGAATCAGTATTGGCTCTGAATCTGTTTTGGCAATACAAGAAGCATGATTAATTGTACAATAGAATGCATTATTGTACAATAGCAGGGACAGAGAAATAGCTTGGTTCTAAAGTTCTATAATCACATGCATAAATGTGATTAAGTGGGTTTTGGAGGGATACAAAGAATCGATGGGCAATAAAAACACCTTCCTTTTCAAATGCCACTCAATGTATGGCTGCTTATTTACATACAGATTTAACCATTTGTAAAAGCCAAGAAAAGTTCAAATAACACAAATGCAGGTTGAAAAAAAACAGGAGGTCAAAATAAAAACATTGGGTGACACTTGGAGCACCATAAAAATTATTTCTGATGCAAGGTTCAGATGTCATTTGTAAAAGCATTTTAGAGTCAGTTTTCAGGATATCCAACCTCCCAATATATTAATTTTGTACAAACATGAATGGCCAAATAATACTGATTTTGTTTTTGGGCTGCAGGATGATGGGTCAGATCACTAGGGACAATGTATGACAAGCTATACACATATAATGAATATAATGAATTATCTGACAAATTCTCAGAGAGCTTAAGACAGATACAGAGTTTAAGGGCACTGACAAATGGGCTAATTCATAGTGTTTTGCCTACTGCATGATTTTCAGCTCAGAAGGTCTGCAGCCAGATTATTTATTCCAATTGCACTTCCATTCACCAAGAAATTGTCTGGCAGTTCAAGCAATTGTGATTGCAAAAAGCTTGGAAACACAAAAGTAAGCAATGTAGATATATATAGATTGTAGATATGTAGATATATAGATTGTTTTTATTGAGTGATATATGATTTCTACATGCAACATAATAGATGAAGTTGAAAAAAGACACATATTCAAGTTCAAGCTTTTTGCCTAAATGAATCCTGCCATGCATGTAATAAGACTTCAATTGAAACAGACCCTGCTACTCTTTCACTCTTTGACCAAAAGCTCCCCATTCGATAATGATAATTATGCATGTTATTAGAGATAATCTAATCTATAGAATGTCACAATACCTGTGTCTTATATAGACCACTTCTATTTCAATATTTTTTCTACTGAAGCTTATATTTGTTATGTGTTCCTACAATGCACTCTTTCTCACATAAAAACCAAGTATGAAGTTTGGATAACTATGGAAACAAGTTCTTTGAAACTGACAACCTGAGTTTGTATGAAGCCTTATAAGGTGATTGTTTTCTTATGGTGTGACATAAAACAGTTTTCAGAGAGTTTCAGTCATTGCATGCGCTAAAGAACTTCTTGGAAAACCTTCAGTTATTATACGAGAAAACAGTAAGTAAAAGGGTTTATTGAACTGCCATAGGTAAAAATATATGAATGATTTGACAACCATCTTAACAACCTATATTCATTGTCATTAATTATTGACTAGTCAACTGACCCTTAGTAGAGTTAAGTAGTTCAGAAAATACATGATCCTTTTATAATTTTATAACTCAAAAAATATGGTTTACTTGATAACTGGATTGTTACAGCCTCTTGTAAGCAAGGAATGTTGTCTTTGTTGTTTGAAAGAAGTGTTGGTCTTGAAGTTAGTAAGAACAGATATGCTTTCAAGGCTTTCAGTTTAACCGGGGCAGATATAAGGAATCCAATAAATCATGCAGAAAAGATACCAGACGAGCTATAATTTAAATGTAAAAAGGAATTGCAGCGAGGAATAAAATGAACCCCAAATTATTTTATTAAATATGTAAATTGTAAAAAAAATTAAGCAGGATGGGATGGAACCCTTAATATCAGAGGATGTTCAGCTGGTCAAAGAGAACAGAGAAAAAGCAGATATTTAATTTTTCATTGGTATACACAAATGAGGAACCAATTAATGAAGGTTTCCTTCTTAATAGTCCCAATTCTAGTAATGTGCCAAAAAATGCATGGTTCACATAAATGGAAATTCAAAAGATATTAGAAAATGTAAAGATAAGGGTACTAAATGAGCTTACAGATGCAGTCACTTGGATTTGTAAGTTAAATGCGTCGTGACTTAACTCATCTATCTCATTTATCCCACTTAGCACAGAATATTGTGTCACAGCATCCCATCCAATTAAAGAGTTAAGCATTGAAAACAATGGTGCTTTAGTATGCTAATAAAAAGGTTAAATGCATTAAATGAGTTAAGATAACTTTAGATAACACAGTTTCTTCAATTAGCCCTGAGTCACGACGCATTTAACTTACAAATCCAAGTGACTGTATCTGTAGCTCTGTGGCCACCAAACCTCTTTATTTAATCTTTTAGAATTCATTGAGGCCTGGTGTGTTTCAGGGAGATTAGTGAATTGCTAATGGGGTGCCATTATTCAAAAAGAGATCGCTCTTTTACTTCTCAGCCTCAAAACTATAGGCCAGTTAGTCTGACATTAGTGGTAAAAAAGCAATTTGAAGGTGTATTAATGGATAACATACTTGACTTCATTGCAAGTTGGCAGTTTGTGCCAGTATGGTTTTATGAGTAACCGATCATGCATGACTAATTTAATTGCCTTTTAGGAGGAGGTGAGCAGGAACCTTGACTGTGATGGTAGTGGATGCAATCTACTTGGACTTTGCTAAAGCTTTTGATACACTACCACACACAAGATTAATGGTTAAATTAAAGGGATCCTGTCATGGTACACATCAGTTAATAGTGCTGTTCCAGAATAATTCTGCACTGAAATCCATTTCTCAAAAGAGTAAACAAATTTTTTTATATTTCATTTTGAAATCTGACATGGGGCTAGACATTTTGTCAATTTCCCAGCTGCCCCATGTCATGTGACTTGTGCTCTGATAAACTTTGATCACTCTTTACTGCTGTACTGCAAGTTGGAGTGATATCACCCCCTCCCTTTCCCCCACCCAGCAGCCTAACAAAAGAACAATGGGAAGGTAACCAGATAACAGCTCCCTAACACAAGCTAACAGCTGCCTGGTAGATCTAAGAACAACACTCAATAGTAAAAACCCATGTCCCACTGCGTACTATTCAGTTACATTTAGAAGGATAAACAACAGCCTGCCAGAAAGCAGTTCTCTCCTAAAGTGCTGGCACAAGTCACATGACCTGGGGCAGCTGGGAAATTGACAAAATGGCTAGCCCCATGTCAAATTTCAAAACTGAATATAAAAAAAACCTGTTGAGGAATGGATTTCAGTGCAGAAGTCTACTGGAGCAGCACTATTAACTGATGCATTTAAAAAAAAAAAAACATGTTTTCCCATGACAGAAGGGTAGATTACAAAGGATGGTGGTATATGGAACATTTTCTGAGTCTGAACTTGGTTTTTTGCTCTTCAACTTGTTTAAGTTGGAGGTGGGCATTGAAAGTACAATTTATATTTTTTTGTTATGATACTTAATTTTTCCATGAAGGAAGCTAAGGGCTAAAATGTTATGTTTTATATACTGATATACAGTATATGCAATAGAAAGGGCATTAACTCAAGGTATGAATATATAATATTGCCTCTTTATAGTTCACTGGTAAGGCCTCACCTGTAGTGATGAGCGAATCTCCCGAGATTCGTTTCGCCGAAAAAATTGGCGAAATATTCGCGAAACGAGCCGCGGGACGCTTTTGACACGTGTTTCCGACACGCGTCGTGTAGTTTCCGGCGCACGGCGCGTCATTTTCGGCGCGTCGTTTTCGGCGCGCGTTGCGTCGTTTTCGGCGCGCGACTCATTTTTCCAGCGAATTTTCGCTAAGCGAATTCGGGAATTCGCTGCGAATTCGCCCCTGGCGAATAAATTCGCCCATCACTACTCACCTGGCTTTTGCAATGCAGTTTTGGGCTCCAGTCCACAAATGAGAAGGAAAGGTAGCAGACGCATGAGCAGTAGAATGAAATAGCTGGCTTTTTCGTTAAAGTTCGGCTTTCCGATCTACTGCGCATGCCCAGCTGCGAAAAGAAAGAAGAAGCAGGTAGAAGATCGCTCCATGGTACTTGCTGGAATAACCCCTGGCCAGTGCAGTTTCTGCTGATAGGAGCATGGCCTAGGGTTTCAGGTAAGTAAAATTCAGTCACTTGGGGGTGCCTAACTTTTGGCACCCCAATTATAACTTTCATTCTTCTTTAAGAATGATATAAATGAGCTGGAGGGAGTGCAGAAACATGCCAATAAACTGGTTAAGGGAATGGAAGATATAAAGAGTATCAAGGTTGGGCTTGTTCTCTCTGAAGAAAAGACAATTCAGAGGGGATATCATTACTCTTTATAAGTACATTAGAGGGCATTATAGACAGCTAGAGGGAGATCTATACTTCCATAAAATGGATCATTGGACCAGAGGCCACCCCTTAAGACTAGAGGGAAATAACTTTTATTTGAAGCAATGTAGGTGGTTCTTCATAGTGAGGACAGTGAGGTTGTGGAATGCTCTGCCAGTTGATTTAAGAGTGGCTTTGCAAACATAATCCAAGGCTATAGTTATACTAAAATCTAAATTAATAAAATTTAGATATTGGTACAGTATATAAATTTCATTGGATGTTTCTAGGCATAACCTCCTATTCTCAAACAAATTCAATGTTTTTTTTTTTATTTGATTTGGTTACCTAGCTATTTTTTTCCCCCAAGCAATACCTTCTTCTTTTCCAAACAGGCTAAGTGTGTGAAGCAGAAGACATTAACTGTATTTTTATTTACAGTTTTGAAAGGTTTTGAAGAACATAAGCATGCATCCATGGTTTGTTTTTGTAAATGTTATTCATAAATCCTAGGAAACAAACTTGATGATTTGTATGTGATACAACCAATATATATTTCACTACTCCAGTTTCCAGTATATAACAAAGACTATAATGCTGTGGGGCACAATAAGCTTTTTCCTTCTCATGTATTTTAATGAACAAACAGCTGCACAATAATGTGAGTCAATGAGCCATTCCTAATAAAGCACAGAGAAAGTTTTGAGAAAGAAACAGAACAGGGATATTCTGTCAGTGTTGTCATTCAACTAAAGAGCATTAGTTACAATTTGAAGTAAAATTGTGTCAGCCACTGAGTCCTCATTACTGAGACATGTATTTATCATGTTACATCTCACATGTAGTGAAACATTGTACATAAGCAGGTGAGTCCTCATTACCAAGACATGTTTATTTCTGGTATCACCTCACATGTAGCAAGTATAATATTCTAGCTGCATAGGAAGAAAAATTCTCAGGACAAGTTGGTTATTGTGGAAAAATTATGAGCAAACAGGAACAGATTAGGAAAATTACAATTTGGGTTTTTCTGATTGTCAGAGATCTTTAGATTTAGAAAGACCAGAGCTATATAGAAAAGACTGATGCCTCTGGGGGAAAAACAGGATTTAAAATAGCACAGACAAGTACAAGTAATTCAAGCTAATCATTCTAGGTGTTAAGTTACTTGACTCAGCGTTTTTCATTCTTATTTATCTGCATAACTGTTATTGCTAAGAAGTGCATTCTAAACAGCTGGCATAGTTCATAGTTACATAGTTACATAGTTACATAGTTAAATTGGGTTGAAAAAAGACCGAGTCCATCAAGTTCAACCCCTCCAAATTAAAAACCCAGCATACATACACACACACACACACATCTCCACTCTTTCAAACACAAACCATATACCTGTATGTATATCTAAATGCCATTACATAAGGCATAGCTATACTGTATATGTGTGCATATGGCAGGCTTTGGCCTATGCATATAGCCAGACAGATACACATATATTTTACTCATCTTTGCTCTATTCATTGTGTCTGCACTACAGTTGGAACAGGATTTAGTTGTATGAAAGCAGGCATGCCAGACCTCCAGCAGCATAAAGTGGATGTGACTGCCATCCCCACCTGCACAATACTGTACTTCTATCCAATGTTTTCAAGGGGAAAGCTTTTATACTGCAGAGAGAAAGAGTGCCACTATTAAATCAGCACCTGCCTTGGAAAAGGATTTTGTGGCAAGCCTACTGTATAAAGAAATATGGAATTAGTCCATTACTTAATGAAATATACTTAGATCCCAACTGAGCCACAATTGTTTTATTTTCTCACAAACAAGACCATTGTACAATGTCATTTTAATGAAATTCTGTCTTTTACAATGTGCATATGTTCCAGTAATGTAAAATAATAGTATCCCACACAGTTCCAATTTAGCATGAACACACCCAGATCTGCAGAGTTTCAGCTCTCATTCAAGCGAGTGTTTACGCAACCTGTTACAGCAGAGATTTGCATTGGGCATTCATTACAATTAGTATATCAATGTTGATTGTGTATTTAACATGTCGTATCTTGGATTTTATTATTTCATTTCAAGTAAATACAATTATCTGACTATATATTCTTATATAAGACTTACTCACATCTACATCGTTACTTATTTTTGTTCATTCTGTTTTTTTGTCACTCAAAGCAAAAGACCTGCTACTGATATAGTCATATGTCACTGAGCTATGACACTATTACATAGCTTTATTACATACAAATCGTATTTTTGTCTAAAAAAGCCAAATTTGATATGCAGTACATGCATAATACTTAAGCTGCTTAATTTCTTTTTTACTGAAAAAATATATCAAGGCTATCATGGTTAAGGATATTTCATAGGCGGTTATTATAATACAACACATTTAGCATTGTATATAAGTTGTATATAATGTTTTATTTTTTTATATAAAGTGCCACAAAGGTATGCAGTGCTTTACAAAAAAAAATCTATAAAGAGATTTAGTAAATGCAAAGTAATACAAAAATACATAAGTGATGAAAAATTCAGGACAAAGAAACTAGTTAACTTGCCCCTCAAAGAGCTTACAGTCTTGTGAGGGAAAGGAGGTATATAAAAACGTAAAGTGTAGGTTGGATCAAAAGTCAGGTGTATTGTTCACTATGAAAACTGCTTAAAAAAAACATAATTTGAAAGGAGAGGATAGGGTTAATGTGGGTTAAACTGAAGATCATGAACTCACATAGTGAATAGTGATGGGTGAATTTGTCCTGTTTCGTTTTGCCGAAAAATTTGCGAATTTCCTTGAAATTTGTGAAACGTGAATTTTTACGCCTGACCAATCAATTCGCCCATCATTATCTATCAGTAAGGCTTGTATGTTTAGTTTACTTGATTGATACTGGGGAGTAGACGTTCATTATGTTCACTATTAGAAATGGGCGAATTTATTCGCCAGGCTCTAATTTTCTGTAAATTTCTGTGTTTCTCTGCCAGCGAATAAATTTGTGAATTTCCCAAAAAAATTCACGGGCGAAAGTTCGCCGGCATCCAAATAATGGACCCCTGTGTCCAAATATTGGATGTCAGCGTCCGAATAATGGACACGAGCGTCCGAAAAATTCTTGAATTTTTCAGTAAAAAGGGACAAATTTGCCCAATTCTACTGATAGGTTCAGTAATTAAGCTGACAATATAATTTCATTTATGACCATAATTTGCATACCATATATATGTACATTCAAAAAAGTCTGTCCTGCAATTAAAAAGGCCAGTAATCAGAACAAACAATATTGTTTTTCATGTAAATGCTGAAGCTTTCCCTTTTTTTCTTTTGCAGCTGCTCATCAAGAACACCAATGAAATATACTTGTATTGTAGTGTTTCAATTGTTAGAACTTCAGATTTGTGATATTATTGCATGTTGAAACATCAAGGCATGTAGATGAAAACCGTTATTACAGAAACTTAAAACATATAACAAGGCCAGTTATCTCACATTAATCCAACTGCAATGTTAACTTCCAGACTGATATACTGGAAATTCATAGTCACAGAATAATGGATCAATATAACAGTCTGCCATTTTAGACACTTATTGAACCTCAAAAATAAATGTGTCTGAAATCAACACATTGCTACTTCCAACAAAATAATGTTACTTTCTTCATTTAAGGACTGCTGCCAACACTGAACCACTTAATTAATTTCTTTCCCCTGAACTCCATCTGTTAAAGTCTCACATTCAGCGAGAGGTCAGGACTGTTCCAGCATTAATTGCCTTAAGTGATGTTCGTTACTTCAAAATAATGCACAGTGTGACATAAAATATAGCATCTGAAATCAGTTGCCTTCTCACATAGCCAATTCTATACAATGATTGCATTAAAAAAGCCAAATCAATTTTGCAATGACTAATTATATTTATTCTGTTAGTTGTTGCATGAATCCTGATATAAACACATTTTCTTTCATTTGCAAGGATTTTTGTCAGTCTAATCCGATTTCCACTACCAACACAGTGCAATATTTCATGCTAACAAATAACTTTGTCATTTTATAGTTGCATCTCCTTGTTTCCAGATATAGGGCTGATAAAACTGACTTACCTGCTTTTTATGTTCCAACTGCAAATGCAATATACTGTAGATCCAGAGAACTGAAATGAGTTCTAACTCTGCATCATACTTTAGTCCTAGTGTAATATCCAGACTCCAGACTGTTTAATCTTTCCAAAATCTTGATAGGAAGTAATATCTGTCATTAGCAGGGTCAGCAAAAGAGAATTTAAGTGTTAAGTTATTGTTTTACATAGAAATCATAAAACTGTAAAGAACATAGCAGTGCTGTAATGCAGTAAAAGCTCCTATCCAGTTCACACTGCATTTAATACATGTGCTTTCAAATAATAAATATCCACAAAGGAAAAAGCTTAAGTGCTAATGCAGCAGTCTCCTTATTTGACATCTGATGTGTATTGTTCAGTTATATTAGACGTTGTTCTGCCTCCTTTTCTCTCGGGAAGCTAAATGAAAAGCAGCACAGCCTCACACCTGCAGTAGAGCACGCTGTAACAATCCTGTTCTCCGAATTGGATAGATGGGTTGAGTCCCTGTCTGTCTTCATAAAAAAGGTGTGGTAAACGCAGGACCAATGTAATGTGCACAAGAAACTATTTTACTCAGACGAGTATGATCCTTTTAAAATGCTGAATATGAATGCTGGCTCACCAACCCTAGCAGGCTAATGCAGTTATAATTCTCTCAGTTTCTGTTATCTCTTTGCTTCTTGGTTTCCTTTCAAGCAATTTCCCTGGCAAAGATTCACAAAGATTCCAAATGCTGTTTAATCCACATAAACAAGTATGGGTCTGGTTGCACGTATTGAAGTTGGTTCAGTACTGCGGACTGCTACAGCACCCACACAAGGGGGCTGGGTGGCAAAATGGCACTTGAATGAATGACTTGTGAAATCCAAGACAAAGCCATGAATTTAAGAAATGTCACTGCAAGTACCTGGCAGCCTTGAACAAACAACATAAGTACTTAACATCTTAAAAAAATGAAAGAAAAGAAGCTTTTCATACTTGTGGGCTGAATTGGGCATGAAAAAAGTATGCACAAAATTATTTATATTTTATAGCAGGATTTATATCTCAGCAGTGGTATAAAACAAAATCTGAATGTTCAGACTTCATAATATGTTGTTCTTTTCTACAAAATCTAAATTTATCGGTTGTAATGTATCAAACAGGTACAGTATATTACAAAATATTAGCAGGAATAACTACGCTTGCATCTAAGTTCTGTACAATGTCTCCCTCTTGAGGAAAGACAGAATATTTGCTAAGAATTCTAGCTACTTTATTTTATGGCCCCTTGATTAATGTAGACGTGCCAAATCTATTGTTTTTTTTTGGATGCAGCCACAGTCCTCCACATAAAAATGTCTCAAGATCAAAAATGAATACAAAATCTGATATGCTCATTAAAGTGTCTCAATATTCATAACATTATTTACAAAAACAATAAAGGCACAGCACTAGAAAGCAAAGGGCACACATTTGCATACAATTGTAGGAAGTTTACTGTATATGCTCAACTATATTGTGCCCATGTGCCACCTATTATGATTCAAGCGGAAGATGCTGTCAATTAACCAGTGAAAATCTTTGCCCCGTCTGAAGTACGTCAGGAGTGGTGCTTGGTCATTCATAAAATATTTTTAACATTTTTTTAACTCTCTGATTTTATCCACCAGTAGTTGCTTACAGCAATGACAAGAACATCCATTCAGATGAAAAGAAAAATGGTTTCATCTTAAGATGTTAAAATGTTTTTTATACAGTGACAGCTGTGAATTTGTTGAATTCTCTCTCCAAAGCAGTTATACTGGTTATACAGTACTTTGATTCAAAAGAGGGTTGGGTGCTGTTTTACAAAGCACATGTCCCTAGTACATCCTGCACCAGATATGCAAGTTAGGCAGGGAACACGTTAAAGATACTAATACCCAAACCCATAGTGAACCCAAATTAGGTTTCCAGAACAAATACTGCTCAGAAGAATAAAAGTTATTTTGTTAGGCATCTGATGAAAGAATATGCAGATTTCAAGCAAACTGCAGAGCCATAAATTTATAAGCAGCTGGTACCACCCTTTATTTGGCGTACAAAAAGATTCATGCCAGCAAGAAATAAGGCAAATAACATTTAGCCTCTAATAAAAGTGAAAATGAAATCTAACCATAAATTTGAAAGTTTTAATTCTTGTTCTTATTTTTGTATTCTATATAATGATCAATTGTTTTTTTTTCCTTTTATTTTTAGCAAACTTAAATACATTATCCATACAACCACACAAAGGCCAAAAAAACTTTTTTTACTGAACTATAAAAAAGTCAATCAGTCCCCTCACTACGCCATTGTTTTTTAATTTCAGGGTGTCATCATTGGAGTTAACCTCTAAAACTGAGCCTAATTATTAAACTACTAAGGTTGATGACACAATGCAGCCTGGCCAAAATCCTAGCATGAGGTACAGTAGTTTAACTAAGAACCCTGTACTTCTGGGGATATACTAGTCCCTTTGGAAAGGGGTGACCAACTTTGCATAACAAAAGGGAAAGTTAGGCAAGGGTGCAATGAGGGTCTGACCACAAAATCCATATTGTATTGTAATCACCTTGTGACTGTCTTTTGCTATGAGGCCTCTATGTCAGCCTTTTAAATACTGTATATGGTCATCATAGAGCATGTACTCTGATGTACTGAAGAAGATTGTTCTGAGAAAATGTCAACATGTGTGAAAACTTGGGGGGGGTTATTTACTAAAATCCTAAATTTCTGTTTCCTTAAAACCACCAAACTCCCTTGCCATATTTATCGTATTAACTATCTGGTGCAGGAAATAGTTAATTGTTAAAAAATCTATTATTTTTTCATATTTGATACTCGAAACTCCAATTGTTTTGGACAAACAAGGGAAAGTTGTGCTCACCACTAATTTTTTAGAAACATTAGGCGGGATGCAATGAGGCGGTGACCATAAAACACATATAGAAAATACAACCCATTATCAATATATTTAAGACATTTTGTGCATACATCTTATTATTGTATGGATCCCAGCACAGATGTAAAAGAGACATCTGCCATTGACTTATACATGACCTTGGCAGGTTTGAGATGCAGTACTTTTTTATTTGTATATTTAGCAGCCTCAGGGTTTAATAAAAAAAAAGAAATTCTCGGAAAAAATGGTGTTTTCCCCTTTAAAACACTGACCAGAAAAAAAAATCAGAATTTAATAATTAAACCCCTTAGCATTTCCAGGAAACAATACCATAGCTGACACTCTGGACTCTCAGTCAGATACAATGACTTTTTCTGCTTGGCACATATGTGGGATCTAGTTTGAAAAAATACATCAGCCTAAAAGAGAAATCCTTATCAGTGAGTGACAGTTACAAGAATAGTTGGGCCTTATGGCAAGTGTTCAAAACCAAATTTCAAACTGGTTATTCAAATTGTGGTTCTTTCACATGAGGAATACATTTCAACGGTATCTCCCTTTGATTGGTCTACACGTTGATTTCACAACATTATATGTCATTAAACAGATTTTCTGATTCTTGCAGATGCATTGTAGAAAAATAAAAACTGTTGAGTAACTGTTCATATGTTACTCAAGCTTATTTGAATACTATGCTATATTTGCCTGTTGTAATAGCAATTCATAATGTAATTGTTAAGTTTTTTGCAGCATCACATTAAAGGACATGTAAACTCTCCCCACAAAACATGAATCAGTGAACAGACTCTTTGAAATGTTTAGATACTTGCTAATTTGGTTGTTAAAAGGTTAACAGTAAGGCTGCAGTATCTCCTTAATCTCTTAGAAATCCTTCTACTCCTATAGCCCACTCTGCCTTTTCCCTCAGGAATGTACTTTGGCTGTTGGCTCATGAGCATGCTCTGTTGTCTCAGCTCAGATTACTAAACACACCCTCCAGTCTAACAGTCAATGAAGAATACAACCCCAAACTAACTATGTAACTATGTAAGACAACTAAGTGTTGTTTGAGTTTTAACCAGCAGGGTTATTGACAAACTTAAGGTTCTAAATGACAGATCCAAAATTGACACAGCTGAAAAGGTGCTATAATATGACTGGGGATCAGGTTAGAGTTGCCACTTTTTCTTGAAAAAAATACCGGGTCTTCCTATATGTTTATCTTTTTTTCCTATTAATAACATTGGGGCCAACCATCAAAAATACCGGCCGTAGATCCGGTACATTATGTTTTGGGCTTCTGTAACAGCCCAAGGCAACCACAGCCCTTTATCAGGGTAGATTTGTCCCTCCAACGATGCCCCAGTAGCTCCCCATCTTCTTTTCTTCTGATTCACTGCACATGCTCTTTGCTGCTGTCCATTACCTGAGATTAGAGACTGACTCAAAATATACAGTACACATGTCACAATATAAGGCTGATTAGTAATTAATACAGATAATTTACTACATGGCAGCAAATAAACCAGTGCAATTAGCATGATAATTTAATATTCAGCCTTGTAGCATTATCTTATTACAGGTCAACCAAATTTTCTGCTTCATAATTTGAAACAACCTCCAAGCTTAGCTTCCAATAGCTGATCAGAGCACACTTTAAAGGAAAACTATACCCCCTGAATAAATGTAAAACCTTGCTTCATGTAAATAAACCATTTTCATAATAATATACTTTTTTAGTAGTATGTGCCATTGGGTAGTCATAAATAGAAAATTGCCATTTTAAAAAATAAGGGCAGCCTCCTGGGATCGTATGATTCAATGGTGCACCCAAACATACCAAACAAACTATAACTTTAAGTCACATGAGCCAATTAACAGACAGAGTTCTATCTTTTGCTTCCACACTTTTTCCTGTTACAGTAAGGGGCAAATTTACAAAATGCGTGTGAAGGATTCGAAGTTCGATCGAATTCGATCGAATACCGATCGTACGTTTTTTTCGGATATTCAAATATGAAAATTTGGCCTCTTCGATCATCGAATACTGAATTATCGAATTATCGAATAGATCGAATGATCTGCAATGGGCATTTATGTAGTCAAGCAAAAGATACAAGGCTAATTGCATTGACAATAATTATTTGGATTAAATGTTGTATGTTTATTATGTTTCATGTTTGCAAAATGAAAAAAATCTCATCAAATTATATGTTAATTATATTAAATCTAAATGTATGTATCAGATTTTGTAGTGTCTTTATAAGTCTACAGAACAAGCTGATACAGTAGAAGCAGAGGCTCATAGGGAACACGGTTCATAAAATAAATGTATACTTCATAAAGGAATTTATTTTAATTTCCATATGGAAAAGTAAAGTAGTATTAAACATTAAAAAATAAACAAATAGCTACAATATCAGAAAGTAAACATTTTCAGACATTACTTGAGGTTCTTGCATCACCCTTAGCTCAAAATGCATTTACAAATACGTAGAGCCTTCCCTCAATATCTGAAATTGTGGTTCAAGGAAAGAAATTTATATATACCAGTTTGGTAAGATTCTTTAATATTCCTCCTGATATACTGTAAACTATCTGTTGCTTAAGTATTCATTCTGGGGGTATAGTTTTCCTTTAAAGATTATGAAGAAATTATAACCCCAAGAGGCACAAAACATACTCTGCTCTTCTCCTAACCATTAACACAGTGAGATTGGTACCAAAGAATAGTTTTCCATTGGTTCCATAAGCATAGGGGCTGCAATTCAGCCTGCAATATGTGGCTTGCAAAATAAGAGGATAGAGGATAGAGAGAAGGCCTGCTCAGAAATGACATGGTCCACTTTGCAGAGAAAATTTAACAATCTTGCTTAATGTGCTCTTGCCCTAACCAATCTGTAAACTATTCTTATTTGATACATTAGTTGATATTTCTTATAATTTGCCCTGCTGAACATTATCACTAACACTTTAACACTGTAACACTGCCAATTACATAGGTACTACATGCTGGCAGCAAAATGCTCTGATAGCCAAGCACCTAGTACCTACGTACTCACTGCACTGGTGGCACTGGTGGCTATTGCGGTCATGCAGGAGAGTATGCTGTGCCCAACCTCCTAGACAGCGAGCCAAGGGGGCAATCACATCGGTCCTGCAACACGATCATCACAGGACCCGATTTTTTTACTTCCACCAATCTACCAATTGAGTCCTGCCCACTCACTTCCTGTTGCTTAGGCTTTGCAATCCTGGACCCTCCAATGCTGCCAAGGATCCCCCCACCCACAGAATAGTAAGTGCCATTTCTTTACTCATTTACACACATTTACATACACATACATGCATTTACACTTAATTCCCGATTTGGGAGTCATCAAAATGTGTACTTTTCAAAAATATATAGTTTTAGTGGGGTCTTTGTACTATTAGGGGATCTTATGGCACATAATATGCAGTCAGGGGTCTTTGTTCCGAGAAGGCTAACTGGCTGCTGAGAAAATTCATATGCACTATATGCACTATATTCATTTGGTGTCTGTAAATGCCAGCTGCTTTGGTATATGTATGCATAGTAGACCCTTGGCGTTCATATTTAGGGTATTTTATTTTATAGTATGTGGGAGATAAGATGCAAGGTGAAAGATTTGAGGGGATTTTTTAAAATGTAACCAAAATCACCAAATTTAGGAAAGGTTTGAGGCTTGGTGTTTTGGTGCAAAAAGACTTGCATACCCAGTTTGGATTTGGAATGTGTACTTTCTAAAAATATATGGTTTTCTGGGACAAACATACTTTTTTCTACCTTTGCCCCTCAAAAATGCTGTAAATGTGTTGATTTTGCAGTATCTGGAATTACAGAACTGATAGCTCAAATGGGATGTCTTCATTTTTGGGCCTCTATACTTGGGTAAATCTGTACATTCATATTTAGGGTGTAAATATGAATGTATAGGCATTCATATTTATGCATATATCTTCATATTTACGTTAGGCATTCATATTTAGTGTTTTATCTTGGTACCTAATAATATGTGGGAGATAAAATGGTGCAAGCCGGAAGCATCAAGGTTAGTTTTTAAAAAAATGTATACATTTTTATAAAAAAATTATAACTTTAGGAAAGAAGTGCAACTTGGTAGTTTGGAGTACAAAGATATATTTACCAATTTTTGATTAATCTGAATCTGTTCTTTCCAATAATGTTTTCTAGGGTAAACCTACTGTTAGGGGAATGTTTGGCCTTGAAATCAACAGTATGCCATTTTGTGGAGTGGTTCTTTGAAATTTTGGTATTGTACTGCTCCATAAACGATTCCTATTTGGTATTGGCATGTTCAGCAGACATAGAAGTTTCCAAATCTGCTATGCTCTCATGTATAAAATAACCTATGTTTCTGATATATGTATTTATATAATTTCTTTATTCTTTTGACACTTAGAAGCCTATATCTTGTTACAGAAATATTACAGAAAAGCATATTTTGAAAGCATACTGTAGGTTTTCCTAAAAAAACAATATATTGTTTTCCTGGGTAAACTAAAAGACCCCACAGGCAGTAAAAAAAAATGTTCAAACATGGTCTGGCAATAAAATGGTTAAAGACAGCAGTTATAGTTATTAGAATAGTTGTTGATATTCCACAGATGCTGCTGAGAAATGAATGTAGGTAATTGTAAGTTCAGAAGCCACACCTAAATGACTGAGCTGCTAGCCTGAAACAAGTTTCAATCTTCAAAAATAATCATAAATAAAAACAGAAAGCAATAAAAGAAATGTCTTTATATCTGCGTTCTCTCTGAAAACTGAAAAAAAATGTTTGTTGGTAAACAATCCCTTATAATTTTTAGTTTTTTGTACAAAGCTTGTATTCACATCCACAATACAAAATAGAGGGTAATTAAACAGGTTTATGTTTAAAAGTCAAGGTTGGGGACTCCTGTTCTAAAGCAGCTCTGTGAGGGGGGGTTGCTGACCCTTTAATTGTTCTAAATGGATACATTTAGTCGATACGTTTGTTATTTTTGTCCCCTGCTGAGCAGAATCCCCGAGCTTCATTAAAGGCAGCTGTTATAATTTTTACAATAGTTGCTAATATTCCACAAATGATGTTGATAAATGTATCAAATATTGTATCGACTAAATTTAGCAGATTGTAACAGTTCACAGTGCTCCTAAATCACTTTTGCCAGAGTTGCCAGACTGAAACACCAGAAACAGGAACTTTAAGCTGATATTTTGGGTAAACGGTAAAAAACTAAAGATGGAAAGCATTAAATTGATACTGACACTAAAACGTTTATTTTCAAAATATTAATCTGCATTAAAAGTTACCTATAGGTCTGGTTAATAGTTTTTCACTGATCGTTTTGCTTTTGTAAGTAATTGTTCCTTGAAGATCCTAAACC
Source organism: Xenopus borealis (assembly GCA_024363595.1). Lineage (NCBI taxonomy): Eukaryota > Metazoa > Chordata > Amphibia > Anura > Pipidae > Xenopus > Xenopus borealis. Next base: position 76,964,930 of record CM044436.1, read on the forward strand.
TGACTGTCCCTTCACAACCTGTCAGTTAGAGTTTCCAATGCTAACTGCTAACATACACAAACATGGTTGCTAACATACAATACACAAATATGGCAGCCCCCTCATAGAGGAACATGGGGTTAAGAAAGGTAATGTAAAAGCATCAGGCAAATACTTTTATGGCAAAATGATAAAGCTCTTTCGAAGACAATGCTATGATAGATATAAAAAATATTTTAAAAAAAATATTATTTCTCTGTTTATGGTGAACATCTTCTTTAATATTACTATTCAGCCTGCATTACCTACCTACTTAACAAATTTTTTGTGCATTTCATATTAAAATCACGACATTCCACAAATTATTTTAACAGATTTATTTATTCATCTAGTACCATTTTATTTGACAATGTAATAAAAAAGTATTGCATCCATTGCCCTCCCACCGAATTAAATGCACCATTTCTATGTTGTAAAATTTCAACGTCAGTGACCTAAGTTATATCTCACTCAGGTCAATCAAAGGCATGATATTTCATAATTCCCAGAAAAACATCTATACCTGGATCATGCCATAAAAATCAGACACCACAGATGTTAAATTAAGTCAATTAAAACAGCAGAGAGTGTGAATGGGAAATACAGAGTAGTTGTTCAGCATGGAGGTTTTTTGAACATGATAACCTATTTCCTGAACCTTGTATTGTCAGATTTAATGCATTCATTATCAGAAAGTCAATTTACCATAAAGATTCATCACCAATTATTTTCAACAATCCTATGTGTTTATTGTTAAATAAGGGATGCACCATATCCACTATTTTGGGGTTTGGACTAATTTTGAATCTTTTTTGAAAGATTTTTCCCGAATCCAAATCTTAATTTGCATATGCATATCAGGGCAGGGGATGGGTGAAGAGAACCTGCGCATTAAAAAAAAGATCTTTCTTTATTTGTGAGGAATAGTCATGTGATATTAACAGTCCCAGATTTACAAACAGGCTGTCCCTAGGGAAGCCGGTACCATCCCCCTCCACTGTCCCCTCCATTTCTGGTTTGTCCCCCTCCGCTGGCCCCTCCCTTTCCGGTTTGTCCCCCTCCACTTTCCCATCCCCTTCCCCCTGCCAGGCGCCGTTCTGTCCCCTTAACTGTCCAATTTTGCCATTTGCATGATTTTAATCATAAATCTGAAACTCTAAGTAGCCCAAGTGCAAAGTGCCATTTTCCTTTCCCTCCCCCAGAGACACTATCAACCAGTGGATATGTACCCCCAACTCTGTGCCTAAGGATATCTGTGTGCACATCGGTAAAGATGTTTTAATGGAGGAAGGTCCAGCGGCAGATGTTCATCTCTCCGAGGAAAGCGCATGCTAATTTCCTGCATTTCCCGCATTCTCTATCCCAAAACAGGAAAATGTCAAGGTTAAAACCTCTGATCTCCATGCAAATTTGCCTGACAGCACAGCAATATCTGGAAGTATTATTATTATTTATTTATTATTATTATTATTATTAATAACATGTATTTCTATAGCGCCAACTTGTTGCGTAGCGCTGTAAAGTGAATGTGATTATACAACCAAATCACATGAATTACATACATAGAACATAAGGAGTTACATACATCACAATAAATATGGAGTTACTGTACATAAATCACAATAAATACTGGTACAGGAGGTGAGGAAGGCCCTGTACAGAAAAAGCTAACGGGAAGGGAGTGATACACAAGGTGTGGGAGTGGGCAAGATCAGAGTAAAGTGGGTGAGAGATGTAGTAATGTAAGCGGTATTGCATTGAGTAGTTAACAGTGAGGTTAGGCTTCTCTAAAAAAGTAGGTTTTTAGAGATTTCTTGAAAGCTGAAAGATTGGGAGAAATTCGGACAGACCGTGGGAGAGAATTCCAGAGGAAGGGTGCAGCTCTTGCAAAGTCTTGAATGCGAGCATGTGAGGAGGTAATGAGAGAAGAGTTGAGTAGCAGGTCAGTAGAGGAGCGTAGTAGGCGGTTGGGTGAGTAAATGGAGATTAGTTCAGAGATGTAGGGAGGGGCAGAGTTATGAAGTGCTTTGAATGTCAGGGTCAGTAATTTGAATTTAATTCTGAAGGGGAGTGGAAGCCAGTGCAGGGATTGGCAGAATGGTATGGCAGAGGAAGAGCGGTTGCTGAGGTGTATAAGCCTAGCAGCAGTGTTCATTATGGACTGGAGAGGTGAGAGTTTCTGGAGGAGAAGGCCAATTAAGAGAGAGTTACAATAGTCTAGACGCGATATGATAAGAGAGTGAATGAGAATTTTGGCAGCGTCTTGGGTGATAAATGATCGCATTTTGGATATGTTCCTTAGGTGGAAGTGACATGACTTAACAAGTGACTGGATATGAGGAGTGAATGTCAGGGCAGAATCTAGGATAACCCCGAGGCACCGGGCCTGGGGAGATGGGGTGATAGTGGAGTTGTTAACTACGAAAGATACTTCCGGAATGTTACTGGTTTTAGTTGGAGCAAAAAGAACCATTTCCGTTTTGGAGAGGTTTAGTTTAAGGTAACGTTGTGACATCCAAGTAGAGATAACAGACAGGCAGGAGGAGACACGAGTTAGGAGTCCAGGGTTGAGATCAGGAGAGGAGAGATAGATCTGAGTATCGTCAGCGTAGAGATGGTAGTGGAACCCATATGAGCTGATTAATTTGCCGAGGGAGGAAGTATATAGAGAAAATAATAAGGGTCCCAGGACAGAGGCTTGAGGAACCCCGACAGAGAGAGGTAGGGGGAAGATGCTACTCCGCTGTAGGAGACACTGAAGGAACGATTGGTGAGGTAGGAGGAAAACCAGGACAGGGCTGTGTCACGAAGGCCGAGCGAATGGAGGGACTGGAGGAGGAGAGGGTGATCTACAGTGTCAAAAGCAGCTGAGAGATCAGCTGACGCCCGGAGGAAGGAACTTGGCATATGGTGATTAACCTCAAGCAAATCCGGTCCTGGATATTAATGATTTAGATTTGTTTTGCCAGGCACTTGGATTTGGTTAAATCCTGTCTGAATTCTGAACCAAATCCTAGATTCGGTGTAACCGTAGTTAGCCATACGTTTAGAGTATAGGCTCTTGAAACATACTGTTTCATTGTGTAACACATTTTTGCTTCTTTATTGTTATAACCCCAAGCACTGCGTATCTTGTCGGCGCTATACAAATAAATGATGATGATGATGATACCCTTTTAGTATAATGTTATTGTAAAGTGCTTTGTAAGTAGCTACAGTAGCTCTATATACTAAATGTCAATGATGATAACCTTGCTCGGTTCTTCCATAACTACAGTAATAGTCACAGAACAGGCCTCATATGCACCTCCCTGAAGTGAGAAAAGGAATTTGTAAATTATCATGTAGTAACAACTAAGATCTGAATTCTGGTTATTTTTTGCAGGTTCAAATGTACAAAGTAAAACTATAGAGCTGGTCACACACATATTAAAACAATCTTTTCTGTCAACGAACAGTCATGGGACAGGCAGGGTAAGATTAAAGTAAAACATTGCATATGAAGCATAAAGCAAAAAGATCACTGCTGTTATTGTCAGTTTCAAAATAAACTAGCCAACTCAGCCAACCTTTTCCTACATGCCCAAAGATAAAATGACAGTTGGGCATGTATTACCATTGACAAAATTATTTATGTCACAAAGATATTGGTTGGTATTGACATCCAGCATACACCTTCCGATAATCACTAGTGATGGGCGAATAAATTTGCGAAACACCAGCGAAAATTCGCCTGGCGAAAATTCACTGAAAAAAACGAGTCGCGACTCGTTTCGTGAATTTTTTTCGGCGAAGCGAAACGGGGTAGATTCGCCCATCACTAATAATCACTGGAAAGAATTTTATCAGTACATATAATGGCCAGTTTAAAAGGGGAAGTGAAATTTGCAAATGACTTTGCAATGTAAAGATAAGAGCAGAGATAGAGCAAGGAAAGCATCATGAACAGGTAATTAAAACAGTAACATAAAAAAATTTAATTGTTTTAAAGTAATAAAAATATAATGCAGTGTTGCCCTGCACTGGTAAAACTGTAGTGTTTGCTTCATATATATAAATGAGCAGTTGTGTAGCCATGGGGGCAACTAGTCGAAGGAGAAAAGGCTCAAGTTACACAGAAGATAGCAGATAAGCTCTGTAGAACATAATGTTATCTGTTATTCATTACTTATCCTGTGCCATATAGCCGGTTTTCAATTTCCACCATTGCTACTTAGCAGCCTATTTATATGAACTATAGTACAGATAGAGTCACTTGGATTTGTAAGTTAAATGCGTCGTGACTCAGCATTAATTGAAGAAACTGTGTTATCTAAAGTTATCTTAACTCATTTAATGCATTTAACCTTTTCATTAGCATACCAAAGCTCCATTGTTTTCAATGGTGAACTCTTTAATTGGATGGGATGCTGTGACACAATATTCTGTGATAAGTGGGATAAATGAGATAAATGAGTTAAGTCGCGACACATTAAACTCACCATCCAAAGTGACTGCATCTGTATTTAAGTATTTAAAGGAACAGTAACACCAAAAAATGTAAGTCTTTTAAAGTAAAGAAAATATCATGTAGTGTTGCCCTGTGCTGTTAAAACTGATCTCTTTGCTTCAGAAACACTACTATAGTTCATATAAACAAGCTGCTAAGTAGCAATGGCGGAAATTAAGAAACGGCTATATGGAACAGGATACGTAATGGATAACAGATAACATTATGTTCTACAGAGCTTATCTGCTATCTGCTGTGTAACTTGAGCCTTTTCTCCTTTGACTAGTTGCCCCCATGGCTACTCAACAGCTTATTTATATAAACAATAGTCGTGCTTCTGAAGCAAACACAACAGTGAATTTTTTGATCCCTGCCTGTTCGACCTTTGCCTGCCTGACCATTCTTTGAACCCGGCCTGTACTGTCCCAGCCTGCCTGACTATTCTTGAACTCTAAAAATTATGCAAGCTGGGGAAAAGGTATTGGTGCTGGCCTCTCCCACCGCCAGTATAAGTACAAGAAAAAAGGAAAAAAGGCCAATACCTTATTCAAAAGTGGGGTGTTCCCAGATTTATTGTAGTGCTCCAGACACGTGAGTCATGTTCAGACGTTTCGGGACAACAACTGCCCTTCCTCAAGTGACAACCCATCATAGATCCCAGCATTGCTTATATACAAATACACATAGTGCCATCTAGTGTGCACACCCCATATTACAGGAAATGATATATTATATATAATCACATAATTCCAATAATAGTTTTGTTACAGCTACAATGTAGCTCTCAATAAACTAATACATTCCAAAAGTTACTAACGTGATAGAAGTGACACACTTAATCAGTGAAATTTTTTTTTTAAAAATTACAGTCAATCAACTTGAGTCCATCACAGGAACAGGTCTAATATATGTTATGTTCCACTATTATTTCAAAAGGATTTTTGTTAGTCTCAATACTTACTAACTGCATAGAAGGAAAAATTGTACCTTATAATTTTTCACTCAAATAATTTTTCATTCGTGTTCTCCTTATTCTTCACTGAAAAAAATGGAAGACAGATAAAAACCATCACGTTCATAAAAAGCATGTATAATTGATTGCTTCATTTAGGCCCTTAGGTGCCAACGTATTTAATCTCCAAATCCAGTATGTTTTTCTCTGGAGGAGCTTTTGATCAACATTGCCTGACTTAATTGTAACCTCCTCTAAAACCATCCACCTCAATTGTGCCATTGTGTGATTATATTCTGCCCAATGTCGGTTTACAGACGTTGGTTTAGATTTAACGTTTCGCATGGCACTTCTATGCTCATTAAGCCTTACCCTCACCATCCTGTTAGTTTTGCCCACATAGGCTAAACCACACGGGCACTTCAATAGGTATATGACATTGGTAGACAAGCATGTATGATAACCCATGATTTTAATTTGGGCCACTGATGTAGGGTGTGATACAGTGGTGCCTTTAATAATCCCATTACAATTTTGACATGAGAGGCATGGATAAGTTCCAGTTAATGGTTTACCCAAAAACTTTTGGTTTGTCTTTAGTTGACTGGGGTTTAAATCACTATGCACCAATTGATCACCTAAATTTTTGCCCCGTCTATATGCGAATAATGGATATTCATTGAATATCCTTGACATCACAGGATCATTCATTATGATCGGCCAATATTTCCTAATTATCTTACGTACCTCCTTGGAGTGACAGTCATAGGTTGTTACAAAGGGGATTCTATTAGTCGTGTTTTCTTTATTATTACTATTCATTAATTCAGATAGTGGGATACGATCAATTTGACTTTTCGATGTACGTAATAATTTTTCAGGATATCCCCTTTCCTTAAATGTGTCAATAATCGTTTCACTCAGTTTTTCATATAAACTGCTATCCGAGGTGATGCGTTTACACCGCACCATTTCACTCTTAGGCAAACCCTCTACTGTACCAGGTGGATGAAAGCTGTTATATAATAGCATATTATTCTTCTCTACCAGTTTTCTGTACAGCATAGTAGACAACATATTGGATTCACGGTATATTGATACATCAAGAAATTCGATACATGACGTATCTTTATGTAGTACAAATTTGATGGTGGGATGCACCTTATTGATGTACTCAATAAACTGTGAAAGCTTACTGCTGGGTCCATGCCATACAAAAAATATGTCATCCACAAAACGGCTATACCAATAGATGTATTGTGAAAACATGGCATTTTGTAAAATCGTTTTTACTTCTAAATCATATATAAATATGTTTGCATATGTATTGAGAGCTACATTGTAGCTGTAACGAAACTATTATTGGAATTATGTGATTATATACAATGTATCATTGCCTGTAATATGGGGTGTGCACATTAGATGGCACTATGTATATTTGTATATAAGCAATGCTGGGATCTATGGTGGGTTGTCACTTGAGGAAGGGCAGTTGTTGTCCCGAAACGTCTGAACATGACTCACGTGTCTGGAGCACTACAATAAATCTGGGAACACCCCACTTTTGAATAAGGTATTGGCCTTTTTTCCTTTTTTCTTATTCTTGAACTCTGCCTGCACCAACCTGATCTGCCCCACTATTCTTGAACTCTGCATGTACTTACCCTGGCCTGCCTGACCACGCTTTATCGCCTAATCCTTAAGAAGTTGGTGTTGCCTTCTGTCCTATACTTGGTAATGAACGTGCCCATTTGCTTGTTCAGAACACTTACTATGCTCCTCTCAAGTTTAAGACCTGGTAGCATTTGAGTAGCTGAGGGCTTCTCCCGAAGCCAAAGTTTGAGCTACGACTAGCACTTGTTCCTGATAAAAATACATATTATTATTATTATTATTAATAATAATAATAGTAATGCTAGCACCACATGAATGAACTTTGTATTTAGTACACCAACATATGGAAAAACAATCAATTACACAGTTTTATGCTGTAGTAGTGACATAATTAGGCCCCTACTGGCATTGTGGGCAAGGGCACACCATTAATGAGTTGATCTATATTATTTTCATTAGATAAAGTTACTGGTTCTTGTGTTTCTCTGTATGTATGTACTATTATATTTCTAAGTGGGATCATCATAGATCCAAATTGGTTTGTTTGACACCATTCCTGGTGTAAGAACAACCCTGCTACTCCCCACATCTTGAAGTAGCAACCTGTGTTTGTGCAATGCCACCCTGGAGTACAGAGTAACCCTGAATAATGGTCCATATACTTTACTTCTTCAAACTGGGGGTGTGGTGCTGATCAAATGAGAGATCAATATATCAATATATCTGTGTTCAACTGTTTTGGACAATCATTATGCTCTATGGGAGGTAGCAGCACTGAGCTCCATAGAATGAGTAATCCATAAATAACAAGCATTGCATTTATTTTACAGCAATGCAAGTTAACTAAATAATTACTGTTTTTGAAAAACTCTTGTGTTATATACAGTTCTGTTAATTGTTGGATTGTATTTCCCATCCTTTGTTTATATATGTATAGCAGATTTTAGTAGTGTATTATTCACACAAGCTGCCCCACACTGAAGTTTACCATTCTGATTCATTCAAATACAGTATTATTATACATGAAATGGTTAATGGTGGGACCTACACAAACACCCCTTGTGCTATTTTGCATTGCAACCTTTCTGAAGAATACTTGCTTTTCTTCAGTTTTTTATTCTTACCCATTAACACTGCCATTATGAGGTACCTGCCAAGGTGGTCAAAAGGTGGCAGGCTGAATAGAGTGTGCCTCCAGCACAGAACACCAACTGTGGGGTGGGACCCCTAAGAGGATCCAAAGAAGTATTTTCTGGGGGTAATACATTTCTGTTATATCCCATTTTGAGCAGGGAAGTCCAGCTCAACCTGCAGCCCAATACACAAATGCACACATATCCTGTCACCTTTCTATATTGATTAATAACATGCAGGCTTAATTCCTGCAGCGCTCACCCCTTTACTGAGTGGGTCTGGATTAGAATGTCCTGGATCTGTTGCTTAATTCCCCACATTCAATATGCATTATTTGTATACATGTCACTCACTGCTCATGGTCTCTGGTCTGGGTGTGATGCCCCAAACCCGCAGCTTTGGGAGGCTTTCACAATCGATACGATACCCCTACAGCCAGTGTCGGACTGGGATGCCAGGGGCCCACCAGAAAATCTTACACCAGGGGCCCACCAGAATACCTTAGACTAGGGGCCCAACTTTCCAAACTATTATTCCTTCTCTCCTCACTTAACCTCTTTATTCTCCTATTCTTTTAAATCTATTTACTATATTCTATCCTTCCATTATTAAGCCTCCTTTTCCGCATAAAGAAATAGGGAATGAACATGAAATAAGCCAAATTGTTAGAAGCAAGAGGCCCACTGACACCCGGGCCCACCGGGAGTTTTCCTGGTATCCCTGTGGGCCAGTCCAACACTGCCTACAGCGTGCACTCAACAGATCAGTAGACAGCAGTGAATCTTTCTAACACATTTCTAGTGATCCCACGTGTACTCATAGGTAAAGGTAAGTTTTACAAACATTTAATTAAAAAACCCTGTCAAGTAATATCTTACTTATTCAATTAACATCTATATTATAAGAAACTGTTAATAAATGTTTTTAGTATTATTAGACTAATAACATTTATTAACAGTTTTTTATGATATGGATGTTAATTGAATAAGCAGGATATTATCTGACAGGGTTATGAATGGGAGGAAACAGTGGTGACGCGGACTGCCAATGCTTTTTATATGAAATGTTTGTAACGCTTACCTTCACCTATGAGTATGTTTGGGATCACACAAAACACGTTAGGAAGATTGTCCGGTAACTGTCTACTGATCTGTTGAGTGCATGCCGTAAGGGTATTGTATTGGTTGTGAAAGCTCAACCTGCAGTGCTGGGTTTGTTACTGAAATGTCCATCTCTTGCACTGAACAGCCAGAAAAAGATACAAAGTTTCTATTATAACTGGCTTTTGGCAGAGAGCCCAGAATAGATACTTTTGTAGCAGTTTAAGATAAGGAGGTCTCTTGGGGAAACTTATTTGCATCTTAAAGGGGTTGTTCACCTTCAGAGAACCGGTTGGTTTCAGATAGCTCACTAGAAATGTCTATATATATATATATATAATACACAAAAGCCATGAATAGCTTGTAAATGATATCCTTATAAACGGTGAGATCTGATTTCATCAGTTATAAATGGTGAGTTCTGATGTCATTTCTGTCACATGACTCACTGAAACTTGTGTACCCCCAGTTGCAAAGTATTATTATAAGCTTAAGGAGAGAAGGGGTAAGCTGACCTCATTTTGGATGTAAAAATGAATTTCACCACTGAATATCTCTGCTATCTGTATATGATTTACTTGAATAATTGTGGAAAATAAAAACAAAAGGCATGGGATTAAAAAAGGATTAGCATCCATATGTAAAATAGATATGTGTAATGTATTATACACTATATAATATAACTTGGTTTTTACAGACTCCAGCACGTTAGCACAGCAGCAGCTGCACTTGCCACTACGCCCGCCCACTGCTCGAGTTCTTCCGACAGCACAGCCGGGAACGCGCTTTTTCCCTGCTTCGCACATGTGACGTCACTCCCACAATGCAGCTGGTAGCTGTCAGTGGAGTAAGATGGCGGAGGGCGGAGTGGTGGATTTGGAGACTCAGCGATCCGAAGTGTCAGCCTTCATGAAAACCCCTCTCCGAAGAGGAGACACCTGGTAAGCACGGGCCGGTGAAGTGGGGAGGTGTGGAAGGCTGCGTGTTCTCACTGAATCAAAGACGTTGTGATGAGAAAACACAAGCTCCAGGCAGTGATAGAGGGTAAAGAAGGAGCTAGACAGGGAAAACATCTGTATCATGCACAGCAGCAGCGCAGTGTGTGGGGACAGAGTACCGGGATCTGTCACCTGTTCATTGTCACTCAAGTGCTGAGAGTTCGCTGAGGGCATTCTGCCTTATTCCTAAGCATCTTGGGCCACACGGGCTCCAAGTCTTGTACTTGTGTAGTTCAGGGGCCTTGGGAAGCCTATCACTTATCCTACAAACCCTCTCTCATTTAGTCACCCTATCAGGGAGACACAGCAGCTCTCCACCTGCAAATGAGGGACTTGTCTGTTTAATTTAGTTGTGAATGTTACTGCTAAAATATTGGGTATTACCATGTAAACCAAAAAAATAGATGTCTGCCTTATTAAAAGTAACATTCTAAGAAACTTTAAACTAAAAAATATGTTAGACTGCAACACAAGCAGTGTTTGTGTGTACCTTTATGTGTGTATCACATGCCAAGGGAGAGAATCTGCATTATTTTTCTACAAATGAGGGAGAGAAATAAAATAGAAGTCTCATCTAAATCTAAGACTAACTGTGGTTACCATTCTGTAAAATGTACGGAGGATGAACCTGCTACTATTGGGACTAGGGTTGCCACCTGGCCAGTATTTTACCGGCCTGGCCGGTATTTTTGATGGCTGATCCCAATGTTATTAATAGGAAAAAAAGATAAATATATAGGAAGGCCGGTATTTTTTTCCAGAAAAGGTGGCAACCCTAATTGGGACCTGAGAATATATTCTGTAATTATTTAGCAATTTGTAAATACGCCTCATAGAGTTTTTAAAGTCTTATTAATATTAAATTAATATTAGAAATTAAGTACATTAGGTTGAAAAAAGACACATTCATCAAGTTCAACCTTTTAAAGAGGAAGTCAACCCTCCCGGCGCAAACCCCTCCCCCCTCTGGCCTACCTCACCCCTGGGCTATTGCCCCTAACCTGTTACTTACCCCAAAGTCCTGGTCCCTTGCAGGCAAGTTCACCGGACTTTGTGTAATTGACAAGTTAGGGGCAATAGCCTGGGGGGGGAGGGGAGGGTTTAGCGCCGGAATGGTTGAATTTCCCTTTAAGTCTTTATATAACCTCTTAACTGCTAGTTGATCCAGAGGAAGGCAAAACAATTCTGTTGGAAGCCTCTCCAATTTGCCTCAGAGGAGGAAAAATTCCTTTCTGATCCCAAGATGCAATGGGACTAGTCCCTGGATCAACTTGTACCATAACACTGTATTCCCTCACTTGCTAAAAAGCCATCCAACCCCTTCTTAAAGCTATCTAATGTATCAGCCTGTACAACTGATTCAGGGAGAGAATCCCACATCTTCACTGCTCTCACTGTAAAAAATTGCTTGTTTTTACTCTTAAATGGGAATTCAACCCCCCCCCCCCCCCCCCCCCCCCCCCCCCCACCCTCAAATCTTATCCAAAACAATGTGATTATGATTTGGTTTGGTGTGATTCTGTCTCAATCACTTTAGTGTTGGTCACTAGTGATGAGCAAATCTGCCCTGCTTTGCGTCTCAAAAAAATTGTAAAACGGTAAACATTTGCACTAAAGACGATGTGTATTCTTTCTGTGATGACCACAGGCACTGTTGTGTTAACTGTGCAAATAACAGGTCCTTTTCCTTTGCACATTATTATTTTTAGCTTCCTGGAATTTTGAATTTCTGTTGCTAAAAGTGTAAAACAGGTGATGTCGTTTAGTAGTTTGTTGATGACAAACCTCTGCCATATGGCTACAGATGGTGTGCTGGGTCATTGTGTTAGATGTCATCTATCCTTATCAGTGTTTCTAAAGCAGTTATTACCCCATGTAATCTGCATCTTCACATTTTTCCCACAATTCTAATCTGTCACATTAGGATAGTGGGTTCTCTAACTGGTTTCATTGTTGTTGTCCAAAAATGCATTTTTGTGGGGTCACATACTGTAGGTTTGGATCCGCTAATTGTGTTAAAACAAATTTTAGTATACTACAACATTGGTCCACACTGGTTTACCAGTGCAAAAATCACATACCCCCATATTTTGGGGTCGCATACAGTAGGTGTTAATCGTGTTGGATCAAATTCTTTTGTATATCACAGCATTGGTCCACACTGGCTTACCAGTGCTAAATCCACATACCTAGTCATACCAATTTACTCACATGGAAATCTGATTAGTTCATGCTGCTGGTCCAGATTTTATATTGGAACATACTGTACATTTCCTTAAAAACTGGGGTTGCACTGCCTCACAAAATGGAGCCATTTTGAACAAATAGGGTACAATACAAAAACATTTTTTCATTCCTTCTATGGTTAAGATATTTAATATTTCATAATCTTCATATTGTACCTTATATTTTTCTTTGAATACATTGATGGAGTACTTTATTTATAAATATTCTAGAAACCTAGACCATTCTATTCCATCAATTTAAAGAAGAGTTATTGATTTATGTTTTGTATAGTTTTACTGACCCCTAGGTCCCTGTTTGAATCATATTTACAGCTGCCAGAACGTTACTGTGCCCCCCCCCCCCATATTGTAGAGAGAATTGAAGAGATGAAAAGTTGTGTTGGAACTGTCTTGAACCATATCCGTTTTATTCTTTGCTTTGTTTTGTGCAGTTGCATTCACACTGAAAGCAGACTAGTGGGCATTGTGTCTGGTCACCAGTCACAGAGATCCATACAGAAAATAAAAGTCCTGGAAGGAGCATTATCACTTATAAGTAATGGGGTTCTGTGGGCTAATGCAACGGTGCTACATTTTTTTTAATAAAATGGGGGGACTACTTAGTTCCCTTTACATAATTGAACTGGGTAGTCTTGGTATTTGTGTAGCCTTAATTTCTTACAGACTTCTACATTCCATATTCATTTTATATTTACTAACAAATTTTTTTTTTAAAATAAGCTGTTGCAAAGCATATTGAAGCTAATTGTGTAAGTTACAAAATCTCAAAGTAAAATTACACTATCCCCCAAAATGTCATGCTTCATCCTCATCTTTAAAGGAGAAGTCAACCTATAATGCTCTAAACCCCATGCCCCCCTCCCCCGGCCTACTTCCTCCCCCTCCCAGGCAAATGCCCCTAGTTTGCTACTTACCCCATCAGCGCAGGTCCTGACCGTGGAGTTTGCAGGCGCCATCTTCTCCCCAACTGTCTTCTTCATGGATTCTTCGTCTCTTGGTGGTGCATGTGCAGTAGGAGTATTTGCCAGTCCAGCTCTACTGCGCATGCACTGCCAAAAGCCCATTGAGTCTGGAAGAAGACTGCACAAGAGAAGATGGCGCCTGCAAACTCCATGGTCAGGACCTGCGCTGAGGGGGTAGGTAGCAACTAAGGCGCAGTTGTTTGAAGGTGAACAACCCCTTTAATGTGCATGCCTTTAAAAAGAAGGCAGCTTTTTTTTTTTTTTTTAGTTTTCTTTAGTAATCTTGCAAGTTCAAGCCTTTCAGTTATGCAAGACCTGCTGTAAGTAGCCCGGGGGGGGGGGGGGGGGGAGTAGGCCAGGAGGGAGGGGGGCTCTTACAGGGGCGGCATGGGGTTTAGCGCATTATAGGTTGACTTCTCCTTTAGGTCTTTCCTCTTTTCCAGCACACAAGCATAAATCTGCAGCACAAAACCTCCACTTCCTGTACCAGCATGAATCTCCTCCACTTTTGTTCTTCTCAAGTGGTCCTGTTCACCTTCCAAACACATTTTTGAGTTAAGTTGTTTTCAGATTGACAAATACAAAAGGTCCTCTGCACTCAACCCATTATCAATATATTTAAGACATTGAGACATTTTGTGCATAGAGCTACTAAAAAATGCCTTACCCTTTAAACAACAGGGATTGTTTGTCCATATATTGCAATATATTTAAGCTGGCCAACTACGTCAAAGTCATCCCATATCTGGCCAGTCCTACTCTCAAAATTGCATCTGATTCATTAAGAATTCTATTACTTCATTATACATTTTACAAAGGGACTAAGTTTTACCTGCAACTCACTAGCTGCTTTCAAAGTAAAACCCCCACACCTGGTTGCCCTTTTATTAGACACCAGAGGGATCACCTGACTATAGTTGGGAGGGGTAGGAGCTACAACAAGGAGCTGGTCACTGCTCCTGTATGAACTATAACAAACAAGGGAAAGTTGTGCTCACCAACCAGGTGTGGGGGTTTTACTTTGAAAGCAGCTAGTGAGTTGCAGGTAAAACTTAGTCCCTTTGTAAAATGTATAATGAAGTAATAGAATTCTTAATGAATCAGATGCAATTTGAGAGTAGGACTGGCCAGATATGGGATGACTTTGACGTAGTTGGCCAGCTTAAATATATTGCAATATATGGACAAACAATCCCTGTTGTTTAAAGGGTAAGGCATTTTTTAGTAGCTCTATGCACAAAATGTCTCAATGTCTTAAATATATTGATAATGGGTTGAGTGCAGAGGACCTTTTGTATTTGTCTATATGTATTTTGTGGTCACAGCCTCATTGCACCCCCGCCTAATGGTTTTAAAAATAGTGGTGAGCACAACTTTCCCTTGTTTGTTTTCAGATTGTTCCCCAGAAATAGACTCTTGTCAATTACTTTCCATTATTTATTTTTTACTGTTTTTCCAAAATCTAAGTTTAAAGTTGAATGTCCCCGTCTTTGGCGTTTGAGTCTGGCAGCTCAGTAATTCAGGTACAGACTAAACTGTTACAATTTTGCAACATTTATTTGATACATTTTTTTAGCAGCATCTCTAGAGTATTGGCAACTATTGTATCAATTCTAACAGCTTGTAATGCAACTCAGGGATTCTGCTCAGCAGGGACAAATAACAAATGTATTGAATAAATGTATCAATTTAGACCAGTTTACAGGGTCATCGACCCCCCAGGAGCTGCTTTAGAAAGTGAAAAATGACACTTTACACTTCAATATTAGAAAACAGTGACAAATAGAAAGTAATTGGATATTTCTGGTGATCTATCTGAAAATAACTACAGTAGTTGCTTGAAGGAGAACAACCCCTTTAATGTGCATGCCTGTAAAAAGAAGGCATCTTTTTTTTTTTAGTTTTCTTTAGTAATTTTGCAAGCTCAAGCCTGTCAGTTATGCAAGACCAGCTGTTCAACAGGAATCAGCTTATTAGTAACCTTTGAAGGTTATAAGCATCAGTATATGAATAATTACATGATTGAACCTGCTATTTAGTAGCTGCTTTATGTATATCATATTTAACTTAAAGCTTGCACCGAAACACAGGACGACACCCATTAAGGCAAATTGTTGACAAATCAGATGCAGTTATTCAGTAAATCTAACATAACACACACTAACTTCTGTTGAAGTTGGACACAATATACATATTTAGTGACTAAGGTATCCCCCTGTTGTAAAAAAATAAGGAAATTCTAAGTCATCTTAGCGTTTCTTGACCATATAAAAGCACAAGGCTGAAGGTCAAGTGCTTTTATAAAGGGCACGGCACGCCAAGGTCAATTATAATACATTACTTTGAATCATTTGACAAATTACATCACTAATCACCAATTATAACTGATTACTCATGACTGAGGAGACGACTTAATATCTTTATAGATTTTAGGAGGGGGTACATTATTCATTATAATCTACAGTTAAAACTTCAATAGGTTAGTCGAGAGCTTTTTCTCTTTGCTGCAGAAAAAACTTGTACAAATATGGCAAAAGGACACGATTCTCCAGTGTTTTAGCAAAATAATTGCTTATCTTAGGCTTTTAGACAAGTGACAGTCATTGTGTAAGGGATAAACAGCCCAGATGGTACATTGCAAATACTATTGCAATGAGTCAAGCAATAGATTCCTGTTGGAAAACGGAAAGGAAGAGATAGATTTATGAAGAATTTTCAGAATCAAATGACTGGTGTGCATGCAATTAAAGCCCATCTATGGAACATGTTAACAGTGTGGAGCTAATTATTGGTGAGGTTAATATGTGGCTACTCTACCTTTAATACAAGCACGTCTGTGGTTTTAAACATTATTTTATCATTTTGAATACTTGCTTACTTCTCTTCATGGGGTTGGAAACCCTTCGCTTTATGGGGCTACCTTTTCCATTAGGGGAAGCTATGACGGAAAAGGCCCTGATGAAGGCACGTTAACGTGTGATTTAGATACAATGTTTATTTTTTTGTCCTAGATCTTCTTACGTAAGATGCCTCATACAACACTGTTCTCAAAAATGTGTAATCTTTTTAATGAGAAGATGATAGCAGTCTCATGTGAGAACAAATCTTTGGCTTTATTGGACCTGCATTCCATCTCTAGAAAATGCTATTCTGTTGTTTCAGAAGCTGTATAAACATTAACTGTAGTGTCTCTGAACATATAGCAGATCTTACATGTAAATCGGTGTCTTTGGAATATACTGATTAGCAGAGCACTTCAGCAGAACCAACCTTTATAAAATTAAATATCATAAAATATCTCTGCATATAGTTTGCACATTTAAAGAAAAGCACAACTCTGCAAATCAGAGCGTTATACTGTACTCTGCCTCTGGCTAATGTTTTACTAGCACCTGTACATACATACTGTAGTAGCATTTCTCTTTCTCTGAGAACTCTCCCGACATGTTATACATGCCTTTAAGTTGACGATTGATTGATCTTCATGGGTAGCTTCTTTGGAAACATATAAATATAAAAAGATAATTATACCTTTGAACTTTGCATGTCTCTTTAAAGATATTTCAAATGAAAGAGCCAATATGTAAAACACTGTTTCATATAAGTAAAGCCTTTTTGTGAAAAATATTTATCCCTACTCATTAATAGTAGCATGCACCATTGGATTATCCCTGTTGGCTCATATGAGATGCTGTGCACATACACAAACCTTTCACAGTGATAACTTACATTATTTCCTCTCAGGTGGGCAGTGAACGACACACAGAACATCACAAAATGTTGGCTCAAGGGAAAAGATATAAAATATAATATATCCATGTCAGTTAATACTGCACTTTTTAAAAGAGTTTTGGTGGTGTAAACATTCTCCGTAATTTTGATTTTGAATGTATAGTCCTTTAAACATTTGGTGTGGCTTAGCAGTTGGGTTATATAAAGCTATTGCCCTTAAGAAAAGAAATTCTAAACAAATGTGTGGATTAGGTTGCTGAAAGGTAAGGACTGAGGTTTCTGAAATTTGGGAATGCTACTGATGCAATTATAATTGAACTGACATACACGTCATTTTTATATTACTGGCGATAGCTGATAAAGGTCATAATTATTCTAGCATCCTCATATCCAGCAGGAGAAGTTGCAGTTGGTGCAGTTTCTTCTGGTGCAGTTGCACTTAAAATCTTCATAAAATGTTGTGGTAGTGGCATTATTGCTGGACATTTCTGCTTGATTGCAGTTCGGTACATTGCACTTCAATAGGATGGATGGAATAGTTGCGATGCACAGAATCCACTATTTTGGATTCGGCCTAAACCCGAATTCTTTGTGAAACAGAATCTGAATCCTAATTTGCATATGCAAATCAGGGGTGGGAAGGGGAACACTTTTGTTTACTTCTTTGTTCTGTGACAAGAAATCACGAGATTTCCCTCCCTGTCCCTAATTTGCATATGCAAATCCTGCTGAAAAAGACCAAATCCTGGCTGAAATCCGAACCTAATCTTTGCTGAATTTCGAACCGAATCCTGGCTGAATTCCGAACCCGAATCCTGGCTGAATTCCGAACCGAATCCTGGCTGGATTCCGAACCGAATCCTGGCTGAATTCCGAACCCGAATCCTGGCTGGATTCCCGAACCGAATCCTGGCTGGATTCCGAACCGAATCCTGGCTGAATTCCAAACCGAAACCTGGCTGGATTCGGTGCATCCCTAGTATACAGTATATCAGTGTCACAAATTGCCAATATATATTGGAAAGTTACTTTGAAGTATTTTTTAATATTGCAAAGAGAAAAAATCGCATAGTGTTTGTTGTATGAATAAGAAGTTGGGCTGTATGTTCCACTGGCACAGGGTGGGATGTAAATGATGAACAATCTCTATGAAGGATTGTGTAACTGTGGCACTGATCTATAAATAAAGCATAAAAGTGTAAGGAAAAATCCAGATAGGACTTTGGAAGAAGAGCTCAACCTGAACCCGCCGGCGACCTGCAAAGGGGGTGGCAAGGTCAGTCCAAATTCGACCAACCACTATTTCACTCCATTTCTTGGCACTGAGACCTAAAGCCACCACCATTAAAGAACTATACCCAGAAGGTGGAGCCCATGAGCTCTGCTGCGCTATTCGGTCTTTGTAAATGATCCCTATTACCTAGTGCCTATGTGTGTGAGTCTGTGTGAACACTCTTGTACGGTGAGTTTAGGTGAGCTGTACAATAAATTTAGCGAAAGTCTTAACGTGGTATGTATTAAGAAATGTAATATTTACTTTAAAATGTATGTTTCATGCTTTAAAAGAGAACCAAACCCATACTTTAAAAAACTGTCCCCCCCCCCCCCCAGCCTACTTGCTACCCCGGGCAAATGCCCCTAACTTTTTACTCGCCCCTAGCGGCAGATTCAAGCGTCAGAGTTTATGGTAGCTATCTTCTTCTTTGTAATCTTCATGTCTTCTTTCGGCTCTTCAATGGTTCCCGTGAGTTTCGGCGCATGCACAGTTGTCCAGAACTGGGAATTTACTCCTACTGTGCATGTGCTGAAACGTCGATCGATACACGAAGTTTATTGAAGAAGAAGAAAATGGCTGCTGTGAACTCTGACACCTGAATCTGCCGCAAGGGTTAAGTAAAAAGTTAGCGACATTTGCCTGGGGTAGCAAGTAGGCTGGGGTGGAGCTGGGAGGGTTTTTTTTAAAGAACAAGTTAAATTCTCCTTTAAAGTCTAACTTCTCCTTTCTAATTTTCATACTGCTTTCTTCACTTTTAGGTACCTGATTGATAGTCGTTGGTTTAAGCAGTGGAAAAAGTATGCAGGGTTTGACAGCTGGGACAAATACCAGATGGGAGATCAGAATGTGTATCCAGGCCCCATTGATAACTCTGGACTCCTCAAAGGTAATATCCTAATATTTTAATAATTTGAATGCATGAGGTTTTTTGTTTGTTTTAAATCTAGAAACTCCATGTAAAATGTACAAACTTGAATTCAGTCATATGTCACACTGGCCGAAGCTTGGGTTATATATAAGTATAGGTACTACTGAGACGTATCCAGCATTGGCATTTTAAGCTCTGACCTCTCTGCCACTATCTAACCTTTAGACCCTGTTAGATTTAACCCTAGTGAATCCAGAAACTGCAGACTGCATGTCTTGTACAGGGCCAATTCTGTAGTTATTCATATACTTATACTGGTAAAATCAACTAGGGGATCTATTGCAAAAATGTAAATTTAATACACGCTTCTATTGTAAATGTGCACAATTTCTGTACCCTTTCTATAATAATTAAGTTTCTCTTCACTGTTCCCATCTTAGTGGAGAAAGCATTTTTCTGGTGTTAATACAACCTCCATCTTCCAAAATACCAACTCAACTGCCACTTTTCATATTTTTCAGACATTTTTGCAAATATGTTATTAAACGGCAAAAACTGAAAGGAAAACTAAATTTTTAATGACATTTTCTACCAGCATTTTAAAAATTATAACTCAGTGTAACTCTTCCCCTTGTGTCAGCTCTGCATTGTTTCCTTCCTTCTCCATTTACCCTACTTTTAGGTGCAGTATGGGAGACTAATTAGCATATTCATGGATATTTGCAGACTACGGTCAGGGTACAAGCCCTGTTTTCTGTCAAATCAGAAATGAATAACAATAGGTTTATAAACAAGAAATACTATACTTAATAGCATTTTTATATATAAAAGTAGTTTATTGCCAAAATAAAATAGTTGGCAAAAACATATGGGCGCCGGCATCCAAAAATGGACTCCCGCTTCCAAAACAAGACACTGTCAAATTTTTGCAAGGCAACATTTTTCTGGCATTTGACGTATTTATTCGCCTGCGGCGAATCGTAGGAATTTGTCAGTTAATAGTGCTACTCCAGCAGACTTCTGCACTGAAATCCATTTCTCAAAAGAGCAAACAGATTTTTTAATATTCACTTTTGAAATCTGACATGGGGCTAGCCATTTTCTCAATTTCCCAGCTGCCCCATGTCATGTGACTTGTGCCAGCACTTTAGGAGGGAACTGCTTTCTGACAGGCTGTTGTTTTTCCTTCTCAATGTAACTGAATAGTACACAGTGGGACATGGGTTTTACTATTGAGTGCTGTTCTTAGATCTACCAGGCAGCTGTTATCTTGTGTTAGGGAGCTGTTATCTGGTTAACTTCTCATTGTTCTGTTGTTAGGCTGCTGGGTGGGGGAAAGGGAGGGGTGATATCACTCCAACTTGCAGTACAGCAGTAAAGAGTGATTGAAGTTTATCAGAGCACAATGTGACTTGGGGCAGCTGGGAAATTGACAATATGGCTAGCCCCATGTCAGATTTCAAAATGAAATGTCAACTGATGCATTTTGAAAAAAAAATTTCCCATGACAGGATCCCTTTAAGTGAATATAGATCTTTATGTAATGTGAAAGTAAAGCCACCATGGCAAATTTTAGTTTTTGTTCTAGTACACAGCCTAGTCCCCATGATGCCCAGAGCTACAGAGCTGCCCAGCAGTGTTGGCCCCATATTTATCTGTGTCCCTTCTGTCTCTTGAATCCTATTTGCTTGTTGATCATTGAGCAGCCCATACACACTGGAACATAAACATAAAAACAAAATCTTGTGTTACTGCATGTTCCTAGTTGAGACAAATAAAGGGAATGGAGATGTGATAAAGTGTGTGTACTGCCATATTGGCTTTGGTGGCAGGGAATCTCTTCTCTGAAGGGCACAATCACTAGTATGAGGCAAATTTACAGCTGAGAGGCATCTGATAGCAGACTGACAGGTTTAGGAAAAGTGAAAGAGAAATTCAGAATAAATGTCCATAAAATGTTGTTTTAAATGTTGTAGGAAACACAAAATCTGGAAACTGAATTGGAGATATTTGTGTATATGGTGGGAAATCCAATAATTCGATCACCACTTTTATTTTGTCTCAATGCTGTCACTTTTGTAACCCCCCTCCAATTGTCTAGGCAAAGGTAGCCCAAATCATTGTATTTGACTTAATTGTCAATGAAAATCTAACTTCAATTGTTATATATTATTATTATTATAGAAGACTTGCTGCTGGGTGGGTTATGCTGAAGATTAACTTGATTATTTCAGAATTGATATAGAGCTTTTACACTGAATAGTGTAGGCCCCTGCTTCATGTAAATAACCATTTTCATAATAAACGTGTTAGTTATAGGTGCCATTGGGTAAGCCTATATAGAATATTGCTATTTCAAGAAATAAGGGCCACCCCCTTGATCCTACGATTCACAGTGCATACAAGCAAACCAGGGCACATAAACATGTTAGGACTCATGGCTAGTTAATGGACATACATTAGTTCTGTCTTTCTCCTGCACCTCTTCCTGTTACAATTAGAGCTGCATTATTTCTGGTCAGATGATCTCTGAAGGAGCACTGAGACCATCACAAAATGGGGGCTCAACGGAAAAAGATGTAAAGGGACAATATTTACTTAAATATATGTACCGGTTTGGTAAGATTCTTTAATATGCAAATTTATATTATATGAAATCTGTTGCCTAAGTATTGATTTTGGGGGTATAGTTTTCATTTAAAGAGTTTAATATTAATTAGAAAGTTCCTTATTTCTACAATGTGAAGCTCATATTCATTTTTCATATTGATTTAAATTCAAAAGACTGTGAATATGCTCATAGATTGTACAGAAATTATATGAAAAGTAATCAACTGTATTTTGTCATTCTCTCTGTTGCAGATACTGAAAGTCAGTCTCTTAAGGAGCACCTTATCGATGAGCTTGACTACATTTTGTTGCCCACTGAAGGGTGGAACAAGCTTGTTAGCTGGTATTCTGTGATAGAAAGCCAGCAACCTATAGCACGCAAGGTATTTCAATATTTCTATCTAGTTTTGCAATTCTATTTACATTGTTGGTATAATTTATTAGTTTTTCATGAATATGTTTTGTATTGATTAAAATGCTGGTGCCATTGGAAAACTTTGTAGATATTACAGATTTGCGATATCAATGCCTGGAGATCTGTTACCATAACACAAAGGCAGTTTTACTAAGATTTTAATGTTTTTTTAATTCAGAAAAAACTGGAATTAAGAATTTATAATTGAGCCTGAATTTTGGGAATACACCTCCCTTGACTTGTACTGCAGCTCCCAAGGTTTCAGTTGCAATTTTTTTAAATTTGAATCAAAATTTTTGTCACTACAAAAAAACTTTGATTACTATAAGACATTTTCAAATTTTAATAAATCCGCTCCTTAGTGCTAAATATCAAATTAGCTACTGCAATGACCAACCTGCAAGATACAAATCTGATCACAACACATCTTATTGGATAATTAATTATTAGAATATTATGTAACGGACTATCCTTAGCAACTTTTCGGTTGGTCTTGGTTTTTTCATGCATCAGTACATTGTACTTACCTTAGTTTGTGCTTAAAATAATTTGAGTTACGAGTATATTTGTATATATAAATTGTACATATATGCTTTGGTAAAAATGTATATTATAATGTAAAGCTTTGCACTGGCCAACACAAATGCTAGATTTTCTGTATCTAATTATATATATAGATATATATCCTTAGCCTCATTCTGTGTCTTCTTTTACAGGTGGTTGAACAGGGTATGTTTGTTAAGCACTGCAAAGTAGAAGTTTATTTAACAGAATTAAAACTTTGTGAAAATGGAAATATGAACAATGTTGTCACAAGACGATTCAGCAAAGCAGATACAATAGGTAAGTCATTTTAAGTTTTGTCTGTATTAAAAGAATACTTCTGTTTGTTCTTCTTTATTTTTGAATTTGCACCTTCTGCACCCTAATGGAGCAGGCAGTAAGTAAAGGGTTGGCCTGCCCCCCCGGTGTCTCTGCACTTCACGTTGG
Organism: Xenopus borealis; assembly: GCA_024363595.1. Classification (NCBI taxonomy): domain Eukaryota; kingdom Metazoa; phylum Chordata; class Amphibia; order Anura; family Pipidae; genus Xenopus; species Xenopus borealis. The sequence continues at coordinate 76,988,334 of CM044436.1, forward strand.
ATTTTATTTTTCCTGTGTAAGGTGCAAAGCATAGTCAGACCTTAGTCAGAAGTGTTTTCTGCATGAGCACTAAGAGGTTAATTTTAGTGCTTTTGCATTCATGCCCAGGGTCTATGTAAATGGCACATTTTGTTAATTAAACTGTAAGGGAAAAGCCAATTCAGAGGCATAAAATGGGGAGATGGGAAAAAAAATCCAGCTCAACTAAGATGCACTGGCATTTTAATGCAGCCTGTATTTCCTTATGCACGTAAACAGCAATCACCATTTGGTGAATCTATGTATGAATTTCAGACTACTGTACCTGCCAGAGTTGGGTGGTTTGATAGCTGGAGAATGCTGTAAGCATACCAGTATCCAAGCTGGTGTGCCTGGCTTTTAATTTTGAAACCTCTGGCTATTGGTTAGCTGGAACCAATAATTACATTGGCATAATTAGGTGTGACACATTGGTGAATCTTGGTAGACATTTCAGACCACTGTACCATCCAAAGTTAGGTGGTTTGTTAGCTGGTTCACTGACGAATTCTGTAAGTATTCCAGTATCCAGGATGGAGTGCCTGATTTTCAATGTTGAAACCTCTGGCTATTGGTTGGCTTGAACCAAATTAGGGATGACACAAAATTTAACTCTTTATAACAGTGTTTGTGGCTTGCATTAAATTAGTTATTTAGATAAATGACTCTTCCATTCCATTCCAGTTACATTACGCAGGTAGGTTGAGGGTATCTCTTAAACTTGAAGTTTATTCCCTACATTTCATAGTTACATTGGGTTGAACAAAGACAAAGTCCATCAAGTTCAACCCCTCCAAATTAAAACCCAGCATACACATACACACACCCCTCCACTCTTTCACACAAACCATATATGCCCATCGCTATACTAACTGTAGAGTTTAGTATCAAACTAGCCTTTGATATTATGTCTGTCCAAGAAATCGTCCAGGCCCCTTTTAAATGCATCAACAGAATCAGCCATCACAACATCACCCGGCAGTGCATTCCACAACCTCACCGTCCTGACTGTGAAGAACCACCTACGCTGTATTATGTGTAGTGCCTGAAATAAAGGGAGAAAGGGTAGCTGACCTGCTGGGCTGCATAAGTTGCCTGTACTGCTTGTGCCAGCACTGCTAATGTCATCAATAATTTCCATCCCAAAATGTATCCTCACTGTACATACTCTTTGTTTGCATAAGGACATAAATTTAATTTGAATATAAAAAGCTTTTTTGATATTGAACATTAGCCAATGACAGCCTAATTAGACATTATTTTCAGTAGTCTACCTTTACTGCACTAATCAAAGTTAATTGCTGATTACTTGCTGTAGGGTTATTGCACTGGTGAAAAATTGCTACATTATGCTGATTCCTACAGTAATTTTGTTAGAGCATAAATTAGCATACAAACATGATGTCTATAGAAAACTGATATAGCAGCTATTTCTGTGTATAGTAGGTGTTTTTATGAAATATTTTTCCTCTTTTAGACATGATTGAAAAAGAAATGAGAACAATCTTCAGTATTCCAGATGAAAAAGAGACCAGACTGTGGAACAAGTACATGAGCAATACATTTGAACCTTTGAATAAACCTGAAAGCACTATACAGGATGCTGGCCTATATCAAGGACAGGTATCTTACAGCTTGTATTTTATAGTTTACTGAGAAATTGGAGTTGTCAAGTTGCATTCCCTATTCCCTTTTTTCCTATTCAGGTTATCAGGTTAAAAGTGAATGTTCTTTTAGGTATTGCTTATGTGATTTTTTTCCAACATAGTCCAGCATGTTTATGAATTCTTCCATTTAGATTAGTATTTTAAATGCTATTAAACTATAACTATTTTATGGTAGTATAAAAATGGATGTCCCGGGGAAGGCACCTATTTAAATAATTCTGGCACAAAATTATTGCAGATAAAGTATTTCCCATTTTAAGCAAAATATAGGAGTAAAGGTGCAGAAAGATTAAGTCAGCAGCTTATTTGGCAGTGTATGGGACCCTCCGACAGACTTCCCCAAAGTCAGTAAGATGTCATTTGGGCAGGTTTAAAAATTCTGTTGGATCGAGGACCACACCAGTTCATTGATGCAGTTCTTTAGCTGACCGCCCGTGTTCTCCTTATTGTGATCCGTTATCTCCCACCTCAAGGTGGCCGCCAAACAAGTGGATCTCTGCATGTATGGCCACCTTAAAAGTTCTAGAGTAAAGTCGTTGCTTAAAGTTAAAAAGTAATGAGGAAATGCCCCGATGTAATGTAACTGTAGTACCCCAATATAATAAAACTTTTTACTAAGCAAAGTTCCCAATATTAATATTGAGTATCCCTCCCCACCATGTGTACATGGTGGGCATGGTTGTGAATAAATATAGGCTTTTTAACAATATTTATTTTGATCATTTAATTAATTCATATCACTTATGGGCCCACAGTCGGGGGTTAAGTCCCTATTTTAGTTGAAATTACAGTATATGTAATAACCCAATGTACTGTAATTCCCCTGCCCTCTCTCCAATTGCTTTATGTTGAATAGGTAGAGTTTCCCTTCCCTTCGCTAGTGTTCGCCGCACTTTGCCAGGCGAATTTTCAATTTTCGCCAGCGCTACGCAAATTCACTAAAGTGCGAATCTACGCTCAGGTCGGTGAATGGTAGCGTAGTTGCGCTAGTGTTACTTTGCTAGGCAGAGTGCTGTTACGCTTGCGAAGCCTAATTTGCATACGGCGGGAACTTTAAGTTATAATAGAAGTATATGTTACAACCACTACATTCCAGTACACAAACCCAGGAAACCTTTAATAAAATAAATAAAGTTGTCCTATTGCTCTACATGTGCCCCCTGTATAGATGAGTTGCCATGTGTTAGGAAATGTAGGGGGGAAGGGGTAACCCTCCTATGCTAAAATTCGCCAGCATTTTTTTGGGACTTAGAATTTTTTTTTTATTTTATCTATTGTATTGAACGTCTAGCGTAAGTGCTAACGTTCAGCAAAATGTTCATCTTTGTGAATTTGCGAATTTACGATCCTTCGTTAGTTAGTAAAGTTGTGCAATTCTATCTACTTCGCTAGTATTGTTTAACCAATTCAGTGTTTTATTGTTTTTGTAGCTTTGCCCTGTGTAATAGAAATGTATTTGTCTTGCCTAGATGCTAGTTATTGAACAGAAGACTCAGGAAGGACAGTGGCCAAGAGGTTCTATGCCTAAGTAAGTCAGTTTACATGTTACTGATTTATATATAATAAAATTGATTTGCTAATCTCACTGACCACTGAGCCTATCGCTATAATATTCTTTGTTCATTGGACTTTCTGTATAAATATGTTATAGATACCAGCACATTTAAGTGAAATACCAAGAATTGATCTGTTAATCCGGAACTATGTATTTTTCTAACAGAATATGTACATGAACGAAAAATCCCAGAGCATGAATGTGCATATAATCCTAATGTTTTTCTGTCATAAAGAGGAACTCATTGGGAAATGCTGCATATACATGATTGGTCTGGGGTGGCAGGACACTGGAAAAATCTTGGTAGGCCCACCATCCCAGGCCTGCTGCCTTCCTGTGATCTGCAAAGTTACAACACCCAGCTGAATCAGTAAGTGTTGCGGGTGTTAGGGGCTGTAGCTTTTGGGATGAAGGATTCAGTGGATCTGATAGACTCCAGTATGACACTGTACAAGTATAATCAGCAACTATTACAATGGAATACTTTTAGAAATATCTGAGGCTGAGGAGAGGCTAAATGTATACTCATCCACAGATGAATTAAAAGCAGTGAAAGGCTAACTTTGCCAGTATTGTAGTTAGGTAGCATAGCACAAATTTCTTTCTTCCAGTGTCCTCCATCCTTGTAATGGTTCTAATGGTATTTAAAGGAACAGTTCAGTGTAAAAATAAAAATTGGGTAAAAAGAAATAAGCTGTGCAAAATAAAAAATGTTTCTAATATAGTTAGTTAGCCAAAAATGCAATCTAGTAATAACAGTACAGAACACAACTTATAGCTTTTCAGCTCTCTAACTCTGAGTTAGTTAGCGACTTAAAGGGGAGGGGGGGCTACATGAGACATAACTGTTCAGTGAGTTTGCAATTGAACCTTAGCATTCAGCTCAGATTCAAAAGCAAACAGTTATGACCCATTTGGCCCCTTGAGTCACTGGTTGCTGCCTGGTAACCAATCAGGAAGTAGCGTTCTGGCTATTATGTTAGATATCCAGTCACTCCAGCCTTTATACATTACATTTTTGGCTAACTAACTATATTGAAAACATTTTTTATGTTATCTTTTTACCTAGTTTTTATTCTTACACTGAACAATTTATTTAAGCTTGTTTTTCTGCTGAGATATTAGACCAGTGGTCCCCAATCAGTGGCTCAGTAGCAACATGTTGCTCACCAATCCCACTGGCTGTTGGCCTCAAAGCAGGTGCTTATTTTTGAATTCCAGGCTTGGAGGCAAGTTTTGGTTGCATAAACAACCAGATGTTCTGCCAAACAAAACCTCTGTTAGACTGCCAACCCACATAGGGGCTACCAGATGGCCAATTGCAGCCTTTATTTGGCACCCCAAGGGAAATGTTTCGTTTTTGTGCTGCTCTCAAACTCTTTTTACAATTGAATGTTGTTCACAGGTAAAAAAAAGTTGGGGACCCCTACTTTAGACAATAGAGAGGAGGCACATACCCTTGATGTTCGTCCAGAGTAAAAGATTAAACCGACAAAGGGCTTTCTTTTTCATTTTTCCATTTATTTGTACTTAATAAATAATTATTTTTTTAAAATCAACTACAAAACAGAATACCTGTGCTATTTGTTTTGATCAAGAGAATGCATTATGTCACAAACTATGTTGAAGCCCCTTTTCCAAATTCTACAGTTATATACAATGCCTATTTGCACATTATTTAAACAGTAGAACATAAGTTTATGTCAAGGCCTTTTTTGTATCGTGCAGAGAAAGGATAACGGTGTCTTAGCAACTGAATCTTGGCAACTTGTATGCAAACAATTGCACTGCAGTATGCAAAAATGCACTGTGAATTAATTTACTCATGTTGTACATACTGAATTTTCCAATGTATAATGTAAACATTATAAATATTTAGTCATCTAAGCTTAATAGATTGAATGACGAGTTGGTAAAATAATTCATGCAAAAGATTGTAAGATGTAGATGTAAGCGCATAAACAGGTATTGGTCCTGTTATCCAGAATGCTCAGGACCTGAGATTTTACAGATAACAGATCTTTCCATGGTTTGGATCTTCATTCCTTAAGTCTACTACTAAGCGCATAAACAGGTATTGGTCCTGTTATCCAGAATGCTCAGGACCTGAGATTTTCTAGATAACAGATCTTTGCATAGTTTGGATCTTCATTCCTTAAGTCTACTATTAAATCATATAAACATTAAATACACCCAAATTGGCGAATCACTGCTCTTGTGTAGTAAAAATGTGGTGCAATAACTGATGAACTGGAGCAAGAAGATGATTAACAATGAAATCTAGTAACAAATAACATGTGCCTGCTAAACATCCTCATGTTGTGTTTAAGTGAAAGGTGATAAATCGGACCAGTATAAAGGGGATTAGTGTTGCCTTTAAAAAAAAATTTCCTAAAGATGCAGTTCCGCCATTTACAAGACTTGTTCTGATTATGGGCCAATGAGGTACTAAATTTAGCAATTAACGAGAAAACGTTGATTTACATCAAAACACACTTATTTTAATGCATCAGCCCGATTTGTAAGTGGTAAATCACCCCCCCTCACCACAATTCAAAATAAATTATGGGAAAAAATTACCCCTGTTAAGTTCTATTGAAATATATTTATTTTTTCTGTCATTTGAATAACTAAATCTTAAGTCTGATATGAATAATTTAAATACAGGTATGGGAGTTATCTGGAAACCCATTATCCAGAAAGCTCAGAATTACAGAATAGATCCAATTATTATAGAGAAAACTGAATTATATTTAAAAAATTAGAATTGTTTACTTAAAAATTAGATGACCTTGCCCTTGAATAATTCTGAGCTTCCTGAATAACTGGTAAAAGTTAAAGGTTCCCATGACTGTATATCATTTGAAATTAATAATTTATGGTTTGGTTGCTACTTTTATTTTATCAAGGAGCAAACTGTTTTCACAATCCAATTAATTCTGGTTCCCTGCAATAGGGGCATATTCTCATTACTGTTTGTTTGTTTGCTTAATCAATAGAACAAATCTCATAAACACTGCTTTAAAAAATACCATAGCCATAATTTTTTTTTAACAGTTGCTAATTTGCCAGTTGTTTGGATTTACAAGATAAGGAGGAAAATAAAATGCAAAATCAACAACTGATAAATATTAGAGTAAGTTTATAACTTAGAGTTCCGTAAGTTACTTAAGCAAATTGCTTGTCACTAACTGATGATTGTAGTTTTTGCTTAAATGGGGGAAAAACCACTTATTGCTCAGAACACACTCCAGATGATTTGAATAATGTGGCGTTTTAATGGAGGCAGCCGTTTGTCTTTGCACATCCTAAAATATTTGTGAATTTTTGAATTTTAAATAAAATAAGTGCCATGGCAAGCAATTTGAGAACAAATAAATACTTCTATTATAAAACACTGCACTTCATTTCAGAATCACTAAACAGCTTGAAAAATATAACTACAACACAATTTTTTCTGTGAGCTCATGCAGAGGATTGTTAATACGACTCCACAACTACTTAAAGTGTATTCTAGTAATGTTTGTGTTATGTGTAAAATAAGGGGTTTAATTGCAGTTTACTTTTAGTATTAGTGACGTCTTTGCTCAAGTTTTGTTTAAATGAGCCCCTTAATATTGGTTGGTAAAATGAGACCTATTATTTAAAAAAACAAGGATGTACCAGTGCATTTTACTCTTTTAGATATAGGAGTAATGTGCTTTAAACTACTAGTCCCACCCATCTTTTTCACTTCCTTCTCTCTGAATTCTCTGGCTGTTTAGGGAAGGCGGCAGCACTCAACCCAAGGCACTGTAGGATAGGATCCTAGGGCAGGGTTTGTACTTTCTTAAAGGTAGGCTGTCATTAGCTTATGAGGAAGTGGCTGGTAGCCACGAAATCTACAATATGTTCTGGGCATGCCTTTACCATTTTTTATAAATTTCTATTATTATTAGACAATCTACTCCTTTGGTGCTCCATTTTTTCTTGTGCTCTTATAGGGAACTGAAGCCTGTTATGCTTGTGTCACTCCAGGGCTGTGATTGGCTGTCCTCCTTTTACTGAAATTTTGGCAGGACACACCCGCCCCTCATTTGAAACAAGTACAGGGACCAGAAAACAGCTATGGGGAGCTCAAACGAATGGAACAGTTTTGAAGATAACGATAGCTTTTAGCTACAAACACCATATTGTATTCATTATTGCTTACAATACAATAGACTTTTTCATTTATTCTATATGTCTCATTTGAAGAGATACTGACACCGGAAATTCAACCTTTTCCCACATCTATTATAACTTTCTTTGCTTGCTCTTTCATATTTTGCCATAAAAGTTTTTGCCCAATGTTTTTAAATTTCCTATCCTATCCAATCCCACATGTTCCTTTATGAGAAGGCTGCCATATTAGTGCAGCAGCAGCAGTCCATAAGCATTAGAAACTCTTAACTGACTAGGAAAGGACAGTCAGTTTGGCAGAACTTTGGAACGTTAAGTAACAAGTAACAAAAGCAGACTTACCAGCAAAAAAACAATTAACATGACCTATAGGTAATGTTTAAAGGGCAAGGAAAGTCTAAAATAGAATAAGGCTGTAAATGCTGTATTTTGTAAACATGAACTTACTGCACCACAAGCCTAATCAAACAAATGATTTATGCTTTCAAAGTTGGCCACAGGGGGCATCTTGTAACTTTGTTATACATCTTTGCAAGACTAGACTACATGCACATGCTCAGTGTGGTCTGGGCTTTTTAGGGATGGTCATAAATGATCAAAAAACAAAGCTGCTTGAGTTCTGCATGGCTGGTAAGTAAGGCAGGGGCTCCCCTGCTGTTCATAAGTATGACTGGGTTCCTGCCAGAAGTTAGGGACCATCTGACAATTCCTATCCACAGCAGTAAATGAAGGGAGAATTTCACTGCATACAGTCAGGTTTCTTATAAAAACGGTACACATTTTTTAATTAAAGTATATTGGAGATAGATTTATTTTTCATTAAAGAAAGTAAAATGGGATTTAGTTATTTGCCTTTCCTTGTCCTTTAATGTACATTTGCATTTTGAAGAGTTGTCCTGTATTGTCAGTATCACTTTAAAGAATTTCCTTTGGAGTGGTTACACCTTTACCTGGATCATTTGCTTCTACTGTGAAGGTACAGGAGAGTAGATAACATTTCAACACAAAAATAACCATGTAAGACTTGCGTGAATTCAACGTTTCGGACCACTATAAATGAAGAGATGTTTTTAGCTGTATGACTTCTGTCCTGTATTGCTTAGTATGTTTGTTTTACATTCTCCACTATGTATGTATTAGTGTATTAGTGTGTATGTATTAGTGCTAGTGTTTTCACTGATAAAAATTCCTGTATTTATACATAATGGAGTGTGTATCAAATAAAATTGTTTACTGATGGATGTGGCCACTACAATTTCACATGAAAAGTAAAAAAAAAATCATTTTAGACATAATGGTAGTGGTTAGAAATGAGCCAACAATATATCTCTGTTCAATTGTGATATTGCCCTCCAGCTGTTGCAAAACTACTACGCTTACTGCAGCAGACACAAAAGTTAATATGGTGTTGATCTGCATTGTTTTTTAATGCATAGTACTTCTTTTCTTTATAGAGCGAATAGTATAGGAACTAAAAATAATGTAATGCTGAATAAATAAAGTAAATTTTGAAACAATGGTTAATCAAGCTGGCCATGCACATATTGTTCATAGGTTTTGTATAGTAATACTGCAGAAACATATTCCTATTCTTTTGGCATTGTTGTTTTTTTTTGTATCATTTTTGATTTCTGTCGTCGCCAATCACATACCCTCTAATTTATCATTTTTATATTTTGAAGGTCCTCAGGTATACCAAATTTTTCAACTTTACCAAAGATTTCTCCTTCATCTATCTCAAATAATTATAACAACTTCAACAGCAGAATGTAAGCACTGTGTTCTGGAATGTTTCTGTCAATTAATCTAACTTTGTTTCACAAGGGATTTTATGGTTTACTTTTAATTCTGTTGCCAAATTTCTTTAGACTAACCATGGTTAAGTTTGTTGATTGTATTTTCTTCCCTCTGCTTCCTATAGGCGTTTGCTGTGTATTGCTTAAGTGTGGGCACTTCCATTAGTTTTGTCCTATGATGACTAACCTATTATTCCTATTACCGACCTGTTCTTGTATGACCACATTTGTAAATAAAAACCAATGAATTCAATTTAATTTTTTTGTCTACCTTTATAACTGTGCAGTGTTTATGTATACATAACACAGACTGTTCCTGCTTACAACCCGTGACATACCTGACTTGTTATTGCCTGCTGCTGTTCATTGGTACAGCACATACTAAAAAGCAAAACATTTAGTTGTGAGGCTAACTTTACTAATGGTTAAATTCCATCCTACTAACAAGCTGCATGCAGGTTTTGTCGCTCTTGACATTGACTTAGATATGCAATTTCTGGTGACTTTATGATCTTAACACTTTATTGTATAATCTAACAGCACTAGATTAGTATGGATAGTTGAATATGCAGAAATGTAGTGATTGAATTAGAAAGTAAATACAAAGCAAAACATGGGACATGGATTGACATATTATACCAAAATACAGCTTTTATCAGATTTTATAATGGGAGTGGAAGAATAGGTATTGGCAAATAAATGGGCACTTTGTGGAAACAAAATTTTAAATGCTTTAAAGGAGAACTAAAACTTAACTAAAGAAGTAAGCTAGTTGTACATTACGTTTTGTGCTTCTGTACCAGCCCAAGGCAACACAGCCTTTAGCTGTAAAGATATGTGTCTCTGAAGATGCCCCAGTAGCTCCCCATCTTTTCTGCTGATTCACTGATTCACATGCTCTGTGCTGCTGTCACTTACTGAGCTTAGGGGCCCACTCACAATATACAGTACACATAGAATATAAATGTTACAATATAAGGCTGATTAGGCTGGTGCAAAAAGTTCAGTAAATAAAATGTGGTATTTGTAGCTGTGTCATTGTTAGGGTTTAGTTCTCATTTAATAGCCTTCAAGAAATTAATCCAATTATTTACCGTGTAGGACTGATTATCCACTATACCACGGGGCAGATTTACTATTGGTCGAATTTCGAATTGAAAAAAATTTGAAATTCGACCATGGAAATAGTTAGGGAATTAAAATCCTTCAAATGCGAAGGATTTTACTGCAATTCGATTCGAATGATTGAATTATAAAAATTCAATCAAAAGATTTTAACCATTCGATCGAATTTTTATAATTCGATCAAAATTCGCCAAAGCCACTTCGGCAGATTGAAACTGGCGAACTAGGCAGTTGAATAAAAATTTAAAGGGGAAGTAATTCGATAGTCGAGTATGCGAATATTCAAATAGATTTTTATTTGAATCATTCGATTCGATCGAATTTACTGAATTCACTGGTTGAATTTACCTAATTTGTATATTCGAAATTGGAATCTTTTTGAAAATTCGATCGGATTTCAAATCATTCATGTGAATACATGTGAATTTACATTCTGTAATAAAATGGTAATAAATGGAGAAACTAGGGATGCACCAAATCCACTATTTTGGATTCGTCCGAACCCCCAAAGCCATTGCGAAAGATTTGGCTGAATACCTAACTGAACACTTATTTGTCAACTAAAAAAAATTTAGTTCCTTGTTTTGTGACGAAAAGTCTCATGATTTTATGGATTCGATTCGGCCAGGCACAAGGATTCGGCCGAATCCTGCTGAAAATGGCCGAATCCTGGCCAAATACCGAATCCTGGATCCGGTGCATCCCTAGAAGAAACCACTTTGACATGCTGGGGGTGAGATAAATGTTTTAGAGGGCCATAGCTTGTGGCCTTCAGCTTGACAACACTTGTTTAGGGAAAGAATGATACAGATAATTATGGGGTCTGTTATTTATAATGCTTGGAACCAGGGATTTTCTATAATGTCTTTCTATAATTTAAAATACCATGGCTAAATAAACTAATGACTCATAAAGACATTTAAACTTGAGCCCAATAGAATGCTTGCTAACAGCATAGATTTATGCTAGCTTAGTTACAACCATGTATGAGGTACAGAGTGTCTTAATTTTCTGACTGATTTAGGAATCGCTTATGGGTAGTGATGGGCGAATTTATTCGCCAGGGGCGAACTCGCAGCGAATTTATTCGCCAGCTGCGAATTCACAGCGAATTCCCGCGATTCGCCGCTGGCGAATAAATTCGCGAATCGCCAGCGAAAGTTCGCCAGAAAAACGAGTCGCGACGAAAACGACGCAAAAGTTGACGCGGCGCGCGTCAAATGCGTCCCGCGACTCGTTTCGCGAATTTTTCGCCAATTCACGAATTTCTCTGGAAATTCGCTAATTTTTCGCCAAAGCGAATCTCGGGAGATTCGCCCATCACTACTTATGGGAAATAATTCAGTATTTGCTTTAAAATATCACCCTACATGCACCAATGTAAAATAATTGAGATACTTTGTTCTTACTTTCTTCTTTCTTTCATCCCACTCGTAGGATGTTATTAGTCAACCCAATGAATTTGTTTATTTAGTTCATCTGAGTAAGGAAGGACACTGTATAAGTATCTGAATAACACAGCTTAAAGGAATTGTTCAGTATAAAAGTAAATACTGGGTAAATAGAAATTCTGTGCAAAATAAAAAATGTTTCTAATATAATTAGTTATGCAAAAATGTAATGTATAAATGCTGGAGTGACTGTAAGTCTAACCTAACAGGACAGAACACTACTTCTTGCTTTTCAGCTCTCTTGGCTTACACTGACTGGTTACCCTGGTAACCAGGCAGTATCCAATCAGTGACTTGAAGGAGGGCCACAAGGGTCATAACTGTTGCTTTTGAATCTGAGCTGAATGCTGAGGATCAATTGCAAACTCACTGAACAGTTATGTCCCATGTGGCCCCCCTTCAAGTCGCTGACTAACTCAGATTTAGGGAGCTGAAACGCAGGAAGTTGTGTTGTATTCTGTTATGTTACACATCCAGTCACTCCAGCCTTTATACATTACATTTTTGGCTAACTAACTATATTAGAAATATGTTTTATTTTACACAGCCTATCTGTTTACCCAGTTTTTAATTTTACCCTGAACTGTTCCTTTAAAAAGGACCTGAAACAGCAAGCAATAGAGTACCAGCTGCGTGACCATCGCTCATAGCAGCCCATGTTAGGCAACAGTTGTACAATTCCAGCTTCCAGTTGTATTGTGTTACTTTATCATGGGTTGTTTTGCTTAACTTAGAGTATTGAACACCTCTCTCTTTATCAAACATAGCATCTTCCGTGCTATAGATTATTTACATTTATTTATTTTTTTTTGCCTGTAAGTAAAATATTTCAAATAATCATTTTAGCACTTTAGCTCATTGCATCATTTATCATTCATCTGTTTTTCAAAGAATACATTCCTTTTTTTCACTTAAAGTGATTGTATAGCACGTATTTTTTATGTTCACTCCTTTTTACAGGGGAGCGTTACAATAATACAAATTTTAGCGTTCATAGAATAAAGAGACTTTTTGTTTTCCAGTCCTGGCTTGTACAGGCAGTCCCAAGGTTACATACAAGATAGGGTCTGTAGTTTTGTATTTAAATTGGAACAGGTACATTTAGCTATTAAAGGAAGACTATACCCCCAAAATGAATACTTGAGCAACAAGTATTAAGTGGCATATTAAATAATATTACCAAACTGGTATAGATATTTAAGTAAATATTGCCAATTTACATCTCTTGCCTTGAACCACCAATTCGTCATGGTCTGTGTGCTGCCTCAGAGATCAGCTGACCAGAAATATTTCAACTGTAACAGGAAGAAGTGTGGAAGCAAAATACACAACTCTGTCTGTTAATTGGCTCATGTGACCTAACTTTATAGTTTGTTTGGTATGTTTGTGTGCACCGTTGAATCCTAGGATCCCAGGAGGCTGTCCTTAATTTTTAAAATGTCAATTTACTATTTAGGATGACCCAATGGCACCTGCTAGTAAAAAAGTATATTATTATGAAAATGGTTTATTTACATGAAGCAGGATTTTACATATGAGCTGTTATGCAATATCTTTTTATAGAGACCTACATTGTCGGGGGGATATAGTTTCCCTTTAAATGCAACTTAGACAGATGTTTGTCTTAACATAGTATTTCTTTTTACCTTTCTGTGCCCCACAGTAGAGAACACATGCCAGAGAGGGTTGAGGTGGGTGGTTTATTAAAGCTAAATGCTAACAAAGGCCAAGCAAACAACAATACATTACTGTAAAAACCTCTATTTGTAAGCGCGTGTTGTATGTAAGTTGAATATTTCTAACAGGGGCACTCCATGTATTTATACTTATACAGTTACTGCAAGGAATTCCAGTTCAACAAGATATTATTGATGTTACACAGTACTTTATATGGGCTTGGTATATTTTTATACTATATTTTAAATTAAAATACTATTATATAAATTGTAAATGGAAGAAATTTCTTAAAGAAGTGTCCCATAACACAAACTACTGTAGGTCCTTATATATGGTAAAAAAATTTAAAGTTTAATTTTAATGGACACTCCGTTTTTATTTTACAGTTCATGATCTATTCCAGTGTGGAATATATAAAATAGATTCTGCAATCAGAACAAACACAACTGCTCTGGAGGAAAATCATTTCTAATCAGCTTCTTCTGCTTATCAGCAACTAGTAAATGTTGCTATGCCATCTAAGATTTTATATATAATATGATTGCAAATCCTGGTTATTTTTAGAAAGTATAGGATTGCACAGGGCGACTGGCCAGCAGCTAATTTTAGCTACTGGCCGCTCAGATAATAATGGTCTGTCGGACAAGTCATGGAAAATCCTTCTCCAGTTGCATATTTATACACAATTCCGGTTTAAAGGGGAACCATCACCAAGCATTCATTTGGCTTCTGTAGAAAAGTTGCACAAGCACTGTTTGATCTTAAGAAAAAATGATTATAACTATATTATTCATAAAAACATTTGCCAACCCCCTTTAGACTCACAGAAACCTATTCCATTGTGAAGAGATGGATTCTGTGACTGCCACAGATCTGTGTAATCTTATTTTGTGTTCAAAATGTAAAGCAAATTCAAAAATAATACTGTACTCTGCATTTGGAAGCATTGGGGGCACATTCATCACCATGCAGGTTCCCATTATCAGATCCAGTTCTGTGAATTTATGTTTGAACTGACCATCAATTTCATCATAGGTTAAAGGAGAAGGAAACAGAAAGCAATTTATTGCCAATAGATTAGCAACAATAGTGCAAGATATAAGACTGTATTTGTTCTGCAGAATATTATACCATACCTGAGTAAACGGCCTTTGAAACTCTCACTGTTTGTTTAGGATAGCAGCTGCTGTATTAGCTTGGTGTGACATCACTTACAGCAGGGAGGGGGAGAAGAGAAAACTGAGCATGCTCAAGTCCTATCCCTGGATGTAGACTGAAAACTGGAAGTCTGATACAGAAGCCTGTGTGTACATAGAAGGAAAGAAATGTGTTTCTTTTGACAGAGGACTGGGCAGCATTACTTTGAGGGTTTACTGGTATTTATATAGACTTTTCTGACAAAGCTTACTTTGTTTAAGCCTTTTCTTCTCCTTTAAAAGTGTCAAATATAATATTTGTCCTAGAAATGTTATGTACAAAGCTGTGTGCATATTGGTGGTTTGCATTGTACTGACCCAATAAGTAATGAAGTGTATGAAGGTAATAAAGATACAGAACAGAAAGGACCAGGCTAAATCTCTTCATTTGTAATTGCTAGACTCTAATATATACTATGTATACAGAGAATTGTACTTACTACAGCAGGAATGCTGCTAAGTGAATATACAGTATATCATTTATCTTAGTATGTTTTAAATTGCATTATTTCCTAAAATACTTGATATGATGCATCTGTAACATAATGTAATCAGGCAGATCTCCCATCACATTGTTATTTATAGAGCATAGTACATGGGATAATGTTCCATTTGCTGTAAATTATACCAAGACTTGATGCCACAGCAGAGTTTTTTTGACTTGTGAAGATATAAGACAGCAAAATGAGCGCCTAGTAAAAAAAAAAATGGTTGCTATTATTATAAATTGTAGTTATATTGTTCCATGCAGGTTTGCATCTTTACATAGTCATTCTTACATTTTTTACATTCCATATTTAAACTGTATGATATCTAGAAATAAATAACTTTTTCC
Organism: Xenopus borealis; assembly: GCA_024363595.1. Taxonomy (NCBI): domain Eukaryota; kingdom Metazoa; phylum Chordata; class Amphibia; order Anura; family Pipidae; genus Xenopus; species Xenopus borealis. Next base: position 77,003,815 of record CM044436.1, read on the forward strand.
AAGGCAGAATTTTTGTGGTGTGAGTTGTAGTTTTCAATAACTTGTCTTTCCCTGATGTTACCTGGCTGAATGGAGCATGCTTATGCATCTTTCATCACGTTTGCTGCTTGAGAACATTTGCTTGTGCCCTTGCTGCCAAGCTATAAATAGGCATTTTTTTTCCTTTAGGCCTGTGGTTCTTTTGTCCTTGTAAATTTTGCTATATCACCTGTAACTGTATAGCAAATCTATTCAGCATTACTAAAATCTCCAGTTCTGCAACTGTAGCTTTACACGTTTTCTTAAATATTTGAATATCATATTGAAGATTTTAGCTCATGAAACAGTCATGAAATGACTGATTGCTGCTGGGCATATTTCAAGTCCAAATGTCCAAAATCAAGTGACCTGTGAACCTATTCAACAAAAATCAGGGTATCAAGGTTCTACTACTAATGTTCAGCAACCTTTTATTGCAGTGGTTCTTTGGGGATGTTGTCAAAAGAGTTAAAGCTGATATATTTTTATTAATTAAATTGTTGCATGTTCTCTTTTAGTATGAAAAATTCAAACTATTGCCTGCCTTCATATGCTGCCTGCAAGAATTACGAGTACTCTGAGCCAGGAAGACACAATGAACAACCTGGACTCTGTGGTCTCAGCAACTTGGGGAACACTTGTTTCATGAATTCTGCACTTCAGGTAAGGGAGATAGAGCAATTGATATTATTTGGAGAACCCCTCAAATGGATGCATAATATATCAATATTCAATTCAATTTTAATTTACTTTTAGAAATGAAAAAGTCTGTGCCTGTGGTTTTTAAGAGCCATTGTCCTCGCAGACAAAACAGGGATAAGCTTGTTTATACATATTATATGTTAGACAAGGGCAGCCTTTTGTGATTAGAAGGTTCTAGGAGTTTTAGTTCTAGTGGAGTGCCAGAGATTACCCATTATTTACCAGTCTACCTTTTGCTGTGGGTCAGGGGCAGCCCTTTTTTAAAGATTGTTTTAATACCATGATAATATGTGCTATGCAGCTGCTGGGTAATGTAAGGCCTGGTGCCTAGACACAAAATGTATTGTGTTTTTATGATAGACATAGTATAAACTATATTTTCCCTGTATCTCTTTCACCAGTGTTTGAGCAATACCCCCCAACTTACTGAATACTTCTTTAATGATAAGTATCAAGATGAATTAAACATGGATAACCCATTGGGAATGCGAGGTGAAATAGCCAAATCCTATGCAGAACTCATCAAACAAATGTGGTCAGGAAAATACAGCTATGTAACACCAAGAGCATTTAAGGTATGACTTTTTTCATATCAATAATGTACTTTACATTTACCCTATATATGCATGGTCATGTAATAGCAATAGTACTCTAGTTTGCCAGGTCCCATTATTTGTGCTCTTTGATTTTGCTGCCTCTGAAATAACGTAAAAATCTGACACTTTTTAGTGTAACTAGACATTAAGGAAACAACTGCATTTTTTTCAAAAACCTATTACTAAGCACGATTTTATAAAACCTTTTATTCTTTGTGTACTTCTTAGACTCAGGTGGGGCGTTTTGCTCCACAGTTTTCTGGTTATCAGCAACAAGATTGCCAGGAATTGCTTGCATTTTTATTAGATGGCTTACATGAAGATTTGAACCGAATTCGAAAGAAGCCTTACATACAATTAAAAGATGCAGATGGAAGACCAGACAAGGTGAGGAAGGAAAATGTATGAACAGTAACCATTAAGATCCCTTCTTACATGGGAAGATCCTGTGCAGCATAATTTTATTTTTATCTGGCACATCTACTAAAGAGCCAACAGGTTTTTTTTAGCAGATTTTTTTTTCTGCCTGAAAGTTTGGACAGTGGTAGGTGCAAAGGAAGTTTATTTTTCTTTTGCTGTGTTCTCCTTTCACAATAACTGCACAAAAGATCATTACCAATCTTCTTTGGTGATCAGTGATGGAAATAAATTGGTGTATGTTGATCCTCGTTTATGCCTTGACAGGACAAGGGTTGTCCGATTGAATTATAACTTTTTCCCCTGGTCAGTGCTACTGTTTCGGAAAAATGTACTGGCCCAGGAATCTTAATAACTATGCATTGAGCCACCATCTTATCAGTAAGGCTCTATTGTGTCTAGCTAAACTTGCTCATGTGCAGTATAATTATATTGAAAAAATGTACTATAGGGGACACATGTCTGGCAATCCATGGGATCTACTGGTAATTTAATGTAATGTGGCATAAAAGGGGAAAGTATATCCCAACAATGTCTTTAACACATTATCACTCCCCAAAGTCCTATTAGGAATACCAATAATTATAATAAAATATTAAAATGTGTACTAAACCATGTTATTGTACAAATATAGAGAATGTATTAACGATTAAAAGATTCACAATCACTTATTTAGCAATTAAAAACTGGTAGACCAGAGCTCAGAATTAATTCAGTATACAGTTAGGTCCATATATATTTGGACAGAGACAACTTTTTCTAATTTTGGTTCTGTACATTTAACACAATCACTTAATTTCAGGGACTCAAATGTAATTGGACGAATTGAGAAACTGAAAATAAAATGTTAATTTCGAATACTTGGCTGAAAAACCTTTGCTGACAATGCAAAGCCTGAAGTTGTTGGTTTTTTGTGGGTCTTTCTGTCTGAAGTTTAGTATTCTACAAGTGAAATGCATGCTCAGTTGGGTTCAGATCAGGTGACTGACTTGCCCATTCAAGAACATTCCACTTCTTTGCTTTAATAAACTACTGGATTGGTTTGGCTGTATGTTTTGGGTCATTGTCCATCTGTATTATGAAATGCCTCCCAATCAATTTTACTGCATTTAGCTGTATTTGAGCAGACAGTATATCTCTGAACACCTCAGGATTAATTTGGCTGCTTCTGTCCTGTGTCCCAGTTCCACTGGCAGCCATGCACGCCCAAGCCATTACACGGCCTCCCAAATGTTTTACACATGTGGTATGCTTTGGATCATGAGCTGTTCCACAACTTCTCCATACTTTTTTGTTGCCATCATTCTGGTAGAAGTTGATCTTGGTTACATCTGTCCAAAGGATGTTTTTCCAGAACTGTGCTGGTTTTTTTTTTTTTGGTTTTTTTTTTTTAAAGCAAAGTCCAATCTAGCCTTTCTATTCTTGAAGTTTATGAGTGGCTTGCACCTTGCAGTACACCCTCTGTATTTTCTTTAATGCAGTATTTTTATGGTTGACTTGTACATTGATGTGCCTACCTCCTGGAGAGTGTTGTTCACGTGTTTTGATGTTATGAAGGGGTTTCTCTTCCCCATGGAAATGATTCTCTGATCATCCACCACTGTTGTCTTCCATGGATGTCCAGGTCTTTTTGTATTGCTGAGTTCACCAGTGCTTTCTTTCTTTCTCAGGTAGATTTTGCCACTCCTAATATTGTAGCAATTTCTTGAATGCTTTTTTTCTATTTTTGCCGCTTACGGATGGCTTGTTTCACCTGATAATGACATAACAAAGGAACTGCCCACACGTGTCCATGAAATAGCCTTTGAGTCAATTGTCCAATTACTTTTGAACCCCTGAAATGAAGTGATTGTACTAAAAAAGGTTTTAGTTCTATGCAATCTTTTTGTTCAACCCACTGAAGTAAAGCTGAAAGTCTGCATTCAACTGCATCTGAGTTGTTTCATTTAAAATTCATTCTGGTAATGTACAGAACCAAAATTAGAAAAAAGTTGTCTCTGTCCAAATATTTATGGACCTAACTGTAAATTCATAAATAATTAATCCAATGATTTACAATTCATAATAATCAAAGGAATTCAATAAATTTTTTTTCCTTTAAAAAATTATGCTTGGTCATCCCTCTGATCTCCAAATCACTATAAAAGTCATAGTGTGAGAGTGATAGTTCTCCAACAGAAATCTGTATCTACAAACAATTGGATTAATTGTTAATTTAACGTAGTTTCCAAAGCTGTCCCAACAAATTTCTAACTTGGTGAATGCGAGTAATAAATCCTGATTTTATGGCGCAGTCTCAGGATAAATGTGTATATAGACTGCAGAAGAAATAAAGTCTGGGGTAAAGGGTTTGTTGGGGCTTCCCACCCCCTCTATTCACTGCATGTATCCTCCACAAAATCAAACAACCTTGTCAGATCCTGTGTTCCAGCCTTCACTTTACAATACTGATGCTCCTCTCCTCTATGTAAACTCACTTATCACCAGTTGAGTGATATTATGAATGTGGACCATGCTTCAGAGCTCCTCTGTTTGTTCCAAGAGACGCTGGCAGTAACACAGTGAGTGTGTTCCACTGTGGAATGCAAACCTCTGGACCCCCTCTCACTCCACACTCACGTTAGCCACTTCAATGGATTTTGGAGATATTGTCAGGATTTTCAGGATTTGGAAGTACCACAGCACCCCTGTATTGATACTATGATGCTTTCACTCTCTTAGGGCTTTATCAAGGAGATTTAGAAAGAGAAAGTCAACATATTACATCACTTTATATACCCTAACCCCTTAAAGGCAACACCCCACAATTGGATAGATTCTATAAAAGCACCAGATATACTGGTAAGATGGCAGCAATGCACTTAAGAATATCCCTGGGATATTGCATTTTTTTTTTTACCAAAGAGGATTTAATTAAGTTTGTCAAAGCTATTTCATTCCGTTAGATTATTCTTGTTTTTGAAAGCTCAGTTAGTACGGAAAAATCTGTTCATAGATTATGCTATATAATCGTTAAAATAGTGCCTAAACTTAGACATGTTTCTTACATTACAGGTAGTTGCTGAAGAAGCCTGGGAGAACCATATAAAAAGGAATGATTCAATTATTGTTGATATATTTCATGGGTTATTTAAGTCCACCTTAGTTTGTCCTGAATGTTCTAAAATTTCTGTAACGTTTGATCCTTTTTGTTACCTTACACTTCCACTGCCCATGAAAAAAGAACGCGCATTAGAAGTTTATTTGGTCAGAATGGACCCACTCGCCAAACCTATGCAGGTAAGATGTCACATTCCAGAAAAAATGTATAACCTTGAAATTGAGGGCATTACTGTGGGTTGGAATCTATTATCCAGTAACAAGGAATTCTGAAGCAATTTTTTTTTTCTGTGTATTAATAAAACAGCCTTAATACTGCTAAACCTAAGCATAAGCCTATGTATGCATATATACCTTTATTTTTAAAGTGTTGTTAAGGAGCGGCAGTGCTGTACAATGCATAAAAGTATAATACAAATAAAAACTACACACATCATACAATAAATATACACAGAGCTCATATAAGTAACAGAGCTTAAGTAAGTGTTGTGTGGTAAGAGTGGGAAGGAGAGCTTACAGTCAAAGTGTGTGGGTGGCTAACTAACATACAGGCACAAATTGGAATGGGGGAAAGTGCTCAAGTTAAATTAATTGTCCAGTACGTACCAGGACTAGACTAATGTTCTAGTGCTCCAAAAGGTAGACAGGCTTCCTCTTAGGAAAGAGGAGGAGGATCATCCTGGTAGCAGAGTTTAAGATTGATTGGAGGGGAGAGAGATGGAAGTCAGCAAGGCAGGTTAGTAGGAGATTGAAATAGTCTAAATGGTATATGATCAGGGCATGGATTAGTGTTTTGGTTGTTGTTTGTGAAAGGATATATATTGGCTATATTACAGTGGAAGAAGCAACACGTTTTTACAGTATTAGCCATATGATTAGAGAAGGAGAAGGACTAGTCAAAGATGACCCCAAGCAGTGTGCTGAGTTAACATGATTAATGGTCATTTGTCACAAACAGGTTGAATTCTCCTTTAAGGATGAGATAGCTCCTAAGCAGTCTCCGATCTGGGTCTGAACATCAGTGGTTAGTGAAGTGGTGTCTAAATATATCTGGATGTCATCGACATACAGATGATATTTAAGGCCAAGTGAAGATATAAGTTCCCCTAAACAGAGCATGTACAAGGAGAACAACAAAGGACAAGTACAGAACCCTGAGGCACCCCCACATTAAGATGAACAGGGTAGAGGATTTGTTAGCAGAATTAACAGAGAAGGAGCTGTTTGAAAGGTAGGAAGAGAACCAGTGTGCTGCTCAATCCCAGATAGTGATTGGTTAAAAAGGGAAAGAGGAGATTTAGGAAGAGTGAGAATAGTCGTATCTGAGGAAATTTATTGTGGATAGAATCAACTTTACTTTTAAAGAGGTCCTGGGGGGTATGTTCAGATGTTATTGCTTCATTTGTAAAGGGATGAAGTAGTGAGCTGAATATTGAAAACATTGTGGGTTGTATTTATTAATATATACTATGCCTATGGCATTTTCTACCAGTCTTTTTCATCCAGTGGAGAAGGACCGAATAGTGTCAATTTGGCAGATTTCACCTGCAATAATATACTTTGTCTAGAGATGTTCATTGCGCCTAGCCTGTTAGGGCTTTTAAAATGTATTTGTTCTCCTTTAAGGCCTCTTTTATTATGTTATACATTGTTTTATTCCTAGCCACTTTGCAGTTGGTCTCCATTATTTACCCTGCAGACAAAAAACTATTGCTCTCTGAGGACACAATTTTATTGTCATTGTAACTTTTTATTACTTCTCTTACTATGCAGGAATTTGCCTATTCATATTAAAGTCTTTCATTCAAATCACTACCTGGTTGCTAGGGTGATAAGACCCTAGCAACCAGATAACTGTTGAAATACCAAACTGGAGAGCTGCTGAACTAAAAGCTATATAACTTAAAAAATGGCAAAAAATAAAAAATGAGAACCAATTGCAAATTGTCTCAGAAGATTAACATCTACAGCATGCTAAATGCCAATATAATAGTAAATTACTGCTTTAAGGCCTATTTCTTTGAATAAATAAGAATAAGTAACAGTGCACAAGTATGAGCAGTGTTGTAACTTTTCAGTAATGTGACAAATGTTTTAAAACAAATTTCTTATACTTTTAAATTGTTTGTTTTAGTATAAAGTCATTGTTCCAAAAATTGGAAACATAATGGACCTTTGCACAGCTCTTTCCTCGTTTTCTGGCATTGCTCCAGAAAAGGTATGTTTTTGGTTTTTTTTTTAAAGAGCAACCATTTCTTTTAAAATGAGTGTATAGAAACAAATAGAAACTTTCTGCTTTTAATTCCCACTTTTCATTTTCAGATGGTAGTCACTGACATCTACAATCACAGATTTCACAGGATATTTGCAATGGATGAAAACTTAAGTAGTATTATGGAACGTGATGACATATATGTGTAAGGCATTTTTGTTAAAAATGCTTGTTTTGAATTGAAAAAAATAAGAATATATTCCTGCTTTGTAATGGAGTTATATTAATAGTGGAGATATATTCACAGTGTTCATTGTTTTATCCACATGTTCAAGGGCAGTCACATATTTTTCTGTGAATACACATGCTTACTTCATTTGTGTCTTTATGGTTAATTGTCTTTGAGGTTATGTGCTGACTATCTCTTTAAAAAAGTGTAAGCCTCTTTTTTAAAGTGTCCCTTAGCATTTGTCTAATAATGAGTATTTATATGCCAGTGACCAGGTTTACCATAGATCTGTTGTTTATAGATATACTTGGAAATAGACCTTTTGTTTTACAGATGATCTTATTTTGTCTTTAGACAGAGATAGATAATGGCTTAAAGGATGTTTTCTCTATAAATATAAAAACTGGGTAAATAGATAGGCTGTGGAAAATAAAAACAAAATGTTTCTAATATAGATATCTGAAAATGTAATCTACATAAAGGCTGGAGTGACTGGATGTCTAACATAATAGACAGAACTCTACTTCCTGCTTTGCAGCTTTCTTGTTACCAGGCTTTAGCCAATCAGAGACTTGAGAGGGAGGCACATAACTGTTTACTTTTGAATCTGAGCTGCATGATAAGGATCAGTTGCAAACTCAATGAACAGTACCAAGAAAGTACCATGTGACACCCCTAAAGGAGAATTCAACCCTGTAAAAAGAAAAAAAATCTGTACCCCCCACCCCACATAGATCCCCTATCCCTCCTCCCCCCAGCCTAACCCCCCCCCTTGGGAAATGCCCCATACTTCGTACTTACCCCTCAGCACAGATTCACGCAGCAGAGTTCCATGCAGCCATCTTCTGTCTTCAGTAAGCTGACTGGAAGATCGTTGTGGTGGTGCATGCGCAGTTGGAGCATTTTGCTGGTTTTCGACAACTGAGTGTGCACCGAAAAGGGCTGCAAATTGACAAACTCCCAGTCAGCTTACCAAAGCGGTTGAAGATGACTGCGTGGCGCTCCACTGCCTGAATCTGCGTTGAGGGGTAAGTATAAAGTATGGGGCATTTTTTTACAGGGGTGAATTCTCATTTAAAGCTATTGACCAACTCCGAGTTAGAGAGCTGAAAAGCCAGAAGTTGTGTTCTGGTTATTATGTTAGACATCCAGTCACTCCAGTCTTAACATATCAATTGTTTGGCTAACTAACTACTGTATATTAGAAACATTTTTTATTCTATTTACCCAGTTTTTATTTTTACACTGAACTGTTCCTTTAAGTCAGTGAGTGTGTGAACATAATCTGAAAGTGCAGTCAGGTCATTTATATACCCATTGCCCACTAACTCCACCACCTTATTGAAAATTCGCATACTCCAGTACGTTTAATTAAGGTTATTTCTGCCCTGAACCACCTAGTGAAAGTAAGCACTAATTGTGTAAGATGAGGAGGTGGTGGGGGCTGCAATATGTGCAATACTAAGACGCCCCTGAAGATTTTTGGGGGCTATGGTCTGGTTAACCACAGTAACACTACTGTTTATACAGATAGCATAGTTATAGGGAATGCTCTTCTGTGCACCTTTGCCTCCACATTGACATGCCTTCAAGACTTTTGTATGTTTTATTTTATTGATATAAGTGCACTACCAGTAATTGCATTTTGCTAATGAACCCTCAAACCAATAATCCGTGTTTTCTCGCTACCATCATAGTATTATCAATTAAAGTACTGGGTTTTATTGTCTCTTTTATTACATCATTTTCCTTTAGATTTGAAACATCCATCAATAGAACAGAAGATACAGAACAGGTTATAATTCCTGTTTATTTACGTGAAAAGTTTCGTCATACAAGTTACAGTCATCATCATGGTTCTACTTTATTTGGACAACCATTTCTAATTACTGTGCCTAGAAATATTGCAGAGGATAAATTGTATAACCTGCTTTTGTTAAGAATGTGGTAAGCATTTGATGATAAATTGTCTATTATTTAGAAAAACAAACAAATTCCATGAGTTATTTCAGACTTTCCATAAGTATATGAACCAATCTTTTAGACTCCCATAGCCTGAGGGAATTCATGCTGTGGCAATGTTTAAACCTTTGTACTTTAGTATGGGGAAATCAGAACTCTCTCTACCTCTACAACAGTGAATGTCAAAAAATGTCAGTTCAATCCCCACTTGAAGGGCCTTTGATCAGGAACCTTCTTGAATATCCAACCTTTAGTTGCGACCCCTTTAGCTCATTAAATGAATTGTTCAGTATAAAAATAAAAAACTGGGTTCTAATATAGTTAGTTTAAATTCACCTTCAAACTATTCTTTCAGGTGTAACTAGGGAAGGAAATGGTAGTCCATTCAATTCTCACTAGTTGCCTTCAAGCTGAGCACCCTTGCCACTTTTCCAAGCTTTTACGGGAAAGGGGAAGGCTCCACAGTTTGGGTACCGCTGTTCTAGGATATGGTTATCACCATGAGGGTATTTACCTTTTGCCCAGGTACTTTGTTCTTGTGGACTCCCTTTTCGCCACAGGTATATTGCAATGCCTTTAGGTAAATACCTGGTAACTGTAGAAGCTCTCTTGAATGCTAGCAGTATATAATTATGTGCTTACTCAAACTATTCATCTAAAAACACCCCCATTTGCCTGCAATGTAATGGCTTGGGCATTTCAGATTGAAATGAATCGCCACATTTTTCTCTTTTGTCTTTTGGGACATTTTATCGTTCTCTTTGTCATTAAACCAAATTGCCTATTAGAAACAAGTCAAGACCACAATGTGTTGCTTATTCCCATTGCAAGGTAATATGAAGTATAGACAAATGCAAGAGGTCCTCTGCACTCAACCCATTATCGATATATTTAAGACATAGGGTGGGGGCTACAACAGAGAGCTGGTCACTGCTCCAGTATAACTACAACAAACAAGAAAAAGTTGTGCTCACCACTAATTTTTAAAACCATTAGGCGGGGGTGCAATGAGGCTGTAACCAAAAAATACACATAGACAAATGCAAGAGGTCCTCTGCACTCAACCCATTATCAATATATTTAAGACATTGAGACATTCTGTGCATACAGCTACTAAAAAATGCCTTACCCTTTAAACAACAGGGATTGTTTGTCCATATATTGCAATATATTTAACCTGGCCAACTACGTCAAAGTCATCCCATATCTGGCCAGTCCTACGCTCCCCACCCTTCCCAGCTATATTCAGGTGATCCCACTGGTGTCTAATAAAAGGGCAACCATGATTGGGAGTTTTACTTTGAAAGCAGCAAGTAAGTTGCAGGTAAAACTTAGTCCCTTTGTAAAATGTTTAATGAAGTAATGGAATTCTTAATGAATCAGAGGAAAATTGAGCGTAGGACTGGCCAGATATGGGATGACTTTGACGTAGTTGGCCAGCTTAAATATATTGCAATATATGGACAAACAATCCCTGTTGTTTAAAGGGTAAGGCATTTTTTAGTAGCTGTATGCACAGAATGTCTCAATGTCTTAAATATATTGATAATGGGTTGAGTGCAGAGGACCTCTTGTCTTTGTCTATATATATTTATATATATATATATATATATATATCTGTATATGTAAATTTGTACATTTTGTATACCCTTACTCTGTAAAGAACTGCAGGAAATAATGACACCATATAAATAGATTAACAGATATGTACGGTATAACTATTTTACACCCACTAGCCTTTAATGTCTACAAGATGAGGAAAATCTAACATACAAATGGCTGCTACAGTATGAATAAAGTGCTATTCATAATTTTTGGCATATTGTAAAGGGGATGTAAACTCATAAATCACATTTCCATAATGAAAGAACAGGTATATTTAAAATCTGTTTTGGATTACATGTTCTTTTTGTGTTTAAATCCCCTTAAATAAGCAGGCAACTGTAAAAAGCAGGCAACTGTAAAAAGCACGCAGCTGAAGCAATTTCATACTGTTTCAACGCTTTATGTATTAAGTTCATTCAATATGTCATTTTGTTTAGGATTTTTATCTAATTTACTATTACCTGAATGGTTGGAGTAAAGTTATCAATGCTTTCTAAGGTGAAATGGAAACCGATGAACCAGATGATGAGTCTAGTCAGGATCAAGAGCTTCCTTCAGAAAATGAAAACAGCCAATCTGAAGACTCAGTTGGAGGAGATAATGACTCAGAAAATGGATTGTGCACTGAGGATACTTGCAAAGGACAATCAGTAACAGGACAAAAAAAACGCTTGTTTACATTCCAGTTTTCTAATTTGGGCAGTACTGATATTACCTATATAAAAGATGAAACAAGATATATTCGATTTGATGAAAGGCAACTCAGGTTGGATGGTAAGCGTTAATCATTTTTTGTGTATTAAATTGGAAATGAACATGAAAGTATAATGTTTGTTTCGACCTGAAAACTTTTTGATCATTTAGTGAAAGTTACTAGAAAAAAAACGTTTTCTGTTTGTTGTAGTGGCGTGTGTATAGTAGCCCAAACATGCAGCTCGAAAGTTCCAAACCTTGCCCTTCAGTGCCTTCTGTGACATGAAAGTTCTAGTTCAAGCAGCTTCAGGCTGTTCCTGCAGTTAGTCATGCATGTTTTCAATTGAATCAGCACATTTAGGCAATAGGACAATCTCTCTCTCACTTAATCATAGTTCTCTTACAAGCCTGTTTGTGGGATGTGTGAGTACCCACCAAGAATATTTCACTCAAGATTTAATCTAAGGGGCTAGAGCCACAGTTTTTGAGATACTAGAAATAATTTAGATGAGGACCACTGGCCATGGCAAATTTAGTGATAGACAGCTATAATCTTGCAGTTGTGTTTACGTAAGTAAAAGAAATCATTTGCTAACCTAATTAACAAAATATTATTCATATATTATTTCAGGCATAGACATTAGGAGCAGTGGTTCCTTTTTCCCAATTATTTGGTGGTTTCATTCTTTTTGTTCCTGTGAGGACACCTAAAGGAGAAGGAAAACATATTTTGTTGAGGGTGCCAAACATAAGGCACCTACCAGTGAAACCCGGGCCGATCAGGAGAAAACTGTACAAGTCCAGGGGTTTTTCCAGCAAGCACCACGGAGCATGTGCAGTAGAACAAAATAGCCAACTTCTTCATTAAAGTTTAGCTTTTGAAGCTACTGCTCATGTGCACCCGTGCGAAGAAAGATAAGGCCAATCGCTTTGTGGAGCTTGCTGGAAGAACCCCAGGCCAGTGCAGTTTTCTGCTGATAGGATCATTGGCCTGGGGTGTGAGGTAAACATATATAATCACTTAAGGGTGCATAATTTTTGGCCCCCCCAAAAGCAACTTTCCTTCTCCTTTAAGGGGCAAATCTATTAAACAAAACATGAGTAAGCTCCATTTTCAGACTGCAGAAAACTTGAATTGATTCTGCATCAATTGCTTTGGTTTATTCCCAATGCTGTTTAAAAATAAAAGTGTATCTTTTGTTGTTCTTAATTGCTTATAGTTCTTTTTATCCTTTGATTTTCAATTCTAAATTGCTCCCTGGTTTATAGGGCAGCTAAGCCCAAGCTACCAGATAGCAGTTGAAATTCCAAGCCTGAGTGCTTTAAAAGTTATTAAAAATAACTAATTGCAGATTGTCTAATGCAGATTGTCTAATGTTGTATACATCATAGTAAAAAGTAACAAGGTTATTCTAAGGTTAAACTATAGTTCTCTTTAATGGAAAGTATTATATGATTGTACTTCTTAAAATGATACTACAAAATATAGGACAAATATTTAAGCAAATATTCATATATACATATAGATATACACATATATGCAGGTATGGGACCTAGAATGCTCTGGACCTCGGGTTTTCCAGATAACTTATCTTTCTGTAATTTAGATTGTCATACCTTAAATCTACTAGAAAATCATTTATACATTAAATAAACCTAATATGCTGGTTCTGCTTCCAACAAGGATTCATTATATCTTAGTGTGGATCAAGTACAAGGTACTATTTTATTATTACAGAGAAAAAGGAAATTATTTTTCAAAATTTGAGTATTTAGATAAAATAGAGTCTATGGGAGACAGCCATTCCGTAGTTCAGCTTCCAGATAATGGGTCCCATACCTATATATATAAATATAAGCAATTAGTAAATTATTTTGCAGTACTAATGTAAAATTTTAAGCCTGTTATTAAACCCTATAGCCAGTTATGTTTGTTCTCCTTAAACTGTGAACACATTTTATTATTTTGTGGTTTGAAAATACAGTGAAATCACATTCCCTGATTTCATGTTTTCCCACATTTTGTATTGTTATGTGGTGGTCCCACCTTTATATATAAATGTACAATACATTTCCCCAGATTTTACACCATTTTTTCTGGTTGCTTGAAAAACATAAAATGGTGGTTCTACTGTATTTGCTACTGTGTTTCCCATCTATTCCCATTGATTATAAATTGGCAGATACCTTAGGATGAAGACCAATTCTTCATTTACATGTTTTTATGTTGGTTTCCCTCAGCCTATACGTTATGCTTTCAGGTGCAAACGTGTTTTTCTTCCTATATTTTATTAAAATGAATAGCTACCTCATTCAGGCAGTTTTCAGTGGGCTATTTCAGGTCTTTAATTGTAAGGTCACTGGCCTTACAATTGAAGTAGAAGTTTAGAAGTCTGTTGCTAAGTGGATTAACTTTGTAATAATGTTTAAGTAATGTTCTTTTCTTTGTGTCTAAATGCTGCTGCATTACAGAGCCCAAATCACATTCACTTTGGTGCATTATAGCCCTGGGTCTTATGGATCTGCCAAAATTTGAAGAGAACTACTAGGGTAAACCTATGTATCCAATGATTCCTGTCTTTTATTAATTCTTTCAAATACTCTTATAGTTGATTTTACTGGAAGGTATTATGTACAATGCTTTTTTTTTTTTTCAATTAGCCTTAATATTGCTTTATTTACTAATTTCTCTAAATATCACTCTAGTGCCTATGCATTTTAAAGGGAAAGTGCTACTTGGAAACATGCAATGACTAAAAAGTTATCCTGGACCATTATTGCCTTACCCCCTAACTCTTCACACCTTTGATGTAATAGGTGATACCCACCTCCTTGGGTGCCTAATATTAAATACCTGTCATTGTATAGTACTGCATAATAAACCGTGCAGTATAATAGTAGACAAAATATTCAGTTAGCTTTTCATTCTTTATCAGCAGCAGAATTGGTTGCTGATTTTATTCCATATAGGTCTGATTTTTATCTTGTTTGATTTGAAAGCTTCTTCTTAGCGCACAGTATCTAAAGTCCTCCCTTGCCAAACAATAATCTAGTGGAAACATATATAAAAACTTGATGTTTCCAATGAATACTTTCCCTTTAATATAATATAACCTATGATTTGTTTTCTTAAAAACCTCATTGCAAACTAATGCTTTATGTCTTAGAAAGATCTTACCTTGCCTTAGACTGGGATCCCAAGCTAAAGAAAAAATTCTTTGATGAGAATGCAGCAGAGGTAAGCCCCAAAGCAATTCATGATCTAAATTTAGCAAAACAAGAGTGTAAAACATGCAGCTTATAAGATATGCTGTCTACCAGTAGTGATGTACAAAAACAGATTTTCCCCAGTGTAGCAATGACTTGCTAGCAGGTCCAAACACTTTTCATAACTACAAATGAAGTAGAAATGACTGAGTAGTGGGGTATATTTCAGGCTCTCAATCTCAGTGAGACACCCCTGCTCCAGGTGTGAGACACTAATCCAGAAAATAGTATGCACGTTCCGAGAGAAAGCACTCAATGCAGATTTACTGCCAAGTGGTTTATTATCACAACATGTTTCGGGCTGCTCGCCCTTTATCAAGTGTGTTGATAAAGGGCGAGCACCCCGAAACATGTTGTGATAATAAACCACTTAGCAGTAAATCTGCATAGAGTGCTTTCTCTCAGAACGTGAATATTTTTCATAACTAGTAACCTCTGATGTATCTGGAACTTTTCTTAGCATGGATCACATCACCATGTCTGGTACTCTCAGTTACTGTAGGATTTGTGTCTGCTTCTTTTTTATTAATTGTCTTATCTACCCATTTCTTCTCCAGTATATAATATAGAAGTTTCCTCTTGAGAATATCTCAAGGTTCTGTGATAATCAGCTTTATCTTTTTTCCTTTCTAAACTAACTTTTAAGATACATAGCCTCATTCCCTAAAGATCTCTTCTTTTCCAAAATAAATTCCTAGGCAATTTGGCTATACCTTTTGTTTGCCACACTGCACTTGTCACAGGGGAAGGAGTAGGGAGGTGAAGAGCCCTCTTGGCCTTTGATGACCCATGCAGACCAGATTTGGCATTGACAACAGTTTCTATCCAGATGGGCAAAATATGGTCTAACGTTAAAGCTGTCACTCATGGGCCCTATTCATAAAGCAATATTCTATACGTTTATTAATATATGACCAATAAAAAGCCATTTAAAAGAGGGGCGTGGCTACAATGCGGACCTGACCAGACGCGTATTACAACTCTCCACTCCTAGAGGACCCCTCAAGCAATAATTATAGCACCCATATAAATCCTGATAAAAGCTAGCTGGACTTCTAACCCTCTCTACAGGATGACAAAGGACGTAAGATTGAAGAAATACCTGATTTCAAAGAGAGCAATGCTGCTTCCTCCTACAGCTCTGCAGCCACCAGACTCATCTAAAATGATCACCGCGGCAGTCTCTTCACCTCAAGCTTCCTCACAGTCAGCATGGGATTCAGAACCAGGCAGATTCGGAATGAGGAACCGCTTCACAATATTCACGGGAACACAGTCCTCATTAGCCGCTTTTAGCAACTTCTCCAGACGGAGCTTGCTACAGTCTCTGAAAAAATCACCGACCATGTGACGCCGGAGCTTAAAGAGCTCAGAAAAAGAACCCACGCAGTGTAAGACAAAGTGGACAAACTGGTCTCTGAAGTGGACAAACAGGAGATTATGATCACAAAACCGCAACTACAAGACCTGCAGGATCGAAAAGAGGATGGCAAAAACAGGTCCCACTGAGGCCTACCAGACACCATACAAGACCTCCAAGCAGAGATCCCTGCTCTTGTGTCGGAACTGGTACCCTTCCTCTCTTCAGGACAGTTAAGAGTGCACAAAGCGTTGGGCCGAGCCAGCAAGGAGAACCCCCAAATATTACATAATAGTTACAGTTCATTACTTCCCAGCTAAAGAAGCAGTCATGAGCGTGTTTGGGGGGCTACTAGCTTGGAATGCAAAGGCCACAAATATGCCCTCTACGTAGATTTGGCTTCCCTCACAATTCAACGTCACAAACAAATGTTGGCTATAACCAACACTCTGATCACACATCATATCAAGTATAGATGGGGGTACCCTTTCAAGCTGATCTACACCCATCAGAATAAGCGGTACACCATCACTTCACTACAAGACGGCACAACTCTACTAAAACACCTTGGCATAATAAAATCTACAACAGCTCCCCTGCATTCACCAGCCTCCTGCAACAGCCCAACAGAAAGACCTATTTCTCCACTGTGGAAAACGGTCAGATGGTACTGGTGACAAAACTTTAATAACATAGGTGCTATAAATATCGCCGGGACGGGGGATACAAAAAAAAAAAAAGGAAAAGGAAATTTTAGTTTGTCCTTTAAAAATGTATCTTCTCTTGCCGATCCTTTTCCCAATCTCCTTTGTTTAGGGTTCAAAGTTCCAGTCACACAAATGGATCAGCGCCTAGGGCAAACAGAGAGACCAGGGGCCGTATATGGTGTAGTAATTTACAGTAATGTAATGGTCATACACCACATGTGCATTGAAATTGTTGTACCAAGGAAAGTGTGTCCTATGTCGAATAGTAGGAAGATTTAGTCTAGACCACCAAGCTCCTTCACCGATCTGATAAAAATGCCTACTTACAGGATTCACTCCCCGGGTTGCATATAATAATAGTTTTTCAACTGTATGCGTTCCCTTCTCCTTCGTGCTCAGCTCAGGGAAAAGAACATAAAGGATTCATAGTGTATTTCTAATTATGAGAATGAAAACAGATATTCTCTTCCCACTTCTCTAAAAGTTTATTTGGCCTCTGCAGATTGAAAACAAAGTGGAGTACTTATTTGTATCCTAAACGTATTAACTTTAACCTCTAGTTGTCCATAATAGATTCGGAAGGCAGTTACCTGATTTTTGTAGGTCAGCTACAAAAAATCACTTTCTAAAAGAACTTCTATAAAAACCTGGAGGAAGATAGTAGGGGACCCGTGATACTCATAGGTGATTTTAATGATGTAGTGAACCCCTCTCTGGACAGACAACCTCAGACCCTGACTCACAACAGAAGTAACAAATGTAAATTTGCAAAAATACTTGAAGAATTCTTGTGGGTGGATGCATGGAGGGAATTAAGGGATTACACATTTGTTTCTCCCCCACACAATTCCCATTCCCATATTGACCTGTTTTTACTTCATAAACCCACAATACCTTTAATTCTGCACTCGGATATGCATGGTCAGACCACTAGTTGGTAACTCTGCGCCTGTCAGGCATAATAACTAAACCTACAGAATTTTGATGGAAATTAGACGACTCTCTCCTTGCTCATCCCGCCACATATGATGCGGTCTGTAAAGAACTTGATGACTATTGTAGCTCCAATAGCACCCCAGATATGTCACTCCACTTTATGGGCAACACATAAGGCCTATATAAGGGCAATCTTCATACAATTTAAATCCAAAATGAAGAAGGAGAGAGAAAGAAAAATAGAGCAACAAATGGACCTCCTACAACATTTAGAAGACCAGTACAAATGAACCCCTAATAATAACTCACTTAGATGCCAAATTGAAAATTTAAGAACAGAAATAAATCTACTGTTGACAGAAAAAGCAATCCAGAAAATGCAATTGGTAAAACAGAAATATTTTCAGAAATCAAATAAAGCGGATACAATGCTAGCTAGATACCTCCTTTACACAAATTAGAACATCATCAGGCCCACTCACGGCTGACCCATCCCTTGTAGTGCAAGAATTCGCACAATTTTATCAAGCTCTTTATTTCCGGCAAACAGATCCCTCCCAAAAAAGATCTATATAGATTCCTTGATAAATTACATCTACCACACCTTTCCCCTCAACAAATATCACTAATGTCAGAACCGATAGATGTAGAAGAGATCAAACAGGCCATACAACATCTCAAACTAAATAAATCCCCTGGCCCACTTGGCCTAACAAGCAAATATTACAAAATGTACGCCCTTAACCTACAAATATGGCTCCTAACTATGACCCAGACACTTTGTCAGTGCAAATTGCAGTAATACCTAAGCCAGACAAAGACACCTCAGACTGCAAAAACTTTCTCCCAATTTCTATACTAAACATAGAAGTGAAATTACTAGCAAAAATCCTGGCCTCCAGATTAAATAAATTTCTCCACACCCTAATACACAAAGATCAATCAGGTTTTATCCCAGGCAGACGAGTATCAGACAATATTTGCAGAGCCCTTAATTTGATTAGCTTTGATAAATCTCATAACATTCCTTCCATGCTTGTATCTATCGACTTAGAAAAAGCCTTTGACGCTATCTCTTGGAAATATCTATTCATCATCCTCCATAAATTTGGATTCCCCCCGCCTCTCCTAAAGGCAATTGCAGCCCTATAGGACTCCCTGATGGCATGTTTTCAATATATGGGTTTGCCCCCTCCGAGAGTCTCAAGAGGACGCGGCACGCGGCAGGGGTGCCCTTTGTCCCCCCTGCTGTTTGCCATGGCGATAGTACCACTTGCTATTGCTATTAGGAGCCACAACAAGATCTCGGGCATTAAGATAGGCCAAACTGATACCTGACGATATCTTAATGACAATGATAATCTCACACTCCATGACCTCTTTACCGTACCTGTATGATATTCTTAGAGAATTTGCTTTCCTATCCGGCTTAAAAACTAATTCTACAAAGACTTTGGCACTTAACCTGACTTACCCAACCATGAAGTCAAATTACTTGATATTAATCTCCAATTTAAGTGGCAACCAAGAAGTATAAAATACCTAGGAGTAAACATTTATAAAGATTACAGAGCACAAAAAATCTTGGTTATGATTTATACCTGGTCTAAATTGCGCTTATCTAGCTAGGCAGGGTAAATGCTCTTAAAATGCCTGCCTTCCCACATATTCTTTATCTGTTTTGAACCCTCGCAGTTACCCCTCCAGATGGTACAATTGAACATTTACAAACAGCTTTCAATAAATTTGTGTGGAATAATAAGAGAGCTAGACCCCGCTTCTCTGTAGCAATAAGGAGCAGACAAAAATGACATTTGGGAATCCCCAACCTCCAATTTTATTATTTAGCAGCTCAGCTTAGTCAATTGACATTATGGCAGGGGGAAGAAGAAGTACCTTTGTAGGCTGTAATTGAACAAGATGTTATGAATACTAAATACATGCGAAACGTACTGTGAACTTCATTGCCATTTCCGCAAGGACATTCCAATCAAATAATCACTGACTCTCTTCGGCTATGGCGCAGATTTGGTCCTAAATTTAAACTTGACTCCTCACACAAACCAGCCTCAAGTTTGCTGTCCAACCCAAACTTCCAGGACTATCTCAAGGCAATTTTTCTTGGTGGGAATGAAACAATTTAGACACAATTTATTCCCTTACTAAAAAGACATCTTTGCTCTCAGAACAACAGCTGAAACCACCAATACAACATTCCTGACCAGGAAATATATAGATACTTGCAAATACGCCATTATATCAAATTAGTATGGAAAGAGAACACCTTCCCGCGTCCAACTGCTTTTGAACTGATGTGTCTCCTGCATTCTACACCAAAAAAGGGCAATCTCAACCCTGTATGATTATATGGGCCACCAAACGGATATAAAAAAAACTGCACTTTGTTCAAAGATGGGAAAGGGACATAAGGGTCTGTTATGATAAAGAAACATGGGGAGACATAATTAGAAACTCCATTTATTGCTCTATCAATATCTCTATCCAAGAAACATCACAGAAAGTTTGAAATCAATGGAACCTTGTCTCCACAACTTTAGCAAAATGGTATCCCTCCTATTCACCAAATTTCTTCAGAATTTGAGCCAAATTGGTTCCTTTTTGCACATGTGGTGGGAATGTCCAAAAGCAGTTAGATTCTGGATACTAATGGATACTTACTCACTAATGTTACAGGCATCACGTTAAGAAAAGACCCGGCAGAAGCTTTACTTAACAAGCAAACGCTAGGTGGAAACAAATACACTGATTGCTCATATCTTGTCAGCTGCAAAGCAAACAATCGCTAAGAAGTGGAAATCACTGACCCTAGATATAAAGTCCATAAAATCTAGACTTTGGAGTCCAAAACTGCACTGCAGACTCCAGATGAGGTCTTACTAGGGATCTATAAAGAGGTATAATTATGTTTTCATCCCTTGAGCCCTTTTTTATGCAGGACAGAACTGTATTTGCTTTAGTAGCTACAGAATGACACTGCCCAGAATTAGACAACTTGTTATCTATAAAAACCCCAAGATCCTTCTCACTTAAGGAAACTCCCAACACACTGCCACTACTTGATCCAGACTATATAATTATCCTTGTTGGAAGCAGAACCAGCCTAATGGGTTTATTTAATGTTTACATGATTTTCTAGCAGACTTAAGGTATGAAGATCCAAATTACAGATGCATTATCTGGAAAGCCCCAGGCCCTGAGCATTCTGGATAAGGTATCCCATACCTGTTTGTTAGTGAGCAGTAGATTTGAATTTCTGTTGCACGAGTTCTGATCCAGTTTGAATTTTAATTTATTATATTACCATTTTATGATCATATTTAGTACTTTTTCTTTCCATTCTTTCTAATTGTTCTTTGCATTGCAATGTTTACAGGATTTTGAAAAACATGAAAGCGTGGATTTTACTCCACAGAAAAAAGCATTTATGAAATTAAAAGATTGCATTGAACTGTTCACAACTAAGGAAAAATTGGGGGCTGAGGATCCATGGTAAGCTCACCAATGCTGGAGGATACTACCATCCCATTATTTTTCTTAGAGGCCAATGTAAAATGTTTCCAGTTCCTTAAAAGTTTGTTGTTCCTTTATATTTTAATTTTTTTTAAATGATTGAAGTAGCATGGCCACCACTAAATATAAGACCATCGCCAATTTAATATAAAATATACCTTTTTGAGACTTTTTTATTTAAAATGTATTTATAATTTTTTTTAATTATAGGAAAATATTCTAAGTTTAACTAACACCTTGTTACCCTCTTCACAACTACACAAAAATTTAATTTTTTGGTGGTGGTTAAAAAAAACCTCTGTATAATAGAGGCTGGATGGTTGAATAATATTAAATCAAGTATGTTTCCACATACTTGTCTCAAATGTGTTCAATACTTGTACATTTGTATATGAAATTAAACATATATGTGCCCAAATGGTTTTACTTTATTATATCTGTTCATTTAAACAGAAATTTCATTGATTAGTGGTTGAATCATTATCTTAATTATTATATTAATTAAGGTATATTGTTTTATTTAGGTACTGTCCTAACTGCAAAGAACATCAGCAAGCAACCAAAAAATTAGATCTCTGGTCCTTGCCCCCAATCCTTGTGGTACATTTGAAACGTTTCTCTTACAGTAGATACATGAGAGATAAACTGGACACTCTCGTTGATTTTCCTAAAAGGTAATGGTTATTTGAGTTGCTGTCTATGAACTGCTGAAAAGTACTGTACTGTATGCACAAGGTTCTCATATGCAATTATGTTGTTGTGAAACACAACTTGGTTTTCTTTTTCTGCTTCTGATACACTTCCATTGTCCCAGATGTCTCTGTTTCAAGTGTTCATTCGGTGACATATATATACACTTACCATACCACTGGCTTTTGTTCCTGTTAAATGAAGAAGAAGATTGCTTAGTGGTGCTTGCTGAGAAGAACCCCAGCCTGGTGCAGTTTTCTGCTAACAGGTGCATCAGCCTGGGGTATCCGATAAGTGAATACAATCACTGGGGGGTGCCTAATTTTAAATCCAAATATGACATCAGACATTGTGCTTAAAAAACACAGTCCCCGTTTCCGTACCATGTACTGTATTATTTGTGACTAGTCCACTCAGTACTGAGGATGCCCAACCTGTGACTTTCCAACTCTTTATTGAACAGCATTCAGGGGTGATCATTATTTCTCTCTGTTGCCTTAGACCAGCGGTTCTCAACCTGGGGTCGCAACCCCTTTGGGGGTCGAACGACCCTTTCACAGGGGTCACTTAAGGGGTTCCAGGAGCAGGTTCATCTCTCTCCCCACTAGCCCTGGGATAAGGTTGTAGCTCTCCAGGTGTTGGTGCTGGGAGTTGTAGTTCAGTAACCTGCGTAGGAAAGCCAGTTGCACTACAACTTTCTATATTCCCTTAGTAGGGACTGCCATCCAGCTCTCCCTGCCCATTTAAAGCGGGAAGTCATATTTGTAAAATTAACATGGTAATTGGGGGTGTGGCCAAACCTTTATGCAGCCTCACTGTCTCCTGTACCTAACAATCCGCTCTGGGCTGGCAATCCGCTCTGGGTTGGGGGTCACCACAACCTGAGGAACTGTATCAAAGGGTCGCAGCATTAGGAAGGTTGAGAACCACTGCCTTAGATGGCTTACCTGCTGCTGTTCCCCCTTTACCCAGTACTTAACTTTTCAGCACCAACAGGGGTCCATGGGGGGACCCCATTGCTAGTGTAGAGAGTGCAATTGCACGTTCAGCTCTAGAAGAGCTGAATTTCCATTGGAAAACTAGATATTCAGCTCATTAAATTACCAGGAGGGGCTTTTTGCTGCCCCTGGTAACCCATGCTGCACTGCTGCCTTAGGCAAACTTCTCAACTCATCTCATTGGTGCTCCCTTGTCTGCACTGCAGAATATGTTGGTGCTTTATAATAAGTTGTAATAATAACATACAACAACAAAACTTTGGTAGAGTTAGATGAGAAGAAAATCCACATTTCATTAAATATGCCATTCTGACATACTCACATAGTACAAACATAGTACACTGCCACTGTACCAACAAACAGGCAAACAGTCAAAACATACTGCTACTTAATCACAATTCGAATTTGAGTTTTTACCATGAATTTTGAAAATTTGAATTCCAATTTTCAATTCGACCCTTAATAAAACATTTAACAAAAAAATGCTAGATTTATACAACTAGGGGCTAATATATAAATTCAGTATTTTGAAGTAACTGGTCCCTAATTACATCACACTTGCCTAACTTAAATTATGAATCTGTTGTAATTTACATTTTTGTGTTTTTTGTTTTTTTCAACAGTGACCTTGATATGTCCAAATTTCTTATTAATCCAAATGCGGGTCCTTGCTGTTATAATTTAATTGCTGTGTCAAATCACTACGGAGGAATGGGTGGCGGACATTGTAAGTTCCTCAACTAAATATGTCTTAAAATGAATGCATGGTGCATATGCAGCGACTCATCTAATGTCACTAAAACTATAGTTGTACAATTTTCCATTAGCAGAAGGCCTTTATATACTGAACCAGATACTCCCTTTTAATCACCTGCATTGGCTTCCACATACACACACACTTTGGGACATATTTATTATCACTGGAGACAAACATCACCAGTGATGTTACCTATTGCACCAATCAGATCTTTGTTTATGTTTCCTAAATTAAAGGGATACTGTCATTGCTAATCCAGCAGAATTCTGCATTGAAACCCATTTCTCAAATGAGCAAACAGATTTTTTTATATTTCATTTTGAAATCTGACATTGGACTAGACATTTTGTCAATTTCCCAGCTGCCTCAAGTCATGTGACTTGTGCTCTGATAAACTTCAATCACTTTTTACTGCTGTACTGCAATTTGGAGTGATATCACCCCCTCCCTTTCCCCCACCCAGCAGCCTAACAACAGAACAATGGGAAGGTAACCAGATAACAGCTCCCTAACACAAGATAACAGCTGCCTGGTAGATCTAAGAACAGCACTCAATAGTAAAAACCCATGTCCCACTGCATTCTATTCAGTTACATTGAGAAGGAAAAAACAACAGCCTGCCAGAAAGCAGTTCCCTCCTAAAGTGCTGGCACAAGTCACATGACCAGGGGCAGCTGGGAAATTGACAAAATGGCTAGCCCCATGTCAGATTTCAAAACTGAATATAAAAAAAATCTGTTTGCTCTTTTGAGAAATGAATTTCAGTGCAGAAGTCTGGAGCAGCACTATTAACTGATGCGTTCTGAAAAAAAACATGTTTTCCTATGACAGTATCCCTTTAAATAAGAGGGATATAAATGAGCTGGAGAGAGTGCAGAGATGTGCAACTAAACTGGTTAGATGGATGGAAGACTTAAACTGGTTGTTAACCTTCGAGTTAACTTTAAGTATGACGTAGAGAGCGATGTTCTGAGGCAATTTTCAATTGGTTTTTATTTGTGGTTTTTGAGTTATTTTGTTTTATATTCAGCAACTCTCCAGTTTGCACCATAGATGGTTCTTCACAGTGAGGTTATAGAATGCACTGCTGGGTGTGGACTTTTCTCAACCTGATTTAACTATGTATTGTATGTATTGAGTCTGTTGTAGCCAAATCTTCCTGCCTTACCTAACATTTATGACTTGTACTTCATACAATATTTTTTTTCATTATACAGCTTTCTTCTTTTTGTTTTGTTTAGATACAGCTTTTGCTAAAAATAAAGATGATGGAAAATGGTATTATTTTGATGACAGTAGTGTTTCAACTGCATCCGAAGAACAGATAGTGGCAAGTATTATATATCGGTTGTCTACAAGTCTTAAAGGTGCCTGACCTATAATGAATCTAGAGTTCTCTTCAACTTTCAACTACTTCATAAATTAACAAAATAAAATCTAGGAGAAACCTTATATAT
>CM044436.1:77030451-77079096 GCA_024363595.1 Xenopus borealis
AAATATAAGGCTTCTCTGCCAAAAGTCTGCTAGAATGCAGTAACTTGACAAAATATATCTAACAGCAATAACTTAATTACCATTCTACTTTAAGGACTGCCTTTGTATGCCAAGACCTATAATTTAATTTTGGGATCTAAACCCCAAAAAATTAAGTGATATAAACTTTCTGTTATCCCCTTAGCATATTTAACAGTTTGCATCAATGCTTTATTTTTTGTGAGATATTAGCTGTTTTTTGACTGCTGATACCACGCTTTTTGTTCAGTAGCTGTCAGTTGACAACTCTGTGGTTAACGGACTATACAGGAAGTGGGCAGTCAGTAAAGGTCACTGATTTTTATTGAACCAAAAGCCTGATATTGGCTGTCTTAATGTTTCTAAAATCTCAGAAACCACTAAAAATAGAAAGTTTGCTATAAATTGAAAAGGTGTTAAACAGATTATTCTGATTAAGTTAACATCAATCCATTTTTTGCATTTAGATAATCTTTATATTTGATGGACCTTGTATAGAGTTCTACATAGTGATCATTCTTCTGCAGTTTACATAATCCAATTTTATCTGGCTTAGCATCCTAAATTAAACCTTCCTTTATTTTATTATCTCATTATCCATGTCTGTACCTTCTCAAGCTCCATAATTTCCTTTTTATCATTTTATATCAGTTGGATTCCAATGTCAACTCTTTGTATAATTCACTTCCTAAAAATGATCAAAGGACTCGCTACAATTTTCCTTCCCTTCTTTTCCCTTCTTCTGTGTAATCCTGTTATTTTTGCAGCTGTTCATGTTGTCTCTTTTCTTCTTGACAGTCAAAGGCAGCATATGTGCTCTTCTATCAAAGGCAAGATACTATTACTGGAACAGGTTTTTTCCCCCTGGACAAAGAAGTTAAGCAAGGTGCTTCTGCTGCCACGGGAGCCCCACAGGAGAGCGACGAAGAATCCAATGAGGAAGAAAACGACATAGAGAATGAAAATTGTATGCACACTAACTAGCAGGGACCTGTGAGAAACTAAGAAATGACTCTGGTGAAATTCCTGCCAAAAATGGGGGGGGGGGTTGCCTCAAAAGTGGAATTTCATATGATAGAATGTATAATTATTTGGGGTTTGTCTTATTTTTTAATGATTTATTTATTTATTTTGTACTTTTTGTTGCACAGTTATCGACAAGGGTGGTGCTATGGAAATTTATAAGAATAGTTCATCTTGCTATCCCCATGCTAAATATATATATAACCAGCAAAAAGGTGGACTGTTTTTATATATATATATATATATATATATATATATATGCAGTCACAGACTAGCTCATTTTGTCTGATTTTAATTCATTTGCTTTTACTGAATTAGTTGTCTCATGCTCTTAGTATAACCTTAATTGCTCAGAGCTTTGATTTTTATAGGAGGGAATGCATTTTAGGCTCATCATTCAGGAATGGGATTGTAGGAAATGTAGGAATATTGCTTTATAACTTGCCAGGGCAGGCTGGCAGTTAGCAAATCTGCTTTGGCAAATTACATTTTAGACATTTTTGACGAGTATTGTTTTGTTTTGTTTTTTCTTTTCGCAGACATAGAAAAGCTGGATCAGTGAGCCAAGGTTAATGTTAAAACATCTCTGGAATCAGTGCAAACTACTAAACAGCTGTATAAATGATATTGAGGAAAATAGCAAAGGTGTTTTAGCCTTTTGGTGATATTGGTTTGATTGTCCTTGTTATTCTACTTAACAAATTTCATTTGGCCTTCATGATGCTGTGTCCGAGCAAGTTGCAAATGAATGTAAATGTCCCTCGTCCCTTGTTGACTTCCAGTTATACTAATTAAAATTGGTGCATACATATGAACCTCTGTAAGTCATTTTCAATTTTGTGTTGTAAATTTTATGAATATTGACTGCATTGGTTGGCACATCACTCTCTCCCGACATCACTGTAAATCTAATGTCTATTAAATGACACTCCGTGGACTGTGGATTAATCTCAAATTATGTTATTTTATTTTACTTTGATTTTTCCCCCCTTTAAATGTTTGACTTTTCTGCAAGTTAGGTCTGTGGAATTTCTTTCAGTTTATATCCCCCTTTATACGTCACCATGGCCTTACAACTCATCTCAAAGAATATATTGCTATGAAATAGGACAACCAGCATTTGCATGTTCAAGTATCAGAACTTGTACTGTGTGTATCACATACAAGCCTTTCATTTTATGTTGGCTAACTGCATTCGAGGGTCCAGGATGCCAAAAAAAAAAAAATCTGAACCGTCAAACATTTTGTAAACCAACTTGTTCATTTTGCTGCTTTAACCCTGTGATTATGTTTGAAGAATGTACTGTTGTTTTGTATACTGCCTATAACAGGAACTCTAGACATTTTGGGACATGCTTTACATATCTACTACCTGAAGAGTTTCTTTCCTGTCCCTTTGTTTAAAGAAAGACATATGACGTTCTTCACTTGAACTATAAAAATAATGTAATAAAATACAATAGGTTTTAAATTGTGTATTGTAAATAAGAAGTTCACTCTGTGAGTGCACATTTTGGTAAATTATTTTATTTATACATTGGCATTAAGAATATGAATAAATGCATTTGACCAGGAGAAATGAGATATGGCATTGCTTTATAGCTGTGTATTAAAGCTGATGTACTACATTTGAGATGTCTGTCCTGCACCCTTCTGCCTCTTTAGAACTACAACTCCCAGTATCCCATGATAGCCAGAACCTATTACAGTATGGTGAGAGCTATAGTTCAGTGTCTGGAGGAAGACAAGCCAGACATCTTTGTCTTATATCCTGGTATTTTAAGCTGCTTTGATTTTTGTTTTATGTATAAGTTTATCCTTCTGCATGATGGAGGTAACAGGTTTGTCTGCACTTTAAGTTCACTTCTGTTTACATTTAAATTGTGCATGATTATTTATATAAATTTCAATAAAGATGTTGAAGGCTTAATGATTTTATTCAGTTTTTGTCAGATATATAATAATAAAAATACTTATTAGTATTGATTGGCATAGTAACACCTACCATTTCTTTTTATTTCTTTCAAGACCATGAAATCGTGGCAGTTCTATGCAGTGCTGTCCAACTTCTGTGGTACGGAGGGCCGAACTTTTTCTGGCCACGAGGTGGAGGGCCAACAATGGAAGACACTGTTGACCAATCCCCCTTTTAAACCACACCCACGTAACCACAATAATTTTTAAGGTCATATCCACATTACGGTAGTAGCACACAAAAAAAACAATTGGTTGGTGCTCACTGCAGAGATATCCCTCATCACTCATATGTGAAAAGTCAGCCATGTGGCTTATCCTCCCCTGTGGATAATAAAGAAACCCCCCAACACATGATTAAACACCTTAGGGACCCGTAATAACTATTTACAAATGCTAACAAACATCCAGAACAAACCACTACCAGGCTTACATCCCACAGGTAGCATAGGGCAAGCTCAGAATGACACACACAAGCAGCACTGGCCAAGCAGAGTATGAGACACACACAAGCAGCACTGGCCAAGCAGAGTATGACACACACAGGCAGCACTAGACAAGCAGAGTATGACACACACAAGTGGCACTGGACAAGCAGAGTATAATACACACAAGCGTCACTGGGCAAGCCGAGTATGACACACACAAGTGGCACTGGGCAAGCAGAGTATAATACACACAAGCGTCACTGGGCAAGCCGAGTATGACACACACAAACAGCACTAGACAAGTAAAGTATGACACACACAAGTGGCACTGGACAAGCACAGAGACTTTAGCATTTTGAATAAGGTGTGAACAATGTGGGCAGTTTCAGTCTGGGTCTCGGGTGTGAACAGTACAGGGCTTTAGGGTATAAACAATAGAGGTGTTACAAGTATGAACAATGCAGGGGATTAGTCTGAATTTGAGTCTTAATAAATGCAGGGGCAGTTATTCTCTGTAGTGATACCTTTTAAAGGAATTGTTCAGTATAAATATAAAACTGGGTAAATAGGCTGTGCAAAATAAAAAATGTTTTTAATATAGTCAGGAAAAAATGTAATGTATAAAGGCTGTTGTGACTGGATGTCTAATATAATAGCCAAAATCCAACTTCCTGCTTTTCAGCTCTCTTGTTTCCCACTGACTGGTTACCCTGGTGACTTGAGGGAGGGCCACATGGGCCATAACTGTTGCTTTTGAATCTGAGCTGAATGTTGAGGAGAAATTGCAAACTCACTGAACAGTTATGTCCCATGTGGCCCCCCTTCAAGTAGCTGAACAACAGGAAGTTGGATTCTGGCTATTCTATTAGACATCCAGTCACTTCAGCCTTTACATTACATTTTTGCCTGACTATATTAGAAACATTTTTTATTTTGCACAGCCTATATACAGTATTTATCCTGTTTTTATTTTTACACTGAACTGTTCCTTTAAAGCTTATGCATTGTAAGCAGACACAGCAGGCAGACTCTCATGGAGGGCCACACAAAGGGGGTCAAGGGCCGCCAGTTGGACAGCCCTGAAATAGGGGAAACGAAGCTTCAAAGTATTTTACCAGTCAATATGAAAAAAGCCGCTCCAAACTCACCCCTCGCTAGTGTGCTGTCCCCACTTTTATCCACTCCAGATTCGGGTGCTCAGCCGGCAGCGCCTCAGTTACAACTCATTGAAGACAAGAAAAAACAAACAGGTGGCACTCCGAATAAAAGGAATAGGATGTTTATTCCATCCAGGAAAGGATCCACATTGCCTTACGTGTTTCGGGAGAGAACTCCCTTAATCATAGGCTCAATAATCATTGGAGCCCATGATTAAGGGAGTTCTCTCCTGAAACGCGTAAGGCAATGTGGATCCTTTCCTGGATGGAATAAACATCCTATTCCTTTTATTTGGAGTGCCACCTGTTTGTTTTTTCTTGTCTTCAAAGTATTTTAGCCACATAAGGTGAGGAAGTTAATGGCTGTTCCCCGCTCAAGGATTGCTGTGCTTATTGCAGTCATGGTTTTCCTGATTTGGAAAAATGGGCAGCCAGCTTTGACCCAAACAGCCCTTCAAAAAACCAGGCGGTCCAGGTCAAAACCGGACAGGTTGTAACCCTACATAGGGCCACTGCACATGTTTTCATTCATGGTTGGTGCCAGATAGGTTCCAAATTAATATTAATAACATATGTATAAAGCACCAACATATTTCACAGGGCTGTACATTAGAATGGTGTATACATGAAATACATATAAAACTGCAACCAATACAAGAGGTAAAGAGAGCCTTTTTTAATAGAGCTTGCATTCAGCCTACCAAACTCGCAGTCATTATATGACTTTTCTTAATCACAGATATGAAAGCAGTGGTTACCGAAGGAACAGTGCTTGGCGACGTGCCAAGTATCAGAAAGGCTAATTTAAATAATTCCTATTCATTTTGTACTTTCATGCAATGAGCTATGTCCCTGCCCTCAGTGCCAGTTGTATGCAAGAGGTGGATATAGTAATTGCAGAAGTCTAGGCCCTCTGCATGGAAAGCAGTTGAGTGACCCTCTGTTATTTTTGAGCAACAGTACGATTCCATAATATTTAAAGACTTCTGCTGACAGTAATACTAGCCCCTGCTATCATACCTGTGTCTTTTAAGTGGCTTATTCACTTAGCAGTTTGATTTTTTTTAGCATTTATTATAGCAGTTATTTTTATATCCACTAGCTCCAACTGTATTGCCCCACATGACACTGAACTAAGACAGACCAGGTGGTTATCACTAACGTGTACATTTTATACTGTGGCACATGGACAGTTTTGATTGCAGCGCTGTCAGTTCACATGACTGGGAAACATGCTGTGACAGACACGGCATCTAGTTAAAAAGGAACTAGGATTTAACTTTTCTTGAGTGATCTGTTGACCAACAGCTGCAGGTTCTGCCACAGTCGTTTGAAATGGAAGGGAAGCAGCTGTTTGGATTGCTAACATTGCTATGTTGATTTCAAATACTTGTGTGTCATTACAATTCATTTAGAAATTCCATAATTATGCAGACATTGCCCTTTTTGTTGTAAGGTAAGATAGGTATATGTTGTATAACTCGGCAAAACATGACGGCACATCCGGATCCAATTTTATTTGAAAAGACCGCTGCAAAAAATCACCTAACGCGTTTCGGGAGTGAGCCTATGTTTTGCTGATTTTTTCATATGTTACAGTGGGGACACTGATTGACTGAGCAGCAAACTGGAAAATGAGGTTCAATGTTGATAAATGCAAGGTTATGCACTTTGGCAAAAATAACATAAATGCAAGTTATACACTAAATGGCAGTGTTTGGGACACAACTCCCCAAAA
Source organism: Xenopus borealis (assembly GCA_024363595.1). Classification (NCBI taxonomy): domain Eukaryota; kingdom Metazoa; phylum Chordata; class Amphibia; order Anura; family Pipidae; genus Xenopus; species Xenopus borealis. The sequence goes on from CM044436.1 coordinate 77,036,790, forward strand.
AAGGGATAGCAGGTAGGTCTTGAATTCAAGGCTCTTTTAGGAACAAACATGCAATTTGGCATTCTGGGGTTGCCTTGCCCTTACCCTTTAGCCTGAATTCACCATATCCATGACTCATTAGTGCAGTCTCAATAAAATGTCATTTCAAGCATCTCTCCAAGGAGGCAGGAAAGTCCCTAGAGGAATTTAAACTTAGGACTCCCTGGCCAGCAAACCCATGCCAAAAATTTGTGCTTGTCCGACTGGCCTCCGGAGGACCATTACAACCAAATGATCCACAGAGCAGACAGCCAGAGCCTGCCATGCCCATAACAGTATGGCCTGCATTCTCTCCAAGGATGCAGTAAGGCTCCATCAGGGAATTTGAGCTTTGGACTTCAGAGCCAGGAAATATTGTGCTTAGATGACATGCCAGAGAGCCTTAGCTTGGCTAACTGGTCTCCAGATTATAATTACAACCAAATGATCCACAGAGCAGACAGCCAGAGCCTGCCATGCACATAACAGTATGGCCTGAATTCAAAGTAGTGGTTACTTAATTGAGCCTCAAGAAAAGGGCACCCATGGCCAAGCATAGAAGGTGACTTTAAACTTCTCTCCAAGGATGCAGTAAGGCTCCATCAGGGAATTTGAACTTTGGACTTCAGAGCCAGGAAATATGTGTCAGCGGGGGCCTCCGGCTCCCACGAGGGGGTGAAGTTAGGATCAAGGAGGAAGTCCCACTCAGCGGGTGCAGGCAAGGTACAGTTCAGGGAGAATCCAAATAACGAAGTCAGGTCCAGGCAAAAGGTTCAGAAGGCAGGCAGCACAAAATCAGGATCAGGAACAGGCAAGGGTCAATATCAAGAGTTCAGGAACAAGGTACAAGGCTAAGAGACCCAGGAACACAAATAGCTTTGTTGAGCTATTCTCGGGCATTGAACCTGGGTCTCTGGCGTCCTTTTATGTTTGAATTTGGCGCCATTGCGCATCTGGCGCGGCGCGATGACGTCACGGCCGGCGCTGAAGACACGTGGCGGCTATGGGCGCCGCCATCTTGGATTCGCCGCCGCAGGAGAGGGACGCGCCGCCCGGAGCTCCTGGAACTGCTCCGGGCGGCGTTCGTGACAATATGGTGCTTAGATGACATGCCAGAGAACCTTAGCTTGGCTAACTGGTCTCCAGATTATAATTACAACCAAATGATCCACGGAGCAGACAGCCAGAGCCTCCCTTGCCCTTTACGGTATTGCCTCAATTGAGCAGTTACTCAATTGAGCCTTAAGAAAAAGGCACTCATGGCCCAGCATGTGACTTATAGAAAAAATTAAGGATGTATTGATATTTATCCACTTCAGGTACGTTTGAGACTCTATTTCATGGTACCAACTAGAGTGAAGGAGTATTGGGTTTAAAAAAAACCTCACCCTTATGACACCTCTGTAACTGTTTGGGTCGATTCAAAGTTCCAAAGTGCTGTGAACCAGATCCACCCTGATTAGCTGCTATATGTAACTAGATCTGTGACACTCTTTTATTATACAACTCCCTTAGAATTCTCAGTCAAAGTATGTATTCATTAGTACAATGAGATTCCAAATAGAAAATGTAGAATGTTTAGAGCCTGTTGTTGAACAATTACAGGCAATAGAAACTGAGAAAAGCATTTTACTACAAGCAAATGGTAAAGCTGCCAGTGAATAGATAACTTTATTTTGGAAAGTGTACACTAACCAATATTTTGGAAGCATGTTGTGGGAAAATTGTTTGCTTTTGTGACACTGGTTGTCCCTAACTTGGCCAAGGGCTTGGGAACTGCACGTGTTTATTAGTGTTTATTTATTATGCATCTGTGTAAATAGTACACTGGGGAGCAGTAAATAGAATGCAGAACATTTAGTAGGAAAGGGTAGTGAGGCCACTGCTGGATTTCCTTTTGTTGGATGGGTTACTTAACCCTTGAAGGGCTGCTGTCTGCATAAACGTTGGCAGTTCAAACAAGTTAATATGTTCTGAACAGTTACTGAATGCTCCTCGGGGGACAGTGTCTTAAAGGAGTATAATTCAGAAGTAACAGGAAGAATGCAGTGATCCTCTAAATCTTGCCCCAACTCCCTCTAAACCCACCCTTCTTATCACTCATGTCAGTGATCATCAATGTTAACTTATAGCCCTCCAGCTATTATTAAAATACTATTTGGATCCAGGGTTGTAGGAAGTGTTTAACATCTAGAGGGCCCCATTCTAGAGATCCACCATTGAATCATACTTTTTCCTCAACCTCATATTGTGCCCCTAGTTATCTTTAAATTTTTATTTTCAATTACACATCAAACATATTGTTAAAAATAAATCTAACATCTGACATTTTTCATTTATATAAGAAACTCAATCAGTTATTATCCAAATATGCTAGTTATATATTATGCATAAATCATCATGACATCTTGTTTAGCTTTTCAATCATTTGAAATCATCATTCTCATTTATCTTAGACTAAGGCCTTTGGACTATATCTGGGACCCTCAATTTGCACCCTCTCCAGTTAATTCCAGTGCCCTTCAGCATTTCTGGCATGTTTGATAGCTTCTAATGCGTCCCAATTGCCCCAGACTTTATCAAACAGGTCAATAGTATCATGTTTTAGAGCTGTTAAGTAGTCCATTCTGCGTGCATATCTTATTCTCTCCAATAACTCCCTTTCAGAGGGGGGTATTGTTGATTTCCATTTTTTTTACTATTAGGCCTCTAGCTGCTGTGAGAATGGAGTTAACCATTTTTTGTGCCGGGTTTTTTAATATGGAGGTTTTATTCCCCTTTCTATTCACCCTTTCTATTAGCCCCTTCACCATTTCACAGAACCGCTTCAATTTTTGGCAATTCCAAAACATGTGTAAAAGTGAACCCTCTTGTTCTTCACATCTCCAGCTCACTGGTGTTGATGTGACTGGGAATAGCTTATGTAAGAGTTGGGGTGTGTGGTACCATCCCATTATCACCTTGTATATACTCTCTTTGATGGTGGCACAGATTGTAGTTTTCCTGGTGTTCTCCCATATCTTCTCCAAGGTTGGAAGTGGTATTTTTTTCCCCTAACATCTCCTCCCAATATCTCATATACTGTACTTATGTGGGTGTTGATTAGGGTTTATCTCATTGATAGTTTTGTGCCATCTAGTGTTCAATCCCCGCTGTGTGCTTGATTGTTTGCATAGCTCGATCAAAGGGTGGTTTGGGGTGAGATGCACTTTTGGCTATGTTGATAACGCATAATATCTCGGCTGCATATATAGATAATGTGGGATTTTGCATGTGTTTGCGGACTCTTTAATTTCTATCCTCCTTTTTAAACATGCTCTGAAGGTGGGTCAAGTTAGCTGTTTTTATATTTTCTCTGATATTTGATGACATTCCTGGAAAGAAGTCGGGTTTGAATAGTAGTGGGATCAAGGGGGACTTGCTAGGGTCAAGTCTCAGTTGAGAAGTCACCTGGTACCAACATGTTGCTGTTTGTATCATTATTTCAAGGGGAAGGGCATGTTCCACGTTTGGGGTTCTTCAATAGAGTACCTGCAGGGGTGCCCGTTTGGGAACAAGTCCTCCCTATTGCTTCCCATGTTATTTATGGGTTATCTGAAGTCCCTCCCAGGACTTGCTTTGCTTGGTTAGCCAAGTAATATTGATTTAAGTTGGGTACAGAAAGACCTCCTGAGGATCTAGACGCTTTTAGTACTCAATCAATTCTGTGTCTCTTATGTTGTGCCCCTAGTTATACACTTTGCACTTTGCCAATAGAAATATAAATTAATTATTGTTCTTAAGTTGTTTGTTTTTAGATTATTTTTTCATGTTTAATTTGTAAAGGGCTTTTGTTATTAAGCTTTTTTGGGTGCAGGTCCCCTTTCCAGACTGACATGTTATTATGCCTGAATTCTCAACCCTTTCATGCTACCTCCGTGGTAACCAAGTTATTTGAAGGCTTGTTATGGTTTTATGAAGCATAGTTCATGTCAGACTTGGCTGTAGCAAGCAGTGCCACTCAACAGCATCAAGGGCATACAAGAACTTGAGCTTTATTAAAAGGGGCATCGAATTGTGAAATGAGTGAGTTATTTTTCCACTGTATTATGATGATAGTGTGCTCTTTCTCTTAGGAAAAGTTTCATACTAGATGTTTTTCTGGACAAACCTAATTTTTAAGAATATTTCAGCATTCTATTCAGTTTTTTTCCAGAAGGTGGCAGCATGCTTCAGTTTGTAAGACCTGCATTGAATTTAAAGTTCAGAACAGTCAATTGTAATTGTGCTACAGAAATTATTCTATTCTTTTCTATAACCCTGTTTGTTAATTGAATGCAAGACTCATGTTATAATTGTTGAATGAAACTCTGCACCACAGCCTCCATCACATGAATGTTGAATGAAACTCTGCACCACAGCCTCCATCACAGGAATATATAGAAATGTTCTTTCAGTGGGAAATAAGCATTTGAATTGCACTTCATATTAGCTGCCTTCAAATTCAGATTTTTCTGTTTTGATCATTAGGTGGTAATGTTCGATCATATTCTGTCTCAACTTTGAACTCCTTTCAAATAAACATTCTTAGGTACAGTAAGGTTGAAGATTTGAAATAGGTGATAAGAGACAAAATGAAATAGATGATATTTACGGAACAAAATAGATAGGACATACTTTGATGCATTTTGCTCCTTTCTCTCAACGTTGAAAACATTCAGGGGCAAATTCACTAAAGCGCGAAGCGTCTAACGCTAGCGCTAATTCGCCAGCGTGACGTCAATTCATAACTTCGCAAATTCACTATCACCGACTCTAGCACGACTTCGCACCCTAACGCCAGGTGAAGCTGCACACTGACGAAGGATCGTAATTATGCAAATTCAATAAGATGACCATTTTATTGAACGTTACCACTTATGTTAGATGTTACATCGCCAGGTCAGACCTGGCGAAGTTCAATACAATAGATAGGAGTTTGAAAAAAATGGAAATTCCCAAAAAAACCTTATTACTTTTTACCTTTTGTACGGTGATAGACTGAAAAAGGGCGAAATTCTTTTTGGTGGTTACCCTACTTTCCCCCCTACATTTCCTAACATATGGCAACACAACTATACAGGGGGCAATAGAACAACTTTAGAACAACTTTATTTAATTTATTAAAGGTTTCCTGGGCTTGTGTAGTGGAATGTAGTGGCTGCAACATATACTTCTATCATACTTTGAAATTCGCGCCTTATGCAAATTAGGCATGGCTAGGGTAAATGCGCTTTGCCAGGCAAAGTAACACTAGCGTAACTACGCTACCGTTCGTCGACCTGAGCGTAACTTCGCACTTTAGTGAATTTGCGTAGCGCTGGCGAATATTCCCCTGGCGAAGTGCATCGAAAGTTAGCAAAGGAAACCCTAGCGCATTTTCGCCACTTAGTGAATTTGCCCCTTAGAACTGTATAAAAAAATGCTACTAGCCTATGACAATTCCCCTTTGATTGTCGCCATAGACATATATGACACCTTTCACATGTAGCACTCTCTGTATTTAATTTTGTGGTGTTATGTTTTCTGGTGGACCCTAGGAGGTCCAGCTCAACACTGATTTCAAATAGTGGTGTCAAGATATTAAAGAAATATCAAATATGCAGCAACGATTGAAGGTAAGCCCACATTTCTCCAAATAATTTGAATTTCTGACTGCTGTCATCAACTTGTATCTTCAGCTGAGATGAAAAAGATAAGGCCATGAGATTTCACTAAGAGACGGTAATGTGTGTAGTAGACTATTTCTTTGTATTCTTATATGTGTGAAAGAGAGGAAGCTCTCAGCAGTCAGGTATTTAGATATGGCACAATAAAAATGTCCTTTTGCATTAAGGCTGCAACCACAGAAACAATACATTTTGTAAACAGTCCTACAGCAGATACAATACAGAAGAAGTTTGTTGAAGTGTGATTGATTTGAACAGCTGTTGTGAGAATCATTCTACTGGAAGAATGGATAGGAATGTGAACATAAGCTTTTTTAATGGCCTTTTGTAAACATGAGTGTTGGCTGATGCTGAAGTTATGTATTGCAATCAAATATTCACATTATGAATACTGAAATATCTTAGCTCTATAATACTTCTGAATCTTCCCTCACATTTTAGAACCAGGAATACTTGGGAGAAAACAATGTCACCTTTCTAAAGGTCGAACACATACACAATGGTTATATATAATATATACTTGAACAGCTTTTAGAGTAAGAATATAAGACAAAATCTGTTGGCAGATAACCTCTGAAATTCTATGTGGTTGTCTTTATGTATTATTTATAATACCCATCTATAGTGATGAGAAGCAGTGATAACAGAAATGTTCTATCCTTCTGCACACAGATTCGGAGGACTGATGTCAGAATTCTTGTTTCTTTGAAGCAGAGTCTGACTACTTGGACTTAAGACAGATGCAGAAGGTTTGAAATCAGAGATAGCCAGACTTCAATTAAAAAAAAAAATAATAATAATATAGTATTTCTACATGATAAATCTTTGACCAATGTTTAAGTCATAGTGAAAAACACCTTGAGGAGTAAAATACCAAAGTAAAGTGACATTAATATTAAATGCTGAAATATTGCACTACTCAAAACAATTAGTCTTCTTAGTATAAATCAACTGCAATTTCAGTTCATCAAATTATACCCCTCATAAGTCCTAATATCAGAGGGTGACCAGATCAGTCCTCAAGGGGTATAAACTGCATATAAACATTGTCTCTAAAGGGCTGAATGTAAATTTTCATTTTCACGAGTATAAAAAATTTTTTCTTGTTCATCTATGCCTGTTGAGACGTTCGCTTCAGGTGGCAGCAACTTCCAGTCATCTTTGCTAATTTTAGGAGCTGGAATTCCAATTTTTTCAATTGGAAATTAAGCTCCTCTAGTGCAGCTAGCCCAGCTGCACTCTGTACATGAGCAATGCGCCCCCCCCCGGACCTGCTTCAAAGGTAAGAACTGGGTGGGAAGGGCCCTCAGAGTAGCAAGGACCACAGGATTGCCACTGTGTGTAACTCCTGCTCAGTCTTAAAGCGATACTGACACTAAAAAACGACATTTTAAAATATTAACATACAGTAAAAGTTACCTATAGGTCATTCTCATTGTTTTTGTGGAGAGGTTTGTTTTTGTAAGTAAATTTTAGTTGAAGTTAGAGTTTCTAATGCTAACGGACACCTGCCCCGTCAAAGACAAACACAGGGAGTCAGTTAGGTAATGTAAAAGCATTGGGAAAATAATTGGCAAAATTATAAGTAGCATGCAAAGCCAATACTGTATTATGATAGATGTAAAAAAGCTTAATTTCTGGTGTCAGTATCTCTTTAAAAAATTCTAATTCGACCCTTCACCACCTTAAACCTGCCGAATTGCTGTTTTAGCCTATGGGGGTCCGTTCTCGATTGAAAAAAAACACTTCTAAAAAATATCGATGGTCGAATTTCGAAGTTTTTTCACTTCGACATTTGACCCTTGATAAATCTGCCCCTTAATGTACATTCATGTTTTAAAAGGTATTTTTTTAAGTGTCAGTATCACTTTAAATTCAAATAGAATTTTGGCCAATTCGAAAGTAGAAGTACCCAAAAATTACTTCGAAATTCAAATCTTTTTTAATTCGAATTTTCACTTCGACCCTAAAAGTCACCTATAGGCCATGTTGATCATTTTTTGCTGAAAGGTTTATTTTTGTAAATAATTGTTAGTTGAATTTCTAAACCTGACTGTTTTGCCAACCTGACTGTGCCATCTAACCCTATTGGTTAGAGTTCCTAATGCTAACCGACTCCTGCTGCACAATTATGGCAGCTCCCTCATACAGGAACAAGGGGCATTAGACAGGTAATGTAAAATTGTTGAGCAAATACTTCATGACAAAGTTATAAGTAGCTTTTAAAGGCATTATTATGATAGAAGTTTAAATTCTGGTTTCCGTTAAGAAATCAGTGACATTTTTCTGTGAGGTATTGTCTTTAAAAACAATATTACATAAGCTTTTCAGCAATTTGTTGAATAACAACTATGGTATGACTGAATCCTGAGTATCAAGTATCAATTACAACCCAGTAGTTTTATAACAGAGTCTGTACCATGTACAGACTGTATCAGTATGTTTCTTTTTTTGAGCTAAAACTCACATATTCTAAATAGATTTACCAAAACTAAAAGCTGCCATGTTTGTGTCAAAGTCAACTGGAATTGTCCCAGGTAAAATGTACATTATTATAATTTGAGTCTTTTGATTACTTTTTAAAAGTATTTAGACATTCATAAATTGAGTTTTCAACTCAATATAAAATACAGTATATTATATAAAATAGGCCTCCCTGACTAATAGCATATGAAACATTTTCTCTGGTGTTGTATTTCTCCCAGCCACAAAACACCTATCACCACCCATACTGCTGCAATTGTTTTGAATGGCAACTGCCTCTCACTCGCATAATTCCACCTCCCCCCAGGGCAGAAAATGTGTGCCTTAAGCAAGTAGTAATCAAGGTTTTTTTCCAACAACCCCCTGCTCCACCATCCTACAATAAGAGTAAGCCGTGGGCCAAGATGGGGCTGAATTGAACCTGCTAAAATCCGCTGGCTGATTTCAGTTCCCCAACCGCTAGATCGTCTTCTCTATTCATATCCGGAAGCCTTTTGCTGGCTCCAACACAAACACATGTAATGCTAATCTGGGCTATCCAGACCACAGATAGTTGTCCAGCTAATGTTAATAAGCATGGGTTACATTGGACACACCAGGATCAGGGCATTTGCTAAGTGGAAGCTTTCCCTTAAGGGTGTAGGGCAACTACAACACACATGCTACTGTACAGCAAAAATAGAATCACTGGACGCCAGGAGGTTATTATGATGAAATAACAGATGTATTTATTAGCCAGAGACAATAACCAAAGGTTTACTCACACAGGAGAATGGTATAACAAGTCACAGATGAGGGTAGATAGATGATAGAGCAATGTAGAAACTGTCACCCCCATAAGGCAAGTGTACATCAATTCCCTCAGGTGATATACCTTTAAGTAAAGTAGTCTGGATCCCTTCCAGCGGAGGGAGAAGAAGTCTAGCCTAACACCCTATCCACTGTGATCCCTTCACTAAAGGCATAAGGGGAAGCCTTGTGGTAAGCTACTCCCTGCTACTTGATCCTTGATGGAGCACACAGTTGCTCTTGCTAAATAAACTGTCTATCTTACTCTCCTATAGAGTCTATTAGATAAACTACCCTGTGCTTGCTAACGTCATTCACAGGGTTTCCTGGTCCCTGACTTATTCTCCAAAGGTACAGGTCCCTTTGGGGCAAAGGCTTTAATGGGGCCTTGGTGATCTCAGGCTCAATGGAAACACCTAGCTGCAATGACACAATGCTCACAGATTATTTTTTTCGTTCTCAAAGGATAAATACAAAGGTAAATTAAAGAGGCAATGTTTGTTTCTGTGTCCTCACTACCTGCCCCACTAGAGAACAAAGATTGGCAACACCGTGTGGTTCCTTAAATAAACGTTAATTCTTTATTTATTGGAAGCAGAATGAAACATAAGTGGCACTCAGAAGCACATAATACCACATACAGCTCTATAAATACCTTTGCTGGCAGCTTATCTTAGAATGACAGTGCATATAAATAGCTTATATGCTCACACCTCTCTGGTTGAACAGCCTCAACCCTCCTTGGGATAGCTAAATAGAGTGCTCTGTTCAGATCTCTCATCTGCAAATGAAAAAGGGCATTTTCCCTTATTTTATAATTAGCAAGTGTTTTACATTTCAACATCAGATCCATTTCCAACTCTTGTTCTAAACACGAAAGCTTCATACTGTAAATGGGACTCGGTTGTCTCTTCTATTAAACCCAAAAATTATTAAATACAATTGTTTATTATAGATATTACATTTACAATTAAAAATTTTTGTAATTGCTTTGGAGTTGGTTCTATGTTATACATTAAAGTACAGTACGGAGTGACAGACAGATAAATAAAACTTTGTATTCCCTTTGCCGTCTAATCTGCATGACAAACAGAGCTAAAACACTAGCTGTCTCTGTGAAATTCCCATCTGTAAGGTGTCTCGGAAAGAGGAATTCAGATCCCCTAGATTACATGAGCTCAGAGGAAATAGTATCACATACCTGGTTTAGTGAAATCCGTAACAAGGGAAACTAAATTATCAGTGCTTAAATTATTACTTTAAGGGGCACATTTACTAAGGGTCAAAGTGAATATTCAAATAAAATTTTAATTTAAAAAAATAGAATTTCAAAGTAATTTTGGGATACTTTTACTATTGAGTAGCCCAAAATTTGATTTGAATTGAAAAAATTCAAATTTACGACAAGTCAGAAAAAAAATCCTTCAAATTCGACACTTTGCCACCTTAAAGCTGCCGAATTGCCATTTTAGCCTATGGGGGACCTCCTAGAACCCGTCCTGAAAATTTTTCTAAGTCCTAGGAATTTGAAGGATTTTGTGTAAAATCGTTCTAATTGTTCGAATCAAAAATGGACCATTTGATTGAAATAGGCCCATTTTCGATCGAAAAAGCCCTTTAAAAAAACTTTGATGGTCGAGGTTTGCAGTTTTTTCACTTCGAAAATTCGGCCATTAGTAAATATGCCCCTAAGTATTCATATTTTTTGTAGATATTATTTTGTGTCTAAATATCTATAACAACTCATTTGTAATAAGTCGACAATAGTAATTTAGTGAATGTATCTTGTGAAACATAAAGACAGGGTAGTACAAAGCTGCCATTGCTTAGGAAAATATGTAATGATATACACCTTCTATTTAAGATTTATTCTGGCATGAGGAACTGTACTTCTAGGTTAGCTCTAATTTGGTCAGATCAGTCACACTTCAATTGTATTTCTATATTCTTACTTAGCCTTTGAGTTCTACCAAAACCTCTCTTTTTTTGCATTTTTGTATTGTAGCAGAATTATTATGCCTAAAGTTTGCCAGTTATGCTGCAGGCCAAGCTTCCATGTGGTTGCAGTACCCCCACACCTGTTCCTCTAAATGGTGGTCTTATAGCATTTGTTCATTATAAAAGTAAAAACTGGGTAAATAGATAGTTTGTGCAAAATAAAACATGTTTTAAATATAGTTAGTTAGGCAAAAATGTAATGTATAAAGGCTTGAGTGACTGTAAGTCTAACCTAACAGAAAAGAACACTACTTCTTGCTTTTCAGTTCTCTTTTGTTTACACTAACTGGTTCCCTGGTTACCAGGCAGTAAACAATCAGTGAATTTAGGGAGGGCCACATAGGTCATAACTGTTGCTTTTGAATCTGAGCTGAATGCTGAGGATCAATTGCAAACTCACTGAACAGTTATGTCCCATGTGGCCCCCCTTCAAGTCGCTGACTTACTCAGATTTAGAGCTGAAAAGCAGGATGTTGTGTTAAATTCTGTTATGTTAGAAATCCAGTCACTCCAGCCTTTATACATTACAGTTTTGGCTAACTAACTATATTAGAAACATTTTTTATTTTGCACAGCCTATCTATTTACCCAGTTTTTATTTTTACCCTGAACTGTTCCTTTAAGCCTTTGATACTACAGTATTAAGCCAGAGGAACCAATGCTGTGGTGTTAGCAATCTCTTACCTTTAAAAGTTAATGGTGGGGGAGAACTAAGCCCTCTGATTGAATACAATACTGTCACGAATGGCACCTTAAATCCAGAACCCAAGCTAAGCTCCCTGGTCTTGGCTCTCACTTCTGTCTATAACCGCTCCCTTTTACCTCTGGAGGAGCCCTCGGTTAATTGCATGCCACCAGGTCTTAATTGAGAGAGGAGCAAAGCTAAAAGGTTCTGGATGAGCAAAGGGGTGCAATCATCTCACCAAGGATACTGGATTGAAGAATACCATCAGATGCAACAGAGTGGAACAGGCAGGCTGGGCCAGCACAAGCAGAGCAGAATCGTCAGACAGGTCAGGATTGGAGAGAGTCAGAATAATCAAGCAGGCAGGGTCAGGTCTGGATTGGAGATATCAGCATAATCAGGCAAAGCAAGAGTCAATAAAGAGTAGATCAGGCAGGAAACACCCAGGAACATTCTAATAGGACTTAACAATGGGCAAAGTGCATAAGACTGAATCCCCCTTTTATACTATTTGAATTTGGTGTCATGTGTGATGACATCATCAAGCGTGTGCATAAACCTGGATGTTCGGCAGCGGGCACCATAGGGGAACTGGCCACAGAAGGGGAAGAAGCAGCACAGCGGGTGTCCATGCCGATGGAGCGGCAGTGGACCCCGCTGCCCGCTAGACCACCAGGGTGAGTCCTTACAAATACCCAGACCAGGAGACTCTTATCCCAAGCAACTCTACCGTGCAGGGTCGTACCAGCCTTTGAAAAAAATTGATCAGAGATAAATAGTTAGGACCATCGTATGGTGGCTTTACAATTTTATGATAATAACTTTGTAACTAAAAAAACTCTGTTTTTGAAAATGCATGCACTTGCATATTTACTAAATAACTTATGAAACAGGGGGCCAGGGAATGTGAATTGATCAAACCTGTCTCTTTTGAATACGTCTAGGTTAGCAGGATCCCCTCCCCCCAAGGGTTCAAGTTATTAGTACACCAGTCACCTAGATCCCCTATGAATTGGGCCCTGCCAAATACAATGTGGCCCCAATTAAAGAAATATCCTGTGCACTGACCCAATGTAATGTAAAAATTCCCCTCAAACACCTACAACTGCTTCTGACCTCATGGTGCTTCTATGTAATATCAGGCACAATACAAAGTGCACATCATCCATCACATTCCTTCTGGAACTGAAGCTCCAGACAGAATGCTGGGCCACATATTGGTCCCTGGGGCCAAGAGGAGATTTTTAAACCAAGTTGAGTGCCCCATATATGGGTAGATAAACTGTTGACTTGGACTAAAGGAGCTAAAACTTTATCTAAAATCCACCTGTACAGTATATGGCCACCTTAAGTTTGTGCAACCAAGTACCTGTTTGTAAGTGGCCATAAAGCTTTTGTTCTTTTTCTCCAATTGGTGTTTATAGTATTTGTAGTGCATTAGCAATATCCTTTTTTCATGTCTACTTAATATAATTTGTCAGTCTTGGGCATTTCCAATATTCTGCAAGATTTAGGCCAATGTGATGTCCGTTTAGGAAAGTGGGACAACTTCACTATTTGGGAATGAGTTAGACATTGGGAAGGCGTAGGACAGGCAAGAATCAGGATACTTTGGGCCATATAGAGTAACTTCTACAACAGATAGGTAATAAGTACAGGGCACTCTTTTGCTTCCATAGCCACTGGTACTCCATAGACTGGTAGTTTCTTTTTATTATTATTATTATTATTATTAACATGTATTTCTATAGCGCCAACTTATTTCGTAGTACTGTAACTTTCTTTACATTGTTCCATGAGGCATCGACTTGCTGCTCTCCTTCTGTCTCTGAATACAGGGCTAATAATTAGAGCAACATGTTGAGCAACAACAGAACTGCATATGTGTATATAAGGAGCCTTAGTCAATGTTATCTATAGTAATAAGTCAATTCATTGGTTTTCTCAATTCAGAATGACCTGTACAAAAATATTTGTTTTATTTAGCCACAGTCTAGCTAAAACGCCTGGGACAAAAAAATTTATGGAGAACCTGTCTAGACACTTGTGGGTCGCCTTTAGGTTAACTTTTAGTATGTTATAGAATGGCCAATTCTTAGCAATTTTTTCAATCAACATTTTTAATTTTTTTTTTTTTTTTTTTATAGTTTACCTTCCTCTTTTGACTTTTTCCAGCTTACAGATGGGGGATCACAGACCCCAGAAGCCAAAAAACTATTACTTTGCTACAATTTTTATAGTTACATTGTTTTACTTATCTTTCTAGTTAGACCTTACTTCATACGCATGTCTCTCTTTAATTTAAAGGTAAACAACCCTTTTAATGACTATATATATATATATATATATATAAATATCTTTCATTTATATCACAATGATTTCAGAAGAACTGTATAGCAGAAAAGTTACCCTAGTGTTAACTTTTACTAGAGTACAAAGAACTATTGTCTAAGTCTAATGTAATCTATGCTGGTGTAACAATTTGTATTATTATTGGGAGTGCCATTCTTTTGAACTCAGTTGAGTATGGATGAATAATGTTCTGATGGCCTTTTGGTTACTATGGAGGTTACACGTTGGGAGCCATGGAAAAGAAAGAGTAAACCTAACAGCTGAATATTAGTAATGCTTTATATATAGCCAATTTAATTAATCTTGTGAGGTCAGAATAGACTAGACATATGGAAACATTCTTCAGTATTTTTGTATGGAGCTTTAAATATCAAGGTTTCCTGTAGTCATGACTAATTATTGCAAACAAATCTAAACATATCTGGTCTGTGACCAATTTAACAGCAGCACTTCAAAGTAAGCAATAAACAGCCAGTGGTGCGCATTTGGTGCAGGCAGCCATACAATGATCCATTCAACTCTAGCCTGCAGTGTTTAGACTTGTTCCCTGGTCTCCATTCAGATCAATTAAATGGGGGACTGAAAAAAAACTCAATTCTAAGTAATGTATTTGCAGCTTCTTACAAGGAGGTGGTATGGATTGCTGCAACATATTGGTAATAGGGAAATGTTCATATGTCTGAATACAGTGTGGGATACTCTGTATGTATTGCTATGGCTTAAGTTAAAGAACAACTACATATCTTCCAAGAATCCAGTATAGAGAACCAGAGAAATACCATGTATTGCATTTTCCACATTATCCCCGTTAATCTCCTAATCATTATTCTGTGCCCATGCCTCCTCCTTTCCACTCTTTCATCAACATTCACTGTCAAATGAATCATATAATTTGTTCTGTAAGTGGGTGGAAACCTGCTGTGCTCTCGCCCACTCAGTCCCTTCTGTACAACACTGAGACATGGCTTGTACCTGTCCTGTAAAATACAGAATAGTACATATTAAGCATATCGCTAATGTACTGGATTAATGCATTTTCCAATGATATGCGTTTCTTTAATTATACCAGCAGTATATTGATTTTTTTCTCAATTTGCACTTTTAATATCATATGATATGGGGTGATTTTCTACCATTATCTGGTTGTCACGATAAATGTTTGTAGAGTGTTTGTGTTGATATGAGAATATAAATACAATGTGGCCCATTTATACACTGTTACTGTCTCAGAAGGGTCCCTGCAGGCTGTGAGACAGAGATACTGTGTCACAGAGGATTAAAACATTCTTATGCATAGCTGGATTAACAGTGAGAGACACAAATCTGACCAAGAAGCTTCTGCACCCACTGCCTGAATCCAGAGGCTACCATTAGCCATTCTGCTCAGCAATGTGCACTTAAAGTAAAAAGTAACAGGGTCACTGCACATCACTCATCTGACCTGCGTAACTCTGGCCACACCTCTCATGTGCTATGGAGATACACCTGGAATGTATTATCCTGAAGTAGAGTTTCTGGAGAAAACCATTGCTTTAAGCTGTGGATATACTATGGTGTTAAAAATGTGGCTGATGTTCGACTAGAGAAAATCCCACCTATTCAATGACCCAATGCACATTGAGGTGTTATTTGTGCCCACCTTAATATCCCCAATGCCTGGTAAGAAATCCCAAGGAAAGGTATCCAAACCTGAGAAAGATTTTTGCTAACTGGGGACAAGAGCTGTATAAAGAACATATGAAAAGCCTATTACACCTTCTTGTGGAATGTCCACAGATAAATTGTTCATTTGGAAGAATGGCAAAAAGATGGTTTGGTCAGGCTTTGCATTTTTTAGTAGATTCTGGTTCAGTAAGACCTCATTTGCTTGAAGAGAACTATGCAAAAGCCAAGCTGAATCCACATTCAGAGTGATATAAATACACACAACAACAAAGATTTACTCAAGTAAAAGTGTCCCACACACAAGTGGGAGTAGCAACCTACATACAAGCAACCAATATACCTGCTGTTTTGTAGCTAGGCCAAGATTAGAATCCTTCTCCACAGCTTCACTATGACTAAATATAAATATGAACTTTTAATATCTTGCTCTTTCCTTCAAAGATGTTTCCTGTAACACATTGGTCTCCAGAGAACCTTAAGCAGAGATGTACTGATAAACAGGACTGGCAGAGAAAGACTGGGGCAAAGGTTCAAGCAATGGCAAACAATTATATTGTGTTATAATTCCCAAACATGGAAGGGAAGTTGCATTACTTGCTAAAAGAGATATTGTGGGTTTGCAGGTTTATCTTCCACATACTAATGAATGTACTTTAAAAATCTGTGGACACTGAGAAGAATGGAAAGTGTCTGCACCAAGGAAGGTTTTATTTAAAATCTACTGGGGCTCATTTATAAACACTGGACAAAGTTGCACCTTTTTTTGTAACCCATGGCAACTAATCAAATCACCATTCATCCTGCAGCTGGTTGAAAGAAGCTAATCACTGATTGGCCGCTATAGGTTACTGACCAGGTGCAAATTTGCCCACTGTTCATAAATGAACCCCAGTGTCTCCAGCATGACTGATGAGATGTTCATTGTAAATCTGTCTACCTTTCCTTCTTCTCTGCTTACTTACTATTTGTTTTTACCCTTAACTATCCATAGGATATAGGTATGCATGGTTTTTAAGGGTATGAACCCCCCCCAGGATACAAGGAAGTATGACTAAATCATTCTGTTCTATTTATGCTAGGGAGCTACAGGACTTGTTTACTACTACTATAAGTGCAGTTGCAGTATAGCTAATTTCCCAGCAAAAGTTGCACTAACAATATATCATGTAAAGCAAGGCACTCACTGGACTTTTAAAATAGGGTGAAAAGAGATAAGGTTTATGTATTATTCCATAAGTTTATATTATTATATATATATATATAACTTCTAAAATGCATAGGGGCAGATTCATTAACGAGTGAAGTGGCCAGCACTAGCAAAAATTCGCCAGAAATCCCATCCACAGGCACATCACCAGTTAACTAACAGGTGTAGAGGACAAGTCGCTGGCGAAAGAGACCATCGTTAGTGTAGTTTTGCTCTGTATCACCAGAGATTTTTTGCTCATGCGAATAATCGTTACTCCGCAAATTCATGAGTTTCGCCAGAGTTTCCTTCGTCAACTTAGACCTGGCAAATTGATAAGATGAAACTACATCCTTCTCAATCTTATGTCAGTGACATCATATCCTGTATTACTGAAAAACGCTGACATTTTGTCATATTTTAAACGGGATTGTCTTGAAAAGCTCTAACTCTAGATTTTTGTGTTAACATGATTCCAACCATTTGAGGGGCATCCCACATTTGTTTTAGGGTGGGCTCGTGTCTAGGGAATTAGAGGATCTAGCTTGCCTTTATTTTCCTTCCTTGTAATAATAAGTGGCCACTTCAAGTATTTGCACCAAAATATGTAATAAAGACATTTATATGACCTATATTTTCCAGCCCTATTCAAATTGACCAAACTGTAATTGTACTAACGAAGTTTCGCTAGGCAGAAATTAATGCTAGCGAAAGTTTGCTATGAAATGGTCACACTGATGAATTAACACTAGCGTCACTTCACCAAAATTCAGCTACAAAGACGCAATTTTGCATTTTAATGAATTAGTGCAGTGGCTATGAAGTTGTGCCAGACGACATGGTGCAAAGTGTGTGGAAGCCTTTGCAGGTAAAAATTTGCCCTTTAGTAAATTTGCCCCATAGTATTTCTGGGGATGGTTAAACCTAAACTGTAGTTTATTTTAACAAATTAATATAAGTGCACATACCTCATTACAGGACAAAGAATAAATGATTTCATATATTTCATTTTTTGTGTATTCATATATTATAAGTAGATATAAGGATATTGCAAGTTCTGTAGTGTTGGAGGAATGTCATGTCTGTTACATGAACAGATCTAAGCAGGTCCTGCAATTCTAGTGCAACTCCATTAAGGTCATTGGTGTGAAAACTGATCAGTTGTTTTGGATGAAAGTGGGAGCCACCTGCTACTCCCAGCAGCTGTTGCAGACACAGTCATATTGGTGACCCAGCTCCCAAGGGATAACAAAAGGACATTTCCATTGTGAACTCATTCCCCATACAATAAATAAGAAGAGATAAAAGATTATAACAATATATGGGAAATTAAGTGGTGCTCATATCCTTAAGTAGAGAAAGTACATCTTCATGTATGGTCCATCGATCCTTTGATACTTTTAGGGGACGTTGTTTGTTATCTTTTAGTATAAACTACTGTATTATCTGAGAAACAATGAAACCATTTCATTAAGCATATTTTGCCCAAATCTGGAAATATGCAACACATGTAAAGGTCAGATTTAAAAGGTATCCAATTATTTCCAACCAACTGGTCTCATTACACCCTATGCTATTCTGATAGAGCATGCTCTTGCTTGTTTACTTATCTGTGATAAAAAGAATATTGGATCAGTCACAAAAGGAATCTTCAACTGGCATCCCTTCTAATAACAGCTCCCAAACAGTTAAAGAGGAACACCACCCAAAAATAGTTTTCCTATTATGAAAGAAGAGGAGCAACTTTCTATGTATTCATAAAGTATAAATGTTAGTGTAATTTGTAATTACAACTAAAAGCAGTATTTGTTTATTAATTTCTATTCTCTGGTTCTGATTTCATGCTTTAATAATGGAAAAACTATTTTTTGGCAGAGGATCCATTCAAAGCAAACATTTCTATGCACTTGTTTACTGTTTGTTAACACCAGGAGGTTTTTGATAGATAAACCTCAATTTCTGCTTGTTGATTTGTGAAAACCCCTAAGCTTAGCTTCCAAAATTCAAAACGGTGAGCTCTTGTGACAACTTTGCAGCTTTAATCATTACTGTTATAGATATGCTAAATCTTCAAAAGCTTGTTCAGTAAATAAAATATGGACTTTTTAGACATATTCATTGGGTTTAGTTCTTGTTTAATAGGGGGCCTTCCTTATAATAAAAAAGACATTTAACAAACACAACACGTCGGGGCAGATTTACTAAATTCACATCAAGGATTTGAAGTTCGATCGAATTTTCAAAAAGTTTCAAATTCAAATTTTCAAATGTGTTTGAAGACCACTTCGAAGAGTGAATTTTGAAAATTCGATCGAATCGAATGATTCGAATGAAAATCTAATCGATTCGACTGCCTAGTTCACCAGTTTCAACCTACCGAATTGGCTTTCATAATTTTGATTGAATAAAAAAATTTGATTGGTTAAAATAATTCAAATGTTTATATTCCATTGTTCAACCAATTGAATTGCAGTAAAAATCCTCCAAATTTGAATTTTAAGTTTTATTCCCCAACTATTCCCATGGTCGAATTTGAGGGTTTTTTTAACCCTCAAATTCGATCCTTAGTAAATCTGCCCCTTCATAACAGGCAAACATATAAAGGAATGTGCCCTGTAGAACTGTATTGTTCCAGTCAAATGCATGCAAATTGGTTATGTAATTAGCAAGGCTGAGCTTCCCAGTATGTAGATGACTTTTCTTAATGTTTTTATTATGTGACTCATGTCTTCTCATATAACTTCGTAGAGATTAGTTCCAAAAGATATGCTGTGAGATACTCATTTATGTGTGTTGTATTTTGGTAAAATGCCATTTTCCAGACTTAGAACTGAAACATATCCTTCTTCCCTTTATGTTTATAATGTATTAGAATCAAATAACATCACAAAATTATGTTTTCTTAGTTAAAACCAAATGTTCTTTTGACATAGCAAGAACAAATAAAGAAAAGGATTCTCTGTGAGTCAGTGCCATATTTAGTACATGAGAAAAATCATCAACTCAAGATGGAATAACCAAAAACAAAACTATGATATACCAAAAACACAAAATATAAAAGATCTGATAATAACAACAAGAGCTTCACCCCTTTATTTTTGATAGATAAACTGCAACCTTTATTTGATAGATAAATATATATATATATATATATATATATATATATATATATATACCCTAAAAATTAATTTGTTCCACTGTTGGCATTTGTTGTATATGTAAATGCAATGCAGCACATTCCCTGTGAATTATAAGTATATTTGAAGGGACCATGGAGTAGCATGAACATAAACAGACGCGATAACAATGTAGACCACTGAACAGTGAACAATAGCTGAAGGATTACATTTTATAAGTCCTTGGGGGTCATTTATCAACACTGGGCAAATTTGCCCATGGGCAGTAACCCATAGCAACCAATCAGATTGCTGTATGCATTGTTCTACTTGCAGCTGGCTTCAAAAAGCTAATCACTGATTGGTTGCTATAGGTAACTGCCCATGGGCAAATTTGCCCAGTGTTCATAAATGAGCCCCCTTGTCTTTAAAAACAAACATTAAAAACTAGCAACAAGCAGTTAACTAAACAGCAGTGTTTTTCTAAAGTATCAGTGTTTTTCTACCATGCTGTAGAATGGTTACTGCTTGGTAACAAAATACAGATCCTTTGAGATGTTTAAGTTCTTTTCCACACTGGAATGGTTTGTTCCACAGCAGAAAACACTTTTCCAAATTGTTAATCCCCCAGTAACTGACATTGCATTTATTTTAATTTCCTGAGGCTTAAAGATTGTAAGGTCATTTCTGCTGAGATTTAACACCTCATAGAACAGGATGGGGTTCAATGCATTATATTTAATTATCATCTTTAGAGAACTGACCCAGTACAATTCTATTATAACCTGCACTAAATGTCAGGCAATGCCTACCATCAATAATTCCTAAATGTAAAGATATATACTGTGTATATAAATTGTGTGTTTGCTCATATGGGCCACCTACAATCCCCTTGACAAGTTTAAGATTTCTGACAATCTCTCTCTCTCTCTATATATATATATATATATATATATATATATATATATATATACTTTTTTATATATCTGAGACTGCAAGACCTCATTCTCATTTGTATTTTGTTTCATGAGAATATATTTCAAACATTTGGATTCTAGGACCATTTGCAGTCCAACCTTTTTTAAAGGTAACCCCCATTACTAATTACAGGTATAATGCTTAGGACCTGGGGTTTTCCCAGATAAGGGATATTTACGCAATCTGGATCTCCATACCTTAAGTCTACTAAAAATGATTTAAATTAAATTAAATAAACTCAATGGGATTGTTTTGCCTCCAGTATGGAATAATGATATATCAGTTTGGATGAAGAACAATGTATTGTTTAAACTGATTAAAATGGAGTCCATGGGAGATGGCCTTCCTGTTATTTGGAGTTTTGTGGATAACAGGTATCCAGATAACAGTTTCACCCACTGTAAAAATCACTTTATTACCCCTCCAAATTGTGTCTGTAAGTTACCCTCCCATTTAGACTGTAAGCCCCACGGGGTAGGGTCCTCCATTATCTTGTCTCCTCAACACTGTGTAATTATATTTTATATTTATGCAAACTGTATTTATAATAATGCACTTATTGTTACTGATTAATGCAGTGATCCCTTGTTTGTTACTACTAATTTATTGTTGCTGTACAGTGCTTTGCCCTCAAGGAACGCTATACAAATAAAAATATACACACATACATACATACAGATCCTATACATTTATACAAAAACCAGGTTAAAATAAACAATGCATTAAAGAGTTGAGGTCATCAAGGGGCAAAGACAAGGCCAGTGTAGGCAGTATGGTTGCAGGTTTGGAGGCTGATGGATTTCCCCACTGGCCTATAAAATAAAAAGCCTTGCTTGTGCATTGAGTGATGGGAGCTAGCATGAATTGCAAATGCATAAGTGGTTTTGCAATGCCAACTGTCTGTCCATATCAAAACAAGAGCTCAGGGATCGAAAGGTAAATAAGCACACAAACTAATCAACCACACCGAGTACCAATCAGTTGCATTGCAAGAAAACATCTACAGCCTGATACTGCTTTTTGCACGTATGTAGCCAACCTTAATCCCTTGTAAGTGTAGCCTGATTATCAGCTATAAATGCCCATGCCTAGCCTTGGTTTTAATATCAAACAGAGCTACATCATTCCAAGCTCCTTGTCTGCAGAGATTGTAATAAAATATTAAGCCCTCACCATCAGTCCATCAAAAAACATGGTTAGATCACTGAATAATATATATTTAATGAAAAACATTTTAGGGAGGTTACAAACATTGTCCTTGCACTCAACATAATTCATTTTGAGAATAACCCAAGGAAAAATACATTGAACCTAATGTTTAAAAGCAGGCATTTATGGTTATTTGTAGCATGTATATATTATGCATGAGACCAATAGAGTTCTACTCGGCACATTTAAAGCAGGGAAAGTGTTACGCCTATGTTCCAGAAATAAATGTGTGGAAGTGAGTGATAACCTGAGGGAGCTGACAAATGACAGTCATGTTTTATCTCTTGCCAGATGGCAATTAATTGAGAAACGTGGATAAAAAGTTATTTTGGTTAAGATAGAATTCTATATAAAGTAATCACACCCTTCTTATCTGCAAGAGATCACTATGCTACAATGGCAATTGCTTTCTGGGAAAGTTATGCTACACAGCTACAAAATTACATAGCAGATGAGGTTGAAATAAAGACAATCGTCCATCAAGTTCCTGAGAAACTTCTATACGATAGATAGAGATAGATAGAAGTAAAAGATCTCACCTGAGCCTAGCCCAATTTGTCTTTCAGGGAAAAAATCTTCACACCAAATCAATCACATGCTGCATCAAATCTGTACAGGTATGAGACCTGTTATCCAAAATGCTCAGGACCTGGGGTTTTCCAGATAATGTATCTTTCCGTAATTTGGATGTTCGTACCTTAGGTCTACTAGAAAATCATATAAAAATTAAATAAACCAAAAAGGCTGATTTTGCCTCCAATAAGGATTAATTATATCTTAGTTTGGATCAACTGCAAGGTCATTTGGATTTGGATTATTTGGATGAAATTGAGTAATTCTACGCTTTCTAGATAACAGGTTTCCTGATACCGGATCCCATACCTGTACTAGGATTTAATTTCATTAAACTGGTATTTACTCACCTGATAAAAGCATGCATCCAACCCTTTATTGAAACTTTATCTGCTAGTAGACAAAAGAGGTAATAGACTGCAGTCCTTCTCCTGAATTAAAAAAACAGTTATTTATTAGCTTGTTAAAAGCATGAGTAGTTGCTGTGGTCCAGAAGCCTGATGCATCAGAGCCTATGATTAAGGGTTGACACCAGAAATGCGTCAGGCTTCTGGACCACTTCAGCTACTCATGTTTTGCCGTAGTGAAATTCTGCATTGGATTAGCGAGCACCCTTCTCCACACACACAAGAAAGATGATGGTGGTGTGTCTGTATGGGTATTTTTTCCAAAGATTTGTTTCTTATCTGCCAGTAGAACCTACAGCTGCCATTGGAAATCATGGGCCCGGCCCCTTATACATAGCTGTCAGGGCCCAACTGGGAGTGTGTTTGATAGGCCCTCAGGAGGGTGCATGGCTACTGCTCTGCCACACAATGCTA
Organism: Xenopus borealis; assembly: GCA_024363595.1. NCBI lineage: Eukaryota > Metazoa > Chordata > Amphibia > Anura > Pipidae > Xenopus > Xenopus borealis. The sequence goes on from CM044436.1 coordinate 77,060,351, forward strand.
TGGCCAAAAGCACCCAATTGTTTATAAAAGAGACCTTCAATACTTTTTATTAGCTTCACTATTTCCTTTAAGATACAAAAATATGTGTGATATGTGTAATTAATTTAACCATAGCCATTCTCTAAGCAAGGACCTTGTGGATACCAAATACAGAAAACAATTTGGGTTTGTGTGTAAAAAAAAACATTATTTTTGACTAGGATCAAATCATTTGAGAAACACGGATTTTTTTAGATTAACGCAGCGGCGGCCAAAATGCTTCTCTCTGTCTATCTCCACTTTTTATGGGACATAGCGTCCCTGATACACATGGAGACGTGACAGAAGGATGTATGCTCAGTAACACTCACTTGAGCACTTCTGAGTCAAAAGGAATACTTTGACTGCCAGTGGTTTCTGGTATGACTTTAGCCTTACATTTTAAGCAAGTTATATTCCCATTAGTCCTTATCTCAACCCCCAAAATACAGCGCTATAAACTTAGTCTCATTGTTTCTTTACATAGCACTTTGCTACTGTATGTTGTAGGTGTATTCATTCTTGCAACTACCATCACCGTTATCTCATGGTTTATCACATTAAAATTCATGGTTGAGATTCAATCGAGGAGAAAAAATGGTTCTCCAAATACAGTTACAATTTTTTCCCACAGACTTTAGTAGAGTTTTTACATGATAAACAGCAAGATACATTTCCTGAATTGAATCACATGTCAAACTGAATTTCACATGACAAGCCTTTTTTCTCATCAAACTGAATCTGGACCCATCTTGGATGTCTTTAACAAACTATGTTCTGTCTTCTTATTAGAAGCCTACTGATGAAGCATCTCACTTGTTTCATATGTCATCACTAAGCTTAGTAGTGCAGAAAGCCTTTGGCTTCAAGCAACTGCACATACTCCATGTTGAGGGCTTATTTGGATAGGAAAAAGGCTGCTGCTGTCACTCTAGACCAGGGGCCCCCAACCTTTTTTTGCTTGTGAGCCACATTTAAATTTAAAAAAGAGTTGGAGAGCAACACAAGCATGAAAAAGTCCATGGAGATGTCAAATAAGAGCTCTGATTGGCTTTTTGGTAACCCCTATATGGACTGGCAGCCTACAGGAGAGAATGTTTGGCAGGACATCTGTTTTTTATGCAACCAAAACGTGCCTCTAAGCCAGTAATTAAAAAATAAGCACCTGCTTTGAGGCCACTGGGAGCAACATCCAAGGGGTTGGAGAGCAACATGTTGCTCGCGAGCTACTGGTTGGGGATCACTACTCTAGACCAACAAGAGAGTGTGGGGGGGGGGGGAAACCCATTCCCTGATCTGCATATCATAGATCCACCGCCTAATGTTACTGCCCAGTCATTTTCCATTATTGCCCAGCACCCTTCAAGTCCAGCCAGTAAAAGGCACAAGGAAAGGTGGCACCACTAGTCCCGTCCCACCCCTGCTGCTTACCATTGGCACAAGGAAACGGAAGAGGAATGTATTGGAAGGGTTCCTCTCTGTGCTGTGCTTTTATTTTACCTACAGAAATGGTGTACACTTCCTAATTTCCTGAGATATATTCTAAATATATTCACCCTTTGATGATCATTACTTCATTTGTATAATATTGACGATGCCTAATTTATTTATCCTCATTTAAACTTTTTACTTTTATTCTAGAATTATTCTTTATCAAGAATAATAAAGCTCTATTCTGTCAGGTAAGCAGTAATAGAAAAGATTTCCAAAGTGAAATAGCAGTAATTACATTTAGGAAGGTGAAATGTTTTTGTATTATATAGAAATGTCTGGTTCATACAAAACAGAACGCAGGGGAGCGCAGCTTTAACCGCTCGTGAGTAAGAGTAGGGATGGCGCGAACCGCGGCAAAAATGTTCGCGAACATATTCGCGAACTTGCGACAAAACGCGCGAACGGTTCGCGAACATCGCGAACCCCATAGACTTCAATGGGAAGGCGAACTTTAAAAGCTAAAAAAGACATTTCTGGCCAGAAAAATGATTTTAAAGTTGTTTAAAGGGTGCAACGACCTGGACAGTGGCATGCCAGAGGGGGATCAAGGGCAAAAATGTATCTGAAAAATCCAATAGTCGCAGCCACTGAAGCACAGAAAAAATATGCCATATAAATGCTGAAAATAGTCGCAGCCACTGAAGGACAGAAAAAATATGCCATATAAATGCTGAAAATAGTCGCAGCCACTGAAGAACAGAAAAAATATGCCATATAAATGCTGAAAATAGTCGCAGCCACTGAAGCACAGAAAAAATATGCCATATAAATGCTGAAAATAGTCGCAGCCACTGAAGCACAGAAAAAATACAGGTCAATGTATGGCAGTTGTTTGAAGAACAGTAGATTACTAGCCAGCAAAGCTACCTAACCTAAAATGTCCCTCAAATCCCTGCAGACTTCTGTCCCTCCAATACAGAGCAGTATCAAGCAGATTACTAGCCAGCAAACTTTCAACTGTCCCTGAAATCACTAACAGCTCTCTCCCTACACTAACTCTTCCAAGCAGCACACACAGACAGAATGAAAAAATGCTGCAGGGCTTCAGTTTATATATGGATGGGAGTGGTCCAGGGGGTGTGGGGGTGGTCCAGGAGGGAGAGCTTCCTGATTGGCTGCCATGTATCTGCTGGTCTGGGGTGAGAGGGCAAAAAAAAGCGGCGACTATGCGCGAACCCAAAATGGCGAACGTCGCGCGACGTTCGCAAATATTTTGCGAGCGCGAACAGCGGATGTTCGCGCGAACAAGTTCGCGCCATCCCTAAGTAAGAGCCCTAGGGGTCCTTTAGTCAACTCAGGCAGCTATGTCCCTTTAACTGGGTCCACATTAGTTCAATGGGATTGTCCATTAGATGGCAGTAGTTTAAAGTATAAAAAGGTTTAGCCCCATGTGCTCAGGGTCTGTCCTGGGACCTTGCTTCACTGGGAGGTATTACAGGTCCCTGCTTGCCAGTGGATAGTTAGACAAGAGCTATTTAGTGATAGTGAGCATTTTAATAGTCACTCTAGGAGTGAGAATAAAGGTGGCCAATTATCAGCCTGTGTATGGGGCCCTCCGACGGGCTATTGCGATAGATATCTGGCCGAACGTCAGCCAGATGTCGATCGGGCAGGATTAGAAATCCTGTCGGATCGTGGCTGCATCTGTCCGTTGATGCGGTCCCGCGATCCACCCATCGACCCATATGCCCTGCATTGTGATCTGATCATTGGGCACTAGGGCACACGATCGGATCAGCCCGATATTGCCCACCTCCAGGTGGGCATATTGGGGAGAGATCAACTAGTTTGGCGACATCGCCAATGAGCAGATCTTTCAATGTATGGCCACCTTAAGTACAGGGAAGCTAGTGAGCAGCATCCACTCCAATGAGGAGAAGAAGTGGGGTTAGGACCCTGTGGTGTGTACACCACTAGCTCAGGGACTCAGTGGGTGAGGATGCAAAGACCCCAAGCTGACTATCCCTGGGCAGGAATCTTTACACTCTGGGAGGAAATTGCCCCAAGAGGTGTTCATAATAACTGTGCTATTTCACTAAATGGGAAGAATCCTGTTACTGTTATCCTGTGGTGATCTAAGTGCCTGTGCATTGATCCATTGTGACTGTTCTTTGTGAATAAACAAGTTATTTTGCTGCAATAATTGCCTCTCTGTTTGGATCCTTTGCTGCACTGACCTACACTGGGTACCAGAAGTTCCCTCAGAGGGGTGTTACAGTTCAGCCTGTCCTGACCTTGGGTAGAGGCATGCTATTTCAAAGTATACCTGCTCTCCCATATAGTGGAGGCACAGGACTCTTGTAGCGCCACACGCAACTAAATGCGTGCTAGATCTCATGCAATAGCAGAATAGGGCTATACTAGGAATGTGTCCAGTCATACGACAGTGTTTTATTTGGTGTTCTAGTGCTGCTGGATCTTACAATGCATTTGGAGATATTTGTGATAAAACCAGCCTTAGGTGACTTTTCAGTGGAAAATGTGAATTTGGAAATACTGACCTTGCCAGGTAACATTCCTAAAGTAGAAAGTAGCAGATACATTTGAAAAATGTGAGCTGATTAATTCATTTCAAAACATGAAAACAAACAAGCTCAGCCTTTCCTCTGAACTGACCCCAAAGAATCAAGTGAAACCAAAAATCACCAGCCAAAGAATTCAATGACACTTAAATAGACATCAGTGAGGTTTATGATTTACAAGAGCTATTCAGCTATAATGCCAACAGCACATGGAATGCTCTGTACCTGTTGTGCCACCAGTCAGTTACATGAATGGAAAGTCATGCCTGGGGCTAAAAGAAGAAGCAAATACAGAATACTCGGTATAGTGTAGTATATTTATCACTTACGCACCCTTGAATACAGGTGGATAAAAAAAATTTTTTTGCATATACTTGTGTCTAAAATCCATCATTGTTTTCAGATTTTCTGCCCAAACAGACTTTAGCAAGTTTTTTCTATGATAAATAAGGTCCAGTCAGCAATTCGGAGTTGGTCGAATGTTTTTAATAAATAATGAGATAAATTCTGACTTTGATAAATAACCCCCTTACAGGGAAAAATTAAATATAAGACGATTCAGTTAGTTGTAACAATATGCCAGCTATAATATATATATATATTTCAAATAAAATAAGGGCGGCACTTTAATAAATGACCTAAAAACAAGTAATAGATTCACTTAGTTACTTAGTTACATCAAGTTCAACCCCTCCAAATGAAACCCAGAGCACATACATACATTAATAAAATCTATATATACCAATATATATTAATAGTCGATTTTAGTATCATGATAGCCTTAGATTTGATGCTTGTCTAAGAAATCATCCAAGCCACCCTTAAAGGCATTAACAGAATCGGCCATCACAACATCACCTGGCAGTGCATTCCACAACCTCACTGTCCTCTTACGTTGCTTCAAATTAAAGTTCTTTTCCTCTAATCTAAAGGAGTGGCCTATAGTACATTGATCCTTTTATTAGGAAAAATATCCCCTGCTAGCTGTCTATAATGCCCTCTGATGTACTTGTAAAAAGTGTCCTTTTTCAAAGAGAACCCAAACCTTGACAGTTTACCCTCATAATTTAAATCCTCCATCCCACTAGCCAGTTTTGTTGCACATCTCTGCACTCTCTCCAGCTCATTTATGCTCAAGATGAGGCCTTTCCAGGGAACTATAAAGAGGTAAAATCATTGGGCTTGATAACATTCTACCATATATTTTGGCTTCTTGATGGGGTCATAATAAGAACTGGAGTCCACTCTCCTTGACCACCCCTATACATAGAGAAACGGTCACACCTGAGCTGTTTTGCCAGCAGGCTTTTGCAAAGGCATCACACAAATAATTGGTGGCATAGAGAGGTAGGAGACATTTCACTAGGGAAGAAAAAGCAGCTCCCTCCCTACGCACCCGGGGGGGGGGGGATGTGGTACTGAAATCTGGCACATTCCTAATATCTTCCAATTTCACTATTTTCGTGAATTTTTCGGCAAAGTGAAATGCCCCAGATTCACCCATCATGAGCAAATTATGTCGAGCTCAATCACTGGTCACCCACAATTTTAGCTAATGAATAGGGCATACAATCACCACTGGTTTGTGCCTCATTAGAAATCACAGGGCCCCGTCCAATAAAATATTTGGGGCCACCCAGGCTCCACTCCAGATCCAGCTCACTCCACACCACAGTTAAAAGACCACACAAACATCAGCCCTAAAAAGGTAACCCCCCCCCCCACACACACACAACTTGTAAAAAGCTATTGATGGTCATGGTCAAGAAAAAGAAACTGGTGGCAGGGGCCTATAGAGTATTAAAATAAACTTTGGTGGCCAGCGGATCAAAAAAAACCCACATTGGTGTCAGCAGAATTGAACTTGTGGCTTCAGGACTTTAATTATAGCTGTTTTTGTGACTTTGGGTTATTGTTGCCGTTTCAGGACTTCAGTATCGGCTCCTTTTGTGACTTCAGGTCTTTCTGCCGCTTCAGGACTTCGTCTGTTCGGCACTTCCGCATTCTTCCTGTTTGGGACTTTGTAGGGACTGGCATGGCTTCAGAGCTGTCAAGGGGAGCCTGTCTCTTAGAAAAGTGCAGGCCCGGGACACTTGTCCCCCCTGTCCTTCCCTGATGGTGGCCCTGCTCACAGGGACAACATAAGCTACACATGTGATTACTTTCATATGACCCCATTTGAAGCCACATAAAATTCCTACCTGACTCTAATCAGACCAGTCCCTGGATAAACTTGTACAATGAGCTATCTTCCATAACCCTGTATTCCCTCACTTGCTAAACAGCCATCCAACCCCTTCTTAAAGCTATCTAATGTATTAGCCTGTACAACTGATTCAGGGAGAGAATTCCACATCTTAGCTCTCACTGTAAAAAACCCCTTTGAAACATTTAGCCGGAACTTCTTTTTTTGTAGTCAAAATGGGTGCCCACGTCAGCTGGAAGGACCTACTGGTACATAAAGCATTACAAGATTATTATATGATCCCCTTATATATTTATGTAATCATATAATCATATTACTCTTCAAGCTCTTCTTCTCCAGAGTGAACAACCCCAACTTGGCCAGTCTTTCCTCATAGCTGACATTTTCTATATCTTTGACCAGTTTAGTTGCCCTTCTCTGGACCATCTATAATTCAATAATATCCTGCATATTCAAGATAGGGACTTACCAGAGCTCTGTACAGTGGAAACATAACCCCCTCCTCCCATGAATGTCAATGGTCTCTCAAATCTCAAATTACATGGTCGAAGTATTAAAAAAAAATTCGAAATTTCGAATTTTTTTTCAATTCGAATCCTTCACACGAATTTAGTAAATCTGCCCCACAATCTCACCTGCAACTTAGCCACCAAGACTGCCAATGTGTCAACATCTTACTGTAAGGATGCTGCATCCTGGATGGAAACCACAATCTAAACCCGATCGTGTAGCCAGTCTCCTATCCATGTGCAAAAGTCTTCATGAAGCCCAACAGCTCTTAGTTTAGAAAGCATGCGTTGCCCACCACTAACCTATAAGGGCCAGGCTGAAATCATAAACCCTTTTTAAATATAGGAATTACATCAGCTTTCCTCCAATTCATAGGTACCATTCCAGATGAAAGTGACTGAGCAAATCAGAAATAAAGGCTGGTCTAAAATCGAACTAAGCTCTCTGAGTACCCAAGGGTGCCTTGGCCCTGATGCCTTGTTCACATACATTTTAAGCAAAGCTTTATGTACCATATCCTGAGTCACAAATAGTAATGAAACCAGCACCCTGACAGCAATTTCAAAGAGAGCAAACCCATGTAATTTTAATTTGTCAGATGTAACGTTTTGGAGGTCAAACCCCCTTCGTCTGACGAAGCTACGGAGAAGCAGTGAGAAAGTGGTTAATCTGCTTTCAGCCATATCCTGAGCCAGTTACTGACTTGTTTGGGGTGAGCCAACAATGCAGCTATGAGGTGGGTCTGGGAACTGTATATATTGATGAAAAAAACTGAAGTAGCACATGTGCCTTTTCAGTATCTGTATATTCATTAAATTAAGCTTCTGTCACCACAGACTCCTCACCACAGACTTTTTAAATACCTTTCTCTTCATTCCTATTAACCTCTTTACTACTGTATTAAGCCACACAGCGTGGTTCTTAATGCTTCTACATTTACTTCTTAAATGAGAAATATCTGGGTAACAATCAAGCAATTTCAGGAAAAGAAATGTGGGTTAGTGACTCTTACTGTCATTACTGTCAAAAGTCAAGTCTGCAAATATTTGTATTGAGGGTCGGATTGAAGCATTTGGGCCCACTGGTGCTGCAACCTGAAGGGCCCTCCTTGGAGTCACAGGGGCCCCCTTTTGACTTCCTCAACCGTGAACCCCCCCCAAGCTGTGATTTCTTCTTTCACCCGTTCCTCGAAAGAGTCACTAAATACTATGCAGATGACATGTGTGCTCTGTTTTATATCCACTTATAGCATTTACTGTGTAACAACAGTCAAACAAATCTGCTTGATTTGTGAGGTGGGGAAAGCAGAAATGTTCAGGAGGAAATGCAGTGGATACTTTACATTTAGGCAGAGCCAAGGAGCTTAGACACCCAAGGTAAAGTGCTAGTAAATCCTTTACATTCTAAGCTATTGCCAGTAAAATGCTGGTATTGTGCAAATAAATGATGATTAAGATGATGAATCCACGGGGTACAGTATACTGTATGTAGAACATTTGTAGAGCAAAACATTTTCTGGAATTTAAACCCTCTTCTTAAAATTGTTTGTCCAAAAAATCATCCAGGTCCCTTTTAAAAGCATCAACAGAATCAGCCATCACAACATCACCCAGCAGTGCATTCCACAACCTCACTGTGAAGAACCACCTACGCTGCTTCAAATGAAAGTCCTTTTCTTCTAGTCTGAAGGGGTGGCCTCTGGTGCGGTGACTCTTTATGGGTAAAAAGGTCCCCAGCTATTTGTCTATAATGTCCTCTAATGTATTTGTAAAGTGTAATCATGTCCCCTCACGAGCACCCTTTTTCCAGAGAAAACAACCCCAACCTGGACAGTCTACCCTCATAATTTAAGTCTTCCATCCCTCTAACCAGTTTAGTTGCACGTCTCTAAATTCTCTCCAGCTCATTTACATCCCTCCTAGGGAGTCCAAAACTGCACTGCATATTCCAGATGAGGTCTTACTAGGGATCTATAAAAAGGTATAATTATGTTTTCATCCCTTGAGTTTATGCCATTTTTTATGCAGGACAGGAACAAATTTCCGTACGATATTTGGTGCGTGAATGGTGGGAAAGGGGTCGACAAAATATCAACAGAAGAATTGGATATCAGTCGGCTGGTTGATCGGGCTGGACGGAAAATTTTGATTGGGTGCCTTTGAAGGCAACCGAACGTTGTCCACTGTTTAGAGCTGATTCGTCAGATACAGGTAGAAATTCTTTTCAAAGAAAGATTGTAATTGTACCATCTATGGCCACCTGAAGTTTTACCTGAAACTTACTCGCTGATTTCAAAGTAAAACTCCCAAACTTGGTTGCCCTTTTATTGGCCACCTGTGGGATCACTTGACTATAGCTGGACAAACAATCCCTGTTTTTGTTTAAAGGGGGAGGCATTTTTAGTAGCTTAAGGCACAAAATGGTTCAGTGTCCTTAATATATTGATAATGGATTGAGTGCAGAGGATATTTTGTATTTGTCTATGTAAATTTTGTGGTCACAACCTAATTAAAAATTAAAGGTGAGCACAGCTTTCTCTTGTTTGTTATAGTTCCTATAGGAGCAGTGGCCAGCTCCTTGTTGTAGTTCCCATCCCTACCAGCTATAGACAGGTGATCCTATATGTGGCTAATAAAAGGGCAACCAAGTCTGGGAGTTTTACTTTTAAAGCAGCGAGTAAGTTGCAAGTAAAACTTGGTCCCTTTGTAAAATGTAATTTGAATTCTTAATGAATCAAATTAAAGTTGAGTGTTGGACTGGCCAAATTGGGGATTTGACATAGTTGGCCGGCTTAAATATATTGCAATACATTTGTCTGTCTGATTTGGCCACCTATCTGCACTCATGGCCTAGACTGATTTGTGAGGGTGGCCAAACATGAGATCAAATAGGTATCCTAAAGACCTGTAAACAGCACATAGTCCAAAGTGACATTTTAAGGCATTTTCCATGTTTCTTTCCCACTGTCCTTGCAAGCACCTGATTGCTCGTGATTCCCATAACATATATAAGTTGACTGTAATTTGGACAAAACTTTTTGATTCGGTTGAATTGGTGTCAGAGTTCAGTGTGTTACCTGGCACAAAGATATGTCTGTTGGTCTGTGTGTGTTGTGTACTGATTGTTTATTTGTCTTTGGAACATTTAAGGACTTTCAAAAAGAATATTCAGGTTTAATGGTTTTGGCAATCCACTGTTAAAGGCAGAAGACCACATGTGCCAGTTTTACAATTATTTTACTATACAACTGTCTAACTATAAAATAATTTTTTTTTAAAATATAAATAAAATACACAGCGCTACGAAATAAGTTGGCGCTATAGAAATACATGTTATTATTAATAATAATAATAATAATAATACTGTATTAAATACTGAATCTCTGTTTCATTTTGCAGTCAATCCATCACATCATGTCATACAAATAGTCAATCAATTTATTTCTTTGTTTTAATGGAAACAGATACACCATTTTTGGAACACATTGGATACACTTAAATATGCATTAAAAAAGAAAATGTCAAAATGAGTTGCTATAGGTCTCTGTGCTCTGTTTCCCTTATGTATTCTTGGTGAGCAATTGGGGGTGTAATCATGTAGGCATCCCCCTACCCACACTATAGTCTAACATATGCATCATTCATACCAATTCAGTTATAGAGTGATAAAAGACACAGACCAGAACTTGACTTTGTACTTTCCACCTACCCTATAGCAGTAGGTAAGGAAGAAAAGGCTGATGTGTTCCCATCAATGCTGCACTCTTCACCTTGCACCAGCTTTTTTTACCATTGTGAGGTTACAAGCACACAGAAAAGCTCTAGACAGATATGCTGTATGCAAGAACACTCATGCTCAGTGCTATTACATATCTGTCTGAAAATGTTGTAAAGGAACCCTATGGTGAGGTTACAAGTCATTTGCTATAATGCATTGAATAAAGTGCATGTGTAGCAGCAAAACATTGCAATAAAACAAAACATTCTTTTTACTAACATACTTAGGCTTCTCCTGATTTTCATAAACTGGATATCAGGTGACACGGGACAAATAAAAAGTGAGTATCGGCATGTGTGGCAAATGATGTGACCTGATGGGCAGGAAACAGTGACTCTAAAAAGGGGGCAAAACTACTGATGTGTGTTGAGCTGATAGTGGTAAGTTACTTTGAGAAGCTCAGCACACAGGCAAGTAGCAAGTTAGCGTTGAGATGCTACTCAAAATAACTTCTGACAATCAGCACTTCCTCCTCTGCAATCACCATTTCAACACTCTTCCTGCAGCCTGCCCCCCGCAATTGCAATTGTAACGCTGAAGTTTGGAAACCTGCGGTAAAGTCTGAAACAAAGATAAAACTCCTTGGAGCTGCCACAGGCTTCTTAATCTTTCATTGGTCCAAATATGTCAATGATTTAGAACAAACACACTCCAATGTGAATCACAAAAGTAAATCTACCAAAATGAATTTTAAAAAAAAGGGTTGACTATGTACCGAGATGGTGTGTGGCTGGGCCACCAGCTAACCTAAAACTGTAGGGGAATAAAATGATTATTCAGATCATCAATATGCAGGTTACTTTGTCAGATGGGTTCAATCTCACTATACACTTGTGGATAATCTGCATGACATCTGATTAAATGGTCATCATGCTAACCAGCTTGGTATGCAAAAACTGTCCTGTGTGTGATGAGAAAATGGGTTGTGTAGTGCTACAATAATAACATCATTTTATAGTGCATTTCTCCAATACATTATGGATTGAGAATATGCTTCTGATTGTATTCAAAAAGCCTGAATGAACAAAAATGCATTTGAAAACATCAAGAGAAGATGCTTCTTGGATTGTTAATGGCAAAACAATTCTATACAAGAGGATGCTGTGACATAAAGCACAAGATTTCAAAACTTCAGATTTCAAAACTGAATATAAAAAAAATCTGTTTGCTCTTTTGAGAAATGGATCAGTGCAGAAGTCTACTGGAGCAGCACTAATTAACTGATGCTTTTTGAAAACATGTTTTCCCATGACTTCACTGTCCTAAATAGCAGTATGAAGATCTTCATATAATACATGTTGCAACGTGTAACAAGCTAAATTAAAAATTTAAATCAATCACCATCTCTATTAAAATCCAACCCACCCTAATCACATTTATTGTCTCCAGGTCATAGAAACAACAAAGATTCCAAAATTTAAATCCCTGTATTATACTGTATGTCAGCTATCTGCTGTCTTTAGATGAGAATAATAGTTCATTTAAGCTTAATGAATGTTGCAGATCATTGAAAACATACATGTGTCCTGTTCAACTATTAAACTTCCCACCCTTCCTTTCTAAGTATGATGGCGGTTAAGGTGTCCTGGATGGGTATCATTCATCAGTGTGAAAGGAAACCTTTCTGTATCTGGTCCATGTAATTAGCGTTGCCACCTATTCATTTAAAAGTGTAATGCAAACCCTACCTATCTTTGTTCTATTGGGAAGCAATGGATTCTGGGTCTTGAAGTCTATATGATTTCCATAGTGGTTGATTCACATATTTTTTGAAAAGCAGAGAGGCTTCAAATCCCTGAATCCCAGAAGAGTTGTTAAGGGTTTGCATTTGGGCCCCATCAGTGTTGGCCCCAACTCTGGGTGGAAATATTACTTAAATATTGATTTATGTGTATATTGCTATATTAACAAAAACAACTTTTTCTTCTGTAACCTTAACATAATAAATATCTGAATGAAAAACATGAAATAGGAGGGTAAGTTAGTCAAGCTGTTGTGTTTTGAGATCTACTGATCAACAGTGAAAGATCTACTGGTAGATCCCCATCTGCGTTTTGGGCACCCCTGCTTTAAGTTCTTTATCCCGTCCTATATCAGTCTTATCCAAATTGCGCCTTTGTGAAACATAATTTGGGTCTAATTTGAATTCTGTCATAATACAGACCAGAACTGCAACCGTTAAAGTATTCATCCATGAAGTATAGGATGGCAACAATGTTCATATAAAAACTTGGCTTTCCCCCTTTTCAACTCTTTTTTTTTTAGTTCTCCATCAAGGCAGCAGTTTGATCATGACATAATTATTTCCAGGAACAAGTCCAAGACACCAGACTGCCTTTTATTTTTTCCAACTGACTTAACCCCTTTAGATCTGTAGAAGAGGAATGACAAGCAACTGAGCAAAGAAGCATTTGCAAATTTATGTTTTCTTCTGCATAATGTACGATATGGCCATATTCTGGTCAAAATGTGTGAATAGTTGGTCTTTTAGAGCATTAATATATATATATATATATATATATATATATATATATATATATCCTTTATTTTTAAATTGAAATGGTTTTAATAACAAAGTTACAAAGAAAACAGATGTGCTTACATGAGAATAAACATCGGGGGAAAGCAATGGACGGTGAAAAGAAGCAGAATTACTCCATCTTGTTCCTTTCTTTGAGGCTAAACTATTATATATATAAACCTTATTTTAAAACAGAACATAGCTTCACTTAGACGTAAAATTATGAAGGGATGGCCACATTTTTTATGGATGCAGCCATTAAAGGGGTTGTTCACCTTTGAGTTAACTTTTAGTATGATTTAGAGAGTGATATTCTGAGACAATTTGCAATTGGTTTTCATTTTTTATTGTTTGTGGTTTTATAGTTATTTAGCTTTGTATTCAGCAGCTCTCCAGTTTGCAGTGTCAGAAATTTGGTTCCTAGGGTACAAATTACCCTGCATTGATTTGAATAAGAGACTGGAATATGAATAGGAGAGGGACTGAATAGAATGATAAGTAATAAAAAGTAATAAAAAGTGGCAATAACAATACATTTGTAGCCTTACAGAGCATTTGTTTTTGGATGGTGTCAGTGACCCCCATTTGAAAGCTGCAAAGAAACAGAAGAAAAATGCAAATCATTAAAAAACTATGAAAAATAAATAATGAAGAACAATTGAAAAGTTTCTTAGAATTGGCCCTTCTACAATATACTAAAAGTTAACTTGAAGGTCAACCACCCCTTTATAATGTATTATTGTGAGATGTAACCACCCTTCAATGATAGAAGCTTTGCATACTTTTAAAACAGAGAAGATGACACTTCTTGGTTATAACTATAATAAAGTTCAGGAGCTGCAGGCTTTGAACAGGCAGAGACTGAGACACATGCTAGAGAGACCAGAGGGTGATGTGCCTACATGGGAAGTATACTAGCCAATAATACTAAGTCAGTCCAGTAATTAATGCTGTATGCAAATACTTTAAATAGATCTGTAACACCAGTTCCAGGGCAGGCATCAATGTCCAATAGTCAGGCCGAAACACAGGAGCTGGTTGAAGACAAAATGCCATTGAATAGGCAAAGCAAGTATAAATCCAAGAGGAGAACCATTGAAGCAACCAGATACATTCAAGGACATGGAAGGACCTCAGAATCAGGCTAGGTCTTTGTCAAAGAGATAAAAGAGCCCATTTACTGTTAATTTAATTAATTTTGATTTATTTCTTGAATCTCTATAAATGTGCGGTGTTCTTATATTTCTTAAAAGTTCTAAAAAATTTAAATTTTAAAAAAAATCATGAAAAACTTTAATACCAAACTTAGCAAGTAAAAGTGGTCAAGGTGCTATAGAAGTCAATGTGAGCTGTGCAAATCTTATTGGACCACTTAAAATTAATCAATATTGACTTTTAAAAGTTTTTTTTCCTAGGAATTTTAAGAGGTTTTCAATGTATTCATATTTTTTAGCCATTGTTCGTTGTTTTTTTTTTTTGTGTGCACACTTTTTATATTTGGATCTTTCAATAAATTCAATGACAGCTGTGGTTTTAGAGTTTGTGAGTTTAGTCGTGGTTTCCAAAACCTCTAAAATCTGACCGTTTAATTACAAAGCCTAACAACCAACTGGGGAAAGGTGCACCTATGCAGAAACTTCTGTGCAACAGGTTTTTAAATGGTTTAATTTAAAAGGTTGGGCCTGGCCCTTTAAAACTATAGAGAAGAAGTTAGAGAAGAAGGCTATTACCTCTTACCTATACCTATTACGATTGGTATCCCAAACCCAGAACAAACTGCAAGGTCCCAGTCATGGATCAGTCTTTAACAACCACCTTTCATTTGGGGAGGAGCCTTCCACTACTCGGGTGCCACCAGGGAACCACACATTAAACTGAATGGGAGAACAAGGAACGTAGTTGGGGTCACAGGCTGGGTCAATATACCAGATGAGCAGAGCACTACAATAACAGGAGATGGTAGCATAATCAGGGTCACAAGCTGGGTCAATATAACAGAGACTAAACAGGATCCAAGAGAGTGGTCAAACACAGGCAGCAGACAGGACTTGGTCAAGAACAGGCACTGGAAAACATGAGTAGAAATACAGATAATCGCAACCAGTAACTAATGAATAAACCCCTATGTTGTGCAATGATTTTTAACACAGAGAGCCGTTTGAATATTCGAATTTCGCATCAACTGTTGACATCATGTTCGGATATAGATGGAAATATCCAACACACAAACCCGTAAGAATAGCGCATTACAGAGATGGTGCGTGTGTTATTACACTTCCCCCTTACTTAAAGGACAAGGAAATTAAAATAAAGACGTAGGCTAGAAATGTTGTACTTTATGTTTTAGGCTTCTGTACCAGCCCAAGGCAGCCCCAGCCCTTTAGCAGTAAATATCTGTGTCTCCAAAGATACACCTGTAGCTCCCCATCTTCTTTTCTGCTGATTAACTGCACATGATCTGTGCTGCTGTCAGTTATTGAGCTAAGGGACCGACTCAAAATATACAGTACACATAGAATAGAAATGTCACAGTATATGGCCTTATATATAGATAATTACTGCATGGCAGCAAATAAACCGGCACAACTAGCATCAGGATTTAATTATCAACCATCAGCTTATATTACAGAAAAACTTATTTTTCTGCTTGATAATTAGCGACGACCCCTAAGCTTAGCTTTTCCAAGTCCACTGAGCATGTGAGTGACACAGACACTTTCCAAGATTGTGGCTCCCTGTGACAAAAAAAGTCCTGGATCATTGCTGCTTTTGAGAAATGGAAACTTTAGGCTGGTGCAATAAGTTCAGTATATAAAACATGGCATTTTTAGCCACATACATTTTTAGGCTTTAGTTATCCTTTAAGACAAGTTCCTTCACACAGGGAGGGATAATTGGAATACTTTTGTTTTTTTTTTTGCTCTCATTTTCAATTGATTGCACTTGATGCCCCTAAAAGATTATCCTCTGGGGTAATTGTTATAATATCATTATCTTCAAAATGTTTACTTCTGACAGGGGCAATGAGGATGCCCAGTTCTAATCATAAAGCTGAAGGCAGCACCATTTGCCAAATTAAACAAGTCAGGACACATCTTAGGAATATCAGTATTACCAGCCAATGGCATTCTCTGTAAGTAGTGAACTTATAGAATGGTCTACGCGCAGGGATAGGGAACCTTGGCTCTCCAGCTGTTAAGGAACTACAAGTCCCAGAATGCAATGAAGGAGTCTGTCATGATTCATAAAGGCAAATGCATTGTGGGACTTGTAGTTCCTTAACAGCTGGAGAGCCAAGGTTCCTGATCCCTGGACCCTCCATCTCCCAGGTGGTCTGAATACATTCAAAATGTTTTTACTACTGTGACCACAGTGATTCAGTTGTCATATCTTACAACAATAAAATGTTTTAAGAGTCTTATTCTCTTTTTCAAGTGTGCCAATAAAACCCCTAAAATAATATTAGCTAAGGAAAATGATGTGACACCCAGTTATATAATACATTTAAACAGTAACTAAATGCTTTGTTTATAGGATTGCCCTATGATGTTCCCTGCCCCAGACATTGCATAATGCAAGTAGAAGTGAGGGGATGCCTAGAATGTGTTTCTAATGTTATATTAAGACTGAAGTAATAAACTATGTTTGGCTCTTCATTCTTTGTACTGTGTATAGGAGTGAGCAGGGTAGAGCTTTAAATTCCTTAGTAGCCCTTACTGAGGGCCATAAAATCCTGAATGATACAAGCTAACTATCACATATTTTAGACATGGGAATAAAAAAGATTAGCAATAAAAAAGATTAGCATGTGCAGGTGCCATGACTGCTTCCATCACTGTGCCTGACACCTGCATATAATATTCATGCTCAAACCTAAAATAGTTCATGGTGAGACACATATGCAATATGACTATGAAGATTCTCATTCATCCCAGTCATGGTATATCTAACACAAGTAACTCAAAACAACTGGACTTGCTGAGAAACTTTAATGAAGACGTTTCACTGCTCATCCAAGCAGCTTCTTCAGTTCTACTGTAGGGAAGTTCTCGGCATATAGGCTCTTCCAACAATCCAATCAAAACGGCACATTGTAACTCTTCAGAGAGGTGACATCTGAAATTCACAGAGCTGTGTAATTACTGTGATTACCAATGTGTCATGCAACTCCTAGACACAGGAGTTACTTGTGAGAGTTGCATGAATGGATATGTGATGAGTTCTGAAACTGCTGGGGTACAGATGCTCGAACAGCATTGTATGGTTCAGATACGTGGATGACACTTAGGTTAAAATCAGATCCAATGAAGTGGCATCCTTTACAGAACACATTAATTCAGTGGACAATAACATCAAGTTCACAAGGGAAGATGTCCATGGGAATAAACTTGCTTTTTTGGACTGTTTGATATGCATGACTTAAAAACAGAGGTATACAAGAAACCCACTCATATAGATCAATATCTGTTGTACGATTCCCACCATCCACTGGAACACAAACTGGGTGTCATTAGAACTCATTAGCACAGGGCGGAATATGTGGCAACTGATAAAGACTCCAAGGACTAGGTGCATAGACATCTCAGAGGAGCTTTGAAAGTGTGTGGCTACCCAAACTGGGCCTTTGTCAAAACAGCAGCAACCAAGCCCAACAGGAACATCAAAAGAAATAACCTCCCGGTGACACATAATAGGCGAAACATAGTCATTTCATATGTACAGCTGGAGTGTCGGAGAAACTCAGGAGGATTTTCAACAAACACCACATCCCTGTGTTTTTCAAACCTAGCAACACTGAGACAGAAACTGGTGCACCTATAGGATCCAACTCCTAAAGGAAAACAAAGTAATGTGGTATATGCAGTCCAGTGTAGTGATGAGTGCACTGATCTATACATTGGGGAGACACTAAGCGAATGGATCAGCATAGGAGGGCGAACTCTACAGGACAAGACTCGGCTGTCTTTCTATACCTAAAAGACAAGGGACACTCATTTGAAGATAGCAATGTCCAAATCTTGGATAAAGAAGACCGGTGGTTTGCAAGAGGTGTGAAAGAGGCGATTTATGTTAAGGTGGAGAAACCATCCCTGAACAGAGGCGGGAGCCTTCGACACCACCTGTCTGCTACATACAATGCTGTTCTAACATCTGTATCCTGGCGGGTTTCAGAACTATTCACACATCCATTCATGCAACTCTCACAAGTAACACCTGTGTCTAGGAGTTGCATGACATATTGAGTTACTTGTATTAGATACACGTATGGAGTAGTTGTATAACAAATTCAACATTAGGACCCGAATAATGGTCAGCTTGTATAATACGACTTATTTCCAGAAATGGTCTCTTGCACACCTTTAGGCCACCTCTAAGCAGGTGCTGCTGCTTCCAAATGTAGGTAGACCAGGTATACAACTTATACCTATAACCAAGAAAAACCAGTTGTCTCCAAAGGTAAATAATAATAAATTATATCCTTCTGGTCTTAATCGTGATTACGATCTGTATCTCTATTTATGAAAAATTAGATCAGGTGGAGTGAATTGTGTAATAAAGCTTGATAAAGGGCAAATATATTGTCCAAATGTTGCTTCTGTGATGTTATTGAATATATCTCTGAGTACAGCTTCTTATTCATATCTATCTATCTATCTATCTATCTATCTATCTATCTATCTATCTATATATATATATA
>CM044436.1:77087449-77124964 GCA_024363595.1 Xenopus borealis
ATCTGGGGTGGGCAGGGGGGGCCCAGAAAATGTCGCAGTATGGGGTCCCGTGATTTCTGATGGTGGCCCTGCTTCTTAATTACACATGAATTGCAAAGTTTGGGGTTAGTTTCCCAAGGGGCCATAGGCAAATATTTTAGGGGCTGATTTATCAAAGGTCAAATGTTAGAGTATGTTTTACCTAGAATGAACTGAAATGACCTAGAATAGTATCTTATGTAAGAAAAAACTTAAATATCTAAAACTGGAACAAATTTTAATGACCCAAAAAATTGAATTAGACTAAACAAATCGATTTTTTCTCTGAAAAGTACTTGAATTTCAGGAAGGCTATTAAGATCTTTAAATGAGTCATGCCATTGACTTCTACATGAACTCGGCAGGATTTAGGCAAATAGCCAAATTTGAGTTGTTCCCAGAGTCCAGGTATGATCAATCTTAAATTTGAATTGGAGTTTGGATTATTCCCAATTTGAATTTGTGAATTTTGACAAAAAATACAACTAGAAAATTCGAATTTACAATTCGAACCTTAATAAATCATTAAAATGAATTAAATAGACTTGGAGGCTAATTTATTCAAGGTTGAATTTTTGTGGTTTCAGTGCAACTAAACTCACAAACTCTAAAATCATGAATGTCATCAAATTTATTAAAAGATCCAAATATAAAAAGTATGAAAAAAAAAGAAAAAACACTGAATGAGGCGCTAATAAATACAAGTACCTCAAAACCTCAAAAGCCCTAGTAATAAAAATCCGAAAACCTCAAAAAAGTCTGAATTGCTTAAAAGTGTTCCACTAACATCTACAGCACCTCAACAACTTTTACTTGGCAAAGTTTTGCATTAGAATTTTTTTGGTTGTTGCACTTAATAAATCACAAATGTTTTAGAAAATTGTCTGTTCTTTAAGCTGTAAATATATAAAGTACAGAGAAGTAGAATATTGAAATATGATTGACATGAACATTGCACTTTTTTCAGCCGCTCTAGTTTAATCATTGGTTGCATAGAGACACATTTGTTGGGCCTCATTTATCTGCAAACTATTCTCTGAACTGTCATCGCCTGACCTAAAATGTCACTTCTCTCCTATTGCAAATGCATGCATTGTACTAAACAGTTCACTGTAACTTCTTTTGTCTTATGACTTCCAAAACTGTATTCCCACTCTATCTTCTCATTAAAAGGGTTGTTCACCTTTGATATAACTTTTAGTATAATGTAGAGAGTGATATTCTGAGACAACTTGCAATTGGTTTTCATTTTTTATTGTTTGTGGTTTTATAGTTATTTAGCTTTTTATTCAGCAGTTCTCTAGTTTGCAGTGTCAGCAATTTGGTTTCTAGGGAACAAATTACCCTAGCAACCCTGCATTGATTTGAATAAGAGACTGGAATATGAATAGGAGAGGGACTGAATAGAATGATAAGTAATAAAAAGTGGCAATAACTATACATTTGAAGCCTTACAGAGCATTTGTTTTTAGATGGTGTCAGTGACCCCCATTTGAAAGCTGCAAAGAAACAGAAGAAAATTGCAAATCATTAAAAAACTATGAAAAATAAATAATGAAGACCAATTGAAAAGTTTCTTAGAATTGGCCCTTCTACAATATACTAAAAGTTAACTTGAAGGTGAACCACCCCTTTAATTAAATCATATTACTAATATAAGGGTTATTCATTTAATTGTAACTGTCAGGTATTGGATATGGGCAACCATTACAGGAGAAGCCTTATTTAGGATTGTTGTTCTACTGTATGTGGCTAAAAGCTGTCAACCACTTCAAAATCGATTATTGGGTGGTGCCTTATTTTTTTAAAATAATTTACTTTAAATTGTAATGTTCTCTAAGTGCTAGCAATCACAGCCACAAGAATGAAATAAATGCTGCATGTCATTAGAAGCAATTAAGCAAACTTTGTTTGTGTTCATATGATGTATGTAACAGGAGTAATGCATTTTATTTGTAGCTGAGATGATTTATTAAAAGAAGACTTGTGGGCAGGTGATTTATGAAAAGAAGACTTGTGGGCAGGTGAGCACTGAAAATGTTTATGGTAAAACTATGCATGTGAGTTCATGCAGAAAGGTCCCATTCCCAGAAAATCAATTTGACAGCAGTTCTGCAAAGAGAGAGTATACTACAGACCTTCTATTGGCAAGTCACTTTATACAGATGCTGAAAAGCTGTTATGACATCAAAGCCATACGAGCCAGGCATACAATGAATGGAAAAAAGTCATCAAGTGAAAAATCCTTTAGAAAACAGCATTAGTTGTGAGGCTCTCCAAAAATCAGTCAGAAGTAGTAAAAAGTTCACATTTTTGAATTAGTACACAGTAGACAATGGCCTAATGCATTTCATGCCTTTTGGGGCACTTACTCATAAGCTATGAATAAGTGCCCCAACAGGCAGGAAATGTGTTAGGCCGTTGACTACTATGTCTTAATAAACAATTTGTACTTTTTACTACTTCTGACTGATTTTTGGAGAGACTCACAACTCGGGTTGCCACCTTCTAAAGAAAAAAAAAAAATACCGGCTAGTGCAGGGGGGGCGAAAAAAGGGGGGGGAGAAACATAAAATGGGCGGAGAGGGACGTAAAGGGGTGGGGTCATGGAAATGACATGCAAAAGGGGTGGACCATGATGCTTGAGGGGGCGGAGCCACCGCAGCGTCAGGGAACAAATAAGTTTAAAGTGAAGGACCGAGAGCTTTTTGTAAGGTTATTACAAATTACCGGCAACTACATTGCCGGTAAATTTGTAATACCGGCTCTAGCCCTTGCAGGTATTTTACCGGCTAGGCCGGTAAAATACCGGCTGGGTGGCAACCCTACTCACAACTAATGCTATTTTTTATGGCTATGCATCTGTTGACTGGGGTGAACTGTGAGTATATTCTCCTTATTTTAAGATGTTTGCTTTACCACAACTTTATTTACTTTGCTAGTGCCCATATTGGCTTTTTGGCACCAGCTCTTTTTATGTTTTTGAAAAATCTCTGTTTGGAGACTTCCTTAAAGGACAAGGAAAGGCAAAAAAATGAAATCCCATTTTTACTTTCTTTAATGAAAAATAAATCTATCTCCAATATACTTTAATTAAAAAATGTGTATATTAGTAACATGAATTTAAACCTGACTGTATTCAGTGAAATTCTCCTTTCATTTACTGCTGTTTATAGGAATTGTCAGACAGTCCCTAACTGCAGGGCAGGGAAACAATCATACTTATGAACAGCCTTACTTCCCAGCCATGCAGAACTCCAGCAGCTTGCAGTCGGCGACTGTGTAGAGATTTGTATTGGATTTTATTTTTGCCTTTAATGTTTTCAACTGAAGCTGCAGCTACAAAGATTATAGAGCCAGAGTTAAACAGATAAACTGGGATTCTATTAGGAGGATTATTTTGCTGCAGCCACTGGTTCTGCAGAATTGGAGAAAGTTTGTATTATTCAATACAAAAACTATAAAATCCACATTAGATTACATGACAACACAGGACGCAGTGCAGTCTGTATATTCTGATTATTAATCAGTCTTGCTGTATGGGCCTCTGGCAGATATTATTTGACTTATGCTGTTTTGATCATTTATGACGATCCCTAAGCAGCCCAGGCCACACTGAGCATGTGCGCAGTCTTGGTCTTGCAAATATGTTTAACAAAGTTACAAGATGACAGCCCCCTGTGGCCAACTTTGACAGCATAAATCATTTGTTTGATTAGGCTTGTGGTGCAGTAGATTCATGTTTATGTTTAGTATACAAAATACAGCATTTCTAGCCTTATTCTATTTTAGACTTTCATTGTGCTTTAAGAACCCAGACACGTTTTAAAAGAAGCAATAATTTAACCCCGGGGCCTATTTATCAACAGTCTCATTTTAGTGGTTTTAGAGGTTTTTGAAACCACAAATAAACTCACAAACTCTAAAATCATAAAGCCATGGAATTTATTAAAAGTAAAAAAATTAAAAATGTGCTCAAGATATAGAAATTTCTTATTTTTAGAGATGTATTAAAAGGAAAACCTTAGTGCTGAAACTTTGTGGGAGACCCTGGTTCACTAGTAGGGCGAATTTTTCCCTGAGAAGGCTTCGCCACACTCCACGCCACTTCGCCAGGCGTAAATTGGCTACAACTACGCTAATTCACAAAAATGGGAAGGTGCGTGTAGTTGAACACCGGCAAAATTTTGCTAGCGTTAATTAGTCAGAGCGAGCATTTCATAGCAAACTTTCGCTAACGTTTATTTCTGACTAGCGAAACATTCTTGGTATACTTACGCTGAGGCCAGTTTGGATATGGTGGGTTCATATAGATCAGTGGTCCCCAACCAGTAGCTTGTGAGCAACATGTTGCTCCCCAACCCCTTGGATGTTGCTCCCTGTGGCCTCAGAGCATGTGCTCATTTTTTAATTCCAGGCTTGAATGCAAGTTTTGGTTGCATAAAATACAGGTGTACTGCCGAACTCAGGCTCCTGTAGACTGCCAGTCCAAATAGGGGCTACCAATAGTCAATTACAACCCTAATTTGGCACCACCCAGGAACATTTTTAATGCTCGTGTTGCTCCCCAACTCTTTTTTACACCTGAATGTTGCTCACGGGTGAAAGAGGTTGGGGACCACTGATATACAGTAGGTCATATATGACTTTATGAGTTATCTTGGTGCAAATGCTTTAAGTGGCCACTTATTTTTAAAAAATGTTTAAGGAAGCAAGAAAGATCTTCTAATTTCCTAGACATGATCCCACCCTAAAACAAATGTGGCATGAGCTTCAAATGGTCTAAAAAGTTTAAAACAACCCTTTTTAATAGTCACAACTTTTAAAGACAATCCCACTTTAAAATATGTAAAAAAAAATGCCAGTGTTTTTTAACATTGTTATGGCTTTACGGCATACAGGATATGATGTCACTGACATAAGATTGAGGAGGATGTAGCAACATCTTATCAGTTCACCAGGTCTAAGGTGGAAGAAGGAAACTCTGGCGTAACTTTCTGTAAAATTCACACTTTGTGTGATTGTTCTCCTAAGTGAATTTGCGCCTGGCAAAAGGGCGTGAAACTATGCTAGTAATGGTCTGTTTCGCTAGTGTATGGGATTTCTGGCATATTTTTTTGCCCTTTTGTAAATCTGCCCCCCAGAATCCAGTGCTACAGTATATAATTCTATGATGTGCCTTGCTAGGTGAGTTTTGGCTATTTGACTATTGATTGTCATCATAGTTCTGGTAAAAAATGACACACAATACTATTAACCCTGTCTTCATCTCTTGACTGTGAATCACCCCTGACAAAATCAGTTCTGAAAAAAACTGACTATTTTATAAGACAATTTAGTCAGCAAAAATTGTAACCTGTAAATAAGGAACTGATCATTTGCAAATGTCCAAGTAGCAGCTGTTTGAATTCAAAGCACTAACTATTTTCCTAGTGCATGTTTACACTTGCACTGCTCACAGCTAATACTTTATAGAAATGATTTGTGCTGTTTAACATCTTCCATTTTTTTAGCCACTTGCAAAAGTAAATCTTGAGTTGAACAGTTCCTGCATAAAAACAAGAACGGCTTACAACCTAGAGCAAAGTTGCCAATTTAAGCATTTAAAAAATCATGTTAAATTCAGTGTTGCTAGTTTACAGTTTAGTCAGAAATAGTGATGGGCGAAACGGGCGCGTTTCGCCGAAAAATTTGTTTTTGACGCGCGCGACTCGTTTTTGCGCGGCGAATTTTTTTTTGTGAATCTTTTTGCCAGTTTCGCGAATTTATTCGCCAGCGGCGAATCACGGGAATTCGCAGCGAATTCGCCCATCACTAATAAATGTACTGCACAGAGATCTAGAAAGTTTGTGGGAAAGGGATGGTTATCTGTACCCTATCACACTGTAGGAGCCCAACTGTAAAACCAGTACTCACAGAGCATATTGGATATGTTGAGTGATCCCAGAATGCCACATGAAGTTTGCAAAATATATGGCTTATCTTACTGCAATACATGATATGAAAGACAGTGTATACCTCAGACATTGGAAAAGATTATTTAGACACAACAGTGCTTAATACATAAAAAAAGAAACTGTATATTTTTTTACCCACAATACAGCATTTTACCAGAATTCCAGCATAATTGCAACTGTGTGCTACATTGCAACTACCACAACTTGCAATAATTACTCAATATTGAGTCCACATTAGTGCTTTGCGCTTGTGCTTGCAATCATAAATTAGGCTGAATAAGTGCAGATTCATTTTGCTCTGACTGCAAAACTGAAGCTGATGTAACCTTATATTTTGACAATGCATTCCTTACATATGGGTAGTGCAAATCTCTTTCCAGTGGGCTTCTCTTCAGCTAAGCTTTGTATTACATGTCCTTCTGTTGACAAGTGTTCAGTTGGTGAAACAGAAACTGGTTAATATTGGTTCCTTGAAAATGGATGACATAACTGCAAGTAACAACAAAACACAACACAGCTACCAGTTATATGCAAACATGTTGAATCCCACTATAAGTAAATGTAGAATAGTACAGGAAGCATTAAGGACTGAACATAAAATAAATGCATAATAGAGGAATGACTGATGATACACACCACTGCAGCTATATACAGTACTACTATATAGCCAATAAATAGAGAACAGAATAAAGCATCTTACTCCATTTGTGAAGAGCACGTAAAGATAGTTTGCAAACAAATATAAATAACAAAATGTACGGCTACCAAAAAAATTACTATAGAGAAGATGCCAAGAGGATGTTCACTGCATCTAGCATCGCAACACTTCAAGGGAATGCTTTCAAAATAGCAATTGCATCTTATTCACTGGGTCTGGTGCTGCTTCAATCCTGGAGCTATCACCAAGACTAGGAAGGTGGGAGCTCCAACATCAATAGGCACAGTTAGGCACTATGCATTGGCTGCCACATGGAGTAGTGTGTTTGGATACAAGTATCCTAATGAATTAGGCCAATATACTTTCTCCATTGCATCAATTTTAGAGCACCCACACTTGATCGTGCATTTGTAAATGACCCCTTATGTGTTTTTCAGTGATTTTTTAGTCAGCACTCACCATTAATTTATTTCTTATAGGCGGTGCACGTGGCCAGTGGTCCAATTTTTTTACAGGCTTTTCCAAAAATCCAATATTTGACACAGCACCATAGGTTGAATTTAAAGATAAAAAGCCTTTATTGAAGACACGGCTTCATGATCTGTTACAACCATTGACAAAGGGCTGGAGATAGGCCCGAAACGTTGTATATGGTTGTAACAGATCATGAAGCCGTGTCTTCAATAAAGGCTTTTTATCTTTAAATTCAACCTATGGTGCTGTGTCAAATATTGGACCCTTATTGTTTTTGTCAGCAATATAAGAATCTTAAATTAAAAAGACATTATAAGAATTATAAGTGCAAGCATGCCAATTGGTTTAACAATAAACCACATTTATGGTTCAAAAACAAATGCAAAAAAAACCAAAAAAAAAATGTTTTGTTTGACATAAATTGTTCATCAGTGTCTATGCCCCTATCCTAGTGGATCTGACAGTCTAAGTTACCTGCTGCATTCATGTCTACAGAATGAAAATTATATTACTACTTGCTGGATACTGCAAAAAAACAGGTGAGTTTGAAAAATACATTTTATGAGGAAAGCTCTGCTTTTTTCTTTAATTCCTAGACTCCAACCCACCCAGCTCATAATGGAGGCAGGCAAGTGTGAAATTTATACAAGGGGCTGTATAAAAATGTCTTTATCAATTAAAATGCAGTTAATAATATTCCCACATATAAAATATGAACAGAGAAGTAAACAAATCTGACAAACCAGTGTTCTGTTTTCTTTTTTCTGCGTGCATTTGTACATTTGTACAGTTGTACAAGGTGTTTTGTAAAGTAAAATAATGTACCTTTTTGAAGGGATTCAATTGCCTAAAATGAAGCAGTTGAAGAAAAAAATGTTGCAACCCAATTTTCTCGTTTTCAAATAAAGACTGTTGCCATGGAGCGAATATTTGATTCAAAATTACATGAGAGATACCTTATTACTCATTCTCATTTAATAACAGTAACATAAAGTCATGCATGTTAAACTCCTTACACATAGCTGTTAGTGCTCTCAGAATTAGTAAGGGGTGAGATGATGATCCTTTTTTTTAATGCAAAACAATAAAAACTGAGCTGTAAGTGCATGCTAAAAATGTGACATGGAAGTTTTAGGCATAATCAGCAAACCTTCCCATATTGGATCTGGAAAGAATCTGCCCACATATCACCATAAATGTGAAAAAGAGTGTTGTTAGCAGAAGAAATGGCTAGAATGTATGCCACAGGGTCTGTGTTTTTATGCTTTTTTTGCATGCTTAAAGGACCAGTAACATACATTAAAATATATATATATATATATTCATTTGTATACTACGAATAAAAACGCAAAGACATATTAAAGTTTAAAATCGCAAAGTCTTTATTAAGAAAAACTTATCAAAACTCCACTTGCGCTCCTCTTCAGAAAAGGTGACAGGGCAACGATCCATTGTGCGGCACTCAATTTATCCCCCTTGGCTATCTCCTATAAGAAAGGCAGGGAGGTGAAATCAATTACCACACAATGGATCACCCTTTCTGAAGAGGTGCGCAAGCAGAGTTTTGGTAAGTTATTTCTTAATAAAGAAATACATTTTTTTTTGTAGCATACAAACAGATTTAAAAAAAAAATCAGTTATTTTTTAAAGTAAAATGTATCAGAAATTATTTCACTGATTTATGCAATCATACTTGTTTTCTATGCACTGTTTACTTGTATCTATAAAGGGGTATGAACAGTACAGGCAGTCCCCAGGTTACGTTCCAGATAGGGTCTGTAGGTTTGTTCTCCTTTTGAATTTGTATGTAAGTTGAAACATATACATTTACTCATTAAATGCAACAAGACAGATGTTTGTCTTACAATAGAAAACTTGAATAGTGGTTTGGTTTATGGTGAAAAATGGCAGATTTATCTGCAGTTTATGGCATGTTGAATGAAAATTTGAGGGGTAGGGCCCCTTTATTCCAGACTCTTCTCTGACCCACCTCCTCAAGGAGCATAATTTCTGTATTATTAGAATAGTGTAACCATGTGAGAGTCAGGAACTAACACAGAGGAACTGCTAGTACTACTTTATTGTACAACCACACAAGTGTCAATCATTTTCACACTGCAATAGCACGTTACATACAGAAAATGCCTGCCACATATTTGCTACAAGTAATTCATATTCAACAGTGTCCATGTGAGAGGTGAGCTGTAGTTCATCAAGGTAATTATCTGTGATGTAGAAAGTCCATAAAAAGCCCCAAAACACTGTACTTTGCTTTTACTTGCATTTTGTACCCTTTAGTAAACAAGCTCTTGTTTTCTTTCTACCTCTAATAAATAATGAATATTCATTTGAAGCTGTGATTTCTATTTTTTAGTTTTAGTGTTATAAATAAATATAAATAACTAAATGATGACTGCTTTGTACTTCAGCTTCAGCATGATGTATAATTATTCGGATTATTGCAAAGAAACGTGAGGATTTAAATGTGACTATATGCAAGCCAATTATGCTTTACACCTGCTTACATAAGGATAAATCACCTATAATCCCAAGACATACACAGAAGATGTAAGTAAACTGCACATGATCTTCCACACTTCTAGAATATTTCTATAAAACATGCTATATATAATTACACAGAAGTTGTAAAATAAATCATCATAAATCATAAATGCAATGTTAAATCCATGCTAATAAACACTAGTACTAACACCCAAGTTGAGCTTTTAAGACTGTGGTTATGCCAAAATGTTGGACTTATATAAATATATATGTGTATAAAACGCATCACGAAAGGGAAGTGCTGGTCCAGGAATTTTTTATTCCAAATTGTGGTTATATGACTAAGATTAAACCTGCACCCAAAATATTACTGTATTAGAGTGAAGGCACTTAAAGGGATTCTGTCATGATTTTTATGATGTAGTTTTTATTTTTAAATTACATTGTTTATACTGCAAATAATTCACTCTACAATATAACATTTCATTCTTGAATCAGCAAGTGTATTTATTATTTATTTATAATAATATTGGTGTGTAGGCAGCCATCTCAGGTAATTTTGCCTGGTCATGTGCTTTCTGAAAGAGCCAGCACTTTGGGATGGAACTGCTTTCTGGCAGGCTGTTGTTTCTCCTAAGAGAAGAAGCAGGGCCGAACGGCACTCAAAACGGATCCACAAGAATTATACTAAAAATTTACTTTATTTATACAAAATTAAAAATATAAATCTCCATCCACCCTACGCGTTTCGTACCCCTCCACGGTGCTTAGTCATGGGCTTGTGATCCATTTTGAGTGCCAGTGCTTCTTCTCTTTGCCATACCGCTACCTAAAGCTGGGGGTCTGGTGAACTCGGACCACATTCACTATTCGGTGAGTCATTCACATTTTTTCTGGAGCACCTTGTTCGTTTCTAACTACTAAAATGTTGTTTCTCCTACTCAATGTAACTGAATGTGTCACAGTGGGACCTGCATTTTACTACTGTGTGCTATTCTTAGATCTACCAGGCAGCTTCCCATTGTTCTGTTGTTAGGCTGCTGGGGCGGGGGGGTATCCCTTTAAGCATTTTTATATGCAGGCCCGGACTGACAATCTGTGGGTTCGGGCAAATTCCCAATGGTCCCCTTGCTTTAAATTGTAAATGGGCTGCTCAGCTAAAAATGCAAATGAGGTTTGTCTTTAATATGTAAATGAGATACTCACTTCAGAAATGTAAATGAGCTGTCCATAACAGCTAGCCAGAGTTAAGCCGATGCCTGCATTTGTTAGTGCACATGTATATGAGCGGAACCAGGAATTCTGACGAACTTTGGTTAGTAATATTAGAGCTGCCTGCTATATACCCAATCCCTTATGATTATGATAGTTATGTTGGCAACAAGATGATCCATGCTCAGAACAATCACTTCAGACTGTATATAGAAAACTGATATGTTGCATTAATTGCATGAGACAGCCTAGTCTCTTCAAGTATGACACACTTTGACCCTGTGACACACATGGTAATTATAGTTCTCTTATCTCCCAGGGTGCATGGTCTAGCTGGGGGCACACAAAGGAAAATATTGAATATTCTATAAGTATAGGGCCACTAATCCAAATGGTAGAATAGTTGTGATAGAAAACTAGGGTGAGATATTTTTTGCCAGTTCCAGCACATAGGGTGTATAATATTGCTGGGGATTATATGGTAATGGATTCTTAAAATATCTATTCATAACCACTGGTTCTCGTTAACCATGGGGGTTGGGAATATAAATAATGCTTTGCATGCGTGTGAATACATGGGCTGCTTTGATAGTTTTGCCAGGGCTGCTTTTTCCTCCTGGTCCGGCCCTGTTGATATGTATATATCATATTTATAATAGAGAGGGCAAAAGGGGAAAAAGGGTATCCAGTAATGTAGTCTTTTAAAGGAGAAGGAAACCTTAAAAATGAATATGACTAAAAATGCCATGTTTTATAAACTGAACTTATTGCACCAGCCTAACGTTTCAGCTTGTCAATAGCAGCAATGATCCAGGACTTCAAACTTGTCACAGGGGGGTCATCCCCTGCGACACTCACATGCTCAGTGGGCTCTGAGCAGCTGTTGAGAAGCTAAACTTAGGGGTTGTCACAAATTATTAAGCAGAAAATGAGGTTGGCCTGTAATATAAGCTTATGCTACAGGGCTGATTAATACATTCTGATGCTAGTTGCACTGATGTCTGTGCTGCCATGTAGTAACTATCCATATTAATGACTAATCAGCCTTATACTGTGATATGTATGTTCTATCTACTGTATATTGTGAGTGGGTCCCTAAGCTCGGTAAGTGACAGCAGCACAGATTATGTGTAGTGAATCAGTAGAAAAGAAGATGGGGGGCTACTTGGGCATCTTTGGCTACATAGATCTTTATTACAAAAGGACTGTGGTTGCTTGGGATTGGTACAGAAGCACAAAACATAATGTACAACATTTCTAGCTTACTTTTTTAGTTTAACTTTCCTTGTCCTTTAAGGAGTAAGGTTGATAAAGCAGTTATGTTTCAGGCTTGCAACAGCCTTTCCACAAGATAGGTCTGGTGGAATATATTCACTACTCTGCCAGTTCTGACTAGGGTTGCCACCCGGCCTAGCCGGTAAAACACCAGCCAAGGCCGGGGCCGGTATTACAAATTTACCGGCAATGTAGCTGCCGGTAAATTTGTAATATCCCTTAAAAATGGCCCTTGCCTTGCCTAAATCCAATGAGAAACTTACCTTTCTCGTGTCTTCAGCCGATTGCTCGCATGGCCCCGCCCCCTTTGACATCATGGCATGCCCCCTTTTGGCCCCGCCCCCGCCGGCCGGTAATAGGGTTGCCACCTGGCCGGTATTTTACCGGCCTGGCCGGTATTTTTCATGGTTGATCCCAATGTTATTAATAGGGAAAAAACTTAAATATATAGGAAGGCCGGTATTTTTTTCTAGAAAAGGTGGCAACCCTAGCCGGTAAGGACATTTCTAAAAGGTGGCAACCCTAGTTCTGACTAAAATGGATCTAAACCCCAAAAACATAATTGCATGCAGAGTGGTTCTCTGAGCACTTTAGAAATTTCATTCATTTTTCTTTAGTGGTTTCTAAGACATTACCTGTTTTACACTGCTAATAACAGTTTTTCCAACTAATAGGTCTCTTTAAATGTCAGAGCAGGGCTGGATTTGTGGGAAGGCCACAAAGGCCTGGGCCTAGAGTGGCAATAGGGTTGCCACCTGGTCAGTATTTTACTGGTAAAATGATGGCTGATCCTATGTTATTAATAGGGGAAAAACATATATATGGCAACCCTAGGTGGCAAGCAGGCAGAGACTGGCAATCTGTAGGTTCTGGCAAATGCCAGAGGGGCTGCTCTAAGTTACCATAGACAGTCAATATTTAGTGGGTTGCTGGGTGCTCTTGGGGCCTCTGTGTACTTGAAATGCCAAGGCCTATTTTGACTCCTAGTTCAAACCTGGTGGCTAGGATCTAGGGCAACAAATTGCCAACTGTCTGCATTTAAACTTGAGCACTCTGGTAATCGTAGAACTGCATCAGCTATCGCAGCAGGGAATAGGTAAGAGTGGTGCTAGCGGGTGGAGCTGTGAGTGTGGGGGGGGGGGCACATGTGTGTGAGCAGGGGGTTGGGCGTTAGTGTGTGAGAGCAGTGTCAGACTGGGATGCCAGGGCCCACCAGAAAACCTTAGACCATGGGCCCACTGGGCACTGGGTCAGTTAGCGAATCTAATGTTTCGGTTATTGGTTGATTTGAGTTCTGCTACATTGTTCACAAGTTAAGAATAAAAAAGAATAAATACCTACTATACACTATGTAACAGAAACTGCTTAGACTTACATTTTCTTTCATTTCGGATGAATCAACAATTCACAAATATCGAAAATCTAAGGAGCATGTTTACTATGAAGCTTCTGGGCAAGACCTGTTGGTTATCAAAACAACTAAATCAACAAAAATGAGAAACATAACATACATGTGTATGGTTTTACATCTATACCAAAATGCATATTTGGGTGCCACTAAAAACCTGCAAATAACAGGTTCTTTGACAAAAGCTACAGTCCTGTTTAATTACTGAAAATTTTTGAGAGATCTATGAACACTTTCCTTTGTGTATTTACAGGTCCCTTTCTCCATACACAATCATAACAGGTAGATGACAAGGAAACAACTGTTTCCTTTTCCACCAGAGTTTGGAGCCAAATCAGCCATTCTACAGACAGGGCAGATGTGACGTAGCACTGACCAATAACCAATTACAGTTCAGCCCTGCACCTGGTACGAGCTCTGCGCCGAGGGCTCCTCCCGCAAGGCGTCGGCAGGCGGGTTGTATAGAGCGACTTTCTATCGCGAGATTATGCAGACAAGTACCGTGAACGCGCGTTGTGTGTGCGCAGCCGGTCGGGGCCTGTAGCAGTCTGAGTGTCAGTGAGAGAGCAGCAGGCAAAGTGTGCGAGGGAGAAGGGTGTGGGCCCCGGAGCTGAGTAGGAGCTACTCCGACGACTCTTTGTCATTCGAACACCCGAGCGGTGGTTGAAACCGAGAAGGATAAGTAATTGGAAAGCGCCCGGGGCTGGGAGGGGGGTGGGAATGAAGATGGCGGACGCCAAGCAGAAGAGGAACGAGCAGCTAAAGCGCTGGATCGGCTCAGAGACTGACCTGGAGCCGCACGTCATCAAGAGGAAGAAGACGAAGGTGAAGTTTGATGATGGCGCTGTCTTTCTGGCCGCTTGTTCCAGCGGGGACACGGAGGAGGTTCTCAAATTGCTTGACCGTGGGGCTGACATCAACTACGCCAATGTGGACGGACTCACAGCTCTGCACCAGGTAAAGACATGATTCCGCCCGCTTCCTATCTCCGCACCTTCCCTCTTTCCCCATTATATATATATATATACACAGCAGTATTCAGACACTCTCGTTCGAAAGGGATGCTGGGAGCTGTAGCTCAATAACCCTTCCAGCGCCCTTGCTTGCAGTTTTCTGCTTCTCTGAATTCCTACAGCTGATGGAGAGTCGCAGCATCTCCTGAGCAATGAAGTTCACCAGCAGCTGAAGGAAGGCCTCACATGGTGCCCTGTTATTTTTGGGAATGAACCGACCCCAGGCTGCTGTCATTTGTGACCTATGCAGACCTGTCTGCTGCTCCCACTATACTCTTCTGCTGCACTCCTGGAAGGGACACCCCATCGCTCACACAGTCCTGTACTTCACTGGCTCCTTTGCTTTTGTTATTTTAGCATTGCTGGAGCAAGTTGAATTCCACAGATGCCTTTAGGCCTGCTTCACCTTGCAGGTCATCTGATTGCCTGAGTCTAATTCTGGCACACAGACACTAGAGTATTTCATTAAGTTACGCTCACCCCCAACAACCACATTTAAATATAGAATGATTTTGGAGCTCCACATATTCAGCCAGAATAATGCAACTTAAATAAATCTGCACACACCTTGTTATCAAAGTTTTTTTTTTTTTTTTAAGCGTAGGCATCCTCTGATGGAAAATCTTTTCAAATATACATGCCCTAATTTTTTTTAATTCTAGTTAGATGGGCATAATGCTACATGTTGTCATTTTAATGTTCTGTACAGTGTGATGTAACTACGTGTTATTGATGGAACGTCCATGAAAAAGAACTCCCATATAAAAGTGTAGGGATTCCGTTGTCTTCTGCTAATTGTGACATTCAGTAATTACAGTAACTCCATCAGACACTACTGTTTAAAGTAGATTTCATGATGTACCACTTTTTCAGTAATACTGCTGACATCTAGCCTATCAGGATGGCTCACTCTTGCTGAATCAACTGAACTTAAGCCGTTTAATTTTATTGCAGACCTTTTCAGGCAAATTATTTCTGAAAGAAAGTGTTTTTTTTCCCTTGGTTTGTAGCTTGTAGTCCTCCATTTGTAGTTTGAACTAAAATGTTATGGTGCAGGGATGTCTGGTTCAGCAACAGCTGGATAAGTAGTTCCTTCCCTAGGTCTTTGAATATGTTTTAATTGTTTTTATACTGTGCCATTGCTTTGTACTTATTTATGTCTGTTGGACAGTTCACAATTTATTTGTAATTAGCTTTTTTTTTTTTTTAACTTATTTATTGACCTTTTATTTTGTGCAGGTGTCAGCCTCTGAGTTTTACTAGCTGGTTGTTAGGAACCAATTATCATAGCATTTAGGAAGACAGACCGGAAGATGAATCGCAAACAGAAAAACAAGTAATAAGAAAATCAATAAAACTGTATCTACAGGTGCTGTCTGTTTTGGTGTAGGGGTTAGCGACCCTGCAAACCAGAAAGCATTTCATGCCAGAAAGTCAGGTTAGAAAGTCTAATAATTCAAAATCTATAGAAAATGAAAGCTAAGTAAATATCTTACTGTAGGTCCATCTATAAGTTTTTATAAGTTTGAACTTCCCTTTAACTACCTTGACAAAAGTGCTGCAGTTTAGAGAGGCAAGGAGATACAATGTGCACTGCAGTGGTTGCATGTTTTAACACTGAATTTGGGGCCATTTTTGGCAGCTGTCTAAATCCCACACAATTATATTTGATGCATATTTTTACAGAGTAGTTTAATTGGCGTGCTGTTTTATTTTTCTTGTTTGTCTTAATGTTTGCATTGCATATGAAATTATTTTTCAATACTTCTAGAGAATCTATGAAAACAATTGAATGTGTCCGAGAAATCATCTGCAATAGTTATTTAGTAGCCCAGTTGGCTATTGTGTTTTTTTTTTTTAAATCTGCAGGTTCACGGTATCAGAGCAGTTTGCAGGTTTTGTGACTTAGCTCCCCCCCCCCCCTTTATTCTGTTGCTGTTTTCTGAAAAAATTATAGAAACTGTTTCTAGGATAACTGACACTTTTCTTGTCATGCAAGTAAGAATTTGAAACCATCTCTAAATTAATACATTTGTGGAAACTGTCTCCTATGTTTGCATCAAAGCTAATTCCTCGTTTACCATTTTCTAGTTTCATTTGTTGGAGAGTCCAGTGGACGGTCGGCATGCAGTGCCTGTAAAAATGTATGCTTTGTGCATGTTGTGTTTGTAGCTGACTGATTGGAGTCTGTTTGCCAAATAAGGGCAGGTTAGCAATTGGAGATAATGCAGGCGGTGGTGGTGAGCACTGGAATGAAACAGGCGCTTGCTGCAGTACAACTGTATAGCAAAGTTCAACAGCTTTCTTTCTGGAAAACCGTATTGAAGCTAAGTACGTGGGCAATATTTAAACACATTTCTGCCAATGTAGTTCTAGAGCAATCTAAATCTTCACTCCTTTTTTAAGAATAAGCATTCTTTTGAGAACGTTCTTAACAAGTTTGCATATTATTTAGCCTTTTGGCTTTTGATGAAATTGACTCTTGTGTGTATCCAGTTGGGGCTTGTTCTAATAAAGATAATTACAGATTTATTAGCACACATTTCTGTAAGGAATATAATATTCACTCATAAATGCATGTGCATATATGTATGTGTAAATAGCATTTGCACATACACAAATATATGTGCATTGCTGCCAGTGTTATTTACTATCCTCCTTTCTTATTCAAGTTATACCTTTAATTTATACTGCAAAATGTTTTTGGTTTTTAGGCATCAAACAGCAAACTGCAATATGTGGGTTTGTTGCCTTATTAAAGGGACACAAAACAATGCCACTGTG
Source organism: Xenopus borealis (assembly GCA_024363595.1). Taxonomy (NCBI): domain Eukaryota; kingdom Metazoa; phylum Chordata; class Amphibia; order Anura; family Pipidae; genus Xenopus; species Xenopus borealis. The sequence goes on from CM044436.1 coordinate 77,104,751, forward strand.
CCCCCTAGTTGCTTATCGAAGGAAATTAAAAACTTAACACATGGGAAAATCAATAATGAGACTTATACTGGACTTAAAACACAATTCTCAGTACAATATAATTCGCCACTGAGCATTGAATAGTTGACAGCACTCTACAGGTATGAGCTCTGTTATCCAGAAAGGTCCAAATTACAGAATGGCCATCTCCCATAGACTCTGTTTTAATAATGATTCAATTGTTTTCTGTTACTAAAACCGTACCTTGTACTTGATCCCAATTTAGATACAATTTAATCCCTATTAAGCAATCTTAAAGGATTTATTTAATGCATTTTTTTTAAGTAGACAATGCATTGAGATTAGGGATGCACCAAATCTACTATTTGGGGTTCAGCCGAATCCTTCATGAAAGATTCCGCCGAGTGGTGAACTGAATCCTAACTTGCATATGCAAATTGGCAACATGAAGGTAAAAAGTGGAGAAAACATTTTTTGCTTCCTTGTTTTGTGACAAAAAGTTACTTGATTTCCCTTCCTGTCCCTAATTTGCATATGCGGTCAGGCACAAGGATTTGGCTGAATCCTGCTTGAAAGGCCAAATCCCAAACTGAATCCTGTATTCGGTGCATACCTAATTGAGATCCAAATTATGGAAAGATCCTTTATCCAGAAAACTGCAAGTCCCAAGCTTTCTGGATAACCAGTCCCATCCATACCTGCACCCATTATCTTGCTCTTATTTAATTTTGGCTTCAATATATTATCAAACTTACTGCTTTCCAGATGTAGGCCCAAAGAACATGGGGGTAGATTTCCATTGATCAGGTAGAATACAGATTGTAGGATAATTTTGCATTCTAATATAGCCACAGTCCATGAAGATCCGGACTAAAGTTTAATAAGCAGTATTGCTTTAAGCATACTATGGAAATATTGATGGACTATTGCTGCCAGAATGCTTTAAACTTGATAACATTTAAAATATTCTGGGATTTGCCGTCCTGCAACATTTGAGTAAATTGTGGCCAAGCAAAACAGCAATTTTTATATTCCCTTTAAATTCAGTTGGTTTTGACTGCTACCAACCATATGGATTGTTCTTCTGCAAAATGTCCTATATTCTTTTTTCTGATCTTCACAATTCTTAATGGTGTGATCGTGCTTGTGATTGAACCTACCCATCCTTGTTGCTGGTCATTCTTTTCCTCATTTCCCATCAAATCTTCTGAGCATTATTGGGACTAGTGAACTTCTTATAATACACTGGCTAAAACTGGAGAACTAGAACTTAAGACTTAAACCACTGGTCTATGCTCACTTAAACCTCTTGGGCTGAATTGAAGCAAATCATTCCTACTTTCTTTCAATTCTATTGAAAAGTCACCTGAGAAGGTTATAGCTTCAACTTGATATATTAATAAGCTTATCTTCAGAATGAGCTGTTGGGTACAGAGGTAACTGTATATTTAGTTGATACACATATGCCCAAAATATTATTGTCATTTGTGCTTCAAGTTGTAAGGTCAATGGTAATAGTTTTTTTCAGTCTAGAATGTTCTCAAGTCTTAAAGGGGTGGTTCACCTTCAAATTAACTTTTGGTATATTGTAGAAGGGCTAATACAAATAAACTTTTCAATTGGTCTTCATTATTTATTTTTCATAGTTTTTTTTAATGATTTGCAATTTTCTTCAGTTTCTTTGCAGCTTTCAAATGGGGGTCACTGACACCATCTAAAAACAAATGCTCTGCAAGGCTACAAATTTATTTATTTATTGCCACTTTTTATTACTTATCGTTCTATTCATTCCATCTCCTATTCATATTCCAGTCTCTTATTCAAATCAATGCAAGGTTGCTAGGGTAATTTGTTCCCTAGAAACCAAATTACCGACTCTGCAAACTAGAGAGCTGCTGAATAAAAAGCTAAACTATAAAACCACAAGTGATAAAAAATTAAAACCAATTGCAAATTGTCTCAGAATATCACTCTCTCCATTATACTAAAAGTTAACTCAAAGGTGAACAACCCCTTTAATTAAATAGTGGTGTTCTGCATCATCTTTATCCGTTTCTCGTATCTCTTATCACATGTATTTCTAAAGTTGTTTTTTTTTTTTTGTTTTTTTTTAAAATGCAAGTGCAGGTATGGGATCTTTATAAGGAACTTTTATCTTTATCTTTTATCTTTTATCTTTATCCAGAAAGCTCCAAATTATGGAAGGGCCATCTCCTATATACTCCATTGTAAATTATCCAAAATAAGATCTAAATAATCCTTATTGGAAACAGAACCAGCATTTTGGGTTTATTTATTGTTTACGTGCTTGAAGATCCAAATTTTGGAAAGATCTTTTATCCTGAAAACCCCATGTCCCGAGCATTCTGGGTAACGGAGCCTAGGTTCTGGCATTGAAACACCTTTGTCATATACAGTAGAACCCCCATTTTATGTAAAAAAAAAAAAAAATTATGTAAAATCAGGGAAATATGTTAGTTACTTTTTCTTCAAGTACTGAAAATATAAAAGCACAGGAGTCTGTTTTACTTTGAGATACAATATTTACTGTGTTAATAACAAGGGTTAAGCATTGCTGTGTTAATGTTACACTGTGGGGGGCATGTGCAAGACTCTGTCAGTCACATACACAACCTAAAGCAATAAGTGATTGGTGTGGAACTGTATAAGGGGCAGACTTATTGGAATTGACCATTTACAGGTAGAACATGCAGAATCTGGTTAGTATTTTAAACCTCTTTATTTCACAAATAGCATTCATAGAGGGGGAAAAAGCAGTTTTTGGGAACATCAGGACAAAATTTGGATGTAAAATCAGGGAAAACATGACTTAAAATCAGGGAAATGCACCCATTGAAATGCATTATAAATTGGTGGGACCACAAATAAAAAATGTAAAATGGGGGAAAACTTAAAATCAGGGGACTTAAAATCAGGGTTTCACTGTAAGTCTAATAAAAATATTGCACCTGCTTATGTTTCCCAGGTAACCCTTAAAGGAACAGTAACCTCAACAAAGTGTTTTAAAGTAATAGAAATATAATGCAGCGTTGCCCTGCACTAGTAAAACCGCTGTGTTTGCTTAAAAAAACACTACTATTGTTTATAAAATAAACTGCTGTGAACATAATGGTATCTGTTATCCACTATTTAATCTGTGCCATATAGACTTTTCTTCAGTTTCAGCAAAGCTGTTGAAACCTGTGGGAAGTTTCAAAATTTCAAAATAACGTTTAAACCTCAGATTATCTTTATCAAAATTATATATAAAACTGCATGCTTTCTGAAAAAATAATCTGCATCTAAAGTGTACATCCGTACTCATAATGTATAAAATCTCCAAAAATACTCTACCAAAGTTGTTCAGTATAAAAATAAAAACTGGGTAAATAGGCTGTGCAAAATAAAACATGTTTCTAATATAGTTAGTGAGGCAAACATTTAATGTATTAAAGGCTGGAGTGAGTGGATGTGTAACATAATAACCAAAATGGGTCATAACTGTTGCTTTTGAATCTGAGCTGAATGCTGAGAATCAATTGCAAACTCACTGAACAGTTATGTCCCGTCTGGCTCACCTTCAAGTTGCTGACTAACTCAGAGTTAGGGCTAGTCCACACGGGAAGATTTGAGGAGATTTATCGCCTGGCGACTAATCAAGATAACTTTGAGCAATTTTAAAAAACGCAGCGCCATGTGTGAATAGGAGCAGGCGAATCTTCATTACAGCAGCTGGAAGGCAGGGGGAAGCGGTTCGGGGAGATAAGTCGCCCCAAAGAAGAGGCGATTAGTCGATTAGACTATCCCTTAGAGAGATAAAATGCAGGAAGTTGGATTCTGGCTATTATGTTAGACATCCAGTCACTCCAGCCTTTATACATTACATTTTTGCCTCACTATCTATTAGAAACATTTTTGTATTTTGCACAGCCTATCTATTTACCACATTTATATACTGGACTGTTCCTTTAAGGCAATTGAGCGCTCAATATGTTGTCATACTTTCTCCCACTCTCCAAAAAGAGACCTGCTAATTGGCTCCTGACAGATTTGTTTATAGTGCGCTTTGTGTGAATGTGATGGGGCAACTTAGATTGTAAACTCCTCATGAGAAGGGATTGAAGTGATAGAACAATATCCATAAAATCTGCACTTTTTTTGTCTTCCTGTCAAAGAGCAAACTCTGCCCACCACTGTTTAGCTGCAGGTCTTGTGCACATCAGGAGACTGTTCTGTTTGGGGTAGAACAAAGGGCTTTTATTGCCTGATCATATTTTAGCAGTTTACGGTCTGTTTTTTTTTTTTATGGCAGTAAGGCTAAGGCCAGACGGGGAGATTCGGGGGCATTTTATCGCCTGGCGACTTCTCGCCGCGACTTGTAGCCCCCGAACCTCCCCGAACAGCCACTTCACTAAGTGCACCGGCGTTGCTTGAAAACGCCGGCGCGTATCCACACGGAGCGGCGCGCTTTTTAAAATTGCTCCAAATTGCCTCAGGCAATTTGGAGCAATTTTAAAAAGCGCGCCGCTCCGTGTGGATACGCGCCGGCGTTTTCAAGCAACGCCGGTGCACTTAGTGAAGTGGCGGTTCGGGGGCTACAAGTCGCGGCGAGAAGTCGCCAGGCGATAAAATGCCCCCGAATCTCCCCGTCTGGCCTAGCCCTAAGTGGTATCAAGAATTTATATCTAAAAAAAACTGTAACTAGGGATTCTTTTATGAGTATTGAGGTTGCAGTCTATTTGCTTTGAAACTGGATGACTTATTTCTGCTTGTATTTTTTGTATTCTTTTTGTTTTACCCTTAAATGCTTTAAGTGTAACATCAGAATTAATTTGTGTGAAAAATAGTTGTAGCCTGTTAACCCATTTTTGTTTGCAGTAAATGTTGGACGCTTACTTTACTGTAAATACCAGCATTATGACAGTAATGTGTAAATGGAGATGGTTTACAGAAAAGCCAAATCACCAGCTGCAGCAGCAAAATGTTACCCTGGTAACAAGTGCAGAATATTCATTAAATGAATCAGAAAGAAAGTAAGCATAATAAATAGGTTATTAAAGCCCACAAACCTGAAAAGACAATTGTGTAGAGCTAAGGAATACTGCAATCTAGGATACAAACAAGAATGCATTCGCTGCTAGTAAAGGTTATAAAACTGTCATGAAAGCTAGTATATTTTTATTAGTAATGTATTGATTTATAAATAATAAAACTAAATACAAGTGACCGCATAGTCTACTAATAAATAAATGTACAAAAGCTGTTTCCAATGATCTTCATGCAAAGGGTGAAATACTTTTGGCTACAATGACTTGCTTCAATTGGTCAAGTGGAGAGTGGATTCCATCCTATAAACCTGCATATGAATGGAGCAGACTCTTAAACAACCGATAATATACACTGTCTTAAATCTTCACTCAAAGGTTGTGATAATGTATGCAAGTCTGTGCTGTCTATATCTAAACATTTTGTACTTAAAAGGTAATTGTTTGTGTTATGTCACAGAAGACTTTGGCAGTAACTTCACTAGAGGCTGAACTTTCTGATTGTTTCTGAGCAAAGAAGTCTGGGAAAAAATGTTATCAAAAATTCACTAGACTTTAAAAGGGGAATTATACCCCCTTTTTTACATGAACCCATAGAGTTGGGCTAGTTTTTACACACAAACATACCTCCTTCAACTTTCTGGAAAACAATCCATCAGCAACTCCCCATGCCTGACTTAAAAGGATCATACTCCTCCCCCCCGGCAATACATGCAGAGATATAGGCGTCCGACAGATATCTTCAAACCTGTCTGTTCGACCAATCGTGATGGCACGAAAAATGTCGGGACACTCCACTTGCGATCTGAAAAATCTTAAGAATAAAGTTATTTTGATTTTTTTTTCAGCAGCTCTCCTGTTTGCAATTTCAGCTATCCAGTTGCTAGGGTCCAGATTACCCTAGCAACCATGCATTGATTTGAATAAGAGACTTGAATATGAATAGTAGAGGGCGTGAATAGAAACCTAAGAGAAATTGTCAGACAATAAATGCTTAGCCTTAAAGAGCCTTTACTTTTAGATAGGGTCAGTGCCCCCCATTTTAAAGCTGGAAAGAGTCAGAAGAATAAAGCAAATAATAATAAAAAAAAAATTATGAAGACCAATTGAAATATTGCTTAGAATTAACCATTCTATAACATACTAAAAGTTAACTCAAAGGTGAACTACCCCTTTAGGTGTTTGTTTGAAAATGCACATATAAAGGCCATTTTTCTATTTGAATACCTATTGAAATATCCAAGCATATGCTGATTTATTTATTCATCTGCTCCTGTGTGTCACATAAGGTCAGATAACTAAGGCTTGAATTGTGAATTAGAATTCAAATCTTAATTTTTTTTTTTTTTTTGTTAAAACTCAAAATTTCAAGTTTAAAACCACCAACTCGAATTTGAATTTAGATGTAGGATCCCTCACACCTTGACCATGGGAACTGTTCTAATTCGATACTTCATCTATTAAGCCTGCCGAATTCTTGTAGAACTTAATGGCAGAGGTCCGTTGAATCTTTTCAAGATGTCTTCCTGATGTTTCCTGATATTTCTTCCTGATTTTCTTCCAGCAGAAAACTTGATTCGAATTCAATTCGAATTTTCGAGACGTTCCTATTTGATCAAATGTTCGACATTCAAGTTTTTATAAACCTCCCATTTGAATTGTCGGTACATTCAAATTTATAAAAGTTACAAAAAATTTCCAAAACTTTGAAATTCGACCTTTGATAAATAAACCCTCTGTGATTGGGGCTTTCAGGCTGGTTTATTGAGCTGTTGTAAACTTGCCTGGAAACCTGTTGTTCAGAAAGCTCCAAATTACAGGAGGGCTAATCACACAGACTCCATTAGAAATAATTTTATTTTAATGATTTCCCTTTTCTCTGTAATAATGAATCAGTAGTTTGTACTTGCATAAATTCATGTTTTGTAGCACACTAGTGGGGTTTTTATCAAAAATGGAATCTCTGAGATTTCAGGTTTTCTTTCTACGTCGAATAAACTCACAATTTAAAAGAACTTGAATGTTTGCTTATTTATTACAAAATACAAATGTAAAAAAAACATTGAATACTATTATGAAAATGACCTTCAAATTTGTGAAGCTCAAAAAAAATGTAAAAGAATACAAAATTACAGAATTAAAAAAAAAAAAAAATGGCTTGAATTTTGCATAGGAAAACTTCTACTTGAACTCACAAGCTATTAGACACCAAAGTTGTTTGAGGTGATTGAGGATTCTAGTGCTGCTTTAGGCACGATGGGGGGGGGGATTTGCAAAAGTGGAGTAAATACTGTATGTAAAAAGTGGTGTAAATACAATCTCCGTATTCATAAATAGAAATCTGCCAAAATACAGACTCAACTGCCACTTTTCATTTTGTTGGTGAAAGAACCGTTTACAGTCACTTTTGTGGATTCGTTAACGATAAAAACTGAGAAGAAAACCGTTTTTAACATTTTCTCCTGACATTTTTGTGCAACACCCCGTGTCAGCTCTGCGTTGTTTCCTTCAGTCTCCATTCACTCCACATTTAGGTGCAGTATGGCTGACTAATTAGCATATTCATGGGGATAAGCAGACTATTGTCAAACGTGTGATGTATTCATTGGCACAAGCTGACGTTTCGACTGTGTCCAAAATCTATGTTGCTAAAAAGTTTCTATGAGAGACAAAATCTGAATACTGTTCTGTTTTAATGGAGTAGGAAGGCTACAGACACATTTTATTGCCAATATATTAGCTGCAATAGTGCAAGCTACAATGCTATATTTATTCTGTAGATGTTTTACTATACCTAAGTAAAAAGCTCTAGAAGCTCTCTGTTTATGATAGCATCTGCAGTATTAGCTTGGTGTGGCATCACTTCCTGCCTGTGTCTCTCCCTGCTCACTTATAGCTCTGTGCTCAGAGTACAGCAGAGGAGGGAGGGGGAGAGGAGCAAACTGAGCATGCTCAGGCCCGGGGCAAGGAAATTTAAGCTGAAGGCAGGAAGTCTGATACAGAAGTCCGTGTACTCCATAAAAGGAAAGACATGCAGTGTTTCTTTAGACAGAGGACTCCTACTTTGAGGTTTTACTGGTATATTTAGGGGGCCTTTCTGATATGGCTTACTACCCTCACCTCGACCACAACCCTGTTTATCTGTTGAACACTGTAAACCAGCAAATGTCTCACTGGGGAACTAAATATATTGTGAGGAAGGGAGGGAGAAATGCCCTGATCTAGTAATGTATAAATAAATGTACCATATCTCTTTTAGATATGAATATCTATCTACAGCACTGTGTACGCATTGCTTTACATTTTTACAGTTCTGTCATGGTAAAATGGGCATGCAAAATTGCAATAAATTAAAAATAATATATATATATATATATATATATATTGTATCAAATAAATACACCCAGTAAGATGCAGAAGGAGAAGGCCCCTGTCCATACAGCATACACTTCAAAAGCACCTTCAAAACCGCTGAATAATGAAAAATGATGGCATTGCGAAAGTTTCATATTAAGCTGATGTCATGTTAAGAAAGAAACATTCTAAATGTTTTAAGTTATTTGTATATGAAGCAGTACTAGTATTTTGATAACTTTGTTTGGGTAAAGCATTAGCAAAACAGGTGGGACTGCACTGCTAACAAAAACCAGTCTCTCCAGTTCGGCAGCAGTATCTGCGCTAGTGATGAAACATGGATCCCATAGTTTTTTTTTTTTTTTTTTACCTGAACAATGGCTACCTAGGCTGGTGTTAAATGACCAGAAACACAAAAGAAATCTGACTGCTTTCTCTCCATGTAAATATGAAATATAATGTACATTTTCATTATACGCTTGTTTACAGCTAATAAAAGAAAAATATGGGTTCTACTGTAATTTATCATGCTTTTTTCTTTTTTTCATGTTCAACACGGGCAAAGTTTTTTTGTTTTTGTTTTTTGCCCCAGATTTTGTGTTTTCCTGGAAATGACTGATTTGACCCGGTACCCTGATTATCTTAGAATCCAGCTGTCCTATATGCAGACAATTTATTTTGCAGGATACTTAAAGGAAAACTATACCCCCGAACAATGTAGGTCTCTATAGAAAGATATTGCCTAAAAAAACCGGCATGTAAATAAACCATTTTCCTAATAATACACTTTTTTAGTAGCATGTGCATTTGGGTAATCATACATAGAAAATAGCCATTTTAAAAAATAAGGACAGCCTCCTGGGATTCTAGGATCCAGTCGTGCACACAAACATACCAAACAAAAGTTAAGTCACACAAGCCAATCAACAGACAGAGTTCTGTCTTTTGCTTCAACATTTCTTCCTGTTACAGTTGCTCAAAATTTCATTTTCGGGGTATAGTTTTCCTTTAACTTTATTTTAAACTTTAAAGGGGGTGTAAAGAAAAAATAAATAAAATCCAATTTTTATTTTCTTTAATGAAAAAAAAAATCTCCAATATACTTTAATTTAAAAAATGTGTATCATTTTTATAAGAAACCTCACTTTATGCAGTGAAATTCTCCTTTCATTTACTTGCTGAGGATTGGAGAGTAGTAGAGCAGCCGGCGACCATAAAGAGATTCATATCTGCAGCAGTGAGAGCAAGTAAATGAAGTGGGAATTTCATAGAATACAGTAAGGTTTCTTATAAAAACTACACATTTTTTAAAGTGTATGGGGGATAGGTTTCTTTTTCAGTTAATAAAAGTAAAAATGGGATTTTATTTTTGCCTTTACATCCTCTTTAATTTCTACAACTCGAGCTGCAGGAACAAAGATCATGGAGTCAGACTTAAACAGATTAACTGGGATTCTATTTGGAGGATTTTTTTGAGAGTTGGAGAAAGTTTGTATTACGCAATACAAAAACTATAAAAACTACATTCAATTGCACGACAACACAGGACCCAATGCAGTCTGTATATTCTGATCAGTCTTGCTGTATCAGCTTCTATGGCAGATATTATTTGACTTGTGCTGTTTTTATAGTTTGACAATCCCTAAGTAGCAGCCCAGACCACACTGAGCATGTGCATAGACTTGGTCTTTCAAATATGTTTAACTAAGTTACACAATGGTGGCCCCCTGTGGCCAACTTTGAAAGCATAAATCATTTATTTAATTAGGCATGTGGTGCAGTAAGTTTATGTTTAGTATACAAAGTACAGAATGTCTAGCATTATTCTATTTTAGACATTCATTTCTCTTTAAAGTGGCTTTAAGCTCAAAGATTTCTTCAAGGACCGCAGCTAGTTATTCCTTCTGGACAGAATTGAAATTTGACAGCACTGGCATCTGAAAGTTGTGGTCCGTGTCCAGAGCCCAGCATAGTGGTATTACAAGAATGGAGTCTCCGTATCTGTTAAGTTTTCTGTCATATAATTGACATGGACAGGGTACTTCAGCATCATCATTATTTATTTATATAGCACCAGCAAGTTACCTAGTGCTATGCATTTTATTCCAAATTTAAACAAAGAATAACAAATGAGAGCATAACATTACAAAACATGTGGCACTGGCATGTGGAATCTGCAGCACCTACATGGTGAGTGCATCCCTTCAGGGACTCTGCATGCTACCCAGCTTACCCCTCAACAATATAAATTCTTTTGGGGACTTGTGTTCTACTGATGTCTGGGGTTTGAGTACCTGGCTCAATTTTCAGATCGATGTCGGACTAAAAATCGTATGATGTAAGATCATTCGAATCCCACTATCCGCATGATAACTTGACAGATTGGTTGGAATTGGCTAAGATCGGTCCTTCGGCAGGGAAAATCTTTGCGTCTATGGGGAGCTTTAGCTAGAGCACAAGATTTCCGAGTGACCCTATTAAAGGGGTGGTTCACCTTCAGGTTAACTTTTAGTATGTTATAGAATGACCAATTCTAAGCAACTTTTCAATTCGATTTCATTATTTATTTTTTATAGTTTATGAATTATTTGTCTTCTTCTCATGACTCTTTCTAGCTTTCAAAAGGGGGTCACTGACACCCTCAAAAAACAAATGCTCTCTAAAGCTGCACATTTATTGTTATTGCTACTTTTTATTATTCATCTTTATTTCCTGACCCTATCCTATTAATGTTCCATATTCTCATTCAAATCAATGCATGGTTGCTAGGGTAAATTGGACCCTAGCAACCAGATTGCTGACACTGCAAACTGGAAAGCTGCTAAATAAGAATCTAAATAACTCAAAAACCACAAATAATAAAAAATGAAAACCAATTACAAATTGTCTCAGAATACCACTCTTTACATTATACTAAAAGTCAACTCAAAGGTGAGCAACCCCTTTAAAGGAACATTAGCACCAAAACATGAAAGCAAGTAAAATTTACTGTCGCTCAGTGCTGATGTAACTGGTGTGTTTGCTTCAGGAACCTTGCTACAGTTTTATTAAACAAGTTGCTGTGTAGCACAGGATACACAGGAACTAACATATATGCTCTGTAGTGGTACAATGGGATTCTACAGAACTTATCTATGTATTGTGTGTCCTGTTCTAGAATGGCTGCTCCCATGGCTACACAGTAGCTTGTTTTGTTGCACGTCTCTGCACTTTCTCCAGATCATTTATATCCCTCTTAAAGGTAAACTATACCCCCAAAATGAACACTTGAGCAACAGGTAGTTTATATCCTATTGAGTGGCATATTAAATAATCTAACCAAACTAGAATATATATTTAAGTAAATAATGCCCTTTTACATCTCTTGCCTTGAACCACCATTTCGGTCTGTGTGCTGCCTCAGAGATCACCTGACCAGAAATATTTCAACTCTAACTGTTACAGGAAGAAGTGTGGAAGCAAAAGTCAGAACTCTGCCTGTTCATTTGCTCGTGACCTAACTTTAGGGTTTGTTTGGTATGTTTGTGTGCACCGTTGCTGGCCTTATTTTTTAAAATGCCTATTTTCTGCTTAGGATGACCCAATGGCACATACTACTAAAAAGGTTTATTATGAAAATGGTTTATTTACATGAAGCAGGGTTTTACATATAAGTTGTTTTATGCAATATCTTTTAATAAAGACCTACATTGTCTGGGGGGGGTATAGCTGGAGTCCAAAACTGCACTGCATACTCCAGATGAGGTCTTACTAGGGATCTATAAAGAGCTATAATTGTTTTCATCCCTTGAGTTTATGCCCTTTTTTATGCAAGACAGACCTTTTATTTGCTTTAGTAGCTACAGATTGACACTGCCCAGAATTAGACAACTGAATTAGACAAATAGCTTACAAAAGGATATGGCTAGAAATTCTCTGTTCTCTATATACTGAACTTAGTATACCAACCTGGAGGTTCAGTAATCCTACAGTAGCAATGATCCCATGTCGTCCATACATCTACAGCACCTCCTCATTTGCTGATTGTTAAGCCATCATGTTCAGTGTGCTCTGGGCTGTAACTTAAAACACTAATGAAAAAATTTAAGTTGAACTTGATGGACACTGTCTTTTTTTCAACCCAATTTAACCATGTAACCCCTTTAAATGAACTTTTTGTATGATGTAATAATATTCCAAGAAAAAAAGTCAGTTAAAAAGTTGCTTGCAATTAACCATTCTGTCACATGTTTGCTACAGAAACATTGCTATATTTTCTAAATAAGCTGCTGTGTAGCCATGGGGGCAGCCATTCACATTGAAATAGGGCTAAATGTCACAGGTTAAATAGCAGATACTCTCTGTAGCATACAATTGGATTTGTTCCTACACAGGAATCTAATCTCACTGTATTACAGAACCTATCTGCTATGTAACTGCAAAACCTTTTCTCATTTTTTCAGACTGAATAATTATCCCCATGACCACACAGCATCTTATTTATATAAACTATAGAATCATTTTTGAAACTCGCATGGTTTGCTATGTGATAAATTAATTTAAGTACATGATTCTATTTAAACACTTCTATTAACCAATGTATTTTGAAGACAAAAGTATCGGATTTTTACGTTTTTTAGATTATTAATTTAGCAATAAATAGGTTGCACAGTATTCAATGGAACATAAAATAATTACCATATATGTAATGATTTTGATTGGCTCATAAAAAAAATTCCCTTTTCTCATTCTAATTTATTTTCTTTTTTTTCAGGCCTGCATTGATGATAACATAGATATGGTCAAATTTCTTGTGGAACATGGAGCCAGTATCAATCAACCAGATAATGAAGGCTGGATACCACTACATGCTGCTTCATCCTGTGGATATCTTGACATAGCAGAGTATGTTTATTTTAGAATTCTGATTATGCATGCAGGGCTATGCTATTGCTGGAGTTTTTTTTTTTATTTACTACCATTATGATTCAGAAAATTGACCCTTACAGCCCACATGGAACAATTGAAATTAAAAATAGTAAATAGCAAATTAAAAAGCACAGCCATGCTTCCCCCCCAAACAAATAGTCATAAATACATATTGTACCTCCAAAAACATCCACTGACAACTCCTGAGCCTGTCGAAGAGGGTTGCTAGAAGCTGCGTAGTTCAAGGAGAGGTTGGGACTGCAAAGGGTCCTTAACAGCTGCACACAAAAACAGTATAAATATAATATCTTCAGCCAAGCTGTACTCAGAGCCTTTTTTTATTTACTCCCATTTTTCATATTCTATCTTCATTTCTACCTCATTCTTCCTCCTGGCATCCTTATATTTTCCCTTTTTACACATATATTTATGGCATATAGCCAGCAGATTAAATTAAAAAAAATTAAAATGGCAGCCTGAACATGAAGCAACCTCAGAGGATAATATCCTCTGGTTGCATAATTTTTTTATTGGTTTTATTTAATGCCATGATACAGAGGTAATCTGATCTGCCGTGCAAATAGAGCCAGGCCAAGGGGAAGGCAAGGACTAAAATCAGCACAGCCCACCATGTTTCCTGCCTAGCACACACCCAGTAGAATCGCCCCCCCCCCCCAAACAATCTCTCTAGAAATGTGCCTCTTTTTGCCTACGCCTAGTTCTGGCCCTGCTTGTACATGGACTGATTCATTTATGAATTGGTTATTTACTGCCTCTTTTATTTCATTGCATGCTGAGGACAATTCATTTTACAGACCCAATCTAATTTTGAGGCAAGTAATTGTTTTTAGAGGGTAGGAAAGTTTAGCAACTGCAGTTAAAAACTGACTTGGACAAAAAGGGATTAATTGCGTCCATGGTGCTACAGGTAATGGGATCCAGAAACCTGTTGTCCTGAAAACTCAGAATTACCAAACAAATGTCTCCCATAGACTACATTTTATCAAAATAATGTCCCTTGTCTCTAACAATAAAACATTACCCTGTACTTGATCCAAACTAAGGATACTATATAAGGATATAATTAAACCTTATTGTAACCAATTCATTATCTAATCTGTGTCAGAGCAGAGTTACAATTTGATACATTTTGTATCACCAACAGGTGAATGCTTACGGATGTAACCGTTTTGAACAGTATACAAAGGCAGTAGCTTACAATGCTAGTACACTATACATAAATTAATATTACTCCTCCAGCAGAATCCTGCATTAAAAATCAATTTTTCAAAAGAGCAGATATAGTCTATATTTAATTTAGACGTTTGACAGGCTAGCCATGTTAGTTTCTCAGATCCCCCCCAGCCATGTGACTTGTGCTCTGATAAACTTCAGTCATTCTTTACTGCTGCACTTCAAGTTGGAGTGATATCACCCCCTCCCTTTCCCCCTCTGCAGCCTCACAACAAAACAATGGGAAGGTAAGAAGATAACCTCAAATGACATCTGCATTGCTAAAAGTGCTCCAATGAGAAGATATGAGAATAGCACTTGGTAGCTTAGCCATGGCTTTTTCTCATTACATTGAGTAGGAGAAACAAAATCTGAAAGCAGCTCCATTGTGAAGTGCTGGCTCTTTTTGAAAGCACAGGAAAAAGTACAATATTCTGAGGTGAATGCCAACAAACAAATATTACTGCTTAAAAAATACACTGATTTAAGACTAAAATGTTCTATTATTCGCCATGCACACTGTGTAATTTAGTGATAAAGCTGCACCATAAAAATCATGACTGAATCCCTTTAATGTTATTTTTAGCATGTTCCAACGTATTCTGCTGCTCTGTGCATTCAGTGGTTGTTTACCCTAAAGACTTTTGGGGCGCACTTGAAAATCTTACAATCTCCAAATATTTTGAAAACAAAAATAGAGTAATTGTTGAAATTTATTCTTAAAACTGATTATATCAACCGCAAATTCAAGAGACTATCACAAAACCCATTTACATGTAGAAACATTAATGGACACATTTACTAAGGGTCGAATTTCGAGGGTTAAAAAACCCTCTAATTCGACCCTCGAATTTAGGTCGAATTAAAACCCTTTGAGTTCGAGGGGTTTTAACCAATTCGATTTTTCAAGCGTTCCGATATAAAAAATTTGATCGATACAATTGTTCAGATTGATTCGAAGGATTTTAAGCCATTGACCTAATTTTTTTTTTTTTTATTCAATCAAAACTACTTGGATAAATACCATGGGAGCTTTCCATAGGATTGTCTAGTAATTCAGTAGGTTTAACCTGCCGAATTTCTAGATCAAATTTTTCTTAAAGGGCCAGTACTTCAAAAATTTAATTCAAATTTGATCAATTTGAATCTAATTTTGGGCTATTCGATAGTCGAATAAGCCCAAAATTGAATTAGAATTTCGAATTTTTTTCATTTGAATTTGATTGAATTTTCACTTTGAATCAATTCGACCCTTAGTAAATGTGCCCCTAAAGGTCCGAAAAAATGAGATACTAAGTTTGAGATGGATTAATCATAGCCAGAGAATAGAAAGAGGAAAAGGAAGTTGTAGACAGCTGTGGTCTATAAACCTTAATGCCGGCTGTACTAGTAATGTTTGTAGTAATGCTTGAAACGGTTTAAATGTGTTAAAGTATTAGGAAGTATGTAATGTCTTTTTTCCTATTAAAATTAAATTTTCCTTAAAATCAAACACTTAATTGTCCCTTATGATGCATTTCTTAAAGTTTTTTGGCTTTTTAGGATATTTAGTTTCTCCTCCAAGAGTAGGGCAAGGTAATAACCAAGGCCACAGTTCCGGTTACCCTGACCTGCCTTTTCTTTGTGGTGTCCCAGGCTTTAGTGACAAAAACAGGCAGATAGTTTTCTTTGGGACAACTCCACCAATCTCTATTTTCCATTTCCATTACTTTTTAAAGGACTTTAGCGACTTGGTCTTTTAACCCAGCTCTTAAAGGGATACTGTCATGGGAAAACATGTTTTTTTTTTTTTTCAAAACCCATCAGTTAATAGTGCTGATCCAGCAGACTAATGCACTGAAATCCATTTCTCAAAAGAGCAAACAGATATTTTTATATTAAATTTTTTAAATCTGGCATGGGGCTAGACATATTGTCAGTTTCCCAGCTGCCCCCAGTCATGTGACTTGTGCCAGCCCTTTAGGATGGAACTACTTTCTGGCAGGCTGTTATTTCTCCTTATTAATGTAACTGAATCAGTCTCATTGAGACTTGGCTTTTAATATTGAGTGCTGTTCTTAAATCTACCAGTCAGCTGTTATCTTGTGTTAGGGAGCTGCTATCTGGTTACCTTCCCATCAGGCCCGGACTGGCAATCTGTGGGTTCTGGCAAATGCCAGAAGGGCTGCTATAAGGTGCCATAGAAATTCAGTATTTAGTTGGCTGGTGGGGGCTGATTGGGTCTCTGTGTACCTGAAATGCCAGGGCCTATTTTGACTTTCAGTCCAGTCCTGCTTCCCATTGTTCTGTTGTTAGGCTGCTGGGGGGAGGGGTGATATCACTTCAACTTGCAGTAACTGACGTTTATCAGAGCACAAGTCGTATGACTGGGGGCAGCTGGGAAATTGAGAAAATGTCTAGCCCCATGTCAGATTTCAACATTGAATATAATCAAATCTGTTTGCTCTTTTGAAAAATGGATACCAGTGCAGAGTTCTGCTGGAGTAGCACTATCAACTGATGCGTTTTGAAAAAAACATTTTTTCCCATGACCGTATCCCTTTAATGCTGGTCATATCAATTTATTTATTCATTTATTAATCCCTTTTTAATTAGGAAATCAAGTATCCCGGTAGCACTGCACTTTAATAAGTATCTTTGATTAATTGAGCGAGTGCCTCTTTTAATTGATAATCTAATTAATTCTATCACAATATATTGATTTAATTGATTCTCTAATTAATTGGAGTGGTTTAAATTATTATTAATTACAACGTTTTTAAAGATTCTCTTTAACTTATGATATTTGATGTAATTATTTATTTGCTTTGCACTTTGAGTATATGAATTACACTCTAATTTATAAATTTCTGGGATTTTTCACTTGAATCACATCTAGCAATTACAATTGGGGTTCTTTTCCCTCTTGCTTTCTTTTTTTCGATTAATTCAGTCTGACTTATGTCAGACCTCAGTTTGTGTCTTGCATAAAGGGATTTTATTATATAAGGATTTTTATATAGAGAAGGAACTTCACCTTTTTTTTTTTAATTAGCATTTCTTAAAGTAATATGTGTTCATTCCAGTGTTAAAGGTCCCGTTTATTTCTAGAGGTAAAAGTGCAGTCTGAAATTTGTCTAAAACAGAGCTATATCCCAGGTGTTGAATCTGCTGCAAAAGGT
The DNA here is from genome assembly GCA_024363595.1 of Xenopus borealis. Taxonomy (NCBI): domain Eukaryota; kingdom Metazoa; phylum Chordata; class Amphibia; order Anura; family Pipidae; genus Xenopus; species Xenopus borealis. Next base: position 77,122,452 of record CM044436.1, read on the forward strand.
CGGGTGATCTTTTAATGGCATTATCTGTTAAGTATATTCACAGTAAGTGGATAGGCTTAACTTTCTGAGGCTTGCTGTTTAATCGTTATCCAGTTTTTACTGATACAAAAAGGTCAAATATTCTATTTAGAATAGGGATTTAGTGCCAAACCACCTTCATGGTTAATATCCTTGTCTTAAATACAGGTTATTTCCCTGCTAGGTCAATTTCCTTATCATTTTACCTAGTAGGGAAAAGAGCACTCTGTAACTGACATTTGTTATGACTGAACCATGTATAATAATTGGGCAGCTTTATAAAAATGTGAGATTAGAGCTCAGCACAGAAAAACTCACCCACTTTCTATTCATTCCTATAGGATTTTTAAAATTGTATGACTTTATGTTAAAACTCACTGTATGTCATTGCTTTGAGCTCCCATTTAATTCTAGTTCTTCAAACTAATAGTTACCTTTGTTGGAAAGGAGAAGAGGCTGTCATTATAAATTGCACTTTTGTTTTGCTTATATTAATATCTGCATGGCTTCATTTGCCCTAATGATGTTTAGTAGAGGTTCAAGCTGCTGTAAAATGCTTAAGATATAAATGGCATACTTTTGAGTTCCATTCTTGAAAAGGGGTTGAGTGCGATTAAACCTTAACTTAACATTATCACATTTACTGTTGAATAAATAGTTCAGCCTTTTATAGGGGTTTGTTAACCTTTAAGTTAAGTTTTAGGACGTTGTAAAATGTCTAATTCGAAGCAATTTTTCAATTGACTCAAACTGGAGAGATTCTGAAGAAAGAGCCAATAACATAAACCACAAATAATAAAAAATAAATCATTTGCAAATTGTTTTGGAAAATCTCTCTCTACAGTTTAAAGTTAATTTAAAGGTGAACAACCCCTTTAAGTGTTTTGAGACCTATTGCATATTGCTCCAAACATGCTGCCATGATTGGATATCTGACTCTTAACAGTGAATTCTTGAACTGCAATAATTTGTCCAGTCTTCCTTTTCATGAGTGTTGTGAATTTGAAAATGAAAAAAGTTAAACATTTAAAAAAAATCCCAAGAAAGCTTGCTATTAGAATGTATGAATTGCATTTAAAATTAATATGCATGTTTTAGAGAGAAAAATGTCTTGTAGAAAAAAAAGTTCTGCTGTACACCAAAAAATAATAATGTATTAATTAAGTGTGGCAGAGCATCCTTTTTAATTTTCTATTTTATTATACACACAGAGTAGGCATTCAGTATTAAAAAATAAATAAATACCCACAAGTACACTTTAATCTTTGATATGGATTGAATGAAAATATTTTTATTTATTTAAGGTATTTAATTAGCAAAGGAGCCAGTGTAGGAGTAGTAAACAGCGAAGGTGATACTCCTCTGGATATTGCAGAAGAAGAAGCCATGGAGGAACTTCTTCAAAATGAAGTTAATCGTCAAGGTAATATCTAAAAACATGCTGGGGATTTCTTGATTTTACTTCATTTGTAGTTTCTGTTAGAGCTTTGTTTAATCTTTTAACACCACTAAATCCCTTATAGTATCAGGGGTAGGCAGCATTTGCTTACTGCTAAAAGCCATGATTAATTACTAATGTCAAAATAGCAGCAGACTTCTTATAATAATTGGTTTTTGAAAGACATTTGCAATTTGGCACCCAGTAATAAAAAAAATCAAAGAACCAATTTTGATAGAGCACGTTACTTTTGATTCGCATTCATCATTTTACTGTTTGTTTTTATTTTTGTTCACTTTGCCAGTTTACATTTCACAGTGTTTTGTATTTTGCACTTATGACACAGGTATCGATGTTGAGGCAGCTAGAAAGGAAGAGGAAAGAATTATGCTGCGAGATGCAAGACAGTGGCTAAATAGTGGGCAAATAAATGATGTCAGGCATTTTAAATCTGGAGGTACCGCACTTCATGTAGCTGCTGCTAAAGGATATACGGAAGTTTTAAAGTAAGTATTTCATGCTTGAGCAAAATTCAGACCTTTCCTTTTTCCTATTGTAAATTCCCTCTGGATTGTAAGCAAGGTGTTCCTTCATACATCTGTCTGTATCTTTTTATAAACATTGTTCCTTTTCTCCTGGGCTGAAAGATAATCTGTCACTTTAAACACTAGATAGACTGCTGACAGTGAAATGATTGATGAGGGAAATTTGCCTGTGCCTATTCTAACATGCTTCAGATATATACATATTTTTGAGCAATACATTACAAGAATAGTTTATATTTCAAGTGAATTTTATATTCCATAAGTTCTCTTGTCATTAAAGGGGTCGTAAGCCCCAAAATAACCATAAAAATATCTCTCAGCAACGGTTCAATTAATGTTAGTTACAAACTACGTTGTTTTAAAATTGTTTGTACATGTAATTGCAGCACCTGTCCCTTGCTGTTTATCAGTATTGAACCAATTCACTGGAAGCCTGCTGTTTTTGGGCTGGTGCAGACAGGGAGATTCTGTCGCCTGGCGATTAATCGCTGGCGGCAATCTCCCCGAACTGC
>CM044436.1:77127117-77167904 GCA_024363595.1 Xenopus borealis
GCTTTTCAGCTCTCTAACTCTGAGTTAGTCAGCGACTTGAAGGGGGGCCACATGGGACATTACTCTTCAGTGAGTTTGCAATTGATCCGCGGCATTCAGCTCAGATTCAAAAGCAACAGTTATGGCCCATGTGCCCCCCATCAAGTCACTGATTGGTTACTGCCTGGTAACCAGTCAGTGGAAAACAAGAAAGCTGAAAAGCAGGTAGTGTTCTGTCAGACATGCAGTCACTGCAGCCTTTATACATTACATTTTTGGCTAACTAACTATATTAGAAACATTTTTTTATTTTGCACGGCCTATCTATTTATGCAGTTTTTATTTTTATACTGAACAATTCCATTAAAAGAAAATGTTAGTGGTTAGGTTTTTTTTTTTTTTTAAGGGAAAAAAAACACATTTGGTGTTCAGTAAAAGTTTACCAGGTGGGCCTCTTCCTCCACAGCAACAGCTCCATCTTTGTTTTCTTTGTCTTCGTTTCCCCTTGGTGGTTGCGGCTTTGGCTCTCTCTCTTGTTCTTAAGAACCAGGAAGTTAAAAAGACACTTATTTCAGTTTCAGTCTTTACCGTATAATGTTTAGTGCAAGTAATACTACGAGCCATAGATTTCTCAATTAAAACTATACACCCCCTTTAGCAGATCTTGAACAGATGAAAGTGGTAAGGCTTTGTCGTCATTTGAGTCTTGGCTAGAGTAAAAACTAATTTATGCAGTGCAAAATTAACGTTTGCTAATTGAGTATTAGAAGTTGCCAACCAATTTACATCCCACCCATGCACATAACAAGCAATACTTTTCACCCCATTTAGTGTATCTGTTGGCTTGCAGCTTCAGTGGAAATTTCATTTTAGATAAGTGTCCTTCACCAAAAATACTTTTGGATATGCAAAATGTAATCTGCTGTGTATAATGCCTATGTTAATACATTTCTCCTTTTGCAGGCTTTTAATTCAAGTAGGTTATGATATTAATGTAAAAGATTTTGATGGCTGGACTCCACTACATGCAGCAGCTCACTGGGGTAAAGAAGAAGCTTGTAAAATCCTTGTAGAAAACTTTTGCAACATTGAGACTGTCAACAAAGTGGTAGGTTGCTTCTAGGGACATTGTAGTTGCATTGTTGCTGATCACAAATGTTTAATTCTGTCAAAACAGAGCCTTTACTTCACAGGTATACCCAGATAGTCTGGCAGTATTGCTGCAATCTGTGAATTAGTTTGACCACATCTGGGCATGTATTGGCATCTTAAGGATAAGTAAATCTGAAGTTCTTACTTTTCGCTCTATGGTGTAGCCTTATTTGACTTGCCTATATCTTGTTACCAACAGTAAAGGCTAATAAAAAACATTGTTGCTGTTTCATGACATATAATACTGTTAAAAGTTCATCTGCCTACTCACCCACTTTTTACCTGTGATTCAGTTCAAAGCAATGTTGTAAAAAAAAAAAAAAGGTTTATAAAGAGATTTCCAGATCAATGAAAGCAGGAGACTCTCCTTTTGAAGGGTATCTAAGGGTGATCTCCACCCCAAAACTTTGCATAATTTAATATTGCTTTGGAATAAATTTCTTCTAATGTAACAGATTTTTATGTTATTTGTATATGTATTTAGTCTCAAAAGCAGTTAGATTTGCTTTCAAATCTGTTGGGCAGTGCACATAGGTGTGCCTTTTTTGTTCATGTAGAACAAGTTGTTTGCGGTCATGCAGTTGTGTTCTTGTCTGATGATAAATGGCAGTGTTTTTCCTTAGACTGCAGTGGCAGAGGAACTGTCACTGTACTGTTGTAGAGGCTTTAATATATATTCTTCATGGCTAGTTACTTCTGTGTCTACTATTTAATTTTTAGTATGAACTATATTAGAACTTCTCAAGTAAACACAATACAGTATTTTGCATGTTCAGGATAATAGTACACATAATCATCCGAAGTATTTCATTTCACTTCTGTCCATTCCATGGAGGAGGGGAAGGCATCTGAAAGATCTATTGAGTGGAATTTTTGAAACAGAATATTAGCCTAGGCCTTTGTAATCCAACTACACTCCACAATGCTACACAACCTGGAAAAAGTTATTTGTAGTGAGTGACCGCTCGAAGGATAAAAGTTCCCAATTATGGCAAGTGCTCAAAGCTGGTGTCTATTTTCAGTCCATAGTTCCAGACATGTAAATCTGGATCACTTTCTGGCCACGATTCTAGTTCTTTGTAGATACTGAGCTTGATGAGATAGGCCTGTTCTAACTTAATTACTCACTTTTGTCTTAAATAGACTATTTATTTTACTGACGGTTAAAGTAGCTTTTTGATCATCCCCCCACAAATATGGCAAGTCCCATGGACCAGTACATTAATGTGCATTAGTGGAGACATCCTTTTGTGAACTTTTTTCTTTGCAGTAGGTCTAGGAATTACTGATGTCAGAAATGAGTGCTTTCTCTTGTAAGCTGGAGGATTGACGTGCTAATTATGATGCTGCTATGTGACAAGCTCTGGTCTAAAATTAGCTGAAGATTAATAACATTTACCATTGATTTTGTTTGTTTTGTAGGGTCAAACTGCATTGGATGTTGCAGATGAAGATATCTTAGGCTATTTGGAAGAGCTCCAAAAGAAGCAAAATCTGGTTGGTTACATGTGTATAGAATATGTTTTCCTAGTAATTTTAGTCAGCCACAACAACACCAGTTTTCTACTGAGAAGTTTTATCCTGTTTCTTATACATAAAGACGCACCACAATTTGCATCTAAGCATTCAGTTTGCCTTAATATATTTTTCTCTCACCTAGATTGGGGGGACAAAGGCACCATGGGGATGAAGAACCAGCAGTAGGACAGTGGACACTAAAAGCTTAACTTGCCTCCCACCTCCCCTGCCCACTTCCTATTTGACCTCCATTTTCTTTTAGCATCCTCAAAAGGAGGACATACACTTGTGGCCAGAAACAAGTTGACAGGACTGTGGTTCAAGACCATACCACTCAAGGGGACAGGAGTAATAGGAGCTCCAGAAGTCAACTGAAAAAAAGTCACTTCTACATTTGGTTGCCCCATATGCCTTCGTGATCTATGGCGGTCTGTGGCTATGGTTTCTGCTCTCTTGGTATGTCTTTACCAACCTATTTCTGAAAGGCTATCCCTGTTGGGACAACACTGCGGCTGGCAGGTAGGTGAAAAACCTACCACAGCACAACCGGAATTTCTCCCACATGACAAGGTTTCTTCACTTCACAACTGGGTCACAGCTTTGCAGATGCAGGCAACAGGCCATGCAGACTCTGAGAACCATTGTTTCCGCATTCCCCATGATCCTTTATACCCAGCTTAATGCAAGACCCCTTCAACAGTTGATCCTCAAAACACTAGAAGCGGTATTGTAAAAACTTGGACCACATGATCACTTTCCAGGAACCAGTCTGCCATCTACTAAGGAACAATTTGCTGACAAAGGCCCAGTCATCCACAAGAATTTACACCTTCTGGATTTAACGGCATAGCTCATGAGACCTTCATTCTGACAAAATCAGAGGTTCCCCAGGAGGTCATATGGACTATACAGTGTGCACAATAATTGGTACCTGCAAATATATATCTGGAAGACCTTCATCTTTTTTTTTTATGCAATGAAAAGGATCCTCCGTTATTGAATGAGAGACACATCCTCTACTTCCTTCAAGAGTCTTAAAGAGCCTGGTTCTCCGCTTGCTTACATATTTCGGCATTTTCCATCCTCTAGCAACAGCTACTTTCCTTACGGCCTAACGTGAAACCTTTTTGCAGGGAGCAACAAAAATAGCCCCTTTGTATAGGCACCCTTTCCCTTCCTGGGACCTCAACTTGGTCAACTCTGTTCTATAGGAAGATCCTCAGGAAATTCTAGATACCATTCTAAGTGCTTACCTCTGCAAGAAGGGTTTCTGAACTGGAAGCACTTTCCTGAAAACCTCTATTCACTATCCTACACTGAATTCCTTAACCAGGACCTTGTGATCCAATCTTTTTGTCCAAATCCAAAAAGGCCCACTCAAAAAGAAACTCCACTCTCTGGATGTAACTGGCCATGCAGTCCATCTGTTGGGTGGACTCCCACTTAATTTTGTTCAAGGGACCCAAAAGTGACTAGGGGCATCCAAGTGGACCATAGCCAAGTGGATTCTCTCCATCACCAGAGCCTATGCAATCAGACGTAGGTCCCCTCCATTCAGGATTCAAGTTTATTTCTTTGTGCACCAAGCATCATTTGGGCAGTCATCATGCGACCACTGAACAGGTATGCAGAGCTGCTACCTGGTATTCCCTACACACAGTCACTTGTTTCTACTCGGTCCACACACTGTCCTCAACCAAAGCTAACTTTGGGAGGAAGGTGTAACAAGCAGTTATAACCTGAATACCTTCAGAGTTATGGTCCCCATTCTCATGAGTAGTTTTGGTATATCCCCATGGTGCATGGGGAACATCCCCCAATCTAGGTGAGAAAATAAGGGCTTTCTTATTACTTACTGTTAATGCTTTTCTCTCCACCTACATTGGGGGACACAGGACTTCCCTCCCTGTCTTTTCTTTTACAAATGGCACTGTTGCATATATTGTTTTTGGTCAGTTTGTGAGCCTGGAGCAAGGGAGGAGTCCCATAACCTTTTAGTGTCTACTATACAACTGCAGGATCTTCATCCTCATGGTGCCTGCGTCCCCCAATGTAGGCGACAAGAAAAGGAAAATTCCCTTTTGAAGGAAAATTTGAAAAAAAAAAAGCTTAATTAGGTTTAAAGTTCTCTTTTAGAATGGTGAAGCTGTATTCCTGAATAAAACTTCCTGTACTGTTGGCGCATGCACGCTGTCAGCTTGTTACTTCAGTCTCCTTTGCAGAGAAAGCTTTTTATTGTATTGCTGAAGATGGGTGGGGAGAAACATAGTATTTTGGCTTTCCTTGACCCTTATACCTAGTCAGTAATTTATTTTGAATCGACTGAATTTTAGCAGCATAGACTTTTTTTTTAGCAATTCTTCTGCCAAAAACTGTATAATTCGGTCAGTGTGTTTCAGTATTTTATAATGTTTATTTCCAGCTGCTTAGTGAAAAACAGGAAAAGAAGTCACCATTAATTGAATCTTCAACTACAGAAAATAACCAGTCCTTGAAAACGCTAAAAAAGTAAGTGTTGTGATAAATTTTTTATAAGACTCCTACATGTAGGGCATCTACTATCCAGAAACACATTATAGTTGCAAATAGTTTTGCGAATATTTTCTCCGCCACCATAGTTGTGGTGAAGAGTGTTCGCAATTTGTGATTTGTGCCATATTTAAAAAGCTCCTATAGACATTCGCAATGTGAAAAACAAATTCGCAAATCTGTTTGCACACTCTTATTCAGCGAGGCAAATATATTCACTCTGCGAACCAATCTGCCCTGGGTGAAGTTTATAAATGACCCCCAGTGTCTCTTTGTTTGGGATAGCAGCTGTCATATTAGCTTGCTGTGACATCACTTCCTGCCTGAGTCCCTCCCTGCTTGCTCATAGCTCTGAGCTTCTGAGTATAGCAGGGAGAGGAGGGGGAAAGGCGCAAACTGAGCATGCCCAAACCCTTAAGCTGAAAATAAGAAGTCTGATCCAGAAGCCCATGTGTACACAGTAGAAGGAAAGAAATGTGTTTTCTTTTGACAGAGGACACGGCAGCATTACTTTGAGGGTTTACTGGTGTAAACCCTCAAAGTAACTATTGCTTTCTGATAAAGCTTACTTACTTTTAATCATTACTTCTCCTTTAAAGGAGAAGGAAAACCTTCCGGCGCAGTAGGATTGATACAACATTCAGGCAGCATTTTCATGGGTGCTTCCTTTTTTTAGGACATTCACACATTTGTTTACTAGTATTTTTTGTTAGAAATATTTAGCATTTATGGTTTTCTCCTATTTAGTAAAGAAACCTTAATTATTGAGCAAGAGAAGACTGTCTCTACTATTGATTCTCTTGAACAAGAGAAGGTTGATGAGGAAGATGAAAGTAAAAAGGATGAATCAAGCTGTTCTAGTGAAGAAGAGGAGGAGGAGGACTCTGAGTCTGAGGCGGAGACAGGTACGGTTTGCCCTCTGAGGCGACACTTTAAATTATCTACTGTACCAGCAGGCTGCTATAAATATGCTATAAATTTTTTATTTGTGAACTAGAAATATACATCTTTTAGCTAACCTAGCATTTTATAGGAAAAACACTAGCATGCATTAAATATTATTAGTTCTAAAATGTTCACATTACTTATGCTGTATACAAAAAACTGAGTAAGTACGATCGTGAACTCTATACCATGAAGCTGCTAATACTAAAACTCGACTGAATAAGAGAATGTTGCATAATTCCCCCTTGTTTTAACATAAAATTTAGAGATTTAAATTTTGTATTTCAGTTTTTAAGGTTAATTGGACACCAGGGTGAGACAGAAAATGTATCTGTTAGGGCAGGACTACACGGACGATTTACCTCCGCTTTCCATGGATGCGACGGTCGGCGCAAAAACAGATACGACAGGAACAAAGTAAGTAATAGAAAAGTCAGGCGGTGTCACAGGGTTGATGCTGCATCTTCATCCGACAGTTGTCACATCACATCAACCCTGCGATACCATCCGACTTTTTTATTGCTTACCTTGTTCCTGTCGCATCCGACTCATGGCATTCCTTTTCGCTCCGACAGTCCCATCTGTGGAAAACAGGTAAATTGTCCGTGTAGTCCTGCCCTTATACAGCTAAATAAGAGAGACTTTGCTGGCAGCTGTGTGGTTATATAGCCTTATCTGATCGAGTAGTTGGTTCTGCACTGTATATTTTATATTAATTAATAATACATTCATTAAGGCAAATTTATTTTTGAAGTCTTTAAACTTAATATCCTATTTAAATCTTTAGACAAAACAAAATCTTTGCCACCTGTGAACATGAACAGTAATAGTATTCAGCAGGCCGGTGTTACGTCTATGTCATCTACAGTGCATTCTGGGCAAGTCACACCTACATCACCAGTGAAAAAGGTAATGGAAGTATTTGTGTTGATACATTTAGAAACTAAATTAATTTTATACGTTTTTTAAAAATATTTACACAATGTCTCTATACTTGCCTGGAACATCTTGAAGATCTTGTTTGTTTACTCCTAAATCTTGCCATACATGGGCAGATAAAGCTGCCAATATCGGTCGTTTAGACCGATTTAACAGCTTATCTGCCAGTGTATTGGGGCTTCCGACGGGTCTTCCCGACCAATATCTGGACACGATGTCGATCGGGAAGGTTGAATTTTCTTCCGACCAACCCGTCAGAAATCCATTGCGCTTCTCATAACCCGATCGTTCGGATTGCCCCGATTATAGCCCTGGCAGTTAGTGGCATATCGGGGAAAGAGAGGATCTTTGCATCTATGGCCAGCTTAAGGCTACTGCCATACACTGATGCCTGAAAAATGTCTGACTCTCACCCTATGCTTATATGCAAGCCCAGTATCAGCCAATCTGCGGGCATCGTTCCCAAAATGCATGCTCTCTCATGTTTCTGTGCCAAAATCTGCTCTTTGTGTTTGCATCTAGGCTGATGTAGTGACTTTGGGGGCAGACAAATAAGGTAGGAGCAGATGGGCTGTTTTTGGACCTGTGTTTAGAAACAGACACCTTTGGCATTAGTCTAAACTTTTGTATGTCTAATAGAAAGATTGGACGGTAAATGCATTCCACTACTTCCACTCCATCCCATAACAGATTTGCAATTTTAATTTTGTTCTTTTAGTGCCACAACCTAAGCAATCCTGTTACATGGTTAAATTGGCTTGGAAAAAAAAAGTCCTTCAAGTTCAACCTCTCCAAAGGAAATCCCAACGCACGCACGCACACACACACATCCCCCTCCATACCTTCACATAAATTATATATACCTATATCTATACTAACTATAGAGTTTAGTATCACAATAGCCTTTGATATTATGTCTGTCCAAGAAATCATCCAAGCCCCTCTTAAAAGCATTAACAGAATCGGCCGTCACAACATCACCCGGCAGTGCATTCCACAACCTCACAGTCCAAGAAATCATCCAAGCCCCTCTTAAAAGCATTAACAGAATCAGCCGTCACAACATCACCCGGCAGTGCATTCCACAACCTCACTGTCCTCACTGTGAAGAACCACCTATGCTGCTTCAAATGAAAGTCCTTCTAGTATGAAGGGGTGGCCTCTGGTGCGGTGATCCTCTTTATGGGTAAAAAGGTCCCCTGCTTTTTGCCTAAAATGTTCTCTAATGTATTTGTAAAGTGTAAACGTTTCCTCGCAAGTGCTTTTTTTCCAGAGAAGAAAACCCCAACCTGGACAGTCTACCCTCATAATTTGTCTTCCATCCCTCTAACCAATTTAGTTGCACGTCTCTCCAGCTCATTTATATCCTTCTTAAGGACTGGAGTCCAAAACTGCACTGCATACTCCAGATGAGGTCTTACTAGGGATCTATGAGTTTATGCCCTTTTTTATTCAAAACAGAACTGTATTTTCTTTAGTAGCAAGTAGTAGTTAAGTAGTTATAGATTAATTTCTTAGAAAAAACTGTAAGGGGGCATAGCTGAACAGCCCAGATGGTTGAGGGAATGGTTAGCCGAGCAGGGCACTAACATTCACCAGCTTTTCTCATAGCCTATACAATGAAATACCATAAATTTATGCCAATATAAGCACAATTTTGCTTTAAAATGTGAGGGTGTTTAGCACGTCAGTAAGCTTATTTTCTGTCTTTTTGTAACTTGTAGTCTTATCATTGTTCTTTTTTTTTTTCTCCTTATTTATTTTTAATAAAAATGCAATTTTCCTTGTGTGAATAGTTTTTCCCATATATAAAAATAAGTCTTTGTCTAAACATAATTTTAGGGAGGGACCCACAGATCACCCTGATATATGGCTATAGAAGTTCAGTTCATGCCAACTAGCTTTTTCCACCACATTGGACTCACAGTAAAGTCAATCACATACGTAAAAGGGAACCAAGTTTTTGTCATGTCATTACCTTTAATAAAGGCACAATTTGATATTGTTCTTAGTGCTGAACTTTTTCTTGTTTCGTGTGTTTGGCATGTGTTTAACTGACCTATCCTTTAGCCAAGAGCACATTTGGAAAGTTCCATAAATACCTACAGTTTTTAAACTCTTTACTAAATATAAGACTTGGCATCCATCAAAAATACAATTAAGATTCCTTATTTTCTTGCAATGGATGGAGTTTTGGTGTGTTCCGCTGCTTGCCAGGTTGAGTGAAAGTTCTTGTTTGCTTTCTTGCCTTTAGCACACAGCCTTAAAGGGATTCTGTCCGTGTATTTTTTTTTTTTTTGGTGTAATTTTTATTTCTAAATTACAGTTTACACTGCAATTAATTAACTCTACCATGTAAAATGTAATTCCCAACACAAGTGTATTTTTTAGTTGTAATATTGGTGTGTAGGCAGCCATTTCAGGTCAATGCCTGGTCATGTGCTTTCAGAAAGAGCCAGTGCTATGCATTATGGAATTGCTTTATGACATGCTATTGTTTCTCCTGTTCAATGTAACCGAGGTTGCAGTGGGACATGGATTTTTCTATTCAGTGCTGCTCTTCTATCTACCAGGAAGCCGTTGCCTTCCCATTGTTCTGCTGATGGGCTGCTGGACTGCAACTTGCAGTGCAGCTGTTAAGTGACTGAAGTTTATCAAAACAAGTCTCATTACTGAGGGCACCTGGAAAACTGACAATATGTCTAGTCCCTTGTCCGATTTCAAAATTAAATATTCAAAAATCTATTTGCTCTTTTGAAGAATGGATTTCAGTGCAGATGTCTGCTGGAGCAGCATGATTAACTGATGCATTTTGAAAACATTTTCCAAAGACTTTAACAAAACGATACATGTGTATGTAATGTAATTGTTTTGCTTTATTAAATTATTGTCTGGATTGTATTTCTTCAAAATTTTTATTTCTAGCAAATTTCTCATGTCTTGGGCTGATTGAACACTGCAGCATCTCTGCTGCCATTTTCCTGCTGCAAAGAAAGCACTGATTTGTCCTCCTTCCACCCAAAATGTGTTATGTTGACAGACATGAAATCTGCCAGGACAGAGTTTGATCCAAAACACACCCTGTGTGCACAGTTTACAGGCAGATTCCAATCAATGCACACACAAGTGTATGGTAGGGGCAGAAACCACCTTTCTCCATCAGCTAAAACATAACGTGGCCTTTATATCAAAGTTTGAGTAGGTTTTATTCAGCCTTGACTAAACTCACATTTTAAAAGATCTGAATATAAAGAGCATAAATCATTAAAGGATAACTATACCCCCAACAATGTAGGTCTCTATAAAAAGATATTGCATAAAACAACTCAAATGTAAAAACCCTGCTTCATGTAAATAAACCATTTTCATAATACACTTTTTTTAGTAGCATGTGCCATTGGGTAATCATAAATAAGGATCGTGGTATTCAGCAGAGCGTTTTTGAATTTTTCATGGAGTAATTTAGTTAAAGGGTTTGTTCACCTTTGAGTTAACTTTTAGTATAATGTAGAGAGCAATATTCTGAGACAAATTGCAATTGGTTTTCATTTTTTATTCTTTGTGGTTTTATAGTTATTTAGCTTTTTATTCAGCAGCTCTCTAGTTTGCAGTGTCAGCAATTTGGTTTCCAGGGTACACATTACCATAGTAACCCTGCATTGATTTGAATAAGAGACTGGAATATGAACAGGAGATGGACTGAATAGAATGATAAGTAATAAAAAGTGGCAATAACTATACATTTGTAGCCTTACAGAGCATTTGTTTTTAGATGGTGTCAGTGACCCCCATTTGAAAGCTGCAAAGAAACTTGCAAATCGTTAAAAAACTATGAAAAATAAATAATGAAGACCAATTGAAAAGTTTTAGAATTGGCTCTTCTACAATATACTAAAAGTTAACTTGAAGGTGAACCACCCCTTTAAATACACATTTAGGCTCCTTTGTGAGAAGGCATTGTTCAAGCATGGCTTTGATAGGCTATACAATTCTTAATAAAATGCATTAGAAGCTGATCATAATACATGCTGATTTGAGATGTAGGCTGCATATTATTACATGCCTTGTTCCATTGTTTGGTTGCAGCATGTTTTAACTGATGGAATTTGTTGAACATGAGTTTTTCTAATTTTACTGTTTTATTCTGTCTTACTCTGCTTGGGCTCAGTGTGAACTCATTACACCTTTTATGCCAGTGGTTGAAACCATGCATCCTACATCATGGAGACAGGGCTTGCGCAAAACTGGCATTGTTCTTGTGCCAAGTAAAGGTGACAAGTCTCTGGTGAGAAAATGGAGTGCACACTTAACTGAGATTTCAGATTGCAGAATGTTAATTCACAATGCATGTTTTTATTTTATATTCCAATGGTGCAGATTTCATATTTTGGGCAGTTTTTCTAACACTGACTGTGATTATAAACCGTGTTAACCATTTATACAATATTAACAATTTTTATGAGTGCTGGTTTTCTACAATTTAAGGATAATCCCCATGGATTTACTCTTGGAGCATGTGTTGTAAATTGTACTATAACGACTTAAAGGTTGCTAAGCTAATTGAAATGTGTCGTACATCTGGTTATGTTCAGTTCTGGCTATGTGTGAATACACACACAAATAATACATGAATATTACAAGATCATTTTTTAATTTGCTTGCAGTTTCCAACGCCACCAAGCAAAACGTCTCCAAAAGAAGAGGAGCGAAAAGACGAATCACCAGCCTCCTGGAGACTAGGTCTTCGTAAAACTGGAAGTTATGGTGCATTATCTGAAATAACTGCTTCAAAAGAAGCACAAAAAGAGAGAGATTTTTCTGGTGTAATGCGCTCAGCTTCAAGCCCAAGGCTTTCTTCCACTCTAGACAACAAAGAAAAGGTAATGTCCATATAACAGAGTGCAAATATTGCAATTGTCAGGCTGTATGTTTGATGGTTAAACAAAGAGTGGGTCCAGGAGCTTTTTGCTTTAAATTTGAGATGCACAAATCAATGGGGCACTGAAGTAAAAATTCAGGTACCTGTTGCCTTCGAAAAGGTAATCGCAGCAGTGGCAAAATAATTAAACGTATCTGAGATAGGAGTATGATTATACAGCGATGTGTGGAATCACACCCAGGCAGTTTTAAGTATGAGGAAACTGCTGCTGATGCCTCCAAACATAGTTGAAAATGACCATGCCCTGAATGGTAGCAATTATCTTCACTTCAACCTCAAATTATTGCAAAACTACAAAATAAGGCAGATGCTGAATGCTGGTCTTGACTAGTTTTCTGGTTCATATATTATAAGGCTTGTCCTTCACTAATTGATAGCATTTTCTTGTTCGGGTGCAGAACTCTCGAACTAGCCCCCAGCTGGAGTAGTTACTGACTTACAGGACCAGCACACATTTAGGCATATTTAAGTTCGACTGTTGGCGTGTTAAAGGGTAAAACACAAGTTTTTAATAGGAAAAAAAAATAAAATTTCTCGATTTATTATACCCCAAGATTCCTAAAAGTCTGAATTTGAAAATATTCCATCTCAAATCTGTTGAGGTCATGTAGAAGTCAATGGAAGGTGTCCCTTTTACATTTGGAATATATCCTAAATTGTGCTGGGTTTAGTACAATAATCTGATTAATTCATGGTTTTCGGGCATCAAATCCATAGAAAACCTACAACTCCCTTTTTTTTCATGATTTTATACTGTCTTTTCCCACACCAGAATTTTTTATTAGTAAATTTATTGATAAATAAGGTAAAAATGTGGATGGGTATTTGGTTGAAGTGGTTTTAAGAAAATAGTGAGAAATTTTCAGATTTGAAGAGAACAGTTTCTGATTAATTCTAATTTCTGCAGGATAAGGGCCCTTACACATGGGCGTTTTAACTTGTGCTCCACTGCGGTCTGTTTTGCTGTGTTCAGCCGCAGGGGAGTGCAGATATAGATGCACTCAATTCTTTTCAATGGGGCTGTTCTCACACGGACACATGTAGGTGCCGAACGCAGGTTCAGACGCAACCTGCTGCATTTTTCCTGCGTTCGCACCTACATGTGTTCCTGTGAGTACAGCTCCATTGAAAAGAATTGAGGGTGTCTACCTGGGCTCCCCTGTGGCTGAACACAGCAAAACGGAATGCAGGGCAGCGCAGGTTAAAACGCCCGTGTGTAAGGGCCCTAAGAGAGAACGATTTGTGGGCTACATAATGTATTTTGAAGTGCTTTAAACATTTTAGCATACATACAAACCAGGCCCCAAGACATGACCACTATACCAGCTCTAAGCAAAACCCCCAAAATTGTTTGTTGCCTCTGTTGTCATAGTCTAGTCCTGCTTGGGTATAAAGGTATGGGATCTGTTATCCAGAATGCTCAGGACCTCGGGTTTTCCAAATAACTGTTCTTTCCGTAATTCAGATCTTACTACCTTAAGCCTACTATAAAAAATAATTTAATTGTTTAATTGTATCTTAGTTGGGATCAAATACAAGTTTTTTTTTTTATTACAGAGAAAAAGGAAATCATTGGAAAAACATTTTATTATTTAATTATAATGGAGTTCCGTAATTCGGAGCATTCTGGGTAATGTGTTTCTGGATTACGGATCCCATACCTGTATTTGCAAATGTTGTCTTTTGACCCATGCAATGTTACTGATTATTCCACCCCAAAAATCCTATTCAAGCATTTTGTACAATGTGTTTTTCCCCAAGGCCTTAACCATGTGTAACCGTTCTCCTCCATATTAGAAGTACCAGATAAAGCTCTTATCCATTCAGATAAATAGAGCAAGCATGGGCAGGTGGTTTCCATGTATAAAAAAATATAGAATAAGTGCTTCCTTCATCTGAAGTAATCAACCCAACCATGTAGCATCAATTCTCATCCCAAATGTAACATTTCAGCTAATATTGTTTAACAGCGACCCAGAGCACACTGAAGGTGCAAAAAACAGACTATAAATAAGATAGGGAGATCCTTTGCTTAAAGGAACAGTTCAGTGTAAAAATAAAAACTGGGTAAATTGATTATTTATGCAAAATAAAAAAAGTTTCTAATATAGTTAGGTAGTCTAAAATGTAATATCTAAAGACAGGAGTAAGTTGATGTCTAACAGAACCCAACTTCCTGCTTTTCAGCTCTCTCTGAGTCAGTCAGCGACTTGAAGGGGGGCACATGGGACATAACTGTTCAGTGAGTTTGCAATAGATCCTTAGCATTCAGCTCAGATTCAAAAGCAACAGTTATGATCCATGTCACTGATTGGTTACTGCCTGGAGATCAGTAGAAACCAAGAGAGCTGCAAAGCAGGAAGTAGTGTTATTATGTTAAATTTCCTGTCACCTCAGCATTTATATATTATGTTTTTGACTAGTTTTTATTTTTACACTGAAGAATTCCTTTAAAGGCAGGCATCATTTGTCAGTAATTTCAGTATATAAAATAAAGTATTTTTAGCTATGCCTCTCTTTAGGCTTTAGTGGACTTTAAAGGCCAAACAGGCATGGAAAGATTTTTTTTTTTACAAAATGTCAATATACCATGGAAATAGTTCTAATAATGGTATATCCACTATTTTCCTGTATGCAGGAAAAGGATGGTAGAGGAGCCAGACTTGCATATGTTGCTCCAACCATTCCAAGGCGTCTTGCAAGTACTTCAGATATTGAAGAAAAAGAAAACAGGTAACACTGCCCATTAACTGTTTTTGCAAATATATATTTATATTGTTGGGGTTTGCTAAAATGTGTTTTACTGGGGTAAAAGAGCCGTTTATTAGTAATTGTAATTCAATGTTTTACTTTATCCAGGTGAATGCCTATGGAGACATGCTTTTCTCATAATGGTTTAAACACATTTTATATTGAGCGGTCATTTCACCAACTACCAAAGCTAAGAAAAAAATCGCCTAGTAAATAATAATATATCCATAGTGCACTGAGACATAAAGTCTGCACTAGCTGTGATAAAGCAATGCATGCACATTAGCGATGAGCGGTAGCACGTTTTTTTGTTTGTGGCGAGAAGGTGCAGATGATGGAGCATTCCTTAATTTTAGGCTTTTTTTTCTAAATTGAAGTTTAAATTTTAATGTTCCTGTCACTGGTGTTTTGCAGCTGCATAATCCAAGTGCAGATTATAAACTGTTACAAATTGCTACATTTAGTTAATTGGATACATTTCTCAGGAGCACCTGAGGAATATTAGCATCTATTTATATTGCTTATTACAGTTACCTTTAATGAAACCCTAGGAATGTGGGGGGGGGGGGGGGGGAGAGAGAAAATGTATCACGTTACAGAGTTAGAGATCTCCTCCCAGAGCTGCATCAGAATTACATAGGAAGGTGAAAAATGACATTTCTCCAGTGTCAGCTTGGGGGACACAGGGACAGTGGGGTATAGCTGGTACCAGTAGGAGGAGGACACAACAATATGAATAATTAACTAGCTCCTCCTCCTCTGGCTATACCCCCCAGGCAGTCGGAGCCTAGTCAGTTTTTTGTTGTGTCCTCAGGAGGAGGACGTATCTACACACAGTCAGCTAGTCTGACAATTGGAGAGTAACCTCACCCCTACACAGAGTAGGTGGTAAAGGCATGACTTCTTCCTACGCGGGATGGTTGCTGGGGTACTCAGAGTGTGAATGCACACCAACCACCCAGTCAAACCTAACTTCTCCATTCCCTTCACAGGGGGAGAAATGACTGGGAGGCAGACTAGAGGGGACTGGAGGACTACAGATTGTGAGTTTCTCCCTCAGCTCGCGCCTTCCCTTCCCTCCCCCCCCTTCTCTTTAATGGGGATAGTTGTTGGCAGCCAGGCCGCAAAAGGGGGCACTATGAGGAAGCGCAGGGAGGGGAGATGCACATACCCGCTCGCTCCTGAGGTCTCTCCCACAGTAACAGAGACGGGAGCGGGGTGCTCACCTTCCAACATAAATGGCGGCAAATACTTATTGCACAAGTTCAGAGAAGGCGCGCCAACGGAAGTCGAGCTGACGAGTCTCGCAGCGCACTTCCGGGTTAACGAGCGCTCTATAGCAAGCTCGAGCTGGCGTATCTCCATACAGACTTCAGCAGTCGTGGTCCCAGCCCATTATAGAGCAGCACTTCGCTCTCTCCCTACTCTCTGCTACTCCCCCTACTGCAAGTTGGACGCAGAGTTCTGGTTACAAGGCCAATACAAGGCCAATCCTCACTAGTAAGTGGGTACCTTACATTACCTTGCATTACCATGTCTGAGGGGCCCAGCGATGCCCTCTTTTCCAGGGGGAGCTCATCAGCAATTGTAAAGTACCTGGCGTGTGCCAAGTGTCACAAACGTTTATTAAGGGGACACAGCTGCAAATCCACGGCTCTGGTTTCAGAATTACCAGGGCCTGCACACCCTCAGCCTGCACAAGATTCCCAGGCAAATACAGAGGCTACACCCTTAGACACTGCCTCCCAGTAGGCATCACAATTGGCAACGGGGATTCCCAAACTTGCTCTCTCTCTGGAGAAATAACTTGCACGTCTAGATAGTCCCAGACCTAAAGGACATAAATGGAGGGCACCTCCATCCTCCTCAGATGAAGTTAGTGAGGCCGAAGAACGTGATCAGTCACTTCTTCCTACAGACCCCATTCTTTCAGAAGGTGAATTATCGCTGAGTGATCAAGATGAGGAGGCGGCCCCTGTACATTCTTCAGAGCCAATAGATTCATTAATCTCATCGGTTCTAACCACTCTCCAACTTCAGGAATCTGAAACATCTTCCGAGTCAGCTAGCTCTTTTAAGAGACATAACAAGTCTTCACCCAAATTTCCTTCTCACACACAACTAGATCAGATCATTCAACAGGAGTGGGACAAGCCAGAGAGGCATTTTCAGCCGAATCGTAAGTTCCAAAAACTCTACCCATTCCCGGCCGAAGCGTCGGAGAAGTGGTCTACACGTCCTTCAGCGCCAGTATCTCGTCTTTCCAAAAACACCGCACTACCGGTCCCAGATGCATCATCCTTCAAGGATGCTATGGATAAGAAGATGGAGGGATTGCTACGCTCTGCCTTTTCCGCGGCAGGCACCTCACTACGAGCCGCACTAGCCACGGCCTGGGTTAGCAGAGCCATGCAGTCCTGGTCAGAGTCCTTGGTCGAAGGCCATCCAGGATGGGACACCCCGCCATGAATTGGCACGGTGGGCTTCACAGATAAAGGAGGCATCCAGCTATATTGGGAAGCTTCACTGGACTCGGTCCAGTTAATTAGTCAAACATCTGCACTAACAGTGGCCGCACGCTGATCACTCAGGCTGAAACTTTGGCCTGTCGACCTCTCTTCTAAGAAGTCACTTCCCTCAATACCCTTCAAGGGAAATCTTCTGTTTGGACCAGATCTCGACAAGATCATAAGTCAAGCTATGGGCGGTAAAAGCACTCTGCTCCCACAGCCCAAGGCTCAATCTTCTTTCCATAAGGGTAAGTTTTTTCGTGGCTCACAAAACAAGAGCACAAGATAGTCACCACCACGCCATCAATCTTCACATAGAGGCCGCTGGGGAGGCAAGGCCAGATTCTCATGGCAGTCCAAAAAGCCCCTCACCAAGGGTACAGACAAGTCCACCTCAGCATGATTATCCACTGCCACTTCCAGTTCATAGGGGTTCAAGATATTGTAACTCTAGGATATCACTTAGAGTTTGCGACCCATCCTCCTCGTCGTTTCTTTATCTCCAGATTTCCACAGGAACCAAAGAAGCACAGAGCATTCCAAGAGGTCATTCAAGACTTACTTCACAAGGAAGTAATCTTCCCAGTACCATCCAGGTTCAAGATGGAATCGCTACGCTCTATCATCGCAGCAATGACTCCAGGCGAGTTCATGGTATCTCTCGACATAAGGGACGCATATCTGCATATTCCCATTTTCCCTCCCCATCAGAAGTATTTGCGCTTTGCCTTCCAAAACCTCCACTTTCAATTCACGGCACTCCCCTTTGGTCTGACATCAGCCCGCCTGGTATTTACAAAGATCATGGCAGCGGCTACGGAAGTGATGCGCAGCAAGGGCATTTCAATTACTCCGTAGTTAGACAACCTTTTCATCAAAGCACCCTCGGCCCCACTAGCACAGAGGGCGCTATACCTGACCATGACAACACTCCAGGATCTGGATGGTGCCTCAATCTGGACAAATCCTCCCTTAACCCCAGTCAATCTATGATTTTTCTGGGAATGCATTTCAACATGTTATCACAGACAGTATCTTTCCCGCACGAGAAGATACTTCACCTACAGTCCCTCATCAGGTCCTTCTGAGCGAAGCGAGCCCACACGGCCTGATTCTGCATGAAAGTCCTAGGGGTGATGGTCTCAACAATAGAGGCAGTTCCTCTGGCTCAGTTCCACCTCAGAGATCTACAGTGGAACATACGATCAACCTGGAAGAAGTCACTTCTCCAGATACTTCACATTTCCAGAAGGACAAAATCATCTCTACTCTGGTGGCTACGGGTGAACAACCTCGCCAGAGGAAGACCACTCGGAAACCCACGGTGGTGCGTGCTAACAATGGATGCAAGCCTCTTTGGCTGGGGAGCCGTACTGGAGGGCAGAGCAGCTCAGGGCCTGTGGTCACCAGCAGAGAGTTGATTATCAATCAACACTCTAGAGATCCGGGTGATCCGCCTCAGCTTAAAACATTGGCAGAGGGATCTGACAGGACAAGCAGTCAAGATTCAATCCGACAACTCCATGTCAGTCTCCTACATAAACCACCAAGGGGGAACAAGAAGCAGAGGGGCTCTGAACGAGATCAAACACCTATTCAAGTAGGCGGAAGCCAACAAAATGCAGCTCTCCGCCATATACATTCCGGGAATCCAGAACTGGGAAGCAGACTTCTTAAGCAGACAGTCGCTAGATCCAGGAGAATGGTCTCTAAAGGAAGAAATATTCCACAACATAACGGCGAGATGGGGAGTACCAGAGGTGGACCTGGTCGCCACACATCAAAACCGAAAGATACCAAAATTCTTCGCCAGGTACCGGGATCCTCTAGCCTTAGGCGCGGATGCCTTAACATCAACTTCCAACTCGCTTACGCCTTTCCACCACTCCCTCTCATTCCCAGAATGATAAGAAAGCTCTGAGAAGACAACTCTCATTCTCATAGCCCCCAGATAGCGAAGGCGAACTTGGTTCTCCGATCTTCTCAACATGTCGATTAAGGAACCCTGGAGTCTTCCTCCGTTACCGGACCTCCTATCACAAGGTCCCATTCATCATCCACATCCCCAAAATCTCAACTTGACGGCGTGGCTCTTGAGACCCACATTCTAAAGAGAAAAGGTTTCTCTGATAGAGTTGTACAAACTATGATAACAGCCCGCAAACCAGTATCTGCTAGAACCTATCACAGGTTTTGGAACACATACAGGGGATGGTGTACACAGCATCACAGGGATTGTGAGGCCCTCTCCATCCCTAATCTCCTTGAATTCTTACAAGAAGGACTATCCTTAGGCTTATCTCTGGGGTCGCTAAAGTCACAAATTTCTGCACTATCCATCCTGTTCCAGAGGAGTTTGGCTCACCTCCCGGGGCAAGGGGTAGCTCACATAGCTCCACCAATTCATACACCTGCTCCCGCATGGGATCTCACAGTAGTATTGCGAGCTCTCCAAGGGCCACTGTTTGAGCCACTGGCATCAATCCCTCTATAGTGGCTTAAGCTGGCCATAGACGTAAAGATTTTTGAAAGATCCAGTGGTTATCGTGAGACCACGATTGTCTCAAAACGATCGTTTAAATGCCTGATGTGTCAATCAACTAAAAAGACCATTTCAAGAGATATTGCCAGCAAAACTGAAGGATCGCAGCCTGCTTGGCCCTGCAAACATAGGTAGATTGCATGGGGACCGATAAAGATTTTCTAACCTGGCCGATCAATCATCAGACCGATGTCGGACGAAAAATCGTAAGATGAACGATCGTTGGTATCCCACTAACCGCACAATAATTTGACAGATTGGTCGGACTTCCCAGAGATCGTTGCGTCTCTGGGGAGCTTTACCTGGAAAACTGTATTCCTAATGGCAATAGCTTCGGCTAGAAGAGTCTCAGAACTCGTTGCTCTTTCATGCAAGGCTCCTTTCCTTGTATTCCATCAGGACAGGGCGGTTCTTCATACAATACCCTCGTTTCTTCCAAAGGTTGTTTCGGCCTATCACCTCAACCAGGAAATCACCATACCTACCTTCTGCCCTTCACCTTCCAATCCTAAAGAAGTGGCCTTACACTCTCTGGTCCGAGCTCTCAAGTTCTACTTGCACAGGGTTCAAGATATCCGGAAGACAGATATCTTGATCGATATCCAGGGGGGGACCTCTACAGGGAACACCGGCTTCAAAGACTGCCATTTCCAGATATATAAAACAGACCATTCAACGAGCATACTCTGCAAGAGGTCAAACACCTCCTCAACACATCAGAGCACACTCCACCAGGAGGATGAACACTTCCTGGGCGTTCTAAAGCCAAGCTTCGGCTGAGCAGCTGTGCAAAGCAGCAGTGTGGACATCTATCCATTCCTTTGCAAAGTTCTACCATTTTGACACCTTTGCGACAGATGACACATGCTTCGGCAGGAAAATACTTCAAGCCGCAATGGTGACTTCCACGTAGGCCTATCCTGCCCACCCTAATTAAGGGGACAGCTTTGGTACGTCCCGGTGTCCCCCAAGCTGACACTGGAGAAAAGGAGATTTTGTGTACTCGCCGTTAAATCTCTTTCTCGCTTGGGGGATACAGGGCATCCCTCCCTGGATAGGGAGAAGTGGTCTACTATTCAAATCTTAAGACTTATTCAAGTTACGTTCTTGGTACTAGAGTTCTTTGGTACAAAACTGACTAGGCTCCGCCTGCCTGGGGGGTATAGCCGGCGGAGGAGGAGCTAGTTAATTATTCATATTGTTGTGTCCTCCTCCTACTGGTACCAGCTATACCCCACTTTTGCTGTGTCCCCCAAGCGACTGAAGAGAAAGAGATTTAACGGTGAGTACACAAAATCTCCTTTTTAAACTTCAAAAGAAAAGTAATTCAGAAAGTCTTTTTCTGATGAAACAGCCCCTTTAAAATCTAGTTTTCATAGAATGGGAAGAAAAACAGGAAAAAAAAATCCTTGATCCAGTGCTGTAACATCAAAGAGAAGCTTTGAAGGAGTTTGTCTACTTTTGTAACAACCAATACTCCCTCTTGCAAAATTGTGGAATTTTAGATCTCTTCCTGTCCTGACCTTGCCATCCCCTATATACCGAATCTCATCCACTGTTTTGGTAAGCCTGAGCATTCATGTCTTTGAGTCTGTACAATCCCACTTAAATAAGGGAGAACTGGAAGGTACGTTAAAATGGACAGACAAACACTACTTTTGTTAATATTTATTCGCAATGTCCATATTTGTCTATATGTCTATTATTGGATTACAGCTGGCTTATATTTACAAGTAATAATTGGTGGTCTTAGAATTTGAATACCATATAGTTCTTCAATGGGACTGCTGTTCTGCATTATTTTAATAAAAACCTAGGTACCTTGCTGAACCATCCAGTAATACATAGCAGTCCGTAAGTAATGTAATGCACTTTGATTACTACACTGGTGCAGAACAGGGCCTACATTAAAAAGAGGGGATTGTGTACTATTCTGTGTGGACCACAATAAAATTGTTTTTTTTTTTTTTCTAGAGAATCATCTTTAGGCTTTTTACGTGGCAGCAGCTCTTATACAAGACGAAAATGGGATGAGGATTTCAAGAAAAACACTTCTGTTAATGAACTACTAAACACGAGTTATCAGAGAAGGTACAACCATTTGTTTCAAATGTATTCCACTTGAGTTTAATACAGTAAATATGTTACATATTGTTATGTACTGTATTACTTAGAATACTATTGCAGAGTGTTTCATTAAAGGGAAACGGTCATGGGTTTTTTTTTTTTTTAAACGCATCAGTTAATAGTGCTGCTCCAGTAGACTTCTGCACTGAAATCCGTTTCTTAAAAGAGCAAACAGATTTTTTTATATTAAATTTTGAAATCTGACATGGGGCTAGCCATTTTGTCAATTTCCCAGCTGCCCCGGTCATTTGACTTGTGCCAGCACTTTAGGAGGGAACTGCTTTCTGGCAGGCTGTTGTTTTTCCTTCTCAATGTAACTGAATAGTATGCAGTGGGACATGGGCTTTACTATTGAGTGCTGTTCTTAGATCTACCAGGCAGATGTTATCTTGTGTTGGGGAGCTGTTATCTGGTTACCTTCTCATTCTTCTTTTGTTAGGCTGCTGGGTGGGGGAAAGGGATGGGGTGATAGCACTCCAACTTGCAGTACAGCAGTAAATAGTGATTGAAGTTTATCAGAGCACAAGTCACATGACTTGTTGCTGCTGGGAAATTGACAATATGTCCAGCCCCATGTCGGATTTCAAAATGAAATATGAAAAATCTGTTTGCTCTTTTGAGAAATTGATTTTAATGCAGAATTACTCTGGAACAGCACTATTAACTGATGCATTTATTTGTGCAGCAGTAGTCTGTTGGCATGAGAACCTCTAACCGACAAGGTTCAGAAGAGCGTCACATTGGCAAAACAGTCAGGTTTGGGAATTACTTAGAAAAGTAGACCTAACGACAAAACATGGTTGGCATGACCTATAGGCAACTTTTAATGAACGTTAATATTTTTTTAGTGCCATTATCACTTTAAACTCTTAGTTATAAAGTTTAAAGATACACTTTTTTACCCTTAAAACATGAAGGCAACTTAAGGATTCAATCCAGTTAGTATTTGTTCAGTTTGTTAACCTTTGGGTGGTTGTCTTGAACCCAAAAATCTGGAATTTGATGCATGTAATGATATCAAACATTTAAAGTATTTGAGTAATACTGTTATAATCAAAAACACAATGTTCATCCAATTGATTTTGTTAATGAGATCCATTTTTATTCATGTATGCTTTACTGCACTTAATTTGATCTTAAACCTGATCGGATGCAGTGTCCGTATGCCTACCGTATAATAATCTGTGTATTGCATCTGCAAGTAAAATTGTATACTACGCCCTAATGCTGGCCATACACAGGCTGAAAATAGGCCACTTGGACAAGAGCTGCATTGGCAGCTCAAAGTGTATATATCCAGGAAAGATATGCTCCAAGGAGCACATTTTTAGATTTATGGCCAGGTTGAAGGGGTTGTTTTTTTTTTTTTTTTGTTTTAAATATCACTCCAATTTGCAGTAAAGATTGACAAGTTTGAGAGCACAGTAAAATGGTTGCAGGCACCTGGGAAAAGGATATCATGTCTAGCCCCACGTCAAATTTTAAAATTCAGCATAAAGAAAATGTTTTTAAATTTTAGTGCAGGATTCTGATGCAACAACTGATGTTTTTCTGCGACAGTGTTTAGTTGATAATACATTGATACAGTTTTTGCATACCTTCTAAAAAGAAATCCAAGGATACTGTTTTTATGGGCTCAAGGTAGACATCCAAGTTTGCTAAACTGTGTTTACACTTTCTTTAATTCTGTGTTTTCTCAGTTCATCATTTGGCCGACGGCAAGATGATCTTGTTTCAAGTATACCTCCAGGGTCTACAGCAACTGTTACCTCTAGTGGGCTTGCCCGAAGTTATTCTAGCACCATTAATAGTGGCAGATCTACAGTGGGGTCTTCTTCAGGCTTACCTAGCAGGTAGATGATCTACCATACATATAAAAATGTATTCCGTGAATGTATAACATGCAATCTGGTATTTTCAGTTTCCTGATGTGCGGAAGGTGAATTGTGTTTTTGCTCAATGGACAGCCACCGAGCCATGGAAATAGCAGTCCCACTGAATCTGTATCAGCAGGTTCATAAATCTAAAAAGTTAAACGTTCCACACAGCTCCAGTATCTGGAACCCAACCCATGTGTATCGTTTGAGCACTAGGATATGCAGTGAATACGCTTCTGCCCTGTCAGTAGCCCATATGGATGCACAAGTCTTAAACAAGACTTCCCTATCATAACATTTTCTCTCATAGAAGATTCCAATATTGTAGTTTTACTACTACTACTACTACTGATAGTTGACAACTGGCCAGCTCTTAAAACACACTATGAATGGTTTGGATTTTCTACACTAAAGGTTTGTGGAGCGCAGTCCTATTGTCTGTGTGTGAGCGCTAATAACAGTACCAACATCCAACACCGCATGCCTTAAATATGCCCACTTTTCTTAGATGGATGCTGGTTGTAATATACATGGTGACTGCAAGGGTGAATTATAGTAATTATGTCCAGGAGGGTGTACAGTCCTTTGGATGATACGGTGATTCAATTACTGTTCACGCTTACTATTGCTCATGCACTGTATAATATTTTTAGCCAATACAATTCATTCAAAGCTAATAAATGATGAGATGTGTTATGCACAGGAAGACGGTTTAAGGTAACCGTCAACTACTGAGGCCAAAATGTTTATTGCAGTAGTGACAGAACAGGGATTAATTTTAAGTTACACATCCCATTTAAAATTGCACACTTAAACCTGCGGTGGTGGTGGTGTTAATTTTTGATTTTACAGTAAACGGTTATGTTAGATATTATGATGGAAAAGGATTATGATTTATGGAAAAATGTTCTTTCTGTTTTCTTATTTTTTTCTTCTAAAGTTTTAGTACCTCAAATCGTTTTTGGGCTGATGATGGTTCTGAAAAGGATAAGGATGCCGTCTCTACTGCAATCACTGTTCCTGTTGCACCAACCATTGTAAATACAACTTCTACTTCCACAACAATGACTACAACATCTACTGGAACTGTCCCATCCTCAACAGAAGGCAGAGAAAGACGCAGGTTTGTACATAATTGGATAAATTAAATAAGTGCTTATTTACATTAATTATACTCAGATTTTATGTATACTGTGCATTTGGTAGAATTATTTCCATTTTTTACTGTTCTGTCTATTTAACAAGCATTTTTAGGAAATGTACCTATGTACTTGATCAGAACCTTATAACCATCAGCAACGTTCATATCACATAATTATGTGCCAAATCACAAATGATGCATGCCCTATTTATTTTTATTTATGAGACGGTGAGCAGGGACCTTGATTCTTGGTTGGCAGTAGATGTGATTTACTTAGACTTCGCTTAAGCATTTGATACAGTGCCACAAGGAAGGTTACTGGTTAAATTAAGGAATGTTGGGCTGGAACATAGTATGTGTAACTAGATAGAGAACTGGCTAAAAGATAGACTACAAAGTGTGGTGGTAAATGGAACATTTTCTAATTGGACCAGTGTTGTTAGTGGGGTACAGCTGGGCTCTGTATTGGGTCTCTTTCTTTTCAACTTATTTATTAATGACCTGGATGTGGGCATTGAAAGTAAGGTTTCTATTTTTGCAGATGATACTAAATTGTTCAGAACTATAGGTTCCATGCTGGATGCTGCCACTCTGCAGAGTGATTTGTCTAAGTTTGGAAACTGGGCAGCAAACTGGAAGACAAAGTTCAATATTGATAAATGCAAGGTTGTGCATGGGGTATACATGAGCTGGAGAGAGTGCAGAGACACACAACTAAACTGGTTAGAGGGATGGAAGGATTAAATTATAAGGGTAGACTGTCCAGGTTGGGTTTGTTTACTTTGGGGATAAAAGCTGCTTGCGAGGGGACATGATTACACTAGAGGACATTATAGAAAAATAGCGAGGGGCCTTTTTACCCATAAAGAGGATCATTGCACCAGAGGCCACCCCTTCAGACTAGAAGAAAAGGACTTTCATTTGAAGCAGCATAGGTGGTTCTTCACAATGAGGACAGTGAGGTTGCTGGGTGATGATGTGATGGCTGATTCTGTTAATGCTTTTGAGAGGTGTTTAGATGATTTCTTGGACAGGCAAAATATCAAAGGCTATTGTGATGTATGTTGTGTGTATGGATGCTGGGTTTTCATTTGGAGGGTTTGAAATTGATGGACTTTCGTCGTTTTTCAACCCAATTTAACTATGTAACTGTAAATAGTGTTAAATGAGTGCTAAGAGAGTTAGGCTACAACTATTCTTTTCAGCTCCTCTACCAGACATTTAGCAGTGGAATCTGCTACTCTGAAGGTGACCCCAGTAGCTACTTTCTGCTTATTTACTTAACATTCTCTGACCTGCTGTCAACTGAACTTGGGAACTCGCAATATATACTGTATGTACAGTGATACATTTACAATGCAAGTCTGATTAGTATTTCACTCGTATTCATTTGACAGGCCTTCTTTATGACCTAAAGGAAAAAATTAGTAGCAGAGCTCATTGTTTTTGTACTTTTTTTTTCTCTGTTCCACCCATAAGTGAACTTTTTTTTTTATTTAAATGAATAAAGCACTGCTTGCATTCAGCTGTGCTGTATTCATGTGTGTGCACATGGCTTTGCTTTGATGCCCTCTAGTATGTGCCTTATTCAAGCACACAACTTAGAAGCTGGCAGAGGGTACACAGTGCTACGAACCCCTTTATTAATTCATGCCTATGTGTTAAATGGATACAGTCATGGGAAAACATGTTTTTTTTTTCCAAAACACATCAGTTAATAGTGCTACTCAAACAGACAGAGAAAAGCAAGCGCCGCGTGTGAATAGGCGCAGGCGATTATTCATTAAAGACGCTGGAAGGCAGGGGGAAGTCGTTCGGGGAGATTTGTCGCCCCAAAGAAGAGGCGGTTAGTCGCCAGGCGACAAATCTCCTCGAATCTTCCCATCTGGCCTTATCCTAAAGAGTGACTGTAGTTTATCAGTGCACATGACTGGGGCAGCTGGGAAACGGACAGTATGTCCAGTCCTATGTCCAATTTCAAAATTGGATATAAAATAATCTGCTCTTTTGAAAAATGGATTTCAGTGCAGAATTCTGCTGGAGCAGCACTATTAACTTATACTTTTAAAAAAATAAAAAAACATTTTCCCATGATGCATCCCTTTAAGTACAGGACTGCCTTGATCTGGAT
Source organism: Xenopus borealis (assembly GCA_024363595.1). NCBI lineage: Eukaryota > Metazoa > Chordata > Amphibia > Anura > Pipidae > Xenopus > Xenopus borealis. The sequence continues at coordinate 77,154,198 of CM044436.1, forward strand.
TTTTAATCTGTGCATTTTACAGATTGCTGAAATTAAGCACTAAGTGGCCCTATGAGCATGGTCCCAAGGGGCCACTTTGTTCTCTTGCCCCAAGACAATGTTAAAAGAGCCTTATCATGTCCTAGAAAATAGTGAGTAAAGAATCCAATGTTTGTTTTCATGATTTCCAGTGATTTAGTGTCCCAAAATTGGCACAGGGCACTCTGTAACATACATTAGTTCAGAGCTTTCTGGATAATGGCTTGCCAAAAACCCCACATCTGTACCACAAAAAGATTGTTTAGAGCTTTCTGGGTAACTGGGTGTTTCTGTATACTACCTCCCGTACTATTGTTGAACCTCTTGCCTGGTACTGTTAGTTCATTATATAGAATACAACATTTTTTACCATATTCTTTCTTTAGGAGGACTTTCTCCAAGAAAGTAGGAAATATAATATTAAATATTTTATTGTGATCCTAGGTCATATCTCACTCCAGTTCGTGATGAGGAGTCTGAATCCCAAAGAAAGGCTCGGTCAAGACAAGCCAGGCAGTCGAGGAGATCCACACAGGTAGGTGTGACATTAATAGTTTACAGTTTAGAATTCTTGAATTTATTTTTTGGTCATTACACCAACCTTCTCCGCAGATTTGAGAATGTTTAAATGTATCTGCCCCTTACTACTAACCTGCGCAGGCAGCACCATGGCATTATGTATATATCCAGTGGGATCCTGTCACTGCTTTGTATGATTCTTATGCTACTTCTCTAACACGCCAATCTCAAACCGCAGAAACATATGTTTCAGTTTTGTTTTTTAAAAGAGAGATTAAATATTTACATGCATGGATTATAAATTAGATTTGTCAACCAAAAATGTCTGTTTAGATCTCGCATCCCATACTTCCTATTTTGCACAATTTATGGCAGCTCAGAAAAAAGGCTTACTGCTTCATTTTCGAATTATTGGGAGCATTGGCATTGTCCAGGTGATTTCCATAAAAGATCATTTTGCTAGTTTCCCAGACTCAAAATAATGCAGTAGTCATAATGCTCAAATATACCTTGTTTGTCAAGCCCAAGGCGATGTCATGCTACTTTTCTTTTCATTTTTATTTCTTTTCATTTTTGTGCTGATGGAAGACTGCAAATATGTCAGCAACTATTTGTGCAGTTGGTGATTTTGGAGATTCAAGGTATTGGCCTATAAGGCATTTTGGTGACAGTTGACGAAACTGCTGGGAGCTCTTCAATCCTTTTTCTTTAAATGACAAAAGTGAAAGCTGCTGTAAGTAGCCCTCATCCTGCAGTTGTCTAGCAGGTCTTTAGTCATAACTAATGCCAGAACCATGACAAAAAATGGATTCGGTGCTGCCCAAAATATTGCCATGATCAACTAAGCAGTTTAGGATATCATTGTTAAATGATGCTTTCAAATTGAACTTCTATTAGAGTTGGGTAAACTGGTCTTCCAGATATGGTGATTTATACATTTGTTATTGCTTTTTTTCATAGGGTGTTACATTAACTGACCTGCAAGAGGCAGAAAAAACAATTGGCAGAACTCGCCCAACTCAAACTAGGGAGCAAGAGAATGAAGAGAGAGAGAAACAGGATAAAGAAAAACAAGAAGACAAGAAAGAATTTGAAACTAGAACTGATGACTTCAGACAAAGATATCAGCGTAGTTCAGAAGAGGTAACTTTGTGCAAATATCGAGGATTATTGCCACTTTTCTTTTTTTTTTGATGGTGTGTGTCACACAAAATTACATTTATTCAAGCTCAGCACTGGTGATTCCCAAAGAAAACCATCAACCATTTTCATTTCTTATAGGCTGTTTTGTAGGTTTTTTTTTAAAGCATAGGTAAATGAAAGAAATTAAAATTTTCAACATTTTCAACAATCAATTTCTTGATTAACCAGTGACACTCACCTGTCATGTAATCTACGTTGATATGGGCATGACTGGGGATTTTCTGCATTGTTAATTGTGAGCCAAATTAGCTAATTTTATTTTATTCTTCTTGAACAGACTTCACAGCGATATAGGCCTTCATTAGCTGCTAGTACTACTCCATCAACGATTTCCCTGTCCTCCTCCAGTAGTTCAATTTATACATCAAGTCAACTAAACCGGCCGAATAGCCTAACTGGCATATCCTCTTCCTACTCAAATTTGTCGAGGATTTCATCTAAAGACAAGCTGGGTATGTAAATAGTAACTGTACAAAAGTTTCACACTATGTGGTATTTGATTACCACTATGAATTCTCTAAAAAATGACACATTCTGACAAAATTATGGAATGTTAACCTAGCATTCTGGATAATATATCCTATACCCTTCATGCCCTTATTTTCAAAGTTGCTACATGAATTTCAGCTTTCACCTTCACTTTCATTTTTTTTTTTCTTTAACAGATGGTGAAAATAAAGAAGAGGATAAAGAATCTGAAGATAAATCTCAGCCTAAATCCATCAGAGAAAGACGGCGACCAAGGGAAAAAAGACGGTCTACAGGTGTTTCATATTGGACACAGGATGTAAGTTCAGAACTCACATTATTTGGAAGTTTTATCTATCCATTGCTCATGCAGAACATGGAAGATAGCAGCATAAACCTGACCTAAAGGAGATATCACTGCATATATGCGGATAGCTTAAGAATCCGTGCATGCAAGTAGATTCACTTGCCTTTGAACTACAGAAGCATCTTAATTTTGTTATCTAATGATTCTAACAAGTCCCTTGGTGACGATATCTAGTTAAAGCTGACTGATAAAACTGCTAAATGTATAGCTGTTATAGGAGTAGTCCACATTCGCAAAACCAAACCAATATAAACCAAAATATAATACATTTACAATTGACGCTGTATTTTAGGAAGCACAGAGAGTCTCTAAAACAGAGGTTCATGTGCTGCCACTCTACTGCATGTGGATATCGGCAGGACTTGGCAGTTGTGCTGCCACTGTTTCTTTTCAGTGCAACCATCAGACTATGAAACACAGGCACTTCTGGACCATACTGCTGCTGCTGCTTGCTAGTCACTGAAACCGTTCTGTCTTAACAGGAATGAGTTCCACTCTGCTTAGATCTTTTAATTTGTTCAGTCTCTGCTTAAAAATGCTCTCTGCCTAAAAGCAAGGAGAGCCTTGCTTGTGATAAGTTTGCCAATTGTTGCAGGGGACACTGGCATGTCATTCTTTAAATCAGGGTTCCCCAACTGCCAGCCCGTGGCCCACAACCGGGCCGCGGACAGTCCTGAACTGGGCCGCCAAAATTAATAAGGCCGTATTGGATGACCCAACTCCCAACCCCTCTGGTCCTTGCAAATAAATTTGCCACTGTACCAGTCCCTGGACCAAAAAAGGTTGGGGACCCCTGCTTTAAATGTTGTTTATGCTGTTCGTGCTTTCATATGCTGTGCATCAAAGTGCAGTTTAAAGTTGTGGATCATTGTGCCTTTTGATGCACTGACCCTGTAAGACATGTCAAACGTAAGGAAATTACTTCCAGTGTTTGGATTATCACTGTAAAATGAATTGCATATACTTGTCATCAACTCACAGGCTTAAAACAGAGTAGTTACAATCTCCTCTAGTCATAATTCTTTAACCGTTTATAATTTTGTTTTTCAAACAATCCGTATTTGTCTTAATGGCTTTAATTATGTATATGGTATGTCTCCTAATGCAAAAAAGCAGGCATATCTTAAGTACTACTTATTTAGAATGAATATTATTTTTCCAACTGATCAATGGGCACCTCATATTCTTGTTTTTAATTTGGTCTTCTGCTTCATTTTAATTATTTTAAATGTAATTGAAATCCCCTTGGTTATTCAACAACAGAGTGATGAAAATGAGCAAGATCATCAGTCTGATACAGATGAAGGCACAAACAAGAAAGAGAATCAGGTACATTCAAACCACTGAATATTATGGAGTGTTTGCAAAACAGGTTTTTTTTGTATACTAGGATGGTTATTTCTTATTCTAGTGCTCAGAGCAGACAAATTTTTATCAGGCGTCCATTCCATACATTATAATGAAATTAGCTCCTGCATTCTACACAGTCAATTTGCATGCTTAAAGCGCCAGTATAAACCTATATACACCTTTTTGCAACTTTAACAAAATAGATTAAGGGGCAAATTTACAAAATTCACGTGAATGGATCGAAGTTCGATCGAATACTGATCGTATGATTTTTTCGGAGGATCGAAAATGCAAATTTGCCCTCTTCGATCATCGAATACCGAATATTCGAATTATCGAATGATCGGATATTCGATGATTCGACCATTCAATGATCGAAGGATTTTAAATTTAAATTTGCTTTGAATGCCTACTTTGCCTGATTGAACCTACTGAATACCAATAGAAGCCTATGGGAACCCCCCCCCCCCCATAGGCTTATTTTGCTAAGACCGGCCTGAATACCATTCGTACGATCAAACGCCTCGATCATACGAATTTCTCGGAGGCTCGAAGGCAAACGTAAGATTTTTTTTTGTGAAATCGAATGACCAGTATTTGATCGTACGATTTCATCGAGAAATCGAATATCGAGGAAAAATATGGCCTAAAACTATTCGATAAGCATTCGATAGTCGAATGCTTATCGAATTTCGAAGAGATTTGAGGGATTTTGGGTGAATTTTTGTAAATTTGCCCCTAAACGTAAACATTATAACGCAGATTGGACTTGTGTTCTATCAAAAATAAATCGAACAGTAGAAGTTATGGTTTCTTTGTTTGCCCTGTTTAACACAAGAAATAAAAGATTTTAATAAAGCAAAGTTTGTCCATTCATAATCAATAGGCAAATGTGCACCTGTGTAGTATCCCATAGCAACAAACCAGTGCTTGGCTTTTTTTACAGCCAGCTGCAGTTTGAACACTGAAAGCATTTGTCTGGTTGCTATTGGTTACGGCTCAGGAGCAATTGTCATCTGAGCTTCATAAAAAGCTGTTATTAACTAAAACTAGTGAGTTCCAGCTATTTACTTGCATTTAAACTGTTACATAGTTGAACATTTGGGTCACTGACCAATGCACAAAAACATTTTCAGAAGATATATAAGTTGGTAATAATATTGCTCAACTCTGCACGCTAACAACTACAGAAGAGAGGAGAGGGTTTGTACATGCACTGAAATAACATGGGAATCTGCCAGCATAGGTTTGAACCTTAATCCAGGTAGATGAGCCAGGATTTAATGAGAAAAAAAGCTATTTTAGACAACCACAACATTTTGTGTATGGCCATATTTAGGCATTACAATGTTTTAATCTGTTAAATGAATTGTTCAGTATCAAAATAAAAATTAGACTGTGTAAAATGTTTTCAATATAGTTAGTTAGATCTGTAATCTATAAAGGCTGAAGTGACTGAATATCTTGCATAATAGCCAGAGCTCATCTTTTCAGCTTTCTTGGATTCTACTGATTGGTTGCCAGGCAGTAATCAATCAGTGACTTGGGGGGCTGGGCACATGGGTCATAACTGTTGCTTTTGAATCTGAGCTGAATGCAGAGGATCGATTGCAAACTCAATGTTCCATGTGGCCCCCTTATAGTCACTGATGAAAGTAGTGTTCTGTTATGTTAAACATCCAGTCACTCCAGCCTTTATACATTACATTTTACATGATATCCATAGGGAATGTTAATACTTGCATAGCATATTCGAGCAAATAAGTTTATACATTTTTATCACATTTACACCGTGAGTGCCTATGTGTCACCTGCTCTTTCCATTTAACTGGTATATTCTCTCTACTTTTTTTTTTAGACGGACACATTTTCAAGGTAAGCCTATAATATATAAACATTTTAATGCCATTTTTATTTAGATATTTGCAATATATATATATATTTCCACATACAGCTGCAATTATCTATAGTACCTGGGATTTTCCTGATAAGATATTTCTGTAATTTGAATCTTCATACCTGAAGTCTACTAGAAAATCATATAAACAATCAATAAAAACCCAATACCCTGGTTTTGCTTCCAATAAGGACTAATTATATCTTAGTTGGGAACAAGGTACTATTATTACTACAGAGAGAAAGTAAATCTTTTTTAAAAATAAGGATTATTTGGAAAAAATTTAATCTATTGGAGATGGGCTTTCTGCATAGCAGGTTTCCAGATAATGGATCCCATAACTGTATGTGTGTGTGTGCCTGTCCAAACTATTGTATTTATTAGTGAGAAAGGCTAGAGTGCTAGCCAAAACGTTAGGTGTTTTTGCAACCTGGAATTAAAATGGATTGTTTGAGAATTTGTACTGTTTCATGTATAGAAAATGCCTACAACTTTTTTGACTTTTTTTTTTTTATATTGTGAAGCATACAACAAATAGGACAAATAACAGAAATCTTCAGCAGTCATGCATAACTGTCCCCCCCCCCCCCCCCCCACAGTCAGTACTTTGTGGAGCCACCTTTTGCTCAATTACAGCTGCAAGTAATTGAGCTTGAGTAAAATGAGCTTGCCATTGGGATTTTTGCCAATTCCTCAAGGCAAAACTGCTTCAGCTTCTTCATGTTAGATGGTTTTTGCCATCCCTGTAATTGGCACAATCCAGCTTTCCTTTGACTCTGACCACTTTCCCAGTCAGTGCTGCTGAAAAACATCTCCAAAGCATGATGCCATCATCACCGTGTTTCACTGTGGTGATAGTGTTGTTGGGTTAATGGCAATCAATAAAGCCCAGCTTATTGTGGTACTATGGACATATACTCTAGTCTCTGCTGTGGAACTCTGCAACTCCTTCAGGGTTACCTTTGGTCTCTGTGCTGCCTCTCTGATTTTTTTCAATTTCACCATCTTTGATTATTTTCTGCAGATCCATCACATACAATAAGATTAAGAAACATTTAAATTACAGGTTGGAATTCAACCAAACAGGTAAAAAGCCAAGGGGGTGAATACTTTTGCAAGGCACTGTATGTAGTTTTAGTTGCTGTAGACAGATTCTAAGACAGCTTAATAGAAGTGTATTGTGTTTTTACACACTTCTATAAATATGCTTTTACGTTTGCTTGTAGCATTAAATGTTTAAATTCTTTTTTTCTCCTTACAGGTACACCACTGGTCCTACTTCTGCAATATCTACTGACCGATATGATTCAATTATCGGCCAATCTGGAACATCTAGTTACTGGGAAAGAAGACTTCACAGTAGACTAGACAGAGAAGATTTAACAGATTATAAAAAGGTATATTGTAATTTACAAGCAAAGTTCCCTCTAATTCATTTTAAACTTGTGTCCAGTTTTTAAAAATAGAATTAAAGAGATACTGACACCTGAAATTATACTCTTTTTGTCAGTGTCAGAGAGTCAGGCTTAGGAAATTAAACTAACAATTATATACAAAAACAAAGCTCTCGGCAAAAAAAATGATCGTGATCTATAGGTAACATGTAACGCACATTCATATGTTAAAATTCATTTTTTTTGTGTCAGAATCACTTTAATACAAAATATTGTGTTTCCCCCCATTTTATATTGAAACTAAATAAGTACAGAGTTGCTTTACCTTGTGTCTCTATTAAATGTTGGGATATTGCTTGTACATGTAAGCATGGCTTTCTTTCAGTCTGTGGATATTTGTGTAGGAAATAAAACATTTATTTCTACAAGTTCAGATAGTGTTTATGCAACTTTCCTATATAAGCCTAGCTAAATGTGTATGTTCCCTTTAAATCCATAATAGCCTAAATGTGAAACATTTTAAAATGAATGTGCCGACTTCACCACCTGATTGAAACAGAGGCCTAACCTTGTGTTATGAGATTTGTGTTATAACGATGTTGACATAACTGAATTTCCATTATTTAAAGGGGTGTTGGACTTGTTCTAAGCAACATTTTTGTCTTTAGTACTGGCTGGGATTCATCTGAATTCTGAACATAAGCTTGGATTTAGTTCATCCGTGTTTTATTCTTTTAAGTCATACTGTACCCCTATTTTGGTATTCTAACTTTAATAATGGAATGCTGGACAATTTTCAGTAGCTACTTACATGAATATTCATTGTGGCATATATTGACAAATATGGAAAATATTTTTCTCATTTTCAAGCTATATGAACAGATCATAGCAGAAAATGAAAAACTAAAAGCCCAGTTGCACGATTCTAACTTGGAACTGACGGAGCTAAAGTTGCAGCTTGAAAAGGCAACTCAGGTAAACTGATTATTATTGTTTAATCACCACTGCATGTTTGTACCTCCCTGATTTAAAATCTACTGGGGCCATTAAGTAGTACAAATCCAATCTCCCTTCAAATTGTGAGCCCATGCAGTCTATAAAACCACCATTTTCATTTAGTGGCTAAAAATACTATGAGCTGTTTTTGGTGTTTGTTTCTACAGAGTGCTCTAAAGTGCCTAGCACTAGTAGCATTAGGCCTTACAAACTGGAGCAGGTCTCTGCACTCACAAGAGGAAGTGCAATATCACAGTCCCGATAGCTGTCTTGTAATGCTTTGCCTCCTAATTTGACTTTTTTGATTTGCCGTTACATAAACATGAAGCATTAATGCTCTCTAAGATAAACAACTGGCTCAGCTTTGGTCAAACTTTTTGTCAGCTATAAAAGATTTGACTGTGCTAATGCAAGCTCCATATGCCTGTGTAGTGAAGGCTCTGGTTATATTTGTAGAGATTAGCCAGGTTATAGGATACCTGTAAATTCCTAGTCTCCATTTTACTGTAGAGTACCTCTAATCTCTAAGACCCTGTGTTGTAATACGAGAGCTGAATGTAGAAAAGACTGCATAGCCATAATCCTACTCAAATGACACTCTGAAGATATTTTTTTAATCCACTGTTTGCATGCAAAATTACTGTCTAAAATGTCTCAGTTGTAGTTCCATTGTAAAATAAGTATTATGCTACTCTGTTTTAGCGTCAAGAACGATTTGCAGACCGATCACTTTTAGAAATTGAAAAAAGGGTATGTTTGTACAAGCTTTTTAACTTTTTTGTTGTTGCTGCTCTCTTGCCTTTTTAGTTTAAAAATTGAATATTTATACAAACAAAAGTAATAAAAGAAATTCATAGTGATTACTTATTCTAGATGAAAAATCCGCATCTCCGCAGTCATATATAGTTGCGTTCAGAATAATCAACTAACCTGATTAATCACACTGCTTTTGGTAGAATTCTATTTCTGCTTGGCAAATAATTTACTAGTAGGTGCAGAAGAGTAATCGAAAACCATCAGTCATAACATACATGCTGCTGATTCTGTGTTATTGAATCATCAATTGAAGCGTGTTCAAAATAATAGCAGTGTGCAAAAATAATAGCTTGTTCAAAATAATATAGCTGTGTGAAGTAAATTAGTGTGGTCATTCATTCTGTGAAAAATCAGGTGTCCATTATGGCCCTTATTAAAGGAAGGAAGCAAATGATGTGCATGCTGGTTATAGTGCATTTCTCTCAGACAGGACAGCAAACTTAGATTAAAAAGTTGATTGGAGCTGGGAAAACATAAGGAATTGCCGAAATGATAGGCTCCTCACCTAAACTTATCTCGGAAAGAAAAAACCTGAAAGACCTGGAAGAAAATCAGAAACTACCATTCCTATGGATAGAAGAACGGTCAAAAATGGCAAATACTCGGCCAATGATCAGCTACAGGAAGATCAAAGAAGGTCTAAAGTTACCTGTGAGTTCTGTTAGAAATAAAATATGCCTACATGAAGCCAAGCTATCGGCAAGAAGCCCCTGCAAAGTCCCATTGTTGGAAAATGACGTGCTGAAGAGGGTACCATTTGCCAAAGACATATTGACTGACCTAAAGAGAAATGGTGCAACCTTTTGTGGACTGATGATTGTTCTTTTGGCTCCAGGGCCCACAGACCATTTGTCAGATGACTACAAACACTGAATGCCACAGTCACAGCACATTGTGAAAACAGTGAAGCATGGTGGCACAAGCATCATGATATGCAGTGATTGTCAAACTATGGTATTGGACCAATTTATCACATACCAAGGATCATTTCAATACATCAAAAAGTTTTCAATACATTCAGTTTCAATACATCAAAATACATAAAGAGGCCATGCTAAGGGTCATGCTAAAGAGTATAATGCCCTTGAAATGGGTGTTTCAACAAGACAACGACTACAAGCACATCATTAAACGAGCAACATCTTGGTTCCAGACTAACAAGATTGATGTTATGGAGTGGCCAGTGCAATCCCTGGACATTAATACAATAGCAAACTTGTGGGGTGACCTAAAGAATGCTGTCTTGTCTGATTACTTGCAGTTAAAAAAAAACAAAAAAAAACTAGAATTGAATTGTAATAATATCCAAAGCATGGGCCAAAATTTAGAAATGTAAGCAAGGTAAAACCAAAACGAATGGGACTAGACATAATGTCAGTTCCCCAGGTGCCCCCAGTCATGTGACTTGAGCTCTGATGAACTGTACCCCCCCCCCCCCCCCCCCCCCAACAGCCCATCAGCAGAATAGTACAGTAACCAGATAACGGCTCCCTGGTAGTACAGTATTCAGTAGTAAGAATCCATATCCTACTGGGACTTCTTCAGGTACATTGAGTATAATAAAAAATAGCCTGCAAGAAAGCAGTTCCATAAGGCAGCACTGGATCTTTCTGAAAGCACATAACCAGGCAAAATGACCTGAGATGGCTGCTCACACACCAATATTACAACTAAAAAATACACTTGTGTTAGGCATGACATTTTACATGGGAGAGTGAATTATTTTGCAGTGTAAACAGTGTAATTTAGAAATTAAAACTATACCATAGCAATCATGACATAATCCCTTTAAAGTTATGCAAGGCGATGTATATAGCTAGTCCAGGCCTGCTTGATGGCTAATGAATTGCATGCTCTCACAATATAGCTTTATACTGGAAACAATAAGAACATAACATTTAACAAAGCAGCTTTTTTAAACTTGTTTGTAATGTTTCCATTGTTTTTTAAATCAGGAAAGGAGAGCTCTAGAAAGACGGATATCTGAAATGGAAGAAGAACTTAAAGTAAGTATTTGTAGTTTCAGAGGGTCAACATTTTTTTCTGATATAAGGTCATTTTGCACTTACCAGCACTGTCTTTCTATTTTTGATTTTTTAGTTTAGAACATTTTAACAATATTCACTCCTGTGTAGCAAGGCCATTCATGAATTGGATCAGTGTGCATTTAACTGCAAATGACATCCATACATCAGTGTTATGGCGTTTCCTGCATTTCTATGTTCTGTAATAGTATGCTGCTGACACCAAATCAAGTAAAGATTTCAGAGCAGTTTCTGTACTACGCTTGTACAGTGTATACTCTGTACCGGTAACACCATCAATTATGCATGTATGTCACCCAGCATTTGTAAATGTCTCTTTCATGGCTGCAAATGTCCAGTTCTTGAATTTCTTTGTAAGAACTAAAACCATTGTGCTTTACAGAACTTGTCGGTTTTCCACTGTAAATTATAGCTCAACTTCAGTTATTTGGCTAACCGTGTGCCTAAAAAGCAGCTTGTTTATTTGAATTGTAGTAGTGTTTCATAGGCCAGTCTTTCTTAGGCCAGATATGCCTTGCCTTAGACCAATGCCTTCTATACCTTGTATGTGTTCACTGACATTTATGGGATCTGCATGTCAGTGAAATCAGAGAGTGGATTGTGGTGCAGAAAACTAAACTTTCAACATAATTCTGACTTCAACAAGGTGCAGCAGATCGGCTCTACTAGTGTATAGAGTCCATATGCCATTAACCTTAAATGAGAACTAAACCCTTAATTAAAAAAAAAAAAAAAACCTTACCCTACATAGACCCCCTTCCTGCTCTCTCCCAGCCTAGCTCTTACCTCTGGTAAATGCCCCTAACTCTTTACTTATCCCTCGGGGCAGATTCAGGGCATCCGAGTTCACGGGCACCGTCTTCTTTTCTTCAGAAATTTACTGGTCTTCTTCCTTCACTTTGCCAATTTCCGTGACATGTAGCACATTCGCAGTTGTTGTGAAACATAAGATTGGTCCAACTGCAAATGCACCGATATGCTGCTTTCTTTCTGAAGGTGGTGCAAAATAAAGGTTGGGATTGGCTTTTGGTAGTCCCTTTGAGGCTGTGTTTGGCTGTACATCTGGTTTTTATACATCGAAATTTGCCTGGAATTCAAAAATAAGCAACTGCTTTGAGGCCACTTAGAGCAACATCCAAAGGTTTGGGGAGCAACATGTTGCTCACAAGCTACTGGGTTGGGGATCACTGATCTATAGTAGCTATTTAATATAACCTCTTTATTCTGAAGGAAATGTAGCATTTTCTATAACCAATTGGAATGCGTAAGAATCCTTTGAATAAGCTAGTGCCGGAGTCATTGCTCAGGAAAACCTACCTTTAAAGCATTTTGTTAGCTAATCTAGTATCCAGGCACAAATGAACACATGTAACGGACCAGTAAACGTACAGTTACTGCCGAGCAGGAGCATTGACTGTAGAAGCCAGTCTGGTCCATTGTGAATGATTCTTGCTGGCTATGTCTGCTAGACAGACAAAACCACCATGTGACATTCTCCAATAAGTCTGTCTACCAGGACATATTATATATTTTTGCACTTTGACTACAACCGTCTAAAGACCCGAGGTTTTACTAATAAGCTGGTTCTTTTCTGCCTCCTTGAGGAATGGAGTCCTTTAACCCAGCAAATCCCATCACCATAGAGCAATCTATTTGCTTAGTGTATTAAAACTCCTTTGGTTTTTATATATGGTTTATAAGTTGGTAAGCATTTTCTGAATTGAGGTAAATAATTGCATGCTGTGAAATTTTATTTAAATTTAAAAATTCCTTTTATTTTATGCATATACATAAATTGTTTTGTTTTACCCATCTTTATATCTGTCCTGATCCCTGCAGAATCTACATGAAGTAAAGCAAATGCAGACTTTGAGGCATTTAAATGAACGACTGTTGGCTGAGAATAGGGCTTTGACAAGAGTTGTTGGGAAACTCTCTGAGGTCCGCAGACCGCTTCAGTCTGTGGACCTATAATTTCTCTCCTTTGGCTAGCCAGGCAGGTTGTGTGTTTTTAGCAAATAACTTGGCTTGATATTTGCTTTAATACGTATGTGTTCCTGGAGACTTGCGTGTTCATTGAAGTGTGGCATTTGCATGCTGTGACATATGCTTGAAATGGTGATCCAACGAGCATCCATTTACCCAAGATAAGCCAATGCTCATGGGAAGTTTCCAGTGCCAAGGAAAATACTTACAGATGGATGCTGTAAATTTGCCCATGAACATCGTTGAATCGTAGTGCAAAAAATATATTTCAGGAAGGAATTTAGATGTTTACCTGCTTGATGGCCCTTTCCATAGTCATTTGTTAATGTGGGGGCTAAACTGCAGCAATGTCGTTTATGACTTTTGGAAGTACACTTTTTACTATAATCCTATTTACAATATAGAGCCCAGGCTAAAAAATACAGTAACACTTAAAATAAGTTAAGCTTCATTGTAATTAAAAATAGCCATTATATTTTCTATATCCTTACTATGCATTTGTCTTCTTTACAATCACAAAGTCTCTATCTGTAATAAAATATATGAAAATGGCTTCTGTTAACCCTGTCATCCAAAAATGCAGTGTTTCTTAAAGAAGAATTTAACCCCTTATTAAAAAAAAACAAAAAAACCCTACCCTATATAGAT
>CM044436.1:77168820-77187736 GCA_024363595.1 Xenopus borealis
GGGGGGGGGGGGTGCTTCCCAAATAACTGCACCTCTAAAAACTGCACCGTAAGAATTAAGGCTTATGTGGAACCTGATCTGGAGGTGCATTTGTGGGTGAAATTACTCTGTAACTGTAAGTTTTTGTCTGCCATTGTTTTTCAATCAGGAGGGAAAGTGCCAGCCTAATCCATGTAAGGCTTTGAATTGAGGGACAATGGAAAGTATTCATTTCATACAACTTTTATGTGAAATATGATTTTATCACAGATTGTGTTGTTTGCTCCACTGAAAACCTAGGCTGTGTATAGCTTAGCTCTCAGTGGGAACTCTTCCCCTATTATTAGAAACAGTCTGCTGCAACACTTTTCTATCTTTCTTGAGAAATCATTTACTTTAACTGATATTGGTGTGCATTCATTCATTATTGCTGAATTCCCATATCTAGTAAAAAAAAAAAAATCTATATAAAATGTAGTTGAAAATTTGCAATACTGGTTCTAGCCACTGGATGAAACCCGTATTTATAGGTGTGCCTTGAATTTAACTAGGTGATGTTTCCCCATGTGAAATGCTAGCATGGGCTTACTTTGCTCATATGTATGTCACTTAATTGCTGGGCACATTATTAGCATTAACCCGTTTTGCAAAGCAGAATTGTTTGGGGTTTTGTTTTTCTTAAAACTTAACTTTCCTTTCTGTCTTACAGATGTTACCTGACTTAAAGGCAGACAACCAGAGGCTAAAGGATGAAAATGGGGCCTTAATCAGAGTCATAAGCAAACTTTCCAAATAGTCCAAGTTTTCCTGCAGCAGCGATTTAATGAAATTGCACATAGACAATTCCAGTGGACCTTAGCGTGGCAGTCACTGGATATATGGGAGAATATTCCTTGGCAACAGTAACTCAGAAATTCTGCCAAACTCCCTCTTACCTGTATTTAGCCCATTTTGTACAAAACAAAAAAGCAAAAATAAAAACACTTTTGTATTAAAGCGCAGCTGCTCAGAAGAGAATGACTATAGATTCTTGTTTACAGATACAACGTGCAAGGAAAGTATTCAAGGCCAGACGCCTCCAATATTTAACCAGTAAGCCTTAGTTGTACATAGACTTTTTGCAATCAAAACGCTTTCTGCTTTCACAGAAGACATTTACTGATTTTTTTTTTTGTGCCACACATTTTTTTCACCCCTCCCCCACACACTTTTTATTTTTATAGATGTTTGTTGAGCTTTTAACTTATCCCATCAGTGAGTGTGTGCCAGTGTATTTCCTATGACGCTGTCGTGACAGCTTATTTCTTTCCAGTAGCTGTACATGTTACAGATAACCTGAAGCTTACTTGGACGCTAGCCTTCCCTTCACTATGCTACTCAGAAGTTCTATTGCCAGTTGCATTATCTGTGCAATATGCATTATTTCTGCATATAAAGCTAGCACTGTTTTTTTTTTTTTCTTCTTCTTCTTCTAACAATCACTGTTTTAAACATTCTATAAAGTACTTATTCCTTTCACACTCATTTTAGCAGGTACTGAGTGACTCTGTGTGCGTGTATGTGCGTGTGTGTACATATAAATATATATATATAAATATTTGTGCGCTTGCATATACATAACTATATATAGATATATAAAAGCCTGTATCTATATATATGTTATGATACTGTACTGTGTCCAAACCACTGTGTGGCATGCTCAAATTAACTTTCCGCAATGTCTGTTACTCCAGATTAGATTGTTCCTGAATTGTAATCTTAATAAAGTTCAGTCATTTTTATGGTATATTGTTTATTTTATGGAGGTGTGACTTTAGAGAGATATATGTAAAATATTCTGGTTTGTTCTTTTTATTTTAAGTCACCATTATTAAAAATATTACTGTTCACTACATTTCATATTTCTTTGAGTGCTGTCATTTGTGCTAGCCCAAGTATTGCCATTAAGTTGATATCCCCCTCCATTATCCATGATTCTGTTTTTCTTTAATATGCACTGTTGCCAGAGCAAGGCATGTCATATGAACCCCCAGTGCTCCTGAGCCTCCTGGTACCTAGCTTGTTCATAAACCTCTTCCTTTTTACATTTCAGTGGCCTTTTGCAGAAAGTAACCTATATTCTATAAATATTTGTGTATGCAGCAAAGCAATTATTGTTAGATGGCTTTTTCTATCCTCACCAGTCCGTGGAAAATGATATTATCGGCACATGAACTATCCAATCTACTGAAGCAACGCCGCCTTGAATTTGAACCTGTAAATTGTAAAGCTTTCAGCAGCTGTTGTATTGTTGATTATAATGTAAACTATATTAAATGTGAATTTGCACCCCTCTCATTTATGGAAAAAGGTTGTTGTGATCTGCTGCCGATTTCTGTGGGTTTCGTTTTCGGTAATACAAACTTGATGTCCTGTTCAGTTAACGCTGTTTCATGAAGATGCACAGTTTCTCTCTGGCTCCCAACCTCAGGACTCTTGCATTTTGTTTTTGTTTTAAAAAGGTACAAGGCTAGATGTGGATTTTTGTTGTAGTTATTTTGATATGTATGTGGGTCATTTGGGATCTGTATAAAACAGTGCAGAGATAAATAAGTGTACAGCAAATTCCAAGATTTGCAAGACAATATGTAAAAAAAAAAAAAAGATTAATTATATTATGGATTATATTTGGGTAAGCTTGGGTGTCCGTGAAGAATGATGAACTATTTCTAATGTAGTATTTTATTTTTAGGTTATTTATTCTTTATATAAAACAGAATGGTTACTGTGCTTCTATGGTTTTATTGGGAGTACAGAGAAGGCTTTTGCATCTGCATGAAACTAGTTTCACACCTATTTTTTTTTTGGAGAACAATGTATTTTGACATATACAAATAAAAAAAAAAAGTATAAAACTATTTTCAATGTGTGCATCACCATGTCAAGGGGTATTCCTAATTGTATTCCATCCTTTTCCTTATGCATTGTTGGGCATTAAATGTCAAATCTCAAACAAAGAATGTCTCTGCACTTTGAATTTGCATGTGGTTAAAATGCATCAGTGAAACGTTTGGGTAAAACTTCGATATACACTGCTTGTGAAATAAAGGACCACGTAAAAATGTTTGCAAACTGTGAGGTTGAATTCTCTCATGGTCTTCAAATATGTACAAATATTTTACAAACCACTATTAAAGGGACAAATATTCTGACCAATTTTTCATAATAGAAGTTGTGTAGAGATTTTCTTCACTAAAACCGCTAATTAAACAGTTTGTTTTATTGGGAGCGTGTGGTTAGAGATTTTTACCCCAACTAATAAGACGGATAATAGATCCTTCTCCTTTTTATTGCTGTAGCCAAAGATGTGGAGGCACGTGTACTTTTTAAGATAAACTGATATTCCTTTTATTTCCATTCATACAAATGCATTGGGAACATTCCACATTCTATTCCACATCAAAACATGAAGACAAATTTAGTTTTCTGAAACCAAGACAGGGCCTTGAGGTGGTAATACATGCACAGATATTGTATGAAACCTTCTTTTGTACAGTATTCAAAGTGTGTATGGTGGGAGATGAGGCAATCAGTTTCTGCCTGTATATCTGAAGATTCAGCTCTTAAAGTTTGTAATGAAAACGAACACTGTCTCCTGCAACCAATAGTTGCACGGAAGATCATAACTGTAAAGTGGATGGCCAGGCCACCTTTAGTTTTAGAGGATTCCCCAATGAGTCAGACACCCCTCCCCACGTACAACCCCTATCAATGCTTTTTGCCATAAGCTTATATAAAAACTATAATATTCAGCCATAAATATTTCAGAGGGAGAAAACATATACCTAACTAATGTAGGTCTCAAACGTAAAACATGTAAATAAACCATTTTTATAGTTTTACAACAATTTTAAGTTTTCATTAGAGCTATAACCTATGATTTAAAATCAGGGTTTATAAAATTCTAATGTTTGATATTTGAGCTATAAAAACTTGAATAAAAAACTTCAGCACCTAAAAGCTTGGTACTTCAACTAAGTGGTAGTTGTCCTACGCAAATTTGAGTGACTTTTTTTTTATTCCAGTTTTAGGAATTTGTAGGCCCACTGAAAATGATGAGTAGAAAATGAGTGATGCATTTAAGGGGGGTTCTTTACAGTTTTGAGTTTTTTAGATTCCATTTTTTTAATGAAGGAAGGAAACCTCGTTTGTTACAATCACAAGTTTTTACTCATATTGGAATTTGGATAGTCCTCTAGATGTCTATGTACTTACTATGCAATTCATGGATACTGTTAACCCTTGGGTTGCTGACTTTCCATAGATCTAAAACCCTGCTATGAGTACGGGTACGGGACCTGTTATCTATAATGCTTACGGCCTGGTGTTTTCCGGATAACTGATCTTTACATAATATGGATCTTCATACCTTGAGTCTACTAGAAACTAGTTTAAACATTAAATAATCCCAACAGGCTGGTTTTGTTTCCAATAAGGTTTAATTATAACCTAGTTTGGATAAGGTACAAGGTACTGTTTTATTATTACAGAGAAAAAAGTAAATCTTTTTTTTTTTAATTTAGATAAAATAGTATTTGGAAGATGGCCCTTCCATAATCCAAAGTTTTCATAATGGGTTTCCAAATAATGGACCCCATACCTCTATTTAAAAAAAATTTCAAGAGTAGAAAATCAATGTAAATTACAAGAGTGCTCAGAGATGTACCCAGAGTTTACATAACATTTTAAGGAAATATGTGTTTCTAATGCTGGCCCTACACTTACCTACAAAATCATGTTTATTATGATAATTAGTACAGGTATGGGATCTATTATCTGGAAACCCGTTATCCAGAAAGCTCTGAATTACAGAAATGCTGTCTCCCATAGAGTCCTTTTTATCTAAATACAAATTAAAAAAAAAAAAAAGAATTCTGTAAAAATAAAATGGTACCTTGTACTTGATCCAAACTGAGATATAATTAATCCTTATTGAAAGGAAAACCAGCCCATTGGGTTTATTTACTGGTTACATGATTTCATAGTAGACTTAAGGTATGAAGATCCAAATGACAGAAAGATACATTATCCAGAAAGCCCCAGGTCCCAAGCATTTTGGACAACAAGTCCCATACATGTTTGTGTATTTTAAGTAGCCCAGTCCAATCCCGACTACAATCCATGTATTATAGATATTGGTCTGTTCAGGGCAGATTTGAAAATCTCATCTTCCAATGCTCAATGTTTCTAATGAGGATTTCAAGTGAAGCCACACCTCCTCTTCACTTTTTACTGTTATTCTAATTTCGGGATTTTTATGCAAATGATCAGAGGCTTTATGTTATCTGCACGAGTAGGGCTTTGTTTAGATAACGGCGTAAACCTGGTTCAGCAACAAAGCTCATAGACAATTTTGAAACAAAATTAAATTCATACATATACAGTAAACTGCAGATTAGGATGATGTCTAAATTCCTGCCTATAAACTGCCAACCCACTGTCCTCTTTTCACAACTTTCATACAAATACAGATGTTTTATTATAATACTTTGATTCCCCAGGAGACCTAAAAGAAACCATCACAAGCATGGGAAATGACTCCTTAGGACACTTAATACCCCTATGACATTTTTGAAACCAGGTGAATGATCTGAGATACAAGTGCCTTCATGTTTGGAACTGAAAATGGATATTTGTATGGAATTTCCAGGTGAGGAAAAGTGATTACTTTTCTTACTTTGGGTGTGGCTCTTTTGTTGTATGAAACATTCCTGTGGCCAGGCAGTTGTCCAAAAAGCATTCCATCAAGCCAAGTCTTACCAGTTGTTTTATAAGACCTCTTTATATTTAGTCATTATGGCCATTGGCTATATTCACATTATTTTTAGTTTTCACCTCTTTTCTAAAAATCTTTCTATTTTCCTTTGTTTGCGTCATGAATTGTGTAAATTCCACAGACATTTTTAATAATTATTCCATGCCATACACATAATAGGTAATGGTGGTAAGAGTTTGTTTTTTTTAAATATAAGCTATATTGAGCCGGACCCTCTTTGGCATTTGATAATTTGCCTTTCTAATAGTATCTAAATATTTGGTTCCAATATTGTATTTTCACTCTATTTAAACCAATGATCTCACCCTTTTTCCATAGGTGGTTAGCCATGAGACGTTTGAGTATTGTATGTAGATTTGAGGCACAGTTGGAATAACCTAATAAACCAGTGGAAGATCCCTTGAAAGGCTGCTTTAATAACTAGATCAGATGAGCACACACTCGGATCCCTTCTCATAATGTGTGGCTTAATTTGTAGTGGATGAAGGTTGGAAATGAAAGCGCTCCTGACATACTCAGATCTGGACTTCCAACACAGTCCTGTTACATAGGACAATATGCTGAGTAAGAATATGGAGAAAATTGGTGCAATAGATAAAGAAGTTCTTAAGTATAAGGGTATCCAGAGACATCCACTCTGAAACAGGTCTGTGGGGCATCTGTGGCTTGTCAAGTGTAGCTCTGCAAAAAGGGCAGCTTAATGACATCATGGAATGACAATTGTGCCTGCGCCAAAGCTGTTTGGATGCTGCACATGTGTCTTTGGCCCTTTTGAATCCCTGAATGATTCCTGCACACGAGCACCAATATTTTTTTCTGACAAGTTGAGGGGCACCCAAAATGGGTAACTCCAGCGGTGGTGTTTAAAGCTTTGAGTATGTAGGGAAACCTAACAGCAGGCCTCTTGATCTGAAATTTAGTTAAGAAATTTAGGTGCAGAATTTAACAAAATTCAAAAAGTCAGTCATTTTCTTGCAAATGTAACTCATAAAATCCCACGATCATGTCCATGTCCCTATCATTTACATTAAATAGCTCAACAGCTTGAAGACAAAATACTAGTAACATCTGCTTACTTGGAGTTACAGGTATTGATTATACAATCAATTTACAGGCAATTGAGACATCAACTGTACATTATGCTGACCACTTGTGAATTTCCCCCTTTACACAACCCATTGATGGGGGGGGGGGGGGCGGAGTTCTGTCAAGTTCATGCTTCTGAAATTTCCATAATTAGTTCAAGTAAAATGCCGAGTTCCTTGCAGTCCTGGACTGGCAATCTGTGATTTCCGGCAAATGCTTGAGGGGCTTACTGTTAGATGTCATAAACAGTAACTATTTAGTGGGCTGGTGGGGACTTCTCTGTACTTTAAATGCCAGTTCCTACTTTGAATCCCTGTCCAGACTTGGTCCCTTGTAAATAACCCTGTGGGACACACAGACACTCATGTTGACACTCCTCGGCATGCTCCTACAGAAGAAAAATGGTTATGGCCAGGCATCGGGTAGACAATGCCCAGCGACCACTATTTTTAGCTCTAGCTTTTTCTGACTCAAACAACAAAAGAAAGGTCAGAATTTATCTGGGTGTTTTCCCAGGACCTGGGAAAAACTTCCATATGCTGTGAACACACAATCTCCATGCAGAGGTGTTCCCTGAAACACAACTAAGGATGTTTTTACATAGCTGCCTCCTTTAAATGAGTGGAATATTTATGATAATCATTGCTGCTAAATTGTTTAAATCAAAACACATACATGCTATTCCTGTGAAAGAAGCAGTGGAAAGGTCAGGAAATCAGAATTATGGTGAACAATAGAGCACCCAGGACCATAACTAGGTGTCTTTCCATGGGAGAGCAGCCACGCTTAAGCCTAGCATCAGCCTGTAAAATGCCATGTTTTGGCTGGGGTGGTGTAGTGGTTGTAGCCAATGAGAAATGTTTTTAAGTATAAAGTTGCTCAGTAAGGTTTAATTGGATGGATGGTGTCACTAGGCAATATGTATCCCCTTTAGAAAAATGGGCACGGCTGTAGTACACAAGCATTTAGTAAACTACAATTCTCACAACAGGTGAGTCTGAAGTCCCACAAGTCTGTGGTATTCATTATTTTATTAGAAATGTCCAGGTCTTGTCACTGAAAAGTGACACAATTTAATAATGGTAAATGTGTACTAATTAGTAATTCCTGCACCAACCATGAAGGTGGACAAAGGCCATTGGCAAAGCACAAGCAGAGGTATACATTCAAGGCTGGGGCATCTTGTTTACCCTCTTCTGACTTGGAGTTCCCAGGCAACAGTGTGCTGTACATTAACATAGCATTCAGTTCAAGGGGAAACCACCCAAATAATAAAAAACAGAAAACCATTTTAGCTTAAAGAAACCAATGCTACAAGTTTTACAGTAAACCTTACAAATGTCAGCGACGATAGTTATTTGCACATGTAATTAATATTGAAAGCAGATGTATGTCCTCTTCTATTCCCTGCAGACTGCATAAGCCATAGAGACCGTGTAGTAGAAATTCGCTCTCATCCAGCCAAGATCCCAGTTCCCTTGCATGGACTAATTCCAAAATCCTGCAAGGCATATTAACATATATTGGAAAAATGATTAGAATTGCACTCTTGTGTGGCATATACAAAAAAACTTTTTTATGCTAGTTTTAGAAAACTTCTGTCTGGCAGCTAAACACTTGGATTGTTCAGTTTACTTTACATTTACTAATAATGTGTTCAAGTAGGTAAAAATGCATCTCTAAAATATTTTATCACCGTGCAATGTCTCAGTGATGGTCACTGTAATAATGATCCAAAATGGTCAGTGTCACATTATCAATCGACAACATGATTAATATGGTAGGGTCAGAGATATTGCAAGGTTTGGGGTGTTTTCTCATCTGCCTCCAACACACAAGATAAAATGCCCAATGTGCCATTTCCCTTGCCCTAAAGAGTCATGTCCATTTAAAGTAGAACTAAAGCTGAACTAAAGAAGTTGGGCAGGATATCTGTGAAGGTTCTCATTTGTCCAGGTCATGGTATATCTACAAAAGTGATCCCCAACCAGTAGCTTGTGAGCAACATGTTGCTCTCCAATCCCTGGGATGTTGCTCTCTGTGGCCTCAAAGCAGGAGCTTATTTTTAAATTCCAGGCTTGGAGGCAAGTTTTGGTTGTATAAAAACCAGGTACATTGCCAAACAGAGCCTCAATGTAGGCTGACAAACCACAGGGCTATCAAATGGCCAATTACAGCACTTATTTGGCACCCCAAGAACATTTTTCATGATTGTGTTGCTCCCAAACTCCTTTTACTTCTGAATATTGCTCACAGGTTCAAAAGGTTGGGGATCCCTGATCTACAGTAATTAGTCAAAGGGGCTTGACCCCGAAACGTTGCACTGCACGACCGCATTAAACATGGAAGGTGATTCCTTGCTTGCAGCAGATCTGTGTGCTGTGGATTTTTTCTATTTCCAGGACTGGTTTGTGAGGTGGCTGTACCTCTACCACTGAGCACCAGCCATCTTTTTAAAAAAAAAGGGTGTGCGAGAGTCTAATCCTCTTTGCATCCTTGCTGTATTTTTCCCCAGTCCAGTTGGTTTGACTTATTACTATAGATAAGCCTAGCAGAAATGTTGTACTTTATGTTTTGAGCTTCTATACCAGCTCATGGAATAGTGTTGAAGATCTGTGCCCCAGTAGCTCCCCATCTTATTTTCTGCTGATTCACTGCACATGCTCTGTGCTGCTGTCACTTACTGAGCTTAGGTACAGAAACACAAGATACAGTATGTAAACAATATAAATCTATGTATGTATGTATAACTTTATTTGTAAAGCGCTGTTAAGGAGCCGCAGCGCTGTACAGTGCATAAAAGTACAATATATATATAAAAGTATACATGGGGGAGACAAATCACATAATACAAATCACATAATACAAATCACATAATAGAGGGAGGGGAAACTGTCCAGGTTGGGGTTGTTTTCTCTGGAAAAAAGGCGCTTGCGAGGGGACATGATTACACTTTACAAATACATTAGAGGACATTATAGACAAATATCAGGGGACCTTTTTACCCATAAAGAGGATCACCACACCAGAGGCCACCCCTTCAGACTAGAAGAAAAGTACTTTCATTTGAAGCAGCGCAGGTGGTTCTTCACAGTGAGGACAGTGAGGTTGTGGAATGCACTGCCGGGTGATGTTGTGATGGCTGATTCTGTTGATGCTTTTAAGAGGGGTTTGGATAATTTTTTGGACAGACATAATATCAAAGGCTATTTTGATACTAAACTCTACAGTTAGTATATCTATGGGCATATATGGTTTGTGTGAAAGAGTGGAGATGTGTGTGTGTGTGTGTGTGTTAATGGATGCTGTGTTTTTAATTTGGAGGGGTTTAACTTGATGGACTTTTTTCAACCCAATTTAACTATGTAACTACATATATACAGAATCATAGGACAAAGAGGTTAAGTGCTATGTGGTAAGCAACATAATGGGAAGGAGGTCACTGTCCCGTAGAGCTTACAGTCTAAGTGGATGGGAGGTTAACATACAGGTACAAATTGTAGATGAAAAGTGCACATGGTAAGGCAAAGAAAGTAGGTGCAGGACTTAGCTACTGTTCAAGTGCTCAAAAAGGTAGGCTCTTAGATTTTTTTTTTAACAGATTGGGAGAGGATTCCTTACGGAGGAATTCAGGGATGGAATTCCAGAGGTAAGGAGCAGCAAGATAGAAGGGTCTGAGACGAGAGGTGGAAGTGGATGTGGGTGGTGTAAAGAGAAGGTGGCTCTGAGAAGAGTGGAGAAGACAACCAGGAACGTATAGCGAAACAAGAGAAGAGATGTAGTGAGGAGCAGAGGAGTGAAGGGCTTTGGGCTAAATACAAGAAAAACTCGATCTGGTGCACTAAAGTGTTTGGCAATAACCTGGAAATAAAGAAAATCCCAATAGTGTATTAACCTTTAACAAAGGGTTAATAAGTACTAAGAACTACTCACAAGAGTTTCGTGAAATGTCAGATAGTTGTAAATTAAGGTTGCTTCATTTTCTCCTCTGTATGGGTGTTCTAAGCCGTATGCCTAGCGGGAAGTATCTTGCAGATCAGTAGGTAAGCGCCCGGGAAGGGAGAGGGATGTTTTATGCTTACCAGATTGAAGTAACCCTGTGCGGTTCCTTCCCTAGTTGTTTCCCGTTGTGCTGGGAGTAAGGGATCCACCGGTCAGACTCGCGATCCTCCACCACCGCTGTAACTCGGCGTGTCCGCTCCGGAAGTGAATCTTTGCTTCTGGTCCGACCGCTTCGGTTTGTTCAATCACTGCTCTATCTTTTTAGGTATAACCAAGTACTTGCGCAAACTGGGGCTTGGAGATTAAATATTTCATTTTATTGATTTCAAATTAGTAGACATTTACAGTCATTAACCCAACGCGTTTCATATCTGTAGATACTTCTTCAGGGGCAAAGATAACCACATGACCGGACATGACAATTTATCCTATTTGTGGGTAAATAATCAATTTGCATAATTAATATATCAATTAAGACACGTAAGCACACAGATAGCAACGGATTCATTTTGAACAGTAGCTGCCACCACAAGAAATGGCTGAACAATATCCCACTCAGTCAATTTAATAGAGCAAAAAGGAACTGCAGTAAATCCGCAGACTATGAGAAAGAATGTGCAGTTTTACGGGAACAATTTAAAGCTAAGGGCTACAACGACCAAACTGTGAATGAAGCAAAAGTCACATGCGACCTAAAAGATCGCTTAGAAATGCTTAAAAATAAAGACAAAAAACGTGATGACATCAGAAATAATTTTATTCCTTTTATCACTACGTACAATCAGTCTAATAAAATGTTCCAACAGATTTTGAGAAAACATTGGCACTTAATAAAAAAAGATAAGGATCTGTCAGAACATTTGTCCGAAAACCCTAGAAAAATATATAAAAAAAACCACAAACTTTAAAACTAATTTTAGCTCCCAGTTCCATTCCAGTTAAACAACAGAAGAACAACAACAATTTTTTAACAAAAGATAATAAAGGTTTCTCCAGTTGCAGAAACTGTAAGGCTTGCAAATCCAGCAAGAAGAAAGATAAAAGGATTTCTTCCTTTAAATCTAATGTAATGAATGAGGAATTTGATATTAAATGTTTTATGAATTGCAACAGTAACAATGTTATTTATCTTTTAGAATGCCCTTGTAAATTGCAATATATAGGAAGAACTGGCAGAAACCTCAAAACAAGAATCCGTGAACACATTAATAATATTCAAAAGGGAGTTTCAACACACAGTGTGTCAGCGCATTTCAAATCCCACCACAATTCAGATCCCTCACTATTAACCTTCATAGGAATAACACAAAAGAAGGTACACTGGAGGGGGAGTGATATAATTAATCAAATATCCAGAGAAGAAACGTATTGGATACACAAATTGAAAACTTTGACGCCAAATGGATTAAATATAGAAATTGATCTCAAGTGCTTTTTAATTAATTAACTAATTGATGAATTGAATATATATGTGTTTAAAATTAATGTATTTTTACAGATTATTTATAATTTTTAATTGTTTTTATCTTAATTGATATATTAATTATGCAAATTGATGAATTGCCCACAAATAGGATAAATTGTCATGTCCGGTCATGTGGGTATCTTTGTCCCTGAAGAAGTATCTACAGATACTAACTAGTAGTCTACTAATTTGAAATCAATAAAATGAAATATTTAATCTCCAAGCCCCAGTTTGCGCAAATACTTGGTTATACCTAAAAAGATAGAGCAGTGATTGAACAAACCGAAGCGGTCGGACCAGAAGCAAAGATTCACTTCCGGAGCGGACACGCCGAGTTACAGCGGTGGTGGAGGATCGCGAGTCTGACCGGTGGATCCCTTACTCCCAGCACAACAGGAAACAACTAGGGAAGGAACCGCACAGGGTTACTTCAATCTGGTAAGCATAAAACATCCCTCTCCCTTCCCGGGCGCTTACCTACTGATCTGCACTATTGCAAGACACTTCCCGCTAGGCATACGGCTTAGAACACCCATACAGAGGAGAAAATGAAGCAACCTTAATTTACAACTATCTGACATTTCACGAAACTCTTGTGAGTAGTTCTTAGTACTTATTAACCCTTTGTTAAAGGTTAATACACTATTGGGATTTTCTTTATTTCCAGGTTATTGCCAAACACTTTAGCGCACCAGATCGAGTTTTTCTTGTGTTTTTACTAGTGAATAAGTGGATCCATATATTTTCGGTGCAGCTATTCCCTTCCCCCTTTCCCTGTACTTCCATCTAGCGCGGACTCCTCACCATTCGAACTTTAAGCTTTAGGCTAAATGTCACAATATAAGGCAAAAAATCACATTATTGGTACTCATAAAGCATCACACTTAGCATCACAATTTAAGATTAAATTCAGCCCTGTAACATCATCTTATATGGCCAGGCCCGGACTTGTGGCAAGGCCACATAGGCCTGGGCCTTGGCGGCAAGTTGGCAGGGGGACGGCATGCCACCCAGCCGCTTGCTGGATGACCTTCGCCTGCCCTTCAGGTCCAAATATTCCATGTGTAACAAAAACCAGTAGCACACTGACAAAAGTGAAAAAATAAATAAATTTGATTTAATAAAAATTCTTGTGATGTAGGCATGGCCCCCGCAGTTACTCCCCTAATAGTATAACTATGAAGATTCTCAATCATCCAGGTCATGGTATAATAATAGTATTTCCCAAGTTAAAGTTCTGGTTTATGCCTCCCCCTGCAGTACCACATCACTTATTCAGCTCCATTTATTTTTACTCTCTATAATAGAGAGTAGAAAAAGTTATTCTGAACTCTCTACACACAACAGAAACGTAACAACACATTTATAGAGACAAAGGCCTAAATAAAAAGCAAAATGAACAGTAAGGGGGTTATTCATCAAAGTTCAAATTTATCTCAGTATTTTCTGCAACAAACTCCAATCAAATCCGCTTGAGTTTTTAAAGTTTATTTATTATTATTATTACATTTTTTTTGGAAATCCGATTTTCACGATTTTTTTCTGATTTGGTCATCCGATTTTCACGATTTTTTCATAATTTTCAGCCGAAAACTCTGAATACTTCAGGGTATTGCATAAAACCCAGCGCACATCAAAAAATCATTGGGACTTCTCCCATTGACTTATATGCCACCTCAACACGTCTGAGATGCCAGATTTTTAGATTCTGACTTTTCCATCCTCTGGGTTTAAAGTGATTCTGACACG
This sequence comes from Xenopus borealis, assembly GCA_024363595.1. Classification (NCBI taxonomy): domain Eukaryota; kingdom Metazoa; phylum Chordata; class Amphibia; order Anura; family Pipidae; genus Xenopus; species Xenopus borealis. The sequence continues at coordinate 77,182,917 of CM044436.1, forward strand.
TACCTATAAAAATCATAGGAACATGGCCGTATAAAGTAAATGCTTCACAAGGAATGATATTGCTCAAAGCCCCCCAAAAAGCTACAAACCTGTGTGCTGCTAACTCTCTCACACAGCTAACTGCACTTCTGGTGTGATTCAGTGACGCTGGGCTGGGGGCGGAGCGATCCTTCCAAAGGCTGAATTCCTGTTTTAATCTGTAACAGCCTATGGAAGGATCGTGCCGCCCCAAGCCCAGCGTCACTGAAATGGCTCAGCAGCGCTTTTAGCTGTGTAGGAGGGTCAGTGAACACAGTTTTGTGGGGGCTGGGGGGCAGCTTTGCAGGGGGCTTTGAGCATGTTCCTATGATTTTTAAAGGAACATGTCCGTATCAAAAATAAATTGTGATTTTTTTTTTTTTAAGTCCGATTTTATTTTTAAAAAAATCATGAATTCTTTGTGATTTTTGCATTCGGAGTGAATAACCCCCTAAATGTTTGGGGATTTTTGACCCAATGAAAAGAACAACAAAGCAAATTCCTTTTCAATAAACAATAGAATTCTACCTGTATCTGACGATTCAGCACAGTGGGCGATGTTCAAAATCTTCCATCCAGCCTGATCAACCAGAAGACCGATATCCAAGTCTTCTGCTGATATCAGTCAGCTCCTTTCCAACCATACATGCACCGAATATTGTACAAAAATTAGTTTCTTACTATATTATCTGTGCGTCTATGGCCACTCTAAGAGGAACACTTGTGCACCCCTTAGTGCTCTAGCATTTGCTTCCAGGGTGTCAGTAAATGACCCTGAATAGGTTTATGATGTTCAGAAGAGGGTATCAGTAAGCTGGTGTTGGAACTGCTGGGCATGTACAGTAACTCATGGCATCATCTAAAATTGTTAAAACAAAGAATTAAATAGATTCTAAAGCTGAAGTGTGAGTCATGATCCTGGCATTGCACAAGAATAAAAAGAAAAAAAAAAGTTTCTTTAATTTTTAAGTCAAAGGGCATTTTTGTGAAAAAAACTTCTTTCCTGCATGCAGACTGCAGAGGATAGATAAAGCGTTATTGAAAGGTTCCCAGAAGTACAGAATCTTATCACATAACTAACCCATGCACACATCTGAGCTCTACATGTACTGCATGAATATATCTGTTAGCTGCGTTTCAGAAGACCTAAAGTATAGTTTGAGAAATAACTTAAAGGGGAGCTATTGTAATGAAAATTATAAATGTTAATTCAAATTTAATATAGGCTTCATCTCATGGAAAAAAAATGAACTTTTTAAAATATACTCAGTAAAAAATGTTGTACCGTTTCTGAAATAATAAAGTTACTCTTCACTCTCTGCCCTCTCTCTTCATACTGTCATTCTACACCAGTGGTTCTCAACCTGGGGGTCGGGACCCCTTTGGGGGTTGAATGACCCTTTCACAGGGGTCCCTTAAAGGGTTCCAGGAGCAGGTTCATCTCTCTCCCCACTAGCCCTGGGGCAAGGTTGTAGCTATCCGGTTATTGGGAGTTGTAGTTCAGTAACCTGTGTAGGGATCTAGTTGCACTACAAATTTTTATATCCCCATACAGCTCTTCCTGCCCATTTAACATTTGTAAAATTCACATGGTATTTGAGGTGTGGCAAATTTTTTTTGCTACACTACGCATGGAAAACAAACCTTTATGAAGCCACGCTGTCTCCAGTACTTTCCTAACAATCCGCTCTGGGCTGGCAACAAAAATATTTTAATATTTTCTGGTTGGGGGGTCACCACAACACGAGGAACTGTATTAAAGGGTCACAGCATTAGGAAGGTTGAGAACCACTGTTCTACATAAAGCTTTGCATCAGAATTGGTTCAAAAGTGGCCTCTAATTCATTTTATCTAAGCAAAGGCCTGGCCCTGACTATATTCAGGTGATTACATTTATTATTTAAATGGTTTATTGAATTTTATTTCGAATTTGCTATTTCCCGAAGATCAACCTTATAATACATTTTCTTCATTGGGTTTAATTGGGTTATGTAAGGTGCTAGAGTCACTTATAGCAACCAACAGACAGTATTTACTGGCTACCTGTTTGAAAGAAAACATCTTTTTGGTTGCTAAGGACTTTGTATTTCTTCCTGGGACCTCCCATGGTGTCAAAGGTGTTAGAGATCAAGGTTCGATTCCCTGAGTATCCCCAGATAAATCACTTCATCTCCTTGTGTCCTAGCATATTCTTATCACAGCTTCCTTGATTGCTCTAAAAAACCTCTAGATTGCTTTGACCCAACGTGCTTATACCCATGTGGGGGCTTAAAATTGTGCCCCTTAGTGCTCATCCAAAAAGCAATTGCCCACTCTTTTTCTGTTTTTCTGTTCTCTGCAATGTACTATATTAATAAAGCAGCCTTGTATTAATTCAGAATGCATGGGTCCTTGCACTTCAACAGTACCCTTGGTATGTAAAATGTGCCACAGACCCTTTAAGTTCAGGATTTAATGTTTTATTGAAATCAGTATGTTTATATCTTGTTTCTATTGCTCTTAGTAGCAGTTCCAATCAGGTCCAGACTGGCAATCTGTGGGTTCTGGCAAATGCCAGAGGGGCTGCTATAATGTCCCATAGAAAGTATTTAGCGGGCTGGTGGGGGCTGTTTGGGTCTCTCTGTACCTGAAATGCCAGGGCCTATTTTAATTCTAAGTCCGGACCTGGTTCCAATGGTAAAATGCAGAACCTGAGTTACAGTGGCAAGTTTACTTGGTCATTCTGTTTTCATGGCTGCTAAAGATAATGTTAGAATGCAGTAAGTATTTGGTAATTCAACACATGTTACAATCTGCATGTTACTGTTGTGCAACACCATTGCTGAAATGTTTGCTCACTGTGTTCTTATTATATTTCTGAAATGTAAACAATATTGTAAGCAACTCATTTCTGGATAATGAGGGCAGGGGCAAAGCCAAATAAATAGTACAAAGTGGAAAAATGAATCACTGGCCTCCAGAGTGATCCAAAGTGGAAAAAAACAGTATCAGTAAATTCCAGCATCACTGAGCCTGAAGTCAAATTGAGAAACTACAGCAAGACTCATTCTTGTGAAAGCTACCTGCTTATCATGGGTATTACACAAGCAGGGCATGGACACTCTCTTACCTACCCTGTTTATCTGTAATTCAGTTGGCTTCATATCCCAAACCAAATTCTAATTTATATATTCAAATCTGAGAAAAAGAAAAAATATTGCATCACATAAAAGTGTTGCACTCAATCGTTCAGAGCTTTAACGTTGCAACTTGATGGTTTGGTTCAGAAGGACACTTAGGGGCAGATTTACTAAGGGTTGAATTTGAGGGTTAAAAAACCCTCGAATTCGACCATGGGAATAGCATGGGAATTAAAATCCTTCGAATTCGAAGGATTTTACTGCTATTTTACCGTTATTCGAAAATTGAATTAGAATCTTTTTAAAAATTCGACTGAAATTTCGAATCCTTCATGTGAATTTGATAAACCTGCCCCTTAGGGGCAGATAAACTAAATTTGTGTGAAGGATTCGAAATTCGATTGAATTTTCAAAAAGATTCGAATTTTCGAATAACTTTTTTGGGTACTTCGACCATCAAATCAAAAAAATTCGATTGATTCAAATGATTCGAATAAAAATCTGTTCGAACATTCGACCATTCGATGGTCAAAGTACTATTAAAAAAATTTGAATCCCTAGTTCACAAAATTAAACCTACCGAATTGCTGTATATTTATATGGGAAGCTCCCATATGGTTATTTCAGCATTTTTAGATCGAAAAAAAATGGTTAAAATCGTTTGATTCGAACTATTTAATTGTTCGATCAAATTTTTTCTATTTGATCATTTGATTCATGTGAATTTGATTAGTCTGCCCCTTAGGGGCAGATTTTCAAAATTTGTGTGAAGGATTCAAAATTTGATCGGATTTTCAAAAAGATTCGAATTTTCGAATAACTTTTTTGGGTACGTCGGCCGTCGAATTAAAAAAATTCAGTTGATTTGAATGATTCCAATACAAATCTATTCGATCATTTAACCATTTGATGGTCGAAGCACTTTTAAAAAGTATTTTTAGATCAAATTAAAAAAATTAGATTGAAATCGTTTGAATCTATTGGATCGTTCAATCGATCGAATTTTACTAAATTCGATATTCGAATTTGAAGGGTTAAAATTCGACCAACATTCGATTGGTCAAATTCGAGGGTTAATTAACCCTCAAATACGACCAATAGTGAATCGGCCCCTTAGGATTCATAATAATCCTGCAAAAAGTGCTAGGATTTGGCCAATTCCCAAACTGAACCTTGGATCCACTGCATCCCTAGTGCTTATACAGCATATAAAGAGACATTGCCAGTGTGATACCAACCTGTACAAAAGAGCCATGTTTTTATTTCACTATTCATATTTGTGAAAGTAGAATTGCGTCGCAAATATCACTCGGAGATTTAAATTTGGGTTTCACAGTTTTTGTAAATGCTGGAAGTATTTGCTAATGGCCATGAACTATTTGATGGTTTCTCCCAGAAGCATGCCAAGATGCGAAATAACTCCATGTCATCAGATAATGCTAGGGTTCTGGCCTTTGTTCATTTCTTCCTTGTTATCATTTAGTGCTAAGTGCAATGCAGTGTTTAAAATGACTAGATTATACATCTCTCAACATGCAGGAAGGAATACAGAATTAATTACGCATCCGTTTATATATATATATATATATAAACGGATGCGTAATTATATATATATATATATACTCATGGAGCTTAGGGTGCACACCGTATACTGGGGTACATACCTGGGTGCCAGCTAAAAAA
>CM044436.1:77189640-77202139 GCA_024363595.1 Xenopus borealis
ATATATATAAAACAACAAAAGGGATCTGCACTCTCAGGTCTTAATAAAAGAGAAAAATTTTTATTTAAAAAGGCTGACGTTTCAGCCTTTTTAAATATATTATATTATATTAATTATAATTTCTAATTAAATGATCAACTACATCCAACTTCTTCCACTCAGTGGGCCAGTTATTTGACAGACCACATATTTCAGGGTCCACTTATATTAATAAATGATGATGATGTAATACAAGGAAGACCATAGACGCATATAAATCCCTATGGGCCTCCTGTTGGACAACCCTGAAATACAGAAAAAGAAAGAGTGTTGTTAAGGTTAATGACCTCCCCCCACCCAACAATTTGACATTTTGGTATGTTTAAAAATAATATCCTTGTTTTATGTCATGGGAAAAAGACAGGGCAGTCTGATGACCATTTGCACTAATTAGTTTCCATAACACTCGATATCAGCTGCCTATCCATGAATAAATATTATTACAACTTAATCTACACATATGAACATTCATTTTATGTTATTTCATTACAGCACTGTCATTTGCTGGGCCAAAATATCTAGGCCTCCTCTAAGTAAACAAGACTTTCCTCAAAAAGGGTATCATTCTGCATAATTTAACTGTTATTTTCTCACACTACAAAAAAATTGCAAAAATGTTCTATTTACTGATTTTTTGCTTGGCTGCTTCAAAGTTTCAATATAACGCTGGCTGGCGAGCATAATTGAGAAGAACACAAATTGATTAAATAAACATGTTAAGGTAGGGTGCACCTAGGAAAGGGGTAAGTGGTATAGCAGGGGAAATCCTGGCCATTTTAACTGCCTGAGGCAGCCTTACTTTTGCCACCCCCCACCCTTCCCCACGGCACTCACCTTTTCAGAACCAAAGGGGGTCTGGGGCAGTCCATGTTGTTAGTGCAGAGAGCGCAATTGTGCTCTCTGCACTAGAAGAGCTGAGTTTCTGGGTTCAAAAATGGAAATTCTTCTCTTATTTACCAGGAGTGTAATTTTTGCCGCTCCTAGCAACCAGGGGGGTGCTGCCGCCTGAGGCAAGTGTCTCAACTCGCCTTATTGGTGGAGCCCCCAGTGGGATAGATCAGTGGTTTCCAAACTGCTATCATGGCCCTCCAGGGTGATCAGTAGTGATGAGTGAATTTGTCCTTTTGCTGCACCAAGAAAATCACGAATTTCCCATGAAATTCATGAAACGGCAAAATATTTGTCAAACGTGAATTTTGATGCCCGCGACAATTTCTATACGCACGCCGATTTTGTCCAAATGCATTAAAGTCAATTGGTGTGACATGGCAGGTTTTTCGCCAGCGAATTTTCATTGTTTTTTTGGGAATTTATCCCCCCACCCCCCAGTGAAACACAGTAATTTGCTGCGAATTTGTGCCTAGCGAATTTATTCACCCATCATTAGTGATCAGCCTAAAAGGGAGAAATTTTTTTGATTGATCCAGTATTTCCTAACAAAATATAATCACAATTATTCTTGCAGGTTCTGCAAGATCCATGGCACTTACTCACCTGAATGTTGGCCACACACCTGCCAATATTGTAGGTACCTATATTCATGTACTATATACAGTATATATCAGTTGGTTTGAGATTCAAGCAGGTTTGGAAATAACATCTGCTGATGCACCATGTTGGCTGGCACAAAATGTATTGACTAAGTGAATAGGAGCTGCAGCTCTTTCTGCTGTTCTAATTGTTTGTGCAATTTGTGTAGAAGAAAGGTGACCATACTGCATCATGTGGCCTCTCCGCTCCATATCCATTTGGCGCATGGGCTGCTTAGTCACCGATAGGGTAAGAGATAGAGTTAAAGTGCCAAATCTTGCCTGAGTGTAACCAATCGGTGCTTGTATCGCTATCATACAGTAAGTTAGACATATTTTCAGACATTTTTTTTCAAGCCTATTTACATTCAAAGATGTGGTCATGCCCCTATGAGAGCAAAAGAAACAGGAGAAAAAATGCTGAATGTTTACATTGCTACATTTGCTATATTGCATATAAAAATGCATATTTATAAAGTTGTGTAAATATTTTTTTGCGAATGTAGCCAACAATAAAAATTGGCATGAAAAAAGCTTCATAACTAAAATTTGCAATAAAAAGCTGCATTATTTGTTTTGCATTGGGTTATATGTTTAAAACCTGTGCCATACATTACTAGAGTGGTCCATAATAAGGCAGAGGACTCTTCTTCCTTTTGGCATTAATTATTTTATACCTAGATGGCCACTCAGCTCTTACATTTTCTTATAGCCTGTGTCAGAACAGAACATATAAATATATGTAGAATATGCATTTCCTCAGTTTACCAAGTAGATATTTGGGCTTAATGCATCTGTCATTGAATCAAGGAGCTATTTATACATACAACTGCTGTATGGGGTATTGCTTCTTTCATTTTAACAAATGCAGTGCCTAGTGTTATATGGGCAAGGATCTGAATACTTGTGCAAGGCACTGTATTCCTTTATTCACAACTGATTAATACTGGCATTAATATCTGGCCAGATGATAAAGTGAAATGGAAGTGATATTCAGTCTAAGGGGGCAAATTCACTAAAGGGCGAATTTTTGCCAGCGACCGTTTCGCCACACTCCGCCAGGCTCAAAATTCATTACCACTATGCTAATTCACTAATATGCGAAGTTGTTCCTCAGTAGCCAAAACGCTGACAAATTTATTTTACCATTACTTTGGCTAGGCGAGCATTTCATAGCGGATTTTTGCTAGCATTCATTTTTGCCTAGCAAATTTTCACTTACGCTTATGTTAATTTCCATAGGGCAGGTATCTAAAAGTCATATGGACATCTTAAAGGACTACTCAACCAAAAAGTAAAAAAACCCTACCCTCCTACCCTACATAGATGTTGTGTCTTCTTCTGGCGCTTAACAATCTCCATCAATATCAGCGCATGCACAGTTGTCACAAACCGGGAAATTGCTCCAACTGGGCATGCTCCAAAACGCTGCTCCATTCACAAAGATTACCGAAGACCAAGAAGATGGCTGCCGTGAACTCGGATCCCTGAATCTGTATGGGGGGGGGGAGTAAAAAGTTAGGGGCAATTGCCTGGGGTAGTAGCAAGGCTGGAGGGAGGAGGGAGGGGGTCTATGTAGGGTAGGGGGGGTAGAGTTTTTAAACTTTAGGGTTGAATTCTCCTTTAATAATAATATTGGTGCAAATGCTTGAAGTGGCCACTTTTTGAAACACATGTCCAATGGGCCAAAATAAAGACAGAGGAGATCCTCTAATACCCTAGACATAAGCCCACTCTTAAACAATTGTTGCATGCCCCTCAAATTAGTTTTAAAAAAAACTCCTCACACAAAAATCTTTAATAGTTTGGAATTTTGAAGGCAATTCCAGTATACATAATATGATGTCACTGACATAAGATTGAGGAAGATGTAGCTTTGTTTTCTCAGTTCATCTGGTCTGAGGTGGCAAAGGAAACTCTGGTGAAAGAGGTAATGTTCTGTAAAATTATCTTAGTGAATTAGTCGAGTAATGACTGTTTGATAGAGCAAAAAGTCGCCTGGCGACAGGGTGCGAATTAAAGCTAGCTATGGTCTCTTTATCTACCGAATTGTCCTCTACGCCTGTTAGTAAATTGGTGATGTCCTTGCAGCTGAGACTTCTGGTGAACTGTCACTAGCCACGGCCGCGTCACTCGTGAATCTGCCCCTAAATGTCCTCCTTCCTTGCAAATAACTCAAACTATAGATCATGTAACACTAATCTGGGCTAGGCAGACCACAAATAGTTAATGTCCAGCTAGTGATGGGAGCATGTATTACATTGGACTCACACAGCAGGGTTAGGGCCTTCGCTAAGTGGAAGATTCCCATAACGGGGTAGTGCCACCACAACTCCCACAGGCTACTGTGCATACAAAAATGATGAGTGCCAGGAGGTTCTTATGGTGCAAACAAAAAAAAAAATTATTAGTCAGAGACAATGACCCCAGGTTTACTCAAATCCATTGTTCAGAGGAAATGTGTGTAGTCACACCACATGCAGTTTTACACATTGCTGACACTCCCTTAGGACAGACTTTGCAGTTACATAGTCATACCCCCACTCACAGAGAGCTTCCAAGGTGGATGCAGGCTATACAGGCACACCTCTGGTAGTGGTCTCTGGATCAACCTCAGGAAAATCCTCTATCCTGATTCCCTGTCCATTGGGATCCCTATACTACAGGCAATATGGCCTGGGAGAGATCTCTCCAAACTGTCACTCCTATGTTGGAGCTCAGAACTGCTCTTTGTAGCTCAACCATGACTGGCTTACACTCCTAGAGTGTACTAGTACTAGGAGATCACCTGCTACTTTCTATTCCTCATTCATGGGGTTGCCTGGTCCCCAACTTTACTGGACCCATGCCCAGGCTCAGAGCACACATCCACCCTATCCTCAGGTGGAATGCAAAGAGGAAGCTGCCACTCCTTTCCCAGCACTATACTAAAGTGAGGCAGGATGTGGTCACAGCGCATCCTGGCCAATAGTAGGGGATATATCTTTGCGTTTTGCAGACAGCACCAATCAAGGATTAGTTTGAAAAGAATGCCTTTATTGAGACATGGGCTCCTGACCCAGTACACTGGCAACGTTTCAGACCACCATTGGTCTTTTCTCAAGCCACCCAGACAACACCTGTGCTTAATTATTTATACAAAATATCACAGTGACACCTAGTGGTATACTTACAAAAAATATACAATGTTTCACATTTGCTCGCTGATACATTAAAATGATTTGTTGTATTTCTTTCTTGTGTAATAAATCACATTTTACAAATTAAAGTGATTCTGTATATCTTAATGTGTAAATGTCCAGAATTTTCCTTTTGAAGAAAAAACAACTGTGAAAAAAATAGCAAAGAAAACCCTCAATTAAAATCTCAGTAATAAAATTCCCATCCTTTAAATTCAAGAATAAAATATTCTTTTATATCTAAAAACAATTCAGCAATAAATTTTACTTAGGTCGTATTCTCTGTTGAGGCCATGGAGATCCAACGTTTCTAACTTCCTAATCCATTTGGCTTCTTTTTTTAGGAGCATTTTAGCTCGATTTCCGCCTCTCCGAATTTTCAGAACGCTATCTATTATCTGATACTTAAGTTGTTGTACCCCATGGCCAACAGCAAGGAAATGACCTGCCACGGCTTGATCTCCCTTTTTAGTGTTTATAGCGGACTTGTGTTCCCTAATGCGTTCTCTAGCACTTCTTATAGTTTGTCCAACGTAGGCTAAGCCGCACGGACATTTGATTACATAAACAACATGAGTGCTTTCGCACGTGTAGTAACCATTAATTTTAATTGGTGTCCCTTTCCTTGGGTGATATAGTACCTCTACTTTGACGCAATTAGAGCAACAGCTGCAACCCAGACACGGATATGTTCCGTTTTTTCTGGGCCGCAGCGGTCGCTCTTGTATATGGGTCCCTCCTATATCTGCTCGTATGGCCATAGATCCAATGCTCTTGGATTTTTTGTATGAAATAATTGGAAAGTTTTTAAAAACATGCATTTCTGGTAATCCTTCTTTAAGTAATGGCCAGTGTTTTCTAATTACTTTCTCCACATGCATGCTCATTGTATTGTATCGGGACACAAATGGAATTCTTTGGTTTTGATTTGTTACAATTTTTCTACTATTTTCCTGTATCGCCATTCGTTGTTTTTTCAACAGGCCTCTTGGGTATCCCCTTTCTTCAAATTTCCTTTGCATCTGATCCAGCCGGGTCTCATCGGACACTATTGCTTTGACTCTGCTAAATTGTGAATTTGGTACTGACTTTTTTACTTGTGGTGGGTGAAATGAATTATAATGTAGCAATGTATTTTTGTCCGTAGGGGATATACAAATCTTTAAACTAGGGACACATTTAACCCTAGGGGTCCCTACAATCATATATTAAAAATATATGTTGTGATACTACAGGGCTCGGTCACAAAAGTACAGCAAGGTGCAAAGTTCATAAATGAGGCCCAAAGTGCATGATCTACCATCACTAGCTCATAAAGAACATTTTGGGCAATACTTTTTTGCACCTATTACTGCCAGGTATAAAATTTAGAATCTCCTGACTGTAGTGCAGATATTTGCATCTGACATGCACGTAGTGTACAATTCTGTGTTGATAGCCTGTGGGTGGAGTATGGGTGTTCACAAACACAGGAGATTGTGGGCAAGTACAAAGCATAAAAGGAGCCCTGTATACAGTATATATTCCAGTACAGGACAACCTTATCCTAGACACAACAGGAACAACATGCAGAACACAGTTTGTACTGCCTGATTCACTTAGTTCACGTTAAATATACATTCTTATATCACATAACTGCTTAAACATACAGTTGTACTCATAAGTTTACATACCCTAGCAGAATTTATAATTTCTTAACCATTTTTCAGAGAATATGAATGATAACACAAAACCTTTTCTTTCACTCATAGTTAGTGGTTGGCTGAAGCCATTTATTGGCTAAAACAAAAAAGTTTGAAGCATCACAAGTAGTTGTGTAGAAACTCTTACCACAATAGAAACATGGCCCAGGTGCTCCTGCCCTAGGCCCTCAGCGCAGGGAGTGGACATTCCGTAATTGTAACTCAAACTAGTTGGTGCAAGCACACTGGATCAGACCAAAACAAAAAATAACTAAAAATAGAAACTTTATTTTATATAATCATCTCTCGCCTGACCCTTTTCGTGTCAATAAGACACTTAATCAAAAGCTCCATATGATTAAGTGTCTTATTGACACGAAACGCGTCAGGCGAGAGATGATTATATAAAATAAAGTTTCTATTTTTACTTATTTTTTGTTTTGGTCTGATCTGAACGTGGGTTTCCAGTGAAGCCATTTATTGTCATGCAACTGTGTTTACTCTTTTTAAATCATAATCACTACACAAACTACCAAAATGACCCTGATCAAAAGTTTACATACCCCAGTTCTTAATATTGTGTATTGCCCCCTTTAACATCAATGACAGCTTGAAGTCTTTTGTGGTAGTTGTGGATGAGGCTCTTTATCTTCTCAGACGTAAAGCTGCCCATTCTTCCTGGCAAAAAGCCTCCAGTTCCCGTAAATTCTTGTGCTGTCTTGCATGAACTGCACTTTTGAGGTCTCCCTGGAGTGGCTCAATGATATTGAGGTCAGGAGACTGAGATGGCCACTCCAGAACCTTCACTTTATTTTGTTGTAGCCAATGACAGGTTGACTTGGCCTTCTGTTTTGGATCCTTGTCATGTTGGAATATCCAAGTTTTTCCTATGCACAACTTCCAGGCTGAGTGCAAATTTTCCTCCAGTATGTTTTGTATTTCACCTGAAGTTATTTGTGGGGTTTTCCTTGCATCATGGGAACTTTTTCTGGCAGTTGTGGCTGAAATTTTAGTTTTATTTTATGCTGATTGGCATTCTCAATTCCTTTGATATTTTCTTATATCTCTTTCCTGTTTTATAGAGTTCAACTACCTTTTCCCGCAGATCCTTTGACAATTCTTTTGCTTTCCCCATGTCAAGTTGTGTGCATGTTATCAGGCCAAATCACCAGGGTATATAAACTTTTGATCGGGGTCATTTGGGTAGTTTGTGTAGTGATTATGATTTAAAAAGAGTAAACACAGTTGTGTTTTATGTGACAATAAATAACTTCAGACAACCACTAGCCATGAGTGAAAGAAAAGTTTTTGTGTTATCATTCATATTCTCTGAAAAATGGTTAATAATTCATAAATTCTGCCAGGGTATGTAAATGTATGAGCACAAATGTAATTAATACAGCTTTAAAGGGAGGGTCACACAAAATTGGGTCTGCTTTTGCATTTCTGGGCTGTTGCAAAATAAGATCCAATTGCTGTCCTATACAGCTAAAAGCATAATGTACATTATTTCTTATTAAAATCTGGATTGTACTAGCACCTCTCTGTCATAGTTGTAGCTTTTAACCTGGCAATTCTTCTGCATTCCTGCAACTAATTATAGGATAAGCTTTCAACTGACGATAATGTGTCAGGCATACCATGAATTTAGACAATGAAAACCACAGTGAAATATCACAGGTTTATTCCCAGTGCTTCCCTCAAACCAGGATGTTGAGGATACAGAGCAGTGTTGAAAAGCCTATTGTGATAACCCACCAACAAGAACTCACTGACCAGTATTCCACTTCCAGAGTTTGGTGTGGGATTTCATATACAGGTATGGGATCTGTTATCCGAAAAGTTCTGAATTATGAAAAGGCCATATCCCATAGACTCCATTATAATCAAATAATCCAATTTAAAAAAAAAATTCTCTATAATAACAAAACAGTTTCTTGTGCTTAATCCAAACTAAGATATAATTAATCTTTATTGGAAGCAAAAACAGTCTATTGGGTTTTTTTCATGTTTAAATGATTTTCTAGTTGTCTTAAGGTGTGAAGATCCAAATTATGGAAAGACCCATTATCTAGAAAGCCTCAGGTCCCAAGCATTCTGGATAATAGGTCCCATACCTGTACTTATACCATAGTACTACTGATGTTTATTTATGATACTGCCAATCAACACAAGGGAAAACCCAAAACAGGTATTTTTTATGTTTAAATACTGAGAAATGAGTGGGAAACACCTTTATTGTAATAACCTTAAAAGGGAAGATAATTTTTAATTACGTTAAGTGGCTATTGAACACCTGGTTATGGTCACAGTATCTACTATCATTATTTTCCCAAAAGCCCTATTGTACTCAAGTCTTGTGATGTAGAGGAAACCGCAAAATGTTGATTATTGTGAATGCCATTTTGGTTTGCACAGTCATTACTTGTCTTTATCTGAGGTTGCATTTTTCATTTGTTGCCATCTTTTAGCAACCCTGAATTCAAGGAAGAGGAGAGTAGCCTGGAACCTAGTGGGTTTTTTTGGCAGTGAGATTTTAGGCTTTATACTAGACAGTTGGTAATGATGTATAGTCATAACTGAAGAAGAAACAAAATGTTTTATTACACAGTAAGCACTGGGCTTGGGCTTCTGCTTAAAGGATTCAACCTGTAATAGAAAAAAACCCTTCCTCCCCTGGTTAGACCCCCCTCCCTCTTCCCACCCAGCCTACCTGCCCCCTGGGCAAATGTCCCTAATTTTTTACTTACCCCCATCCTTGCAGATTTGTGCCTCAGGGGTGCCATCTTCTTTCTTCTGTCTTTTTCGGAAGTTTTGGCACATGCGCAGTTGGAGTACATTTCCAGACCCGAACCACTGCGCATGCTCTGAATTTCAGAGATTTGCATGACTTTCAATGCATGCACATTTGTTCGGGACTGGAAATTTACTCCAACTGTGCATGCTCCGAAAATGCTGGTCTGATTCCGAAAGATGCAGCCCATGAGTGGAGGAAGGTTGAATTATCATTTAAAGGAAAACTATACCATTAGAGTGAATTTGCCAAATTGACACACACACACACACACATATATATATATATATATATATATATATATATATATATATATATAAAAAATACCTGATCCCACCATTATGTGATAGAAATCAATTATCCAAGGACCTGGAAAATAATTGGTTAATTCTAAATCGGTGGCTGACTCTTTTACAAGCAGTATGCATTAGTACAGCTCGTAAAACGTAAAACAAATCCGCCCCATAGTCTTTATTAGGTTTTCTTTACAGTTGTTTATATATGTAACAATTTATTTGAGTTGCTCAGCCTAACATTTTTCCCAGTACATAGGGTAGATAAGCAGAAGTGAGTTACATACCTTTACAATTTATTGAAACTGCGAGGTGTAGAATTAGTTTTAGTTTCAATGAGATATTGAATTTCACATATTTCAGTAAATTATAGCTGTTCAAAATTCCATTTATTGACATTCAGTCCTATAGAAATAATTGGTCTTCTGGATCAGAAATAGAAATACAGGTATGGGACCTAGCATCCAGAATGCTCGAGACCTGGGGTTTGCTGGATAATGGATATTTCCATAATTTGGATCTTCATACCTTAAAGGGGTTGTTCACCTTTGAGTTAACTTTTAGTATAATGTAGAGAGTGATATTCTGAGACAATTTGCAATTGGTTTTCATTTTTTATTGTTTGTGGTTTTATAGTTATTTAGCTTTTTATTCAGCAGCTCTCTAGTTTGCAGTGTCAGCAATTTGGTTTCTAGGGTAAAAATTAACCTAGCAACCCTGCATTGATTTGAATAAGAGACTGGAATATGAATAGGAGAGGGACTGAATAGAATGATAAGTAATAAAAAGTAACAATAACTATACATTTGTAGCCTTACAGAGCATTTGAAAGCTGCAAAGAAACAGAAGAAAATTGCAAATCATTAAAAAACTATGAAAAATAAATAATGAAGACCAAATGAAAAGTTTCTTAGAATTGGCCCTTCTACAATATACTAAAAGTTAACTAGAAGGTGAACCACCCCTTTAAATTTACTAGAATATTGTGTAAACATTAAATAAACCCAATAGGCTGGTTTTGCTCCCAATAAGGATTAATTATATCTTAGTTTGGATCAAGTACAAGCTACTGCTTTATTATTACAGAGAAAAAGGAAATCATTTTTAAAAATTTGGATTATTTCATTATTATGGAGTCTATGGGAGACGCCATTCTGTAATTCGGCGCTTTCTGGATAACGGGTTTCCAGATAAGGGATCCAATACCTGTATAAAGGTCTCTCACTGGGTTCCATAATACAACTGCAACATGGTGACCCAGTGGTTAGCCCTGCAGGTATCCTATCTGCAAGGGGTTTATATGATCTTGCCATGCAAAGTTTGCACCAGGTCGATGTAAAGCAGAACTTTAACGAAATAGCAGGCTATTTCGTGCTACTGTGCATGCATCTGCCCCGAAAATTTGAAGAGCCAAGAAGTAGGATTACTGGGAGAACCACAGGACAGTGTAGTTTTCTGTTGATAGAAGCACCAGCCCGGGATGTCATGTAATAAATATAATCACTGGTGGGTGCCTAACTTTTGGCAACCCAGATTCAAACTGCACCCTGCTGCTGACCATGCCATGTACATATAGGATTTCCTGTGACAGAGGATAAAATGCTGTGTACAGGGTTGGACTGGGGGGCCAGGGGCCTACCGTCCAGGGCCCCCTCCGACCTCCCTGCGCCGCTCGTGCGACTGTCCGAAAGGCAATGCGCCTGCCCGAAAGGCGCCGCACGCGCGCCTGCACGAAGGGAGGTCTGGCACGGCGGGGGCCCATTAAAGGTCTGGGCCCACCAGGTTTTTTCCCGGTAACCCGCCGGGCCAGTCCGACACTGGCTGTGTATGTAGAGTCCTCTGTAAGCCCCCTGACTTGGATTGATACCGTTCTTAAGCCAGCCTAAAGGGGGCCATACACAGGCTGATAAAAGCTGCCAACAGACCAAGTCGGCCAGATGTCGATCTAAAAATCCTGTCAGATTGCAGCGATATCTGTTCGTTGATGCGGTCCTGCGATGCGACTGACCATATCTGCTCTGATCGTTGGACCCTAGAGCCCACGATCAGATCAGCCCAATATCACCCACCTCAAGGTGGGCATATCGGGGAGAAACCTGCTCGTTTGGCAACATCGCCAAACGAGTGGATCTCTCTGTGTATGGCCACCTTTAGTTACTAGTACCTAGCCTTGAGGGCAGAGCCATCTACTTGACTGTTAGAGCAGTGCTTTGTTTTTCTGTGCTGTGAAGAGATATCCTTTCCAACCAGTAACTCCCCTTTTACTCACATACATTCTCATGTTATACCTTCCTGACTCTGTAATTCCTTTGTTTGGGTTCTGACCCTTTGTGAGTTCAGAATCCACAGATCTTGTGTCAAATAAACTTTGTTTTTTACCTCAAGTGATCTCCAGTAACTGCAATTCCATGACACCTGCACATCTCCAGAAACATGATTCAGGTGCCCACTGTAACTTGCAGCAGCCCTGTCCCAGGATCTGATGTCACAACCAGACTGACCATCTAGCACTTGAGGCAAGTGTCCAGTGGGCTAGACAATTTACTGTAAAGTGGGTCAGGGAATTGGAGCCAAAAGCCATATGGGAGCAAAAGCCAAATGGGTGCCAACGGCTGAAAAGCTGAATGAAAGTCAAAGTCAAAAAGCTGAATGAGGGTCGAAAAACCTAATGGGAGCTGAAGCTGAAATGTTGCCTGACAAATTTAAAAGGTAAGTTTTCACTGAACACCAATGGTCTTTTTGTATTTTACATCTCTGGACAGTGTTGTTTTTAACTTTTATAAGATGAAACCCTGACCAAAAATGTTTTTTAACTGGGGTAGGCCATCCACAATTTCTTTTTATGTGGGGGAGGCTGGCCACCAATTTTTTTTTAACTGGGGGAGGCTGGCCACCAATGGTTTTTTTTTAACTGGGGGAGGCTGGCCACCAATATTTCTTTAACTGGGGAGGCTGGCCACTTTTTTTTTAACTGGGGAGGCTG
>CM044436.1:77214485-77227307 GCA_024363595.1 Xenopus borealis
TTTTTTTTTTTTTTTTTTTTTTTTTTTTTTTTAACCTCACCTTTCAACATGTTCGGCCTACAGTTTATTTCAGCCTACAGTTTATTTCAGCCTACAGTTTATTCGTAATAAAGTACAGGTACAATGCTGATACTGTACTTTCTAAAATTTATAAGCCTTCTTGTAAAAAAAAGACAATAGCGCTTGATCAATTGGTAATACCATTTTAATTCTTTTACCTATAAAGTGCAGTTCACTGTGTTTATCTTTCAGAGAGTATGTGTAATAATGTATGTGCAATATAAATGAGAGAACTCATTTTTCTATGTTGGTTGTATATTTGCAAAGTAAACAAACAGAGTAGTTACTGAACAGCAGCTTCATGTTGTGTAAGCAAGGATGTGAATTCCATCTAAATTGATGGAGTTAGTGAGATTTGTTTTTTACCGTTGATGGAACCCCTGTTCAGACTGACTGTTCCCTGCCATTAGTCCATTGAATCAGGAGCACTGCAGATTCCCTCTACACACACTTAACCTTTGTTTCCCTCCGGCTTGTAAAGATTAGATTATTTTTACATTTTGGCAATGTGAATATTTTTAGCTTTGTCTTATATTTAAATTAAAAAGCCACATTATAACATTTGTGACATACTGTTTTACTATCATCACAGCTTCCCTCTTCTTTTTAAACACTCCCTTAACCCTTTCACTGCCAGCTGACTTGGTATTGGGCCACTGGGCTCGAAACATGTTGTGCTAATTAATAAACCACTCTGAGCAGTCTATCTGCCTATAAGCCATTCCTTAAAAACTCCTACAATTTATACTGTCGGTACCCAGGGCGGAGGTACTACTAAGGAATTGGCTTTAACAAGCTTCAGCTTTGGCGTTCCAATGAGGCAGTCAAACCCTACTTGCAAGACAGGATCCCTTTAATATGACATATAGTAAATCTGCCATTGGATGTGCACCCTTGCTTTGCTTGCTTTTATCACAGAGGGGTAAAACATTTATGGAACAAAGGGAATGCTGTCCACAAAGGTGCAGCCTTAAACCCAACAAAATCTGTTTTAAGACGGGAGTCTTTTAATGATGGAAGTCTTTGGTCATCTTCTTTTGTTTTAGAAAGATGCCTGTAATCTCATGTCTACAGCTTGACACAACGGCTGTCTCTGATACATGGAAATCAGAAGCACGTGTTTGTGTTATGTGAAATTACACTTCCCTATGACATATGAAATTTCATTGTAACTTTTTCAAAAGTGTTTTTGACTTCTTCTTCTGCTTTATTTAAACTAGCAAATGCCACCCATTTGTTAAACGAAAGACTGCAAATAAAACATGACCTTTTTGTTTATTTGCGGTTTTGTGTTCAGACTCGGCAATCCTGTCACTTCCAAACAAGTTGAGTTGTTTTCAGATTGATCACATAAATTAAGATTTTTTTTCAATAACTTCAATTCAATAAAATCATTTTTGATGACGATAGGAGAGTTCTGGCATCGGTATTTCATACAGACTGAAGAGGAGAGAGATGGGAGTTAGGGAGGAGAGGTAGTTTAAGGTTAGTAATCTAGTCGGGATAGGATGAGAGCATGCATGGGCGTCTTGGCCGTGGCAGGTGAAAGAAAAGGGATGGATTTTGGTGTTAATATGCTCAGAGAAAGAGAGAGAGGAGTCAAAGATTACCCACAGATAGCATACTGAGTTGTCAGGGTTAGTGGGCATGCCATCAATAGATATATTAGTGTATGAGATTTCCCAAAGATAGAGTGTATAGACTATAGGGAGAACAACAACATGACAGTTACAGACCCTTGCGGCACCTATACATTCCCCAGCTGCCCTAAATCATGTGACTCTGATGAACTTCAGTCACTCTTTACTGCTGTACTGCAAGTTGGAGTGATATCACCACCTTCCTTTCTCCCCCCCCCCAGCAGCCTTACAACAGAACAATGGGAAGCCGCTCCCTAACACAAGATAACAGCTGCCTGGTAGATCTAAGAACAGCACTCAATAGTACATCCTTCAGTTACATTTAAGGGAAAACAACAGCCTGCAAGAAAGCAGTTCCCTCCTAAAGTGCAGGCACAAGTCGCATGTCCAGGGGCATCTGGGAAATTGACAAAATGTCTAGCCCCATGTCAGAAATGTCAAAATTGAATATAAAAAAATGTTTGCTTTTTTGAGAAATGGATTTCAGTGCAGAATTCTGCTGGAGCAGCACTATTAATTGATGCGTTTTGAAAAAAACACATTTTCCCATGACAGTATCCCTTTAAAAGAATGGTAAGAAGAGAGCCAAGATGCAGCCAAGGTTCGCCGTAAAAATTACACCCATAGACTTCCATGAGTGAAAAAAATTGTTACGCATTAAAAAAAAAATGTCGTCGCCCATAGACTTCAATGTATTTAGGCACGGAGAAAAGCCAGAGGCTGTCCTGTAATTCTTTTAATAGCTACTCTTATCTACATTGTTTGTCTGTGTCACACCCCGTTGATATTGTTCACTGCTACACTTTGGAAAATAGTTGTGTTTTAGTCTGTGTGATAAACATAAGTTTAGAATGAAGAAACTCTTATCTTTAAACAGACTTGGATGCAGGGTTTTGTGGCAGGAAAAGAGAAAATCACACTGGGTACTGATTGTTTTCCCCCACCATGAATTTCTTTTTCATCATTCCACACTTTTTCAACCATCATTCCATTGGTTATTGTAGATAGTGAGGGGCACTTTTGTGCACTGACCTGTAGTTTAATAAGTTTACATTTTTTTAAGAGTTCAACCAGTAGACTAAAAAAAAGACTTCCTGATTCAAATGAACTGCTGTCCCATGTGGGAGGGGGTGTCCGTTGAGCATGGCTGAGCATTCATTGTGAGCAGCAGTCTTCGGGAAATCAGGCACAACTTCTCAAGAATTGTCTCTTTCCCCTTCAGTGCATTTCATGTCTCATGCTGGGAACTGACCTTTCATTATCTTTGTTGGCAGATCTGGGACTGTTTTCCGCCATGTATATATAAGACTAGCCTTTTGCGCATTTACCTAATGTATTCATTTTGTACTGGCCTTTGAACCGAAAAGGAAAAAAATGCTATTGTTTTGTGATGGGTATGAGAAGAACCCTGAGATACAGTAGAGCTTAGTACTAAAGAGTAAGATTTTAAACTGATGACATCACTTCTTTAACCCAGTATGCACAATATGACATATATATTATACACATCTAAATCCATTGTAAAGTCGTGATTTGCACAGATCAGGACATTTAAAATGCCCTAAAACCATTAGCAAGTAATGTGCACAGTCAGCATTTTTCAAAATTCAGCAGAATTTCTAGAAGTAAATCTAGAAAGCATGATATTTTTATTTTGGAATACCAGTAGTCCAGTTAGGTTTTGGGGGCAGCTTTTGAATATGAATTATATAAGGCTCTGAAGTGGAGGATGAACATGGAAACATTGCGGCTCTATCCAAACAATGAAGATCAAAATTCTAATAAAAAATTAAGCTCACCCGATGTCGGACTTGACCTAGGTGCATGGCCCCAGGTCTGGCGTTTACGGTTTAGCATTCTCGCCAAATTGAATCAAACCTTTAAGCATAATTCACACTCACCGATGAAGTTTGGTGCCCTGGGTGCAGCGCCCCAAACCCATAGCTTGGGGTGAGATGCAGGAAAATAGTGGAATGAGCACGCACTCCTAAGACGCACCCAGGATCAAATCTCAATTTTTTTACCTGTGAAATAAAGATTGAGATTGCCTGTTGTGTCTAAGGAGTGCATGCTCATTCCACTATTTTTCTGAAGTGGAGAGCCATATACCCTGCGCTGACCAACACAGAGTATATTTAATCCAATCCTTCCCATTTCCTTTTTGACCATGCACCCCCAGTATTTACTAATGCCCTACATATAACATGGGGCTGATAAATATGCAAAACAGAGAGATTGCATGGTGCTCCAGAATGATAAAGTAAACAGCTCACCATTTTGATCATGTGGTCCAGGTGCACCAGACCCACCTTGTACTTGGGTACCTTGAAGGTATGAAACACGTAGGGCCTATGGAGATGCATTTATACTTTTAATTATGATCAATAAATACTTATTTTTTTAACTTCTACTTTTGGCCCCGTGGATTCCTTTAAGTGCCAGATAAGCCCTTTCTCTTTGCTATACAAATCGGCTAACAAATATTCACAACATTAAAAATATAATAATAATAATTTAGTCAGGATCTCAATTTCTCTCTATTTCTGTTCTTTATAATGCTCTATTACCTTCTGTTTCTCCTTATCGCTGTTCTTCTCATTCTCTTGTTTTTTTCCCCCTTCTTCATGGCTCTTGTTCCACCCTTTTTTCCTTGCATATCCTGCAGCATCTTCTCCTGACCATATTTTTTACATTTCACCTTTGATGCTGCTCTCCATGCTGCTTTTTTTGTCCCAGTATCCATTTTTCATCCCCTTTCTTCTCTACTCCTTTCTGTTTTTTTTAATACTGCCCACTCATCACCTGCCCTTTTTTTATAGCTCACTTTTGCCAGCACTGCTTATCGTATTTCCTTCCACCCTGTTGCTCTTCAATTTAACACCTTCATTTTTCTTTTGTGCCGTCTACTTTATTCGTATGTGCCTTATATGGTGCTAACACCTTCCTCCAAATTAAAGGAGCAGTGTTTCTCTTCATGTAGAGGTTTGGTACAAATCAAGCTGGAGGGATTACCAAATAAATTTGCAGGGCTGTGGGCTGGCAGACAGCTTTGATCTAAGGCTTCACTGAATGCAATAGAATGGTTGAACTGATAAAAGATGGCTAATCACAACAAAGCTGTAAGCAAACTGACTATAATAATAGTACTTTGCTTTATAGAAAACAATGTACAGGATGGAACTAAATAGTAGAACAATGCAAACTATTACTTTCTTGTTGCTGCTCCTCATTAAAAATAAAAAGCATTTAAAGCAAATTATTAATGAAATATACCATAGTGAGTTTTCAACAGCTACAATATTTATATTTCTTTGTGTCAGAACACACCTTTGCATTCATTTGCTGTATATACAGTGCTGTGTCATTGTTTTTAATTTTATTTTTGTGTTAAAGCTCTCCTTACAAAGCTGCCTAAAGCTTTTGTGCAGTAGGCCTGTAAAGCGGTTTTGGATGATGTGCTGCTTATAGTGACCTTTCATGAATTACAATACTTTGCATTCCTGGGCCCGCACCTGTGTTTGTGTTGCCTGTGCATAAACATTACATGTTGGTGTTTGGTTTCTCAGCACAGTAAGAAAAAAGCGTCACATACCTTTTGTAAAACTTTCAGACATTTCACGGGTACCAAAAGTTGTAGTTCCACATAAGTACATTGCTAAGCTAGTATGCTGTAACAAACTGCTTTCATTTGAGTTTTTTTCTTTGGTAAACACAATTTGTGTAGCGACAACTGTATTTTATACAACACACAGCAGCCTTTATTATTGTTAAACCTTTATATACAGTGCTTGAAAGTTTGTGAAACTTTTAAAATATTCAATATTTTTATATGAATGTGACCTCCAAATAGCATCTGATTTTCAAACAAGTCTTAAAGGTAGATGAAGAAAACCTAGTTAAACAAATGAAACACAAATTATTATATTAGGCCATTTATTTATTGGAAAAAATATCCAATAACATAACATCTGCATGTGGCATAAGTAACCCCTTACTTTTGCTTAGCATTTGGTGTGACCCCCTTGTGCAGCATTAACTGCAACTAAACGCTGCGGTAACTGTTGATTAGTCCTGTGCAGAAATTTTTGCGCATTGCTTAATACAGAACAGCTTAAACTCTTGGATTTTGGTGAGTTTTCTCACATGAACCACTCTCTTTAGGTGTTTCCATATCATTTCAATTAAATTAAGATCTTTCACTTTGCCATTCCAAAACATTCACTTTATTCTTTTTTAAAGGGAACCTGTCATGGGAAAAAGAAATTTTCAAAATGCATCAAATAATAGTGCTGTTCCAGAAGAATTCTACACTGAAATCCATTTCTCAAAAGAGCAAACAGATTTTTTTATATTTCATTTTGAAATCTGACATGGGGCTAGACATTTTGTCAATTTCCCAGCTGCCCCAAGTCATGTGACTTGTGCTCTGATAAACTTCAATCACTCTTTACTGCTGTACTGCAAGTTGGAGTGATATCACTCCCTCCCTTTCCCCCACCCAGCAGCCTAACAAAAGAACAATGGGAAGGTAACCAGATAACAGCTCCCTAACACAAGATAACAGCTGCCTGGTAGATCTAAGAACAGCACTCAATAGTAAAAACCCATGTCCCACTGCGTACTATTCAGTTACATAGAGAAGGAAAAACAACAGCCTGCCAGAAAGCAGTTCCCTCCTAAAGTTCTGGCACAAGTCACATGACTGGGGGCAGCTGGGAAATTGACAAAATGGCTAGCCCCATGTCAGATTTAAAAACTAAATATAAAAAAATCTGTTTGTTCTTTTGAGAAATGGATTTCAGTGCAGAAGTCTACTGGAGCAACACTATTAACTGATGTGCAAAACATATTTTCCAGTGACAGTTTCCCTTTAACCATTCTTTGGTAAAACAAAGTTTTTTTCTTGCTCCAAATGTAACGCACCTCATTTAAGCCAAAAAGTTCTATTTTGTCTTCATCCTTCCACAAAACATTATTCCCTTATCTTCTGGTTTGTCCACATGTTCTTTAGCAAACTGTAGGCAGTCTGCGATATTTTGGGCAGTGGAGAGCAGTGGCTTTCTCTTTGCTACCCTGCAATACACAACATTGTTGTCCAGTGTTCTTCTGATGGTGAACCTCAACATTCACCAATTTGAGACAGGCCTTTAGTTGCTTAGACGTTACCCTGGGCTCCTTAGTTTCAGACTATTAGACGCCTTTCAGCTGGAGCTATCTTTGATGGTCAACCACTTTTGGGTAGTGTAACAGCGGTCTTGAATTTCCTCCATTTGTTCACAATCTGTCTGTTGATTGGCAGAGTCCAAACTCTTTAGAGATAGTCTTGTAGCCTTGTCTTTTTAAAAGGTATATAGTTCTTTGTGCCAGTTGATAGCTTTTTATTTTTTGTTATCTAGGCCTCTCCCTATGTTATTTAGGATATTATAGTAAAACATCTTTATTGTTATAGAAAATTGCTTTGGCTTGTGCCTTCCTATGTCTCTGATTCATATTTTGCTCCTAAGTGTCTTTCAAGCCAACACCTGATACTGCAACAAAACCTTAAGCACACCCATGCGTAGGCCATTTCAAAACATAGCTTGATTTTACCATTGTGTTAAAAGAACAGTAATGGCAAAAAAATGAAATTGTATCAATGTAATTACAATAAAATGCATTTGTGTTCTGTGTTTGCTTCAGAAACTTTACTATGGTTTATATAAACAAGCTACTGTGTAAGCATTGGGGCAGCCATTCAAGCTGGAAAAAAGGCACAGGTTACATAGCAGATAATAGATAAAGCAATGTATTTGTTGTTATCTGCTGTGTATCCTGTGCCATTTTCTCTTTTTTTTTTCCAACTTGAATGGCTGCCCCCGTGGCTACATAGCAGCTTGTTTATATAAACTAAAGCAAACTTTTACCAGTGCAGAGCGACAGTACATTATATTTTAATTACTTTGATACACTTTGATTTTTTGCTTTTACTGTTCCTTTAAAAGCAGGGTTCCCCAACCTTTTGAACCTGCAAGCAATATTTAGAAGAAAAAGGAGCTGGGGAGCAACACAAGAATGAAACATGTTCTTGGGTTGCCAAATAAGTGCTGTGATTGGCCATTTCGTAGCCCTATTTATATTGTCAACCTACATTCAGGCTGTGTTTGGCAGTGCACCTGGTTTTTATACAAGCAAAACTTGCCTCCAAGCTAGCAAAATTTTGCACCTGCTTTGAGGCCACTGGGAGCAACATCCATGGTGTTGGAGAGAAACATGAATGGTTTATTTCAGTGCCATTGTTTTACTTTATAGTTATGCCCTGTATGGGCAAATGGAGTAAAGTGTGTTGCTTTTCTAATTACTTATAGCAACCAATCAGCACAGGTCTTCAGTTTTGAAGTAAACACAACAGCACTTAACTGTTTACTTTGCACGTTTTTAATCTGAAGCAGAATATTGGTTTCCTACAACAATGTGCTGTTGGTCTTCCTTTTTTTTCATACTTCAAAATCTATAAGATATGAATAAATGAGTTAAGCAGTTAAAAGTGTTGTTTATTATTATTATTATTATTATTATTATTAATAATAATAACTTTTATTGTACTTAAATAGTTACGGTGATTTTATTTTAAATTTTTATTATTTGGAAAATAATTAGAAGCATGCAAAGAAATGGCATAGTACTGTATTACTGAATGCTTTCACTTTCTTGCAGTGTGTCTGCAGGTCTCCTTCTTTGTAACTTAACAAAAGTAACAACAGCTGTGTCCCTTAGTCTGTATTATTCATGGAAAAGCCTTTTACTCCTGAATAATGAATGGACATCTCAATTCCTTCATCCTCTATTCAGTACTGTAAGATGGTTTTTTTTTTTTATACCTTATATAGGCTTGCGGTATATAAACTTTGTTTGCTGAATTTGCATGGAGACCTCCTATATTAAAGACTTTATATATAGCAGAGGTGTCCTACCTACGGCCCAGGATGGATATGAATGCGGCCCAGCTTGAAACCCTTGGTTCCCGAGGAAACTTCATGCTGCAAAGGATTTAGGAGTAGGCAGCAGGGGTGGAGACTCTGCCTATTGCCCAATTAGTAGTAGTAGTAATAATAATATAATAATAAGTCTATTAAATATCCATGTGTCCCATATTCCAGTGTATAGCTCCATCAGGTTATCCAACTGGCACTGTAGTTCTTTCCTGTGCATATTCTTTACTTTTACAAATCAAAAGTGTTTGTGTGTTTCATGTGCGGCCCCAGACAATTTTGTTTTTCCAATGTGGCCCAGTGAAGCCAAAAGGTTGTACATCTGTGAGATATGGTAGTTGAGGATGAGGCCCTTTATCTTCTCAGACGGAAAAGCTGCCTATTCTTCCTGGCAAAAAACCTATAAATTCTTGGGCTGTCTTGCATGAACCGCACATTTGAGGTCTCCCCAGAATGGCTCAATGGTATTGAGGTCAGGAGACTGAGATGGTCACTCCAGAACCTTCACTTTATTTTGCTGTAGCCAATGACCGGTCTACTTGGCCTTGTGCTTTGGATCCTTGTCATGTTGGAAAGTCCAAGAACATCCCATGCGCAGCTTCTGGGCTGATGAGTGCACAGTTTTTGATAACTTACTACGTTCATTTTGCCACCAATTCTGACAAAATTTCCTGTGCCTTTGTAGCTCACACATTCCCAAAACATCAGCGATCCACCAGCATGTTTCACAGTAGGAATGGTGTAACTTTCATCATAGGCCTTGTTGATTCCTCTCCAAGTGTAGTGTTTATTGTTGTGGCCAAAAAGGTACATTTTAGTCTCATCACTCCAAATGACTTTGTGCCAGAAGGTTTGAGGCTTGTCTCTGTGCTGCTTAGCATATTGTAAGCAGGATACTTTGTGGCATTTGCATAGTGATGGCTTTCTTCTGGCAACTCGACCATCCAGCCCATCTTTCTTCAAGTGCCTCCTTATTGTGCACCTTTAAACACCCACACCACATTTCTTCAGAGTCCTGTATTTCACCTGAAGTTATTTGTGGGTTTTTCCTTGCATCCCAAACAATTTTGTGGCTGAAATTTTAGTTTTAATTTGGTTTGGTTTCAATAGAACCCCTAATTTTCCACTGCTTTTTTACAGTTTGAACATTGCTAATTCCATTGATATTTTCTTGTATCCCTTTCTTATTTTATAGAGTTCAACTACCTTTCCCGCAGATCCTTTGTCAATTCTTTTGCTTTCCCCATAACTTAGAATCCAAAAAACATCAGTGCAGCACTGGATGAAAGATGCAAGGATCTGTCGGTAGTCCAGAAAGTCACTGACCTTTTATAAACACCCACTAGCAAACAGATCACAGGTGAAGATGATTAACTTTAATAGCCATTCTAACCCTTTTGTGTCGAGTTGTGTGCATGTTAGCGGTCCAAATCACCCGGGTATGTAAACTTTTGATCAGGGTCATTTGGATAGTTTGTGTAGTGCTTATGATTTAAAAAGAGTACTATAAATGGCTTAAACCAACCACTTACCAAGAGTGAAAGAAAAGTTTTTGTGTTGGCATTCATATTCTCTGAAAAATGGTTAAGAAATCATAAATTCTGCTAGGGTATGTAAACTTATGAGCACAACTGTATATTAGCAGTACGGTTAAGGGATCTGTTATCCAGAAAGCCATCAAGAAAATTTTACATTTCAGCACTGCAGTGATTGTTTGCAGATTGTTTTTGGAATATAGATACTGTACATTGATAGATTAATAGATTGACACACAGACAGACAGACATAATCTTGTATTTGATGAGAATAAAGAAGGCCTATATCTAAACTGATGCAAAGCAATCCTGTTTGTTGTAGTAGCCGTATGCCATAGTGCTCCATATTATGGAAAGACTGTTGGTAAAAGATCCCAAATTCAGAAAACCTCAAGGGCAGAGCGTTATGCATAATAGTTACCAGACCTGTACAGGGAGTAATAAAACCCTTGTTGCCAACCTTTATCTGACAGGATAATGTTTATGAAATATAAATTATAGTGTTCAGTTTGAGTTAGCGCAAATTCCCAACTCTCCTTGCCATTTAAATTATTTTGGATTTCCAGTACTCCAAGACTCCTACTTTCTTAAATGGAAAGGCAGCATGCATACTCGCTTTTATTTCTGAAAATGAAAGTGAAGTTCCACATAATACCATGCATGGACACGAAATAAGCAGTTGGGCTCGTCATTTCCTTCTGCAGCCACAGTATATAATTACCTGTTTCTCTTCATTCTCTCTTGCAGCATTTGGGTGTCAGATATTCATTTACAGTTGGATCCAATATATCTTATGGGGAGGGGGCTCCTTTTGCCGGGAAGATGTATGAGAGCTCACTCTATTAAAATTAGGAGACATCATGTCTCTCTACATGCAGAGTTTGTGCAAAAGGCAGTTATTTTGTTAGATTTTGTTTGTACTGAAATCCGTTATTTAAGTGAACTCTTATTTATCTGCTAGGAAAGGAAGCCCTCCTATAAGATTTATTGATTCTAACGGTCAATAATTATTTCACACCCAACTGCTGCATGAAGAGAGAATAAAGAGAAACAGGTGTTGAGAGAGGGATAGTGAAGATGAACTTGATTATTTCACGATGCAGAATATTTAAATTGATTGTATTTAGAAAGTTTTTTATTTCAGTGTAATTACGCTTATATTAAATTTTCATTTTCGTGATAGTTCCCCTTCAGTGTTGGTGAATGACATGGCAAGTAAGGAAGCTCATTAAAAAGGAACATTTAAACAAAGAAAGTTGATATAATAAAGCATAACGCTCACCTGGAACTAAAAGTTGGTAGGCCTATGTCTGTATTGTGTGATATAATTATGATTATTTGATAAGGAGCACTCTTAATATTTTAATGAATATTTGTAATAGTGGTGATGCGACTCCCAAAGTATGGCCGAGCACATACCCCAAGATAAAGATGCTGTGTTAGCCTTTGTTGTGACATTCCAGAAAGATGCAATGTTTTCGGGGAGGTTTACACCTCCCTTCGTCAGTAGTGCTACAAGATAATTATGATTATTAGGGATGGACTGAATGCAGGATTTGGTTCAACATTTGGCCTTTTTTAACAGGATTTGGGTTCGGCCAAATTTGTGGATTCAGTGTATCCCTAATTATAATGAAAGGCTATTTTTCCAGAGAAGCAGGACACAGATACAAGTCCCTGCATTAGTTAATTGTTTGTGCCTCAGAAAGTGAATTTCCTAATTTACCTTAAAGGTGGACACAGAAGAAGATCTATGTGAGCATACATATTACTGATGACTCATACTTGCTGATGTAATGTCATGCTAAACATACTAATGCTGCTGGGTAAAATTTTATAGATACTGTTCTAATCATTTCCATACTGAGAATTGATATGCATAAAGCTAAAAAACAAGGACATTTTCTTTTGTGTATTAATTATTAGTGTTATATCATGTGTTTGGTTTGAGCAACTGGTCAACTTTCCCCTTCTTAAGACCATTAAAAAGCCTTCCCTTTAAAAAAAAATAAAGAGGAAACCCTTCTCCTAAAAAGGTGAATGTTCCACTTTCCAATATTATTGGAATCATAATAGTGCATGTATGGTGTCCTGCCAAGCCTGACCAATATCCATGTACAATGTATATCTGTTGGTTCTGGTTAGAATGTTTCAGCTGCTGAATCACTGTTTGATGAGTTCTTGAAAACATTAATTCTAAAAGGATGATACGACATGTACTTTATGATAGTTTACAGGCAGCTTAAACTGGTCTGTACCTGTATGTTCCTGGATCCTTTTCTTAATCCTTCCCAGGTACATCCTCAGCGATACAGGTCTTGTGTATGGAAAAGCTATGTATGCTAGTTCCAGTAAATGATATTATGCTTCCAAGCTTAGACAAATGCTGTACCTAGTTCCACTCTTCCTTATTCCTCTTCCTTATTTCCATTACTAGCTTTCAACTTTAAAGGGAAACTGTCATGGGAAACCATGTTTTTTTTTCAAAATGCATCCGTTAATAGTGCTACTCCAGTAGACTTCTGCACTGAAATCCAATTCTCAGAAGAGCAAACAGATTTTTCTTATATTCAATTTTGAAATCTGACATGGGGCTAGACATATTGTCAGTTTCCCAGC
>CM044436.1:77239431-77300560 GCA_024363595.1 Xenopus borealis
AAAAAAAAAAAAAAAGCAACTCAATGCTTTTCTTTCTGGGGATAATGTGCATCCTCTCCTTCCTGGGATAATAATTTTATCCCTTGAAATAAACAAAAGTCAGTTAACTTCAACATTTCTACTGTACATGCTTCCTAAAAATCTGAGAGAATGCCAAGAAAGTCCTGTCACCCTGTTATGGTTCAGCTGGTGGGTTGTATGTTATGGTATAACATTTCAGTTCTGCACACAGAGTTTTAGGACCCCTTAATATAATGTAGCAATGATATACTGGTGCCAATTTTACAAAATTGCCTAAGCCACTCATCCTTGTAAAACCATCAGCTTTATCACTCCACAGATGCTTATTTCAACAGGCTTTCTGAGCTCAAATAAGGGCTGGAAGTTGGACATCTGTTAATGAAAGAGATGGAAATAGCTACTTGTATCGTGAAAATGGATTTTACGGCACCACTTTGTGCAGTTTACATTTAGCAACAAATACTGATGCCACAGATGAACACTGTGTGATTTTTATTGAGTTTATTCCTTGCCGTAAATAGTGGCTTCTGCCTTGATGGCAGCATATATTACAATATAGATTTTTATTTAATCAGTAGCCGATTGCTCCTAGACTAGTGGGCTATTTTTGCTATATCAAGAAAGTTTTCAGAAGTATTATGAGATATTCAATGCTGGTATTGCTATTCTTGGAAGGAGAAATTGTATTCCATTGCTCCATATAGTTTGTGGCTTCCCTAAACTACCCTCACACTAACCGGAGGCATTTTCCGAGAGGCAAGAGAGCAACCATGATTTTTATGTGAGTAAGAGACTCAAGTGGTCTTGACAGGGGGGCACAGTGAAGCAGAACATTGATTGCAAACTGAGAAATTGAAGAGAGTGCAGTGGTTTAAAGAAGCTAGTATTTCGGAGTGCTGGATAAAAGGTATTAAAGTTTCAAGGCTTAATGCACTTAGATATAGGGATTATCAAGGATTAGAATCCTTCTAGAGATGTGGGAGTGTTTCTGTATTGCAAAGCTCAGCTATACCACACCATCTGTTGATGAATAGGGGATTGTCTTGCAATTTCAATGCACACATTTTTGTGGGGTTGTAGTTGTTACAGTTGGAATTGTGGTAGGACAGGACAGTACAGAGCTCTGAATCCATATTCATATTTATATGTTTCATTTGCAAGTATTTGGCAAGGAATTTTATAGCTGTGGTGTGATCATTAGCTGTTGTGCTTTTGAGTGGCAGTGGTAG
Organism: Xenopus borealis; assembly: GCA_024363595.1. Lineage (NCBI taxonomy): Eukaryota > Metazoa > Chordata > Amphibia > Anura > Pipidae > Xenopus > Xenopus borealis. The sequence continues at coordinate 77,240,682 of CM044436.1, forward strand.
CTGATTAAAGCAAATAAGTTAGTCCAGCACATTGCATAGTTTTCCTAGCGAATCTTATTCTTCTTTTCATCTTTATTACAAGAAAGTTCACCCCTTTTGCAATGAACAAGTTCTTAAAATGCACTTTAAATTAGAGCTCTGCATTTCCTTTATACCTTCAATGAGATGTTACTTGATTTGGGCTCCCTGTATATAAAATAAATGTTGCTTGGGTCAGTGGATCCAGAGCCCAGCTGCGCCTGTGCTGGTCTCTAGTTTTTGTCTAAATAAGTGAACTTCACTACAGGGGATCTTGGACTTTGTGGCAGATTTTTAAAATGAAAATAGGCAACAAAACACCATAAATGTTTCCATTTGGTTAAACTGTTCCCTTTTATGTAACTGTCAAATATTGTTGATGAATAGATTAGATTAGAGTTTAGAAAGCGTGGCTGTGATGTGTTTTTACAAATAAATATTGAGTATATTGTACTGAAACCAAGCCTTCTTTGATTGTAAGATATTTCAATGGCATGGATTTCATGGAATGTAGAACAAAACAGAAGCAACCAAGTAATATAATGTAAAATAACTCCTTGACGTAGGCAGGAACACTTTTAATAACAAAGTGTGTAAAGCTTTTGCCTTATATGGATTCTATTTATCTAGAGAACATTCTTTCAATAAACTTTTTAAGGAATGTTTATCCTTTTTTTCACTGTATTAAATTCCCTGTGCTACTGCTGTTTGAATTTGATCATGTATGAAAATGAGTTTTAGCCTGTGAACGCTTTCAGCAAAGTATGGGAGGGTGTTCAGTTTCTGGAACAACTTTCAACATGAATATTTTAATGTGGAGTATGTTTTATTGTGACATTTGTTACATTTGTTACCTTTGTATTGTTCATAATTCTAGCCTATAATGGTGGTTTCTTGTTAAAGGATGACAGTTGTGTTGATTGTGAAGACCTTTTACAAAGAGACGACTGATCGATTATGCCTTTTTTTTCATCCCCTGTCTTTGAACAAATTCTTCATCACTAAGTTACAAAGTTTTATAATACACTAAAATCAAGGTGTCTGTAAAGGTTCTCATTCATCCAGGTCAGGGTATATCTATTCTGAATTGAGAAAGCCAGTTGCATAACTAGCGTAACGTCTTCAAGGAAAAAGAAAATACAGCAAGTCCAGTTGATTTGACTTATCACAATATATAAAATCAAGAGGTATTGGTGGCTTTCTTTATAATGCTTCAAATGGATGAAATAGGATGAAATGACAGCCAACCATTCTGTAACTTGTTTTACTATTTCCTGAAACCTACACACAACAACATCATATTCTACATAGCCTACATTATCGACAAATAAACTGATTAATTCTAGGAGGAATAAAGGTTATCAATGTGTCAGCCTAGATATGCTACCTGTTCTGGTCTGCAGTACCAGTTCAACATTATCACAACCATTTAGCAATGAAGAGGTCTGCCCGATTCTTTTCTGCTGAATGACCATGCGTGCTTTAGGCTGCTGTCAGGTACTTGAGCTAACTCTCAATTCACAAAACACAATTTGTATTGTGTTAGTATTTGTTTTCCTTCCCAGTAGAGCTCCTGTGACTGAGATACTTCAGCCTTTAGTTGCCCCCAAACATTGACTGTCATATATAGTTCTACTGACCTGAAAACAGCCTTGTTTCATGGGGTAGACATACATTTCCATAACAGAAGCCAGTTGGTGAAACAACCCATTTCTTTTGTCACTACTTTGCTTGAAGAAGTTGAGAGACAAAATGGCACATTAGCCTTAACCACCCATTCCTTATGGAACTAATGTGGCAAAAGCAATTTCTCAGACATATGCTCTGGTTCATACAATGGGTAGAGGATTTAATATGGAATTGTTAGGGCCCTATGGGAATATCATGAAATCAATAATTTATTCCTACTGTGTTTCAACAGAATAACAAAGTCTATGTAATTACAAAATAACTGACACATTTTTTTTCTTGTTGCTTTTGTATTTCTTAGGATTTCGTGGGATATTTATAGTCGAGTCTGTGCTTCAAAGAATCTATTATAATTGGGATTTTCCACTTGTTTTAATAGTTTAACACTCTCATACCACACATACAGTATACCTTCATCACTAGAACATTTTGGGCTTCCCCCCCCATGTCTCCAAATTTCTAAATTCAATGTTCGATTGTTTGTTTCCCCATAAAGGAGGGGTGGTCTGGAAACAAAGGTTTAGCTTAAATGTCTTTCATAATTTCCTTTTTCTCAGAGGATCATTTAGTTGTGCCAGGCACATGTGTCTTAGGGACCTGAATGCTAACTAGTGATGGGCGAATCAGACCCATTTCCGCTTTGCAAGAAGTTTGCAAAACGTGAAAAAAGATGCATTGGGGTCAATGGGAGTTTATTCTAGCAACAATTTTTCAAGCCATGCAGCATTTTTTAAACTATTCATGATAGTTTTGCCAATGCCAGTTCTGCTAATGCCATTGAATGTTGCTCTGGGAGCAGGCAGGACAGGAGGCTAATGCCTCAGATTCTTGACCTGTGTATATCAGCAGGCTGATTTTTTTTCAATAGTTTCATGGGGCCCCTATACCTCCTGGGCCCCCTTCAGCTGCAGGGTCTGCTTCCTCACAGTGCAGTTTTACTCAGCTGCATAAGGGAGTGGATGCTTCACTCTTAGTCTTAGGGACCATCAAATTTTATATTACCTTTTAACCTTTGCTGCCCTGCACGATTACAGGCAACATATAGGCTGGCAAGATCAAACCACCCTATAACATTCAAAGGGTTAATACAATATTGAAGGTTAATACAGTATTGAAGGGAATAAGCTAAAGCATTGCACTCTGCAGAGTCTGACTGGTGGGTCAGAGGTCCACCACATAGTCTCCCACACCCCCTCTGTGCAGGCCCAGACTGGCAATCTGTGGGTTCTGGCAAATGCCAGAGGGGCTGTTATAAGGTGCCATAGATATTCCGTATTTAGTGGACTGGTGGGGGCTGATTGGGTCTCTGTGAACCTGAAATGCCAGGGCCTATTTTGATTCTCAGTCCGGACCTGCCTCTGTGCCCACATTTCTCTACCTCAACCCTTCCCCCCCCCCCAAGCCATAGACAGGTCTGCGGGGCCCACCAGGTTTTTACCCGTTGTCCCACCATCCCATTCTGACCCTGGCCCTCTGTCTTTGGTAATCAGCATTTTTAAGATTCATATGCATCAAAATCTTTGTGCAGTTCAACATCAAAAGAAAAAAACAAGATCTCTGAAGATCCACAATATAATTTTATAGTTGCATTGCTTAGGTTTCCTTCCAACATAAAAGCAAGTATACTGAATGCTAATGAGAGTTTACCTTTTCTGTGTGAGTGTATGTAAGCTCTATGGGTCAGGAAATAAGAATGCCTGTGCTATATCAATAAAGGATTATATTGAAGAAACTTTACTGGACCTCCATTCAAAATTCTTTAATTTCTACAGAGTCCTGATGAGTATGAAGATGATCAAACAGGACAAAAAGCAAGAAAAGGAGAGGATGTAGTTACCAAGCAAAATACTCTACAAAATGAATCCTTTTCCCTGGATCCAAGTGAATCCTTCTTGCCGCAGGTGAGATTTCTATAAAAATATTAAATGATTATTTGGCATGTAATTAAGGTTGTCTACAAAAAGCATTACGCTGTTTCAAAGTGATTGTTTTATACACTTTTATCTTTGCTCACTCATTTATTTGGCCTATTCTAAGCAACATTCCAGCTGGCTTTCAGTTTTTTTGTTTTTTTTTGTTGCTTATTCAAATTAATAATGTAAACTCCATGGGGTAGATTCATCAAAGAGTGAAGTTCCGCCACTAGAGGGAAATTCCACAGCTCTCAATTCATTTCTATGGGATTTTGCAAGGCCTATTCATCAATGGGTGAAGTGAAAGTTCACCCTTTGATGAATACGCCTTTAAAAATGCCATTGAAATGAATTAAGAGCTGTGGAATTTCCCTCTAGTGGCAGAACTTCACTCTTAACTTCACTTATTGAATCTACCCCCATGCCTTTAGTACCCCAGTCAGAGGGACTCCAGAGCCGCAAAGCAAAAGCGCTAACTGCTGAACCACTGTGACTTTTGTATATAGTGTTCTGTTCATGCATTTGTTAATTTTTTTGGCTGTGTGTTGTTGACTGATTGCAAACCTTGACAAGGTTGATTTGTGCATATGATTTAGCATGTATCCAGTAAATTGTTTTTAATTGTGAATGCATGGCATGTGTGGAATGCAGAGAACTGAAGTAGAACATAACTCCCCATTAGCAAGCAGAAGACATCCCTGCAAGCAGCCTTCTCAGACTCCTGTGCTCTTTACTTTTTGTCAGGAATTTCCAGAAAATAAACTACTTCCAGGCTAACTGGCTGCTTACTTCTTGTCTGTGTATTTTTGTAACAAATATATAGAAACAAATGCCATGTAGTTCTTAAGTGTACATGTCCTTCTGGAGTCCACTAATATTAACATGTGTAGTTGTATCAACACAGCCTATAAAGTAGATATTTCTCAATATATACGGATCTTCAAGTAACTTACACTGTAAACAGTGACTGTATTAGAAAGGAGGGTTTGAAGAATAATTGGCCTTAATGACTGTTTTAATGACTGAGAATTAATGTGCATTTAGAAATGGTAAACACTGGTTTCTGCAGCTTATTTCCAGACAGTTGCAGTACATAGGAGAGCTTGAAGCCATCATTCAAACACTTGAATCAGGGAGGACAATGTTGGCTTGGGCGCCCTGATGCTGTGATGCTGTGCTTAACCTTGTGCTGGATGTTTTCATTCAGTGTGAGGTGCATAGAACTGCCATGCCACTAGGCAGGAGTGCTCAGTGGCTGATCTCTAAGGGCAAGGCCAGACGGGGAGATTCTGGGGAGATCTGTCGCCTGGCGACTTCTCGCCACGACGAATCGCCCCCGAATCTCCCCGAATAGCTAGTTAGCACTGCTCACCCGCTAGGCGTAAAATCGCCTGAGCTTGTTCACACGCTGCGGTACGATTTTAAAAGTCGCTCGAAATTGCCTGGCGAGGCAACTTTGAGCAACTTTTAAAATCACACTGCTGCACGTGAATAAGCGCAGGCGATTTTACGCCTAGTGGGTGCGCAGTGCTAACTAGCTATTCGGGGAGATTCGGGGGTGATTCGTCGTGGCGAGAAGTCGCCAGGCGACAGATCTCCCTTGAATCTCCCCGTCTGGCCTTAGCCTTAAGGGTGCTGTCTTACCAAATCAATTACATGCATGTAGAGTGCATTATATTTCTAGTAAGGAACTAATAAGGAACACTTGGGAAGTTGGTTTGCTGCATGCTTTCTTAGGGAAAGAGGGCAGCAACCCCACTTTTAGCACTCTTTAGTGAATTGGGGGCTCTAGATATTTGGGACTTTTCTGCTGAAAGTTATAGTAACTTTGTCAACCTCGGGAAATTCTGTCCTAGAGACATCATACCAATTAAAAGTGTCTGGATCTGCTGGAGATGTATAGTTCTGCTTGCTTGGCATTAATCTTTGATTGCTTTAGGAGCTGTCAAGGGAATAATCTGGACTCTTACTTTCTGTTTAGTTGTAATGGTTATCCTTTAATTAATATAAAGTCATTGTGTATACATGGATTTAACTATATTTTTAAATGGAATGGCTTTACCCACAAAGTACAGGAGTTCAGAAATGATCTTATTCAAATAGCAGTATATGGAGACCAGTAGTAAACTAATAAATACAATTTGTTGCTTCTGAACTCCATAGGAGATTTCATGGGATGGGTACGATTGGCATATGGCATCCTACAAGTCGAACGGCATTGTACAGATCACAAAGTAATGGAAGTGATATGCAGACTGTCATATGTAGATAATAGCATAAACAAAACACACCGTCAGATTTTTATCTGGTTTTATCAGATTTGACATGGAGGATCAAATTTTGTAGTACAAAAAACTTGTGTTGTTGCATGACAGTATTTTGTCAGGTAAATAAAGTCTGACCCCCCCCCCCAAAAAAAAAAACTCCTGTGTACTGTAGTTTAGCCCATAAAATGTTAACAATTATAAAATTCAATAAGTTGTAAAATATACATGTTAAAAGTATATTTACTTTCATTGCAGCTATTTTTTCTTTCCCAAATCATGTTAAATTAGTACATTTAGATCTTATATTTTGTGAATGCTTAGTGTTTTTTTCTGCATCTACCACATATCTTGAAGTTAAAGTAAAGTTTTTGTGAGGATTGCAGTGCCTTATGCTCCTGTTCTGTTGTGTGCTCAAATATGTCATTTGCTCTTTCTTTTCTAAGGCCCACAATTCTTACTTTCATTCTTTGCATCATGCCTGTGTTACTATGGTGTCTTGTGCTCCCTTACTGAGATTTTCTAGCAGAGAGAGAGAAGAAGAGCTTGCTATTTATTTCTTGGCTTACCCGTCGGCCACTTTTGTTCAGAAAATCTAAAGAAGCTTAACAAGCTGTATCTGTTCAGACATCCTCAGAATGTATCTAATTTACTTTCCTATCCTTAAAGGTACAATCACTTCAAAAAATAAAGCTTATGAGATATTGCATAAAACAAAGGGCCAGTAATAAGAAATTAGAGAACATCGAATCCACAATTTGGAATTCGGCCGAATCCATTGTGAAAAATTTGTTTGGATACCGAACTGAATCTGAATTTGCATATGGAAATTAAGAGTGGCAAATGAAAACGTGGGAAAAAATGTTACTTCCTTGTTTTGTGACAAAAAGGCACATGATTTCCCTTCGCTCTCCTAATTTGATATGTAATTTGGATTCAGTTCGGCCAGGCACAAGGATTTGGCTGAATCTGAATCCTGCTGAAAAAGACAGAATCCTGGCCGAAACCCAAACCGAATTCTGGATTTGGTGCATCCCTAAAAGAATTACATAATGTATGTGTTCTTAATACTTGAATGCAATCCATGGGAGGGTTTACTCAATAATTATAGTAAAGTGCCCTTCATTAGGGTTTCCCAAGTAACAAGCTAAGCATACTTAAAGGAGACATATAGGATAAAAGAAAAAAAACCTAATGTTGTAGGCAATAATCATTAATATATGGTGTTGCTTTTACATGGTGCTAAAATTAATATTATCTTTAAAAAATAGCCCCTTTATTGGAGTTCCCTATAGATGTTCTCTGGTCCCTGTCTGTGTTTCAAATGTAGGGTGGGTGTGTCCTAACAGTCCCTGCCATAAGCACAGTAGGAGGGGGACAGCCAATCACAGCCACGCAGTCACACAAGCACATACAGTTTAGTTCCCTATTATGTCCTGCTAGCTGCTGATTGGTTCCTGTCCTACAGTGCATTGAGCTGAGAGCCGCTGGCTCCCCTGCACCGCCTGGGAATTCAAGGAGCAGGAAGCGGAAGGGAGGGATTATTAGAGTTTTTGCAGAAATATTCAATAAGCCAGCCTGAAACACTACTTTTTTAAGCAAAATTCTTCTATATCTAAATGAGTATAATGCACTAGTACATTCTTATTTTTTACACAATATGTCTCCTTTAAAGTGGTGAAATAACCCAACAAAACATTATTATCTGGATGCAAAGTGATACATTCAAATTGGACTGGAATGTTACATTTAATTTGTGAGGTAACTCAAGTAATACACAGATGTTTGCATGCATACTTGCATACAAATATATATATGTACCTAAGTGCGGGTTGTCACCTGAAATTGCTTGGATTGTAGGTTGACACAAGTGCATCTGCAGTTACATCTATATGTCATGTAAATCAGTGGGGGGCAATTCCAAAGTTTTTGACACGGTGGAATTATACAAGTGTCGTTTCCCTTACATTATATATAAAGGAGATCTAAAGCTTAACTAAAGATGTAGGGCAAAAATGTTGTACATTATGTTTTAGGGTTCTATACCAACCCAAGGCAACCACAGCCTTTAAGCAGGGAGGATGTGTCTCCAAAGATGCCCCAGTAGCTCCTCATCTTCTTTTCTGCTGATTCACTGCACATGTGCTGCTGTCACTTACTGAGCTTATAGACAAACACAAAATATACTGAATATATAGAATATAAATTTCACAATATAAGCCTGATTATTAAATGGTTCCAAATATTGGTACATGGCAGCTCAGAAACCAGCATAATTAGCACCAGAATTGAATAATCAGCCTGTAGCATCAGCATATATGACAGCCATTCTCATTTTCTGCTTGATGATTTGTGACAACCCCTAAGCTTAGCTTCTCAACAGCCACTCGGAGCCCTCTGTGCATGTGCTGGTCTCTGACATACCTAACAAAATCCAAGATGGGAAACTAATGTGACAGCTTTGAAGGTGTGGATCAATAAATTTAGTATATATAATTAGGCATTTCTAGCCATAGTCCTTCTTAGGGGTTAGTTCTCCTTTTACAGCACATACATTGGAACATTGATGCAAGGCATTCAGATCATAGTGTGCATGTTACAAAACCCAGTTGAAAAAAATGACCCAATTTTGCATAGCAGTTGATGTTTTTTTCTCTTTGGATTTAACTTTGTAGTCGTCTTTTCATTATTTTTAGATTTAATATTACTTATTTTATGTTTTCATAAAACAGAATGCTACTTTAGCCTTTTTATTTTAACCTTTTGTGCCTTCCATTGACAGCTTTGCCCTTCACATCCTACATTTTATACAGAATAACCCATTCATTAAAAATCAGTCTTATTAAACTATGTCAAGATTGTATGTTCATGGGATCTGCTCCAATTCTAAATCACTTGGGTGATTTGATGCTTTAAGTGAAAATGCGAGCTTTGCATTATATTTCTGTGGTCAAAACATGCATGATTCAGCGTTTCAACAAGGAATATGTTTGGCAGACATTACCTTACTTAGTGGGATTTTTGGTTTCTGTTCATTTATAAGTTCTATAATTTCATTCAGAATGTTTTCAGTTATCCTTCCAATTTCAAAGTTTTCCCCTAAGATAACAGAATTTGAATAGACTATTTTGTTTTCTATTACAAAGTTGGAGCCACCAGGAATATTGCATCTGGGACAGGCAGATAGGCCTTTTTTCTATTGGAATAAATGGGGTTCACAGTGTACAGATCACAGATTTGGGACTATTAAGGCACCCAGTTTTTTCATGGGCTCCATAAACTTTGCATGACATCTTTTTATACAACGTCTCCCTGTAACAGGGGGTATGACAAACAATACTGCTCAAGCGTATGTATGTGCTTCAAACTTGCTCTGCTACCTGCTGAGTTTTTTAGAGTGTGATATTAAGTATAATTCTCATATTAATGTAATAAATTGCATCTGCAATGGCCATGCTTCATTTTATTGTTTTGGTTCTGTATTGGATCTGTACCAACCATTAGGGGATACCAATACCCAGTGAAAATGCCAGAGCCTGAATCACAAATCACAGTACATTCGTATACAGAATTTTTCTGTTTATTGCTATTCTCTATTTGATCATTTTATGGCATTGTTTTCTTCAGGAAACTTTGACAACTGCAGGATCCAACCGATACAAAAGGTAAGACAAATATTATTTTATACATCAAAGTTTTTATAATGCAAGATTTTTGAATTCTTGGGGAATATGACCCAAACCATTTAAACTTTAAACTTAAAAGGAACAGTAACTCCCAAAAAAATTAAATTGTTTAAATGTAATGAAAACATAATATAAATGTAAAATAAATATAAAATGTCATATTGCACTGCACTTGTACATGTGGAGTGTTTGCTTCAGAAACTCTGCTATAGTTTAATAAACAGTACACAATACAATACAGCAGCGCACTCCAGTGAAAATTGTGACTCCTGTTTTCTTCTGTTTGTGATTCCTTCATCTACCAAATTTCCACCTCTATTACTGTCATTATTTCTTTTATTTCTTTACTAACTTCCTTCCCAAGATCAAGTCTTCTCTTACAATCTATTGCTGCCTCAAAGGCTTCTGCAGTATTCCCATGTCATAACCCCTTTGGAGGAATCTATCTCGTAGCTTGCACGACTCTTCCACAAAATTTTCATCTGAACTGCAATTATGCCACAAGTGCAAAAATGGATAATTAAATAAAAGTTTATGCCTTTTTATCCATAATCCGTGAGTGTGCGGTTCTTCAGGGACACTGGAGTGCGCTGCCGTATTGTATGGTGTACTGTTGGAATGTCTCCTTAGTGACGGACTTGGGGCGGCAGCACCTGGGTCACAACGTGGAAGGGGTAAGACTCATGATTTTTCATGATGATAATAAGCAAGTGTTGTGTGGGAAGCTCGAGTGAACCAGACCAATTATTAAGTCTGAGTGTTGGGTCTGGGGCATTCAGCACCTGGGCCATGGATTTTGAAGGGTAAGAGGTAAAAGGGGTTTCTTTACTATGCATTACATGTGCTGATTAATTTATTGAGTTGCAAGTCGGAACCTATAGATGAATCTTAAGTATTTTTTTATAATCCAAGTGCAGCACTGGACAGTTGTTGTTCTAGTTTAATAAACAAGCTGCTGTGTAGCCATGGGAGCAACCACTGAAAGCTGAAAATGGAGAAAATGCACAGGATACACAGCAGATAACAGATAAGCTCTGTGGGATTCTTCAGTGGGATTCTTCAGAACTTATCTGTATATCCTGTGCTTGAATGGCTTTCCCCATGGTTACACAGCAGCTTATTTATATAAACTATAGAAGTCTTTTACCAGTACAGGGCAACAATACATTATATTTTCATTCCTTTAAAACACTTTAATTTTTTGTGTTACTGTTCAATTAATGCAGGGTTTTACAGTCATATTTCTCCTCCAATAAATGTACAGTAGTGTTTAAAAGTATCAATCATCCAGAAATCTTCGTTGGTGTTCACTAGGATATCATTAAATTGATCAGAAATGATCATCAATTGAACATGCTTTATGTCAACTTTTAATTATTCAGACTTTCCCAAGCAAATCCAATGTAAAGAGATGCTCCTCAAATATTGGGCAAAATTACAAATATGTCAAAAGTTATTGTGTGAAAAGTTTTTTTGTGTTGCAATTTCTGTGTGTCAGGGCCAGTTTGCAAAAGGTTTTAAGAAGGCTCGTAGTTGTATCCAAGCAAAAAGGTTTGGTCAGGCACTTAGGAACTTTGAGAAGAATGACATGTATTTGGGAATTGAACCCAGGGATGCCATTGGCTTTTAATTTGAACTTGACATCAAAAGCGTACACGCTGTAACACATGTGGGCCATGGACACATCTGTCTTGGATGCTGCATTGAAAAGGAGAGACGATCCTTTCACTGTACCGGTAAATGTTCTGTGAGTGAATTAGGGTCTCTGTACATCTACATTTTTATTCCACCAAAACTTTGCCCACCTCCTTCAAGCAAGATTTAATGGAGAACCGAACCCTCCACCCAACCCCTCACCAATCTCAATGAGCCCTGCATGAATCATAACTGTGTCTCTATCTTTGTACCTGAGACTGTGATGCTGAGTTGCCATGCATCATTTTACACTGCTTTTCTATCAGAAAGCCAACACTGAGAGTGCAGGAGCATGTGCAGTTAAGGCTGATATGGACCAAACTTCATCTGTTCATGTTCCAGCTGGAGGACCACGACGACAGCTTTTATTGGCCACCTTTACACTAGCATCCAGGCAGTCATTTGGATGTTAGAATGGAAGATGATTATAAGAGTGTATCTATTGGAATTAAATGCTTTTTTGTTTTTTTTTTATACATTTTTTTTTGTTAATTTTTATTGCAAAGAAAAAATTTGTCAAATTCAAAATGAAATAAAATAGACTGATGAATAGAGACACAGAGGCAGGAGCACTTTTTTTTACACATTTTTTTTTGTTAATTTTTATTGCAAAGAAAAAATTTGTCAAATTCAAAATGAAATAAAATAGAATGATGAATAGAGACACAGAGGCAGGAGCACTTGCTAGATTTCTTGTTTGGCTATCTATTTTACCATTAAACACCCAGATAAGTTTTTGATGGAGCAGTTGTTTGCACTTTTGGCATCTGCTTGCACAGTTTTCATGTTTTTAATAAAGCTATAAGTGAAAAATAAAAAGATAAATATGGTCAAATGTCTCTCTGAGCCATCTCTTATAATAATGTGGCCTGGGAATCCTATTGCAGCTGAAAAGAATTTGGATTCCCAATTTTCTGCCAAGCTCTGCTTCTGATTATTTATCTAGCATTATCTGGTTTCGGCAAGTAATGCAACTCGCTTACTGAACTATGGAGTCCCTCAAGCTGGAAAGTTCTGTGACTGATTTCTACTTAGTGCCTGACTGTTAATTACTTCTGGCATGTATCTTGTATAATACTTCACTTTAGTAGCTTTTTAGAAGCAAATAAAGCTTACTAATTCAAAATACGTATACATTCATTCACTCTCTAGGTTTCTACTGCTTTGTTCTATTGTGAGCTCTATCTATTGTGAGCTCTTCAGGCCAGGGATCCTTCCACTTCTTTGTCATTCTTTCCTTATTTATTTATGTTTAACCCAATTGATGCAGGTCCTTTTTATAATTGTAGTGGTACAGTTATGAGCTGAATTATACAGGATAATTGGGATCAGGGGGTCTCCATACCTTAAGTCTACTTATTAAAAACCTTTAAACAATAAAACACCCACAGGATTATATTGTCGGCAAGATTGATTTATGCAGCTTAGGTACTGTTGCATTGTGGAGAAAAGGAAATCCTAAAAAAATGAAACGTATTTGCTTAAAATGGACTCTAGTACCATCCAGCCTGTTAAAGTGCTGCAGAATATGTTAGAGCTATGTAAATAAAAGGATGTAATAATAGCAACCCAGTATTTAACAGAATGAACAGAAAAGTCGTTGTGGGAGCCAGTAGCAAAGCAAGAATTTCCATAGATATTGCTTTTGTAGCACAGGGAACATTACAGGAAATTTACTTCATCAAAGGTGTACATCTTGGGTGGTCTTTGTTACTGAATCCATATATCTGCACGATACCATCTTCCTTCAGAAATATATACAGAAGGAATGTTCTGTATTCAGTTTAAACCACTCCTCATAATAAGTTTACTCAAGGGAATGTAACTGGATAAAGATTGATCTTGTCTATACATACTGTGGGATGAATAGATATAAAGTAGGACTTCTCATTATAAACCTTTGTACAATTGCCAGTTTTGTTACTTGGCATTTGCTTGCCACAATTGACACAATGACAATTTGTTTCTATGAGGAAACAAAATCTGTATGGTGTTGTAAATTAGCACCCCATAGAAGCAATTGGATTAAATGGCTTAAAACAACCAAGTCACTGGTAATAAAAAAACCTTAAAATCCAGACTTTTAATACATCTACCCCTTAGTCTGTAAATGGAATGGATTGTTAAGGGGAGTTTTAGCAGGTATATTTTAGCTTTGAATGTAAAATAATGGGCCAGGCACAAGAATTGCCAAATCAAATGCCTAAGGCAAATGCCAGCACTCTTTGAGCCTAATGTATACATAGGGTTTCCACCTGGCTGGTAAACATTATGCTATATGTCAATATCAATAGGAGAAAAGAATATAGTAGGGCTATTTTTACATGAACAGGTTACAACACAACATGTGCAGAAGAAGTCCAGTAACTCAAATACTAAATACCACAGAGCCAATAATTACTCTGCTAGAATTCTATAGAGAAATATTTGCAACTTTTGAAGAAGCATTAGAAAGTATAACACAGTTACTAGGATTTTATGTCTGTTTTTTCCTTCTGAATGTTAAATCAATCCTTTTGCTATGATTTGGTTTACACCGGCATGGGACGATGTATCTGGAAATCCATTGTCCAGAAAGCTCCAAATTACAAGAAGGCCATTACCCATAGATTCCATTTTAATCAATGAATTCAAATGTTTTCAAATTATTTCCCTTTTCTCTTTAATAATAAAACAGTATGTTGTCCTTCATCCCCGCTGACATTTAATTTAATCCTTTTTGGAAGCAAAACACTCCTATGTTTATATGTTATTTTAAGATATGGATATCCAAATTTCAAAAAGACCCCTTATCTGAAAAACCTCCTGAGAACTCTTGATAACAGGTCCCATGCCTGAACCAATCAATTGCAGACCAAAGTGTCTTTCTGCAATTTAAATGAAAGGCAAAAAATAAGATCCCATTTTTACTTTCTTTAATGAAAAAGAAATCTATCGCCAATATACTTTAATTAAAAAATGTTTACCATTTTTATAAGAACCCTGACTGTATTCAGTTAAATTCTCCCTTCATTTACTGCTGTTTATATAGTAATTGTCAGACGGCCCCTAACTGCTGGGCAGAGAAACAATCATACTTATCAACAGCAGGGGGAGCCCCCAACTTCCCAGCAATGCAGAACTCCAGCAGCTTGCAGTCCGCAACCTTGTAGAGATTTGTATTGGATTCTATGTTTGCCTTTACATTCCCTTAAATGTCTCCAACTCTAGCTGCAGGGACAAAGATCATGGAGCCAGATTTAAACAGATAAACTGGGATTCTATTTGGAGGATTATTTTGCTGCAGCCACTGGTTCTGCAGAGTTGGCGAAAGTTTGTGTACAAAAACTATAAAAGTTTTTTTACAAAAACTATAAAATCCATATTCGATTACATGGCAACACAGGACCCAGTGCAGTCTGTATATTCTCATTAGTAATAAGTCTTGCTGTATCGGCATCTGGCAGATATTATTTGTCTTGTGCTGTTTTAATCATTTATGCCGATCCCTCAGCAGGGTAGATCACACTGAGCATGTGCGCAGTCTTGGTCTTGCAAGGATCTTTAACAAAGTTGCAAGATGACAGCCCCCTGTGCCCAACTTTGAAAGCATAAATCCTTTGTTTGATTATGCTTTGTGGTGCAGTAAGTTCATGTTTATGTTTAGTATACAAAATACAGCATTTCTAGCCTTATTCTGTTTTAGACTTTCCTTGTCCTTTAAGGACTGATTTATTATATGCAGAACATAGGAGTAAGTGAACAAGGATTTCTAACAGTTTGATATTTTGCACTTTTATCAGAACTTACCTCACTGTTGACAAAGGTGTCAAAGATATATGTATACGTTCACTTTTTTAATTAACAGTGATGTACCCAATAATCTGCTTTAATTACTGTTGTTGTAAATGGGATATCAATTAAAGTTATTTGTTAAACTGTGAGGATTTTATTGCGCTATATAACAGCATATGATAATTATGCCTGTATTTTATTATTTCACACCAGCAGTAATGCTTCTGATGATGACATCTTAAATCACTTTTCTCAAACTGATCGTACAGCCTGTAATCATTTAAACCGAGAGACAAGTTCCTCTGGAAATTCTGGCCAGGACAGTGCTTTGGAAAAAAAAATTGAAGAACTTGAAAGAGTAAGATCAATGTTGCTTTTGTCTAAGTTTATGTGCATAGCGTACAACAAATTTATTTCTGTGTTTAGCTTTAAAAATTTGCTTCACTCCTTTGCTCTTTGCTTATATCCATTTTTCCTGGTGGTTTCCTCCACCCTCTCATAGCCACCACCTTTTACACCGCCTAAATGCAATGACTCACTTTAACCCTTTCACTCTTGAGTCTGCCTTTCTCTTGAACTCCTCCATAGAAACTCCCAGTTATGGCACTTATGTGATAGTGCCCAAGTTATTTCTAATGACTGTATTTCTCAACCTCGTGTTAATGTCACAAAGTTACCCACCCTCTTAAATTGTAAGTACGATTCTCCTCCTATATCTCTTAACATGTGGGGCTTCATTCTTGTAACTATATTTCAATTTTTTTATTTATTGAACTGTATGTTCCTTTGTCTATTAATGTATTGTAAAATGCTCAATGTAGTGTGACATAAATAAAGATATATATATATATATATAAATTCTCTCCTTGTAGGATCTAGCAAAAGAGAGGCAAGAACATTTGAGATTGACAAAGATAATGCAAGACAAAGAAGAATTAATTCACAAACTGCAGGAAGAAATAGACTTATTGAACAGAGTAAGTTTTTACTTTTGTGTGGCCTTTGGCCTCGTGCTTTTACATGGTTGTGGGACTCCTCAGTGACTTATAATATCCTTATATCTTACAATAGGGGGTACTTTAATCACTATATATGCTTTCCTGTTAAACATTGTAAAAATTATGGTATAACAATGTACTGGGGTAATGACATACGGGCTACTGTATGCACTTAAAGAACCACATTTTTGTGCCAAATTATCCAATCGAGTCCACCATATACTTGAATGATAAAAGTGCTTGTTAGGTGATAGAAGCTTACAAAGGCAAAGTGACACATTTCCAGGTTACTATTGCCTGTCAGATGTTGACATGATGATTGTCAAACAATTTACACTAAAGTCTATAATGGGTTGCTTCAGGTGATTTTTTTTTGTCAGGCTCTTCTGCAATTGCCCTTAATCTGATTTTCCTGAGTTTCCTGTATATCAGCACTATGTATTGAATGATCTGCCCCAATACTCTGATGCAATAAAACACATCCAGATGAATTCTCTAGCATGTCCATTAGGGGTTATTGTTGGATGCTCTTTTATGCAAACTGGTCTTGATGAGCTTGCTTTAACTATTCACAGGGAAATAAACGGGTTCACAAACCCTTTTTTTTTTTTTTAGACATAACGAAAGCTGGCCAAACACTTGAAAATCCATTCTATTGGCAACCTCAATTTTCTTTCACTGATTATGCCCAACCAAGGAGATATTGGCAGTCAGAGTGTGGACCACATCAATGAGCCAGATATCAATCTGATATTGATTCATTGCTGTAGTCCTCACTTTGAACGTCTGTATTTCCTTTATCATGATCTGAGCAGTGGGCCCTAGGCTCTAATGATTGATCAGCCAGATATCGCACACCTTAAGGTCAATGATCCACTCATTTGTCACCTGCCAAATGAATGGATCTTTAAGGGCTCTTCCAGATGAGGAGATTGCAGGGAGATTTGTTGCCTACGACAAATCGCCGCGTGTTTGGGGCAACAAATCTCCCTGAATCTCTTCCCCCAGTCTTGCGCCCGCTAAAGTGTAAAGTCGCGTGTGCCTATTCACACGCGGCGCTTTTGAAAATCGCTCGAAAATAATCTCCCTGCAATCGCCTCGTCTGGAAGAGCCCTAAGTGTATGGTCAGTATTACCCCCTGCAGACAATCTGTACAAATCTGTCAACTACCTGAAGGCTGTGATTACCATGCCTATCTTCAGCCATCCCAACACCGTAACAGTACCTTACTAAAAATTATCATCTACTGGTTCAACAACTGATAGGCTATTCTTAATAGCCTATCCTGGTTACAGGCTTTACAAGATGCTTATCCTATACATAAAGATTGTTTTATTCAAGACTTCCTGCTATTTAAACCATATTTTATGGCAGAATATTGTTCTAAACAACGTTTTAATACCTATTTAATTATACATAACAATATGGCCCTTTGTTTTAGAAACTCAAAATTGTTTCCTTGGTGAAAACACCATAAATCAAGTAGGCTGGTTTTGCCTCCAATAAGTATTAATTATATCTTTATTTGGATCAAGTACAAGGTCCTATTTCATTATTACAGAAAATTGGAAATATTTTTTAAAATTTGGTTTGTTTTTTAGATAAAATAGAATGGAAAACAACCTTTTCACAATTTTGAGCTTTCTGGATAACAGGTTTCCATACCTGTATATACAGGTCCCATACCTGTACATTATTTTATATCCTGTTTTCTGCCTTTCATGCTACTTTTTCATGTTGTTCATGTTGTTCATGACTGTTGACTTGGTGGCAATTATCTTGTTGACTTGTGAGTCTGATGTAATCTGATATTCAAAGCATACTTATTTAGCTTTTTGGTCAGCTGCTCATCACTTTGAATTTGCTGCAGCTATCTGGGTAGTTTACTCTAGCATCCAGATAATTATGTGAATAAGAGACTGGCGCATGAATAGGAGAGGGCCTGAATAGTAAGATAAGTATTACAAAATATCGCTAATGTACTGCCAAAGTCAGTGGCCATGTTTAAAACGTGGTAAGAGACAGAAGATAAAGGCAAAGAAAAAATAAAGAAATGTTGCTAAGATTAGGAACTTTAAGGAACCCTTTAAGATCAGTACTTAAGAGCATAGATTGGGATGCTTGGTTTATGTCTGGAAACACAAAACAGAAATTGTTGCAGTAATAATATTAAACCATTATTTTTTACAATATATTGTCTTAAGAAGGAAATATAAGTTAACAGAAATGAAGAGGAAAACATTTTAAAACTACAAATCAGAGGGGACAGGTGCTTCATTTAAAGCATATAAATACTATAACAAATGTTTCAAAACACTAAACAAGAAATGAGGCCTGGACTCCTACACAGTTGTATAATACCATCCCTTTTTTAAAAAGTGAAAACTGGGACTCTGATTTATGGGTTGCTTTGCTGCTGATGGAACGGTGTGTCCTGTATTTATGACCTCATCAGGAGAATAGAGGGCATATGGGAGCAGTATTAAACCCATTGTCAGAAAGCGTAGTCTCCTTCACAAATTGTAGGTCTTCAGCAGGACAATGATCTGAAATGAGTCTACATTGAAATTCCATTACGCTCTTGTGGAGAAATCTAAAAACTGGGTTTGGGTTTTTTTTCTCTAGATCTGAAAGGATATTGAAAAATGTGCAAAGGTGCCAAAATTATTACCTTAACTTATACATAAGTATCAACTTGGTAGGCAGGGACAGCAGGCATGTCACTGAAACATTGCAAAATAACAAGGCAGCTATAAGTGTGTAAAGCCAGTGTTCTAACCAAAGGTGCGGGCTAATAGAGCCTGCATTCCGGTTGGGGATAATAGTATTTTTTTTTTTCTAAAAATGCCCCCGCCAGTGGTAGGCTACCGACACCTGGAGGGAGCTCTTGGTGCGAGCAACAATGTCCAGTCACTCGCAGAATTTACTGAAAGGCAATTCAGACCATTCAGTAGTGAAAAACGTCGGCATTCAGAGAACTTTCGCACCATTTTGCCAGGCAAATGTTCGCCTGGTTAAAATCCCGTAATATTAAATCCATTTATATTAATGTTTGACAACTAGCTTGGTTTGGTGCCTTCTTTAAGAGAAATGCTATAAAGGCAATTGTTGACCAAAACATTGGGTTGATTTAAATATACAGCTATATATTAAATCTCATCTTTGTATTAATATCCTATATATATTAAAAACATATTCAGAATAATTTATCTTACATTTTTATGAATCTTATTAACACAAACTTTTAACCCCTTATCTAGAACTCAGCCAGTCCAATCAAAGTGTGAAATAACGTTTATTCCTATTGTCTCCAAAGGATTTGGATGATTTAGAAGATGAAAACAAGCAACTAAAGCAGGAAAACAAGACCCTGCTAAAAGTCGTTGGACAACTAACAAGATAGAAGATTAATTGTAGCTGTGCTGCTCACTACTGATTTCTACCTTTTGAGAAGAGAAAGGGTGGCATAGGGCAATTTGGCTAAGGGATTAGGGAAAACTTGAGCAAAAGCAACCTCTTCAGTGAAGGGGAGTTCCAGTTCTTTATAATGGTCTCATAGATTTGTATGCTGCAAACTTGCATATTTATTACTGTGGACTTAACCTTTGGGAGGAATGATTATTTGCACCAGCTGTTTTTAAGGTATGAGTTTTTAAACCCACCGAAAAAATAGTTTTTGCTTTTAAGGAAAAAGATCACAAACACAGACCACTATTGACAACCTTGTTGCTTATCTGCATCTGTTTCCATTGCAAAGAAAATCTCCCACTTTCTCAATATATCAACATATGCACTGATATTGTGCTCCACTCTCTTGAAATATGCCACAAGAGAAAAAAACTAGTCTTTCTAGATTTTTACACACCAGGCAGATAAACAAAGAAGAAAAGAAGGACCGCCAGACAAAATTGTCACAGCACATGTGAAATCAGTGTCTAGAAATCTCCTCATGGACAAAGGGCAAGGAAGAAAGATTTACTGAGTCACTGGAAAGGAATGTGTCCTGTCTGTAGTGGCCTGATCTCTGCATATTTTTAGAAGGACCTAAAGAATATTTTGATATTTTTTCAGATCCATCCAATTGGCATTAGCAACATGCTTCTGTTGATTTAACTCTTATTTATGCTGGTTTGGAAATGCATTCAGAGAAAGCCATTGCACATAGAATTGAATGAGGTAGGCTTCACAATGGCACATTTTTCTTCAGTATATAGTGTATTACAGTTGTATGCTCCAACCTTGGTTTACAGCTAAATAGACATAAGCCTTGTTTATATTTAACCACATAGTCTTGTAAAGGCTTGTTTTACTCTGCAGGTTTTATTTCTACATAATGCAGGGACCGGAAGGTGTTACTATAGGGTTAATTTAAATAAAATCAGGTTCTCACCCACAGAAATTTCTTTCTTAAATTCTAATGATCATATGCTCTGACTATAAGGAACCAAATTGGGTTTATTTGGGGTGACTCACTGACAACTAAACTGAAATGGAGAGGGTAGAAAGTGCTTCGCTAAGATAAACATGTTTACAATTACTGTCTATCTTGTACTCTAAATATATTTGTATGCTAGCTTTATTTGCTGTGCACAAATATAGTATTGCCTTTACAAATCAGTTTCTATGTGTGTTTAATCATCTTTAATTTAGAATCTTATTTACAGAGAATAGGACTGCTGTACAAAATAATATCATAAACACTAACTGCTCCATGCACTAAGCCAGGAGTGCTAGATATGTCTTTCATCCTGCCCAGGGACTCCAGTAACTTATTTGCATATCATCAACTGGGCCCAAAACATGTAGTATAGTGGATAATGGACTCACTATACGGGATTCACATGGTATTTGCAACAGATAAAATTATGATTATGGAACCAACACACAAGCAATGGCTTACTTGTACAATATAGAACCTTCCTTATAAACATTAACACTTCCACCAAGGCAAAGTATATTGTTATTATACAAAGTATCAATGGATAAAAATGTAGGGGCAAATTTTAGGGGAGCATGGCTTTATCTGCATCTCCTGTAGATTAAGATTTTTCAAATATCTTGCTTCTTTTTCGCATAAGCATCTCACCAGAACATCTGGACTGCTAGGAGAGTTTTTGTATTGGATTAGATAATCCATTCCTTGTAAGTGCAACTCAAAAATTTAACACTAAAGTGAAATCAGTTAAAGGAGAAGGAAAGACAAATTCTGTGGGGGCTGCTGAATGTTAGGAGAGTGAGCACCAAGGAAATCGATTATCTTCTGATGCTTCTTTGTTCTTCAGTTGACCTGGGCTGATGCATGTGCAGTAGAGTGAAAAAGATGACTTTTTGCTTAAAATTTGACTTTACACTGTACCTGGCAGGAAGGAGATCACAACATGGTGCTGGCTTAGAAGTACCCTGGACTGGTGTAGTTTTCTAGGGAAAACCAGGGTAATCCATTAAGTGATTAGGATAATTTGGTGTATCTAACATTTGGTATTCCATCCAGTGAATCTTTTCCTCTCCTTTAAGAAAGATTGACATTGTTTCACAAATTGTGCATAATCTCTCCATTAGCGTGCTTTTAACATTCCATATGGATCGTATACTTTGACCATAGTAGTTATTTACTTAATCTTAATTATCCATACAGGTGGATAATATTCCTTTACTGTTCTAGGTATAATTAAAGTCTGCAAGTAATGTGTGACCATGGCTTTAGCTCTCAAAACTTTGGGCTCTTCTGGCAATTCCAAGTAGTAAACTATTTCTTTATGCTTATTTTATTTCTAGTGCAGAATCATGAAACTAGTAGGTATACTGTGAAGGGAAGTACAATCAGTGTCCTAAAGAATCATTTGCTAGTTGTTTCTCACATGGCCACAGAAGTGTTTAGACAATGTCTACTTGCCTTTAAAAACCAATACATTCATTACCTATTACGAGGTATCTTATATAATTACCCTTACCATTTCTTTTACCAATCCTGATAAGATAATCACTTATAGTATAATAGCTATATTAGATTATATCAAATTTTATTATACATACCTTCAATTTTGCAGGACAAACAGTTGGATTCTGTCTAGTTTGAATGACCATATGGCATTGGTCTCTTTGTTCAGGCTGATTGCTGAGTGGGATGGAAAGGGAGCTGCAGAATGAAATTGGCAAATTTGTCCAGATGGTTTTGCAGAAAGGCCAAAACTGCTTGAGCAAATTTGTATTGACTGAAGGACGCAGTTTATTTATTTCACTTAAGGGCAAATATCTAGGTAGGACATCTACAGTACCTTATCTTGCTTTCAACATAAAAAAAACACTTTGGATCAAAATGTTATAAATTTTATCAGATTTAACCAGAATTTCTTAAAATCACTCAGAAGCTAATGTTTTGGAAACAATTCTATCTAATTGGAACTTCCATTATCACTTATGAAAGAATCAGTGGACTTATTCAAGGATTGGGGTGGTAAATCCAATTAACAATGGAAATGTCATTTAGCTTAATACTCAAGAAAACTGATGTGATAAATCAAATGTTCGAAATGAACGTTCTGAGTAAAAATGTGTTACTCTGGTTTTCTTTCTGAGCCAGTAACAAAATTATATTTTTTTATCTAAAAACTTGCTTAGTTGAGTAATGTTTTTATTCATCTGTTTAACTACTGGAGAAATAATGCAGTAATTTCATTTGTGCAGCAACTGGGGAAGGGGGGGGGGGGCTTGTACTTTTCTTGTGTTAAAAAAAATGTTATTCATCACATAAGAAAAAGTAGGAGAACTACACAATTGTGGTATTTAGCAGTCTTGGTTTAGAATGTATCATCAAATCAAGTAAAATCAAGGGACTGATATCTGAAAGTCTCTAGTGATGCATGAAAAGTAGAGAATATGTAAGGTAAACATGCCAACCAGATGAAAATAACCAGTGTTATGGGAAAAGCCCACCATGCAGGGCTGAAGGTCCCACTTTGCTAAGCAGATACCATATAAGCTGTTTGGAATTCAATGGTTTTAATTATGTAGCGAAAAACAGGCTTACATGCCAATTTGCCATGGATTCACATTTGACATTTCACATAATGACATTTATGCCCCTCCCTGCCAGCCATAATTCTCAAAGAAAGTAAATAGGCACATACAGAGCAGGAAACATGCACAATTTGATGCTACAAGTAGAGAGACATATTCTGCTTTTTGTAAACACTCCTGGAGGGTTAAATTAAATCTGGATATAACAACAAATAAAGTTTACAATTAGCTGGCCTTTCCATATTATAAGTATTAAGTCTACCCTTCTGTAGCCAGCTGCTAATGGTAATGGCAGACAGTGAGATGTATCACCAACAATATAAATGCATGACTGTGGGTGAGAAATCTTCCCAAAATGCTTCTCCACTGTCTATAGTTGAAATCAGTGGTTATAAATCCAAGTTCTTCCTTAGTTGCTCAAAGTTGTCTCACGAGGAAATTTCATGTGACTTAGCGTTGTGTAGGTTTTGCCACCGCCGGTTTCACTTAATACCAGTAGAGAAGCATTTTCAGGAGATTTGCTGCCTGCAGTCATGCATTTTTTTATCGGGGTGCCAAATCTCCCCTATCACCCATGGCTCTAGGCGGAGTGGCGATAAACAGGAGAACAAATGTCTTATTTTATGAATTGTTTTAGTTCTCTGGAGAGTCATGATGTTTCACTCCTGTTTTTCTTGCTCTGTAACAAAAAACATTCTGTTCTGCAACTTGAATGGCTGCCCCCATGGCTCATTGCATTATTATATAAAGGTAGCATGGTTTCTGATACAAACATACAGCTTTAACTAGTGCAGGGAGACCACTCCTCGTCTCTATACACATCTTCAGCACAAATGCAGCACAAGTTGGGGTTCTTAATTACATGTGTATGTGTATATAACATTGGAAAGCAAGATTGCAGTCATCAATTTTCCTGTTACAGAGATCAAAACATCTGCCATCAGATCAGCAGAATTATACAGATTCAGTAGGTGTGTCAATACATACAAGGCTAACTGTATATCTTGTTTAGTTTAGTTTGCATTTTTGCCACCCTCTTCACACAGGACATTGCTAGAGTTTTCATTGGATCATTGGCTGAATACATTGGGATTACTAGTTAATGAAACTCTTATTATTTGATTCACCATACTAACTGGTGGTAACTAAGGTGGTACTATCCAAGGGGTGGCTGAGCAAACCTTTTCATGCTTTAATGCTGCTGGCTTTTTAATAAAACTGACACTTTCAATACATTTTCAGAACCCCATTGGGAAAGTAGTAGCTGTTAGTGACCGAAAAAATTTTCTGGCAAATAAAGGTTTCCGTTGAATGTAGCACTCCAAGCTGACTGATGCCAAAACCTTTGAAAGGATAAACCTATACAACTAGTTTTCTCTTGACTATTCGTGCATAAGATTTTTAATGAAATTAATACTTTAGAGCTTTGTTTTTTGTATGAATGCAAAAACACATTTGCAATATGTATAAAACAAGTAGATGCACATATTGTGTTCAGCATATGCACTTTAAATCATAAAATTAGGTTTGTGCATGCTTTTAATTTAAAATGTATTCCATACCAATAAATTTCATTTGAACAAAACCCCCGATTTCTCGTGTGGTCATTGTTAAAGGTTTGGCATGCATAGGACAACAACACATTTGGTGTAATTTTTTCAATAATCTGAATTTCATCCTAAAGTGCACTGGGTAATAGGCTTCAATAATGCTCCAGGATTTTGTTAAAAAAATATAGTTTTGGCCAGTACCCATAGCTGACTTATTGTCTGATGTTCACATTTAATGAAAGGGGTACTTTACATTTTTGTTACCATGCAGTATAGTTTTCTTTAATTATTCTGCCTCTTGATATATCTGTTTCCAGTTAATCCTGAGATCATGGCATGCATAGGTACGAATTTTTTTCATTAGCAGCCAGTTAAAGGGGAATCCTTCCATGATAATGAAAAAAAACTAGTGTTTTTTTAATAAATGGTGTTATAAAAAGATTTGTTTTAATTACATTTTTATTTTATTTTACAATGTATTTGTTCCTAACTTTATTTTTTTCTGACTGCAAACAATAAGATAATGCTGTGAGTCACTGACAGTCTTTTCAAACATCATCCACCCTGTGTCTGCAGGTGTAATCTGTCTATTAATTCACCTGTGTTTGTACAGACAGATAGCTGCCATTTGTATTACTGTGCACAATAGACTGAGTACCTCCTAGCCATATAATCTGAGATATAGTTCAATCTGCAAATGGTGTCTGTGTTCCACCAATTAATGTATCCAAATAGAAGAAAGAGTTACCAGACAGCTCAAAGCAGTATTCCAAACTGCAAACTGAATCGTTTGCTTCTCATCTGTGTTCCTGCACAGCCGTGGTGGTAGCAGGGCATATCAGAGAAAAGGCAATGTAAGGAATTGACATAACTGTCAGAAAAAATGTGAACTACTGTATGTATAGCTAAAGTTCTAAAAGAATAAATATGAAAACATATATTTAAAAAAGTTAAGCATCTGCTACAGTTTGGGTGCATGTATATATCAGTGACAGTTGCCCTTTAACCTGCATGAATGGTTGTGAAATATGGAACAAAACTAAACTATGCAGAGGAAAGCCATGCAGACAACATTCAAACTGATTGCAAAGATCCTGCCCTGTTTGACTTGATTGAAGGGACCCAGCAATGCTAACTACTGTGCCACCATGTGCAGGTGAAGACAAAAACACCCAGGTCCAGACTGGCATTTAAATTTTTAAAATTGTAATGCAAAGAGGCTCAAAAGACCCTCTCATAGGCCTTATAAAAAGTCTGGGTATAAAGGGCAATGTAAATACCAATGTCTGACTTTAGGTATACTAAAAAAATATATTTAAAAAAAATCCCAAAACATCCTAAAAATACCAGGATGTTTTGGGATTTTTTAAATATATTTTTTTAGTATACAGCAATTCCATAATCACATCAACGGTAGATTAGTTTTATATAATTCATAATACATTTTGCTTCTATTTAATTTTTTTTTTACAAAGAGCACAGCAACACATGGTTGATCTACCAGCTTGAATGCCAAAAATAAACCAATATTGCTACTACTATGTGTTCCCATTAATCCTGAGCTATTTTAAGCAAAAAAGACAATGTCTATGGCTACTGTACATTGCATTTTTTCAAATAAAGTTATAAATTATCTTTATGATGCCTTCAGGTGTCCCAATAATGAAGGTACAAATAAAACACTAATGAACTAAACATATGTATAAAATAAACGGATACATTTGGGCTTATTTATAGACGCAGAAGCAGTGGGCTTCTTAAACTTTCCCTGCAGTGGGCTTTGTTTACATCACTTTAAACAGTCATGGGAAAAAATTTTTTTTATCAATGCTTCAGTTAATAGTGCTGTAGCAGAAGAATTCTGCATTGAAATCCATTCCTCAAAAGAGCAAACAGATTTTTTTATATTCAGTTTTGAAATCTGACATGGGGCTAGCCATTTTGTCAATTTCCCAGCTGCCCCATGTCATGTGACTTTTGCCAGCACTTTAGAAGGGAACTGCTTTCTGGCGGGCTGTTGTTTTTCCTTCTCAATGTAACTGAATAGTACGCAGTGGGACATGGGTTTTATTACTGAGTGCTGTTCTTAGCTCTACCAGGCAGCTGTTATCTTGTGTTAGAGAGCTGTTATCTGGTTACCTTCTCATTGTTCTTTTGTTAGGCTGCTGGCGGGGGGGGGTGATATCACTCCAACTTGCAGTACAGCAGTAAAGAGTGATTGAAGTTTATCAGAGCACAAGACTTGGGGCAGCTGGTAAATTGACAATATGTCTAGCCTCATGTCAGATTTCAAAATGAAATATAAAAAAAATCTGTTTGCTCTTTTGAGAAATGGATTTCACTGCAGAATTCTTCGGGAACGGCATTTTTAGAAAAACATTTTTTCCTATGACAGGATCCCTTTAATTAAAGGTATGTACTTTGCATCCAAACTGGCTTTTCAAACTTCTATATAGTTGTGGTTAAAAGAGAACGAAACCCTTTATTAAAAATAAAACAAAAAAACCCTAACCCCCGTAGACTCTGCTCCCCCCGTGTAGCTCTTACCCTGGGCAAATGCCCCTAACTTTTTACTCACCCCTCACAGCAGTTTCAGGCATCAGATTTCAAGGCAGCCATCTTCTTTTTCAGTAATCTTATTACCTTCTTCTTTTTTTTTTTTTGTTAACCCATAAAAGGTTCGCCACCATTTTACAGCTCTTTAATGAACAGTGAAACACCTAAGTCAGCTCTTACCGTAATAGAGGGTTATTATAAAGCATCATTTCTTTTAAAAATAAATAATCAGGTCCTGTTTTTTTTTTTTTTAAACTGTACAATAAAAGGCTCAGAATAAATGGTAATTGCATACCTAACTGCTTGGGGATTCAGAAATGCTTCTATTTAATTGTACTTAATCCATAATAAGTAATAAAAAGATGCAGTTCTTACACAGGGCTGTTGTTAGGACAAATCTTAACTCCATAAAGTTATTTTTGTTATGTAGACTGGGAGTTTTGTTCTGGGACTTGCCAGACTAACTATTTTCTCAGCATCTCTTTAACCTCATACAGCCCTTTGAGCCTGGTATGTGTTTAATGAACAATACAGCCTTATTACCCATGATGCTTCAGGTGCTCCATGCAGCCACCGATTATCTTCAGCAACATACCCTGCAATTTACAATTAATTCATAAGAATTATTCTTAATGGATCCCATACCTGTACAGTTATATTTATCTCTCGTTTTTTGGGTTTACAAGGAAAAGTCAGTGAGCATGCACGCCAATATCAAATACTGGTGGAGGCAGCTTTAGTTATCATTCTTTGCTGTATCCCTTTGACATAGTTCATAAATCTCCAGAATGCCCCAGATTCATTCAAATGTTAAAGTGGACCCGTCACCACAAAAAAATATTCAAAATCATATTTTATCACATTAGTCAAGCAAAATGATTATTAATTACACTATATAAATTATTTTAATCTTGTTTTCTTCAGTCTGGGAATTCATAATTATAGCAAGCAGGCAGGAGCCATTTTGTGGACACTGTTATTAAGGCAAGCCTTGTATCATCTCAGAATCTTGTTTGTGCACCAGAATGGGGGACCCAATGTCTATCCCCATGTCCTGGCTACACAATTAAATGGTTAAGAGAAATGGGGGAATGTGGGGAGAGCAGTGACATCTAGGAAGTGCTGAATGGAAAGTGAAAGTAATTATCTGCTCCACCTCTATGCCTAAGGCATAGAGGAGGGGCAGACAATATTTGACTGACAGCTATGCTTTAATAAAAATGTGAAATTGGATTTCATGTTTAATTTGAAAAGGACTTTTATTATACAGATTTTTGTGTCTGGGTGACGGGTCCACTTTAAAAGAGTTGGGAGAAATTCAAGTGTGAAAAAAGTGTGCCCTATATCAAATCCAGGGGAGGTCCCAGTATCTAAGGTTGAGTGTGCAGAGGGAAATGACAATGGCCAAATACAGGACAGCCATTGTACAAGATACCCCGAAAGGGACAGAGTCAGATTGTAATGATCAGATACTGACAAACACTAAATACTGTTACAGAGCACATAATGTAACACAAACTTTTAGAGAAGTCATAGATTCACCCCAGCTTAATGCAATGAAAGATGAATAGATTCACTAAAAGAGAATGATATATATACTCTGACAACTCTACCAGAAGGTAAAAATGCAGTGGGGGGTACATGGGTATATACAATAAAAAAAATGATGATTGCTATGAAACATACAAAACTAAACCAGTTGCTAAATGCTACAGAAAATGTAAGAAGAATCTAAAATGTGAGGCATGTAGTGATGCTAGTTGGGCCTCAGAAAGTTTTTAGTCTATCCATGAATGGTGAATTGAAGTCAAAGAAACAACCCAGGATTGCACTGTCTTCCTGTGAGGCGAGTCAAAAACGACGCACGACTCATCTTTTTGGTGAAATTTCGCTTAGCGAAATTCCGCTGGTGATTCGCGAATTTATTCGCCAGCGGCGAATCGCGGGAATTCGCCGCGAATTCGGCCCTGGCGAATAAATTCGTCCATCACTATCTGTGTGCAGTTTCTCTTCTGTCTAAAGAAAGCTGCAGGATCAAGTGAGATTGAGCTATTGGTTATCCACGACTTAAAGAGATACTGTCTTGTGAAAATGTTTTTTTTTTTTTTTTAAACGCATCAGTTAATAGTGCTGCTCCAGTAAATTTCTGCACTGAAATCCATTTCTCAAAAGAGCAGATTTTTTTATATTCAGTCTTGAAATCTGACATGGGGCTAGCCATTTTGTCAATTTCCCAGCTGCCCCTGGTCATGTGACTTGTGCCAGCACTTTAGGAGGGAACTGCTTTCTGGCAGGCTGTTGTTTTTCCTTCTCAATGTCACTGAATAGTACGCAGTGGGACATGGGTTTTTACTATTGAGTGCTGTTCTTAGATCTACCAAGCAGCTGTTATCTTGTGTTAGTGAGCTGCAATCTGGTTGCCTTCCCATTGTTCTGTTGTTAGGCTGCTGGGTGGGGGAAATGGAGGGGGTAATATCACTCGAACCTGCAGTACAGCAGTAAAGAGTGATTGAAGTTTATCAGAGCACAAGTCACATGACTTGGGGCAGCTGGGAAATTGACAAAATGTCTAGCCCCATGTCAGATTTCAAAAAGAAATTAAAAAAAATCTGTTTGCTCTTTTGAGAAATTGATTCAATGCAGAATACTGCTGGAGCAGCACAAAATTTTTTTCCCATGACAGTATCCCTTTAAGTAGAATGGCAACAGTCTCCCAGTAAAACTGGTAGCAGCTTCATGCAGAAACCTTGTACAAGCTACTTTTGGAAATCCCTCATTATGTTTATACACTTCGTGCATGTCGTCCATTTGACCTATTTTACATATTATATATTTTTTTGCATCCATAAACATAAACCTTATCTCCTACATTATCAAAGCACATCTGTTTGCTAAATGTGTAGGGCAATGATTCTATATACACCAGCCGAGACCACATCCAAGCAAACCCAGCATTTTTGGACTATTAAGAATTCCAACCAGGCATTTCAGAGTGATTTAATTCTCAGATTACTGAATGTGCCCAAGAACCTGTTATATATTCCATGATCATATATAGTCACAGACACATTACAGCAATCTAACACTTTCCAATTACATTTTAGCTGGAGGGTAAAATCACTGTGTTTTCTATGGTCAGCTCAAATATTTGGTTTATGGACATTGTATTACTGTACTAGACTGTCCTGTAAATACTTTTGTGGTGTTTGTAACTTAATGTAGCTAGACATTGCAGCTGATATGTTTAGAGATTCAAGTTTTGACATACAGTACTTTAATTTTAATGCCTAATTCTGCATTGGCCATGACAGAATCCTTTTAATAATGGATACTGTAAAGCTTTAGTATATTTTTTCACAGTCCAACAGCATTTACAATGTTTGTTTATAAGGGGTTTCAGACTTAAAGAGACACTGAAATGAACTTGAAGTAGAGGTTTTCACAATTTTATACTTTTTTTTATTCTTTTTTTAGTTGTCAGGTTAATTTGGGATGAGGAGTAGTAGAGTAGGGGTGGAGAATTTGCCCATTCCCAATTCTCCAACATAATTACTGTGTTTCACACTAAGGACAGGTTCTCAGACTTATAAGGATGTGTTGCAATTTTCTTTTATACCTTACAAAGAGCAATACTGAAAACTTTACAAGGATTTACACCCTTCACCTACCTATTTTACTATAAGTGGATGTTACATATCCCTCTTCACCTGAATTGTTTAGCAAAACTGTAAGGCCAGTGCTGTACAGCAAATGCCATTCTTGCACTATAGAATAGCCACTCTGTATACTCTGCAAGCAGTAGCCATGCTTGGTGCAGTGTCCTTTATTGATGATCCAATGCTCAAACAAAAAGGTCCAGCTTTCTACTTTTTGCTTTTGCATTTAACTGGAATCTCGAGCTCCTCAGTTGCTTGTTTGCCTGGAAGCTAATAGCATTTCTGTAAATATGCTCCTTCTCAGTAGTGCAAGCAACCATGCCTGCAGGGCATGTAGCAGTTGCTGGGCAATAAAGATAATCTGTATACGTATTTGAAGCAGTTGTGGTTATTGGCCCTCTAAACTCTATAGTAGCGAAACTTTGCTACAAATGACTGCTTTCATGTAACACACACACCCTGGTTTTGTGTAATCACCTGACTACACAAAATAGTATAAACCTTAATTTTTTCCTTAGTTTTGTTGTAGCTGCAAAAAATAAGTAGGTAAAAATTACATATAAAGTGTTCCACTAAGACTATAAAAATCTAACAAATCTGTTTCTGCTTAGGTAGTCTCAAGATTTTTTTACCTTTTTTGTCTCTGAATTCTTCAAATAGTTTCCCTGTGATCACATCCCTTTATACAGATATGTAGAGATATTTCCTTCCATGAATAGATCACTGCTACCACCTCCTGGAGAATAACATTTAAAGCAGGCTTCTCTAACTGGTATCATTTCATTCTCTCTCTCCTGGAGTGATGTATGGAGTGATTTTTTTTTTTATATATATAAATTCAAGCTGTGTCATTAGTAGTTGCATGGTTAAGCAACTGGGTTTCAATCTTGCATCAGCACTTGGAAAGGTTATTTACAATCCCTAGTATTAAAACATATTTGCAGGGCAGGCCAGGTATTCTGAGAGCCTGAAAATTATGTTATTTAAATAACATTATAAAAGTATATGTGCAGTGGCATAACTACAGTGGGCCACACACCCCTGCAAAAAACATCTTCAGAGGGGCCCAGAGCATGGCAATCCCCATGCTCCTGCCCACTTCCTGTCCTAACTCCACCTACTCTACACCTGGACCACACCCACATAACTGACTTGAGTTCTGCTTCCCCACCGCAGGTACAACAATGGGTGGGGGGGGTTATTGTTAGCAATAGAAGAAGCAGACCCTGCAGTCTGGGCCACACTTTTCCTGGGACTGCGGGCTCTGCTTTCTCTATAATTATTCCACTGTATTTGTAATAAATAAGATACATGCTGCCAGGACACAGTTGAAGATAGAAGAAAGTGGACATCTGTATGTAAGTCTGGAAACACTACACATAACAAGTATTATAAAATTATGGGGGATGTATATTTTTTTTCACTTGGACTTGCACTTGGATCAATTTATATGCCACAGAAAGCCAGCCTACAAAGGGAGCTGATTTATATTCCCTGTGTGTGTTTAACCATAGGGCATTGGTAATAAATCAAATGAACATCTGAAAGATGGATCTATTCATGTTTATAAGATAAGGTCCAGCAACTATAGTAGGGTGGTTGTTACAAAAATGTTTCCATGTATCTGTAATCTTTTTATGAGCTAATGGGGGTAAAGCCCAAAGACTAGTTAGATAGAGATTTGGTGGTCAGTGTGTATGTTCTGCCCTAAATACTCCTAGAACTACAGCAGAGTAACTTACACCAATAGTGTTACTTTCCTCTATAACTTTGTTATGAGCTAAGGGGGTACAGTGTAAATTGCTTATTTGCCCTGAATACACCTGGAACTTTAGCATCTTTGCAGGAAATTTATTTTGAATCTGCTCATGCACTTGTGCATCAGTGTTCTGTAGATATAACTCAGAGATTGCCTAGTGATGTCCTTTTGGTCTTCTGGATTTTGCATTCTAGCTTCTATCCTTTCTTCTATAACCAACTGCTTACTCTTAGGGGCAGATTTACTAAATTCACATGAAGAATTCAAAGTTCGATCGAATTTCAAAAAGATTTGAATTTGAATCTTCGAATATGCAAATTAGGCAAATTCGACCATCGAATATTCAAATTCAAATAATAGGAGGTGAGTGTACAATGACCACTTACTAATCTAGTAACCATTGACCACTGACTAGCAGTGGTGTAACTACTCCCTGGTGGGCCCAGTACAGGATTGGCAACTGGGCCCCCCTGTCGGGGCCCTTACCTCATAAATACACCTACCTACCTTATAAATCCCATGCTGGAGTGTTGATGGCATGTGTGCTGTAAAATATCCCCCTAGATAACTGGCTGCCATAACCATTTTCGTGGCTCCGATGAGCCCCAAGGGGTGGGTGCCCTGGTGCAATTGCACCCCCTGCACCCCTGGTAGTTACGCCACTGCTGACTAGTCTAGTAAATGTACAATGGTTAAAAGAACATGATGAGCTCAATTCTGTTTACTTTAGGTCAAAGATCCTTCAGGGTTATGAAGGAACAATCTGAAGCTTCACTAAAGGGATTTGATAATTAGCATGATCTGTCAGTTTATTGAAACATGTCAATGCTGAGAATGTAAAATGTGTATTGAAAAATATGTAGAAATAATTCATACTTTACTTATCTTAGCCATAGTCAGGTATGCCATAGATGGGTGTGATGCCTACAGTATAAATACCATATGTGTATGTATGTTTAACATAATTCATTTGGCACTACTACTAGTATATGTATCAGTGTACATTATTACAATACATAACATTGCAAAGAGGAAGGACAAACATTACAAGTTGGATATTCTCTACTTACAAGAACATTTTCATAGTATTGAGTCTGTCCCATCAGGGATTGTTTATCAGAAATGTATATGTTAACATAAAACTGTGATAGGCAGGACAATTTAATAGACAATACAGCAGTTAGAATTTGTTTGTATATGTGATGTTAGCGAATCTGTGAGAATGCTCCAGATTACGGTGAATGTTTAGCTACAAAACGCTGTGATACTTATTTTTGGAGTTTAGTGAAGGCTAAGCTTAATGCATGTATACTGGGCCCTGTAATTATTGGCTATGTCATTCCAAAGCTACCTATTATATGATGGGTAGAAAGGCTTATCTAGTATTAGATATGTAGATAGTATTATTATCTGGTATTATTATAATTTTAATACTGTATGCATATTAGTTCAGAGTTCTGCTAAGGGGACTCCTGTATACCACCTTGGCTTGGGTATTTGTACAGTGTTATGTTAGAAGTATATAGCACCTTTTACTACAGTATGAACATTTTACGACATAGCACAGATACAGAGAGACTATTTGGTCATAAATAAACTGGAGAGTCACACAAATCTTGCAGGTAAACACAGGAACAGGCTTATTCGCAGTCATCAATACAACTTCGCAGCAATCCTTCAATGAATTACAGCCATGGTTACAAATGAAAATCGCCATAAATCCACAGTGTCATCATCTCTGTATGCCCACCTTCCTTGGATGAAGCGTACTGTACCTCTAAAAGGTTCTGTCTATACAGGATAAAGTGACCTTAAAAGAAACTGCCATACCACTGGCTGGCCTGTTTAAATGATATTGGAGCAAGAAAGAATTGCCTAGACCAGGGATCCCCAACCTTTTGAACTTGTGAGCAACATGCAGAAGTAAAAGCAGTTGGGGAGCAACACAAGCATGAAAAATGTTCCTGGGGTGCCAAATAAAGGCTGTGATTGGCCATTTGGTAGCCCCTATGTGGGTTGTCAGCCTACATTGACTGGCCTGAAATTCAAAAATAAGCTCCTGCTTTGAGGCCACTGGGAGCAACATCTAAGGGGTTGGAGAACAACATGTTGGGGATCACTGGCCTAGACATTTCTATAAAGTAACTTTCATCAGGCCTTTAAAATAATCAGTTTTCCAAAAAGGCTTGGGCCAATTACTCACTTTCTAATATGGTCTTAAAACAATTATATAAAATACATTTACCATATAATACTGTATGTACCCTTATATATCTATTGCCCTGCTTCTTAACCTTGGGTCCAAAAATGTTGCTGAAGGACAACTTTCAGCATGTTTTTCCATTAATAATATGTTAAAAACGCAAGGTACTTCAGTAACATTTAAGGACTACATGCTAAGAAAAAGGGCTATAAAATTAGTAAAAGTAAACTTATAAAAGTATAGATTAAATTCCTATTAGTGATGGGCGAATTAATAAAATTAATAAATTCGTGAAACGCCAGAGAAAATTCGCCAAAAAAAAACGAGTCGCGCGTCGTTTTGCTAATTTTTTCACCAATTTTTCGGCGAAGCGAAACTGGGTAGATTCGCCCATCACTAATTCCTATATTTCTCAGAACCCCAGTACCTTCTGTTTAGCTCCAAAACTTTTCAGAGAAAAGATAATAAATTGTAATAAATCAAAAACAAATTGTATTGCCTGCCAGTACTCTTAATAATCAGTTGTACTGATTAAATCTTCATATTAATGCATGCAACAATAAAAGCATTCGCTGCAAAAGCTCTACCAAATCTGTGTTTAGGGAAACACTTTGGAGGTCTATTAAAAATTGAAATTACATTTAGCAGCTTGGTGCACATCCATTCTTGTGCAAAATCAAAATGTTATTTAGCATGCTGCATTGATTGAAATATTTCCTGAGGAGGTGAAGTAAAATCCTGCTCCTATTTGTAGAGTCTTTCATCTCTTAATGGGTCTTAGATGCACAGAACCCCAATTCTCATAAATTTACAAAAAACGCTTTAGCATTCCAGCCACATTCTTCTATGGGCAGTGAATTAAGTTTTGGAAAGACTTCATTGTGTTCCTGACTAGCTTTATAGGAAAAACATTCTAACCTGAATATAATCTTCTATTTTCTACTTTATTTGTTACTTCCACGGCTGAGTTAACATCTGAAGATAAGGCAGGGGATTATTTGGTGAATTAGATCTGCAGTATAGCTCCCTCAGAGCTTCAGGGCTTCTTTCTGACATATAAGCCCCATGACACATGGCTGTGAAATTTCATAATCTGCATTTCCCTAAGTAAAGTTTAAATGTTAACCTTTGCTGTGTACTTGTGTGCTTTCATCTGGGAGTAGTGTGTCTTTTCCTTTTAGGCAGACTTGTGAATTTGTATCTGGATAACAAAAAATCTTCTTTAATTAAAAGGAAGCATTGCTTCTGCATTCCTGATTCTGCTCAGGAATTATGGTTTATATTACTTTTGCATTCCGGATGTCAAACACTATATTCCTGCGTGAACTTGCTGCTTTATAGTCTGCAGAGTTGTAACACGTGTAACAATATACAACTAATTAAATTAAACATAACTTACCTAGTCTTGCAGAGATGGTTTAGTATTATTTAATGTATATCACATCCTAAACTAGCTCATAGTGTTCATTGTATTATTGGAAATGTTTCAGGTGTAGACTTGAGCAAAAACTGCAGGTATCAGAAAACATGGTCATCATACGGTTAAGAACCTAGAACTGATGAACATTTTGATAAACATTTTGCATATGATGTTAGACTGCCTGACATGTTGAGCCTTGATTCCAAATGGCACTAGTTCAGACTTCAAGGGAAATTATCTTTATCCAAGGAAAGTAAAAAAAAAAGTCTGGTAAGAGTATTTAACAGCAGAATAAATGTAGGCCTGTAGGCTTTCTAACACAGACAGTACAGATTGTGTGATAACATACTGCAACATGTAGAAATGTCAAATGTGAATTAAGATTTTAAAAGCTTATTTGACTGCTAAAGAACCCAGTGAAAGACTTGAGAATTCTGTTTAAGATTATTGTACAGAACAATGTCTACAAACAGGTCTTTAAAGGAACAGTAACACCAAAAAATTAAAGTGTTTTAAAGTAAAGAAAATATCATGTAGTGTTGCTCTGCGCTGTTAAAACTGATGTGTTTGCTTCAGAAACATTACTATAGTTCATATAAACAAGCTTCTAAGTAGCAATGGCAGAAATTGAAAAATGGCTATATGGCACAGGATAAGTAAGGAATATTACTTTAAAACAATTTAATTTTTTGATGTTACTGGTCCTTTAAGAACAGTAGACACATGAAGCCAATAAAGAAGGCCGGGTGACTACTTGTGTTGTGTAGACTCGTATGATTATCCATAAGGCAATTCTTTAAGTGTTTATGTGATTGATTTAAATTGCAAACAGAAGTGCTTACAAATAAACAGTCCTGCTATATTGTTGTCTGCATTATTATTTTTTTGGAAATTTGGATTCTGGTTGGTGCACTGAACGTTATATAGGGAATATATATATATCAGGAAACTTATTTGAAAGAGTTGCAAAAGGAGCCCAACAGAGAAACATTTATAACTGTAGGAGCCAAAATTACATAAATCAGATATATAGCTTGCACCCACTGAAGGATTCTTAAGACCACTTTAAAAATAACTGCAAAGTGCTGACATTTGGGACTAATCATTGATCATACTTCTTGTTCTACTTGTACAACTTGTGCTTTTTAAGTCAAATAGTAGAGTTGTATGCATTTGTTTTAAGTTGGATGGTTCAAGTCTCATTTTCCGACAATTCTTTTACTTGAAGATATCAAAATATAATTGTTTTGCCACAGTTGGATGGAGACATAATGGGGCCCTGTGCACATAGATATCTGTCCCCCAACATTCTTGATAGAACTGTTTTTTTGTTTTTTTTTAAAAATGCCCCCTGACCAGCGCCAGCCCGCTCGCACCAGGAGGGAGCTCCCGGTGCGAGCCGCCATGACTAACGATATTGGCTAACTAACTATATTAGAAACATTTTTTATTTTGCACAGCCTATCTATTTACCCAGTTTTTATTTTTACCCTGAACTGTTCCTTTAAAGCCTAGATCAGGGTTTCCCAACTTTTTTTTTTCCTGTAAGCCACATTCAAATGTAAACAGAGCTAGGGAGTAACACAAGCATGAAATATGTTCCTGGGGCACCAGAGAGAGCTGTGATTAATTTGTTAACCCCTGTGTTAACTGAACTGGCAGCCTACAGGAGGCTCTGTTTGGCAGTATACCTGGTTTTTCTGTAACCAAAACATTCCTCCAAGCCAGGAATTCAAATATAAGCACCTGGTTTGAGGCCACAGGGAGTGACATTTGGAGACCACTATCCTAGATAAAGATCTGTTGCCTGTCGTGAACAAACAAAACAGAGTTCTAATAAGCAGTGTGCTTGACCTACAGTTCTGCTACCATTAGAGGTTGGAGAAGAAGGGCAGTCGATTCACCATTTGCTGGCTAATGACCTCTTACACAGAGTAAGATATCACCAGGTGGCAGGATTTTCCTTATTTAAGCTGTCACTCACAGTGGCTTTCTGAAAAGTATAAGATATTGCCTGAGATTTCCACTGATGGAATGGGAAATCTTCACAAGTTCTGGTATATGGGCTTTTCAGCCTTATGAAAGCATTTTTGAGGTCATTCCTTTGTGTGTCTGTGAGATGTAGACAGGGGTGCTCATTGGCCATCAGAAAAATGTAGGCTTTTAATACTACATTTTGGCCTTCTTGGGTTTATGCAGTATATGACTGCCAATAAGGCCTTAAGGACACAGCAAAACAACATGAGCATTATACAGAAATGTGTTACTCCTGCTTAGTAAAAGAGTCTATGCTCCTTTAATGTCCTGGCACTATTCCCATATGGGGGTTCAGAAAATCAGCTGTTCATGGTTGTTTTATTTCCTGCAGTCTTTTGCTGACTTCACAAAAAATAAAATATGGATTTATTCCATATTAAGCTTCACCTTACGATGACAAGAATGTTAATTACAACTGTTTTTTAATTGTTTATCTCAGCTTCAAATTCCATTCCATTTCCTATGCTGACAGCTTTCCCCTCAGGTACCAAAAGCTATGGAATGCAAATTATTAAATAAAAGTAGCACATTTTCAATATTTATTGGTTAATTCAACATGCTGGATGCATCTTTCAGAATCTTAGGGAAAATAACATTATTCCATACAGTGCTATTTTAATAAACAGGCCACAGGTTTTTGTCTAGGGTCAAGCAAATCAGAAGGCCCACCAACAGACCTCACAGCATACCCTGACCCCTTATTTTCATCCACTGGAAGAGTTATACAACACATCTGTCTATATGTTCTATGTAAAAGACTGAAATCCTCAATTTTATTTCGTTTTGC
Organism: Xenopus borealis; assembly: GCA_024363595.1. NCBI lineage: Eukaryota > Metazoa > Chordata > Amphibia > Anura > Pipidae > Xenopus > Xenopus borealis. The sequence goes on from CM044436.1 coordinate 77,279,704, forward strand.
CATTTTATAAATATCATATATCCATTCCCATAGCTGCAAGTCTATGGCAGTGAACCTGGACCATGCTTTTACCTTGGTGAGTAAAGACCATTTCTTTTTTATTGTTATGCAATTTGATTTTTTTTATCTATGCAAAGAAAGCACAGAAATCCCACAACAAATATCAATCACAAAAATACATTGGCACACACCTCACAGTTCGGGTTGCCAGCTTTAAAACAAAAAAAAAAATGACCAGTGGTGAGGGCGGGAACAAAAGGGGTGGGCAGTGATGCAAAAGGGGTAGAGCCACTGGACCACCTGCAAAAGGTAAGTTTAGGGCATTTGTTAAGGGTATTACAAATTACCGGCAACTACATTGGCTGTAATTTTGTAGTACCGGCCCTGGCCCTGGCCTTGGCCGGTATTTTACTGGCTAGGCTGGTAAAATACCGGCTGGGTGGCAACCCTACTCACAGGCTCCTGATCTTGCACAGATCCACAGTTCCTCCTGCTCCCTCCCCTCTCTGGTAGCCCGTAGCCGAGATTGTTGTCATAGAAACGAAATGCATCAAATCCGATTGGCTGGTGGACGGGCTAGACAGGATAAAGCAGAGAAAATGCAAAGTGACCTGAGGGAAGTGAGGGAAGGGCTTATTATAATTAGAAGAATGTGCAGAAGCTTCAGAACATGTGAAACACGACCCTTCTGTGCCAGAGGCAGCGGGGGAGGGAATCCAAAGAATTTTTGTGGCGTCACCCTACCAGAAGACTCTACTTCTGCAGGCAGTGTATTTGCACATGAAAGAGAAGGGACAGCCTGGATTTGCTGGGTGCAGTAAGTGATAACAGAGAAAACCTTTAATTAAAGACAGCATGTTTATTAACTTTTTGTTATCATTTAATTGGGCAGGCTACCCCCCCACCCCAAGACTCCAATAGGTGAAAAAATTGTTGCTCATAGACTTCAATGCATTTGGCTATTTTTATTATTTTTTGTTGTTTCGCGGAAAATTCACAAAAAAGCAAAAAATTCACATAGATTCACCCATCACTACTTGCTACAAATCAGAGCTTGGAAACAGGGAAAATTTGCAAAATGCATTGGAGACAATTTATATGGAGACTTTGTCAGTACACAATAAATAGTTGTCTATTGGGTTTCTTTGTACAGGTGAAACATGGTGAAACAGTAGGATGAGTCTTTTTGGGTGTACAAGCTGGGGTCAAGGGTGTGGAAAGATCAAGGTTAGATGCAGGATACTCTTTCATGTATTAAGAGAAAACACAGCTATAAGAAGGTAGGCTAAGTCAGGGAAAGAGAGACTAGAATGGGTAGCCATCTTATGTAAATAAGGTAAGGAAGAGTGGTTAGAACACTAAGGATTGTATGGTTCAGCCATATTGGTCACAGATTCAAATGTATTTTGTGGATGGACAGTAGTGATGGGCGAATAAATTAGCAGGTGCAAATTTGCACCAAACTTCCCCACTTCACCAGAAAATATATTTGAGAAACTGCTGTTAAAAATCTGCAGCATCAGAAAAAGAATTTCAAATTCCCATTGAATTTAATGCATTTGGACAAAATAGGTGCGCATATAAAAATTGTTGTGGGCATTGAAACAGACACATGTCAAAATTATTTTTACACCCATTGACTTCAATGTGTTTTACAAATTTTTCGACAAATCGAAACAGGACATCACTAATGGACAGATCTGACATATGCAGTCTTTAATATCCACCATGTTATGTACTGTATGCATGTGTAAGCTACAGTATAATGAATATGATGATATGTCTGTGCTGATATATCTAAACTTGAAGGAAAGAATTAAAGTTTTTTATAGCAGAAAACAAACTAATGGAATTAATCTCAAGATATATTTGTCTTCTGCAGAAATTATTTGACTTTACAGATAACTTTTTGCTTTTAATGCTTTTTTCCTCTGCTTATGGCTATGTGGTATATGACAAATAATAGAACTCTATGTATGCTTTATACACAGTTTGACAGATGTGCCTTCAGAAGCTTATAGGGCAGCTAAACAAAAAGGAAATATTTTCTCACAAAATACGTTACACTTGAAAAAGCACTGCTTTAAAAAATGAAAAAGAAACGAATTCAAGGTCAGAACAAAGACGATGCAGAACAGAGGTTCAGTATAATTAATTATTGTGCAACGGTCATTATAGTTATTTGAGACAGTGCATATTGCCCAGGTTTTCTTATAGCACAGACTGGTCATTCAGATGCACAGGGAAATATGTCAGAAGTAGCACTTAAATTATATGAAAGAGCACAAGAGTGGTTATTTTCAAAATGTTGTATCAGTTACAAAATAATGAAACTGGAGCTGCATTTTGCATGACTCAATTTATTGTTGGACAACATATATTTACCATTGTAGGTAAGAGACAACCAGAGACCAGAAATGTCAGCCAAAAAAGCACAAGGATCTTCTCAAGCAAGAGGGACCCATGGCAGTGATCCATATTAATCATGGTGCTATTCTCTGTGGCCTTTCAGCAATAGCATAAACAGCAAAACCAAAAAATAGCAGAAAGTGGAAAAACATTTTAATCCATTTTTAAAGGATCGTAAGGACTGTAGGCGCAACTGTACTTCGAATAGTCAGGCCAAGTGGTACCCTCTCCATTTCAGTCTAAGGGATTGCAAGCATGATGCACAGGGAGATGGTGACTTGTCCAAGGATTTTAGGACAGTAAGTTAAGGATTTAATTGATCACTACACTTTCTTCATGAACACCCAAAACATTTTCCAGTCAATGGGAACAAAGGTAGATGTTTCACATACTCAGTAGCAGTAAACTCTAATAACATCGATAATTCAGCTCGAAGGTTGGCCATAGACGTGAAGATATAATCTTATAAAACAAAGTTTCGTATAACTTTCAGGTCTTGTGCAGGCTCTGAATGATTGCCCCAACAATTTTTGTACCATGGCGATTGGTTGTTTAGTTGATGGGACAGATGATAAAATTTCAGTTGTATAGTGATATTTGTGCATGTATTGCCTATTTGACAATATCCATGAGTAACTTACAATGTATTTCCGGTATAAGACCTTTAAGGATTGGTGAATCTGATCTATTTCACTTTGCTGAAAATTCTCAAAACAGCAAAAAATCAATGAAGTCAATGAGGCATTTACTGCACAAATATTTTTTATCTGTACATTAGAGTCTATGGGGCAAATTTAATAAAATTCGATAAGCATTCGACTATAGAATGCTTATCGAATAGTTTTAGGCTATCGTTTTGCTCCATGTTCGATTTCACGATGAATTCGTACGATCGGACACCGATCGTTCGATTTCACGAGGAAATCGTATTTTTTCCTTCGAGCCTCCTAAAAATTTGTACGATTCGAACGATCGAAGCGTTCGATCGTACAAATGGTATTCGAGCAGGACTATGGGGGGGGGGGTTTCTATTGGTATTCGGTAGGTTCAATCTGGCTAAGTAGGCATTCGAATGATTTTAAAATTTTAATTCCTTCGATCATTGAATGATCGAATTATTGAATATCTGATCATTCGATCTATTCCATAATTTGGTATTCGATGATCAAAGAGGCCAAATTTGTATATTCGAATATCCAAAAAAATCGTACGATCGTAATTCGATCATATTCGATCGAACCATGATCCATTCACGTGAATTTTGTAAATTTGCCCCTATGTGTGTTTTTTTTTCACGGCAAAACGTAATAGGATATTAGTTTCAGACTGTTGCTTTTAAAGTCCAATCAGCATCCGAATGTTTGTCACATGAAGAATAAAATTTGAACATGTATGGTGAACTTGAGTATGCAAATCAGTTTTATTATTTTGCTTTTCCCCAGTTTTACTTAAAGGGTATATAAAGGAAAACATAAAATTCAATTTTAATTTTCTTTAGTGAAAAAGAAACCTATCACCAACATACTTCAATTAAAAAATCTGTACAGTTTTTATGAAAAACCAAATTGTATGTTGTGAAATCCCTCCTTCCCTTGACTTGCTGTGAGTGTTGTGGATACCACAGTCGCCGGCTGTTCTACAAGGAAACAAACAGAAGGGCCCGAGTTTTGCACATCTAGGAAGGTGCAGGGATTGAATGGCATAGAGATTAGCTAAGGCTAGCTAGGTTATGCAAACAAAACATAAACTAAGAAATAGCACATTTCTTCCCTACATTCGAAAATACAAACTGTTTCCTGCAGAGCAGCTAGGACTGTCTTTAGTTAAACAAGTACGGGACCTGTTAGCCAGAATGCTTAGAACCTGGAATTTTCCAGATAATGGATCTTTCTGTAATTGGAACTTCATACCTTAAGTCTACTAGAAAATCATGTAAACATTAAATAAACCCAATAAGCTGGTTTTGCTTCTAATAACGATTAATTATATCTTAGTTCTGATAAAGTATAAGATTCTGTTTTATTATTACAGAAAAAAAGGAAATCATCTTTAAAAAATTGGATTATTCGGATAATATGAAGTCTATGGGAGACATTCTGAAATTTGGTGCTTTCTGGATAACGGGTTTCTAGATCCCACACCTGTATACTGGAAAATATTTTTTATTGTACATCCCCTTTAAAGATATATGGAATATGCTTCAAACTGAACCTTAATTTGCATGTGTAAATTATAGTCAGGAACAAACTCTTAAATGTGGGATTTTAGGTGATATTTAGGGTTCAGATTCAGTTCAGGACTCAATCAAATCTGAATCCTGTTGAAAAAGGCTTGGATTTGACCAAACCCCAAACTGAATCCTGAATTTGGTGCATCCCTACTTGAAATGTTTTAGCAAGAGTTGCTACATTAACAAAAGTCATGTCTAGTCTGCTTATAACTCATTAGGAGATCCTGTGCTCTATGTTGATATAATTATTCTATTAGTTATTGCACTTACATTTAAAACATGATTATTTAGGTTTTTGCATCAGTTTGTCAAGATACCTTTTTATTCTGGTAAATCACAAGTACTCTGCCAGGAGATCCATGTGCTGATAAGTTAACAAGCAAATAGTGATTTCAGAATGATTCCATATCAGCTTTGGTCAGGATGTGGCAGCAAAACATAAGGTATGACATAAAGACCACTAGACTTATGTCTTATATTAAGAGACCTTTGCAGAATAGGAGACATGGACATCCCAAAGAAGCTGTTCTAATTTATAGGAAAAAAATACTATAGTAAATGTAATCTTGGCTAACACCATTTTGCATTACACAGATGGACAAAATTACCCTTAGGTGCTTGAAATTAAAGTATTTAAAGTACCAGACAACACAAAATATTTAAACAGCAAACTATGCATTCTTGTTGGCAGGAGCAACCCTGTACATCATGACACCTGTCTGTCCAAATTCTACTTCCTAAAACAAGAGTATTAATATTAAATTGGTCCTCCCTTTGCTGCTATAACAGCCATTAGTCTTTTGGTAAGACTAGATTTTGGATGGTGATATTTGCTTCCATTCAGCTGTAAAAGCAGTGAGGCTGAGCACTGAGGCTTATGATCAGATCTGGCTAGCAGCTGGCTTTTCCGATTCATTCATAAGGCTTTCAGTTGTGATAAAGTCAGGGATCTGTGCATGTGGCACATGCTTTGGGCACAGGGATACTATAGTGCTAAAACAAGAGTTTGCCCCAAAACCTTGCCACAAAGCATGAAGCACATTTGTTAAGAATGTCATTGTACACTGAAGCCTTAAGGTTTGGTTTCAATATATGTAAGGATATTCACAGTCACACCCAGGGAGCCCTTCTTTTGAAATAGTCTGTTGCACAAAATTAGAAGGGGAACAGTACCCCCTTTAATTCTCTGGTACAAGATAAACCAGCCTGGTACACAATTCAATACAAAAATCCTCTGTGAGCAATTATGTCAACAGGATACACAAACATAAGAGGTCATTTTATTTCTCAGGGGGTGCATGTGCAGGAGAGCTGAGGGGCAGAAGACAGTAAGATGTGGGTCGCATCTCCTGATGCTTGCTAACTTACACATGGGCAGGTGGGGGGATGCCTTCAGGCCCTGACTGGCAATCTGTGGGCTCTGGCAAATGCCAGAGGGGCTGCTATAAGGTGCAATATAAAATCAGTATTTAATGTTCCAGTGAGGGCTGTTTGGGCCTCTGTGTGGGCTGATTGGGCCTCTATGAACCTGAAATGCCAGGGCCTATTTTGATTCTCAGTCCAGAATGTGGTGTTTATACAAATGGACTTTCTGTACAACTTGAAAGTGAAAGTAAGACTTCATGCTGTTATGTAATGGCTGCATGACCTGCTAATAAAGCATTGTTATACTCTCCTTATCCTCGGCTACCAAACACAACACAGACCTGGATGCCTATGTAACTCTCCTGCCCCTCTTAGACTGACCAATGTCTAACCCAGTCAGCACTTGATACATGGGACATGCTGGAGGTATCTGTGTCCATTCTGCACATTGTAGCTTTTTTATGCACCTTACATACAGCGTGGGTCATTGTAAAAAGTGACCTACAATGTATTGTTGTTTTTTTATGTAAAAAATGGTTGATGCAAAAAATCACAGGGTTTTTTTCTGGGTTGAACTGCATTTGTGTAGCAAGTTGGTTTATCTTGCTTTCAATGAAATCAGGGGCCCCAGACCAAATTATTGAAAAACAGTCCCAGAGCGTTATTCCAGCTCTACTATATCTTGCTGTCATCTCTTTGCATTCATGCAGACAGTATTCTCTTGACATCTGCTAACCCTGTACTTGTACAGACAGCAAGATGATGAAATGCAAATGTAGTATTCCTGAAGACACATTTCCACTGCTCCAAAGTACAATGACGGAAACCTTTTCACCACTCCAGCCAACGTTTGTTTGCCTGTCATCTCCTATGAAAACCCTGCCCCCCATAATAGTTCTTGTGCCAACAGTTAGGAAATTGGCACACGTCACTGTTTCAACTGATGTTTATGAGACTCCTTTGGCCATGAATTGTACATATACAATAAGACCGGCCACAGAAGTAAAGATAACGTTGTATGAATCAGGTAGTTTGTACAGTTTTTGGACCATGTGGAGACCATGTTTGATTACCATCATGGCCATATTTGTTCTTTTACTACTTTATATAGTGTGAATGGTTCTTTGCAAGTTGGAAAACTGCATGTTTGTTTCAATTCTGATTTTGTAATCATGTCACCAGCTCAGACAAAATAGCTTGATCTAAACATTTAAGCTAGTGATAATAGTGACATCTGTCAATGCCAAGCAGCTATAAAAAGAATCACAGAAAAAAATCTACAGCTGTTTGCTTTCAGCTCTATAGCTTCAAAGGGATAAATCTTCCATTATTTTTTACTTGACAAGGCTGCTCTGGGAAAAAAAAACCTATAGGGAGCAGTTTGAAACTGTAATCAGAACACATAATCACACTATTCTTGCTTTGCATAAATGATAAGCAATTAGTTGTATTTCTTTGCATCCCAATCTGCAAGACTTGAGTTAGGCAATGTATTCAATCCCTAGCAGAAACTGTCACTCACAGGCGCATTGCCTTGACAGCTGATTTGAGGGAAATGAACTGAAAAGAATGGATATTTTTTTCCCTCTTTTTTTGTCAGATTTTGTAAATGCAATCATATATGTGTTATGTCAGCATGGAAGGATTATCATTGGTAGGAAATAGCTTCTGAATTGCAATAAACAGAAAAAATGAAAAGGATGAGGGTGAATGTGTATTTTCTGTTTTATTCTATGGAGTCTGTGCTCTTGGAATATCTCATGCTTGCAAAGAGAAAGAAAGAGCTACTTCTGTTTGCCGTAGGCATTTGTAAACATGCTTGGGAGAAAAGAATCTGCATGAATAAATGTGCATTAATATGCAGTTTTGTGGCATGATCACGGGGCTGGCAACTCTTTATGCTTGATATAAATAGGATTTCAAGGTTATTTTCAGCAACACAGTACTGCAGAACCGAATCCTTGGACTTGTGACTTTGAAAATGAGACATGCTACTGACTGAGCATACTGTATTTAATTTATGAGCTGATTTCTGCTGAATTAAATAAGTGGCTTTTAAAATACTGAACTCTATATAGGGCTTTATTTTACTATGGGGCAGGATATTTCATAGTCACTGCAGACAAAGGTGGAAATGCACAAAACTGGAGTTGTAATCCTTGGCAACCAATCGTAAGCTTGATTTCAATAATCTTACTTACTACTGTCGACAGAGTAAAATGTACTCCACGTTGTTAATCCACCCACCCCCTAAAGTTGCTAAACCCAGTATTTACAGCGCTACGAAATAGGTTGGCACTATAGAAATACATGTTAATAATATATGTGTACCTGTGTAAAATACTGCAAGATGCAGAATGAATTGATTTGCCCCAAAATCCAACCCTCTAAATCTCCTCCCATGCATGTGATGCATTATTCCTTTCACACTGTTCATGTAGGGAATGTAGGGAAACACCTTTAGGGAATAAAATTAAAATTGCTTTCATTTCTGTTTTAGAATTTTTACTACATTATTTATTATTATTGTTATTATTATTATTATAGTTCCTTATTTCTATTAAAGGTTTGTGTGTTCCTTGTATATACAGATGTACAAGAAATAGATTTTTCTGTGGTGTGTGTATATACAATGTTAACTGTAAATGAAGGGCATTTTACAATTTTCTATCATGATTATACTGTGTCTGGGATCAGATGTGTATATCATGGGTGGTTGGACAATGGGCAGCACTGTTAAGTCCCATTGTTAACTGCAAAGGGTGCTGGGATGATATTAATTAACTGCACTGAAGCTGCTTAATCATACTGACATACTAATTAATCAAACTGCAAATATACTTGAATGCCTTTCATAGATGAAGACTGAGCAGTTTACCTTGTCAAATGCTTTGTTCTTGAACCAAACAGGTGACAAATTACAGGCATGGGATCTTTTATACGGAAATCAGTTATCTAGAAAGCTCTAAGTTATGGGTAGGCCATCTCTCATGGGGGCAAATTAACTAAAGAATGCAACTTTGCCAGCATCCGCTTCACTCACATTGCAACATTTTGCAAGGAGTAGATTCACCATGACAATGCTTATTGACTAAAATGCGAAGTTGCGTCCATGGCGCCGAACATTGGCGAAGTTGCACTAGTGTTATTCGGCAAGCAAAGCGAAGTTGCGCTAGTGTTTCCTAATTTGCATACATAGGGAAGTTAAAGTTCAATGGACGTAGATGTTGCAGCAAATACATTACATTACATTAGTCCAGGGAAACCTTAATAAAAAAAAAGAGAGTTGTTATATTGCCCTACACATGTGCCCACTGTATAGTTTATGTTCCATATATTAGGAAATGTAGGGGGGAAGGCAGGTACCCCCAAAAACATTTTATGATCTTTTACAGCCTATCACCCTGTAAAAAGGAAAAGACGCTAGCGTTTTTGGTACTTTTTTCACGAACTCCTATCTACTCTATTGCACTTTGCCTGGTTTGAGGTGGCGAAGTCTGGCGCAAGAGGTAACGTTCAGTAAAATCTGCATTTTAATGAATTGGCGGAGTTACGTTCATTCTCTTGAGCGAACATTTTGGTTGCAATATTCCCTATTATGCTAGATTAAGTGTTTTGATCCCCAAAATTGCAAACTTGGACATACATGGGCAACATTTTCACTTGGTATGATGCCCTACATGGCAGAGAATTAATAGTGATGACTTAATTTAAAGAGTGGGAGACATATATTATATCCTGTATAGCATTTTTATAAAATAAGAAACTATTTATTTTAAATGAACTTCTGTTTTGGTACTTTATTCAAATTATTCTGATTCGTTGGGGTTGTTTGCCTTCTGGCATTCTTTGTGTTATCAATTATCCATATTGTTTATTGTGTGGAGACCATACAATGTGCTGATCTGGTATGCTGGCTCACAGGCCATATGGAAGGAGAGAATATGAGGGGCAACACAAGGGTTCCTTAGTATTGTTCAGTCATTCATACATGAACAGGAGAGCAAGTTAATAGGAGCTGTGGACGTGGCAACTAGTACTTGGTGATCCTCAAACAAAAAATATCCATAGCACATGGATATCAGTTAGGATTGGTGGACCACAATTCAAAAATATAAAGATACAAAGAGTGTTCATGGACACCTTTAAATAATACATACTGTATTTTGGAAAGCTCAGATTAAGTGAACATTCTAGAGCTAATTTAATAAATTACAGTAATGATGCTTTTCCAAGTCATGAAGCCTTTACTGTATATTTCTGGTTTTGTATTAATCTGAATGCATTGTTTGCTAATTCCCTTGTTTTAACAATTCATTTGTGTGTTAGATCTGAGTGCTGCGTCTGAGCTTCAACATAACACAAACACTCTATTAAAATCCATTGGGAGTCCTCAGTTTGAACTCTGCCCTTACAATAAGTTAAAATTTTTCTTCAGATTTCTGGCCTGGAGAAATCCATTAATTTTGAAAGCTTGTAATGGAGTTTTTATGGGGTGGTAAGGTTTCTTATAGCTAATTACATGGATATACAGTAATTCTACACCTCTGCTTTTGGTATTAATTCTGAAAATAATAATTGCTCTGAAAGCCAAATGGATAAAAATAATCTGTGCCTCTGCATCTGCAGTTTGTTTCTAGAATTGTCAGCCAAATGTTAATTTCTATTGCACAGTGGAAGCTCAGATTTAGCCTTCTCGGTATTGTCACTTGAGATTAACCTTGTCCTGCAAATCTTTTATGCCATTTTCACCCCACTGCACAGTAGGGTCCTGCACAGGTTTGAAAATCTCAACAATGCTATAAGCTTAAAACCTATGTCTCCTAGGTGGGCTTCTAAAGAGGAACACATAGGCTAAACTGTGTAAAATTAAATGTTTCCAGTTTTGAAGAGAACAATCTCCTTGGGGAAAGGACTGGTGAAAGTACATTGCCCATCATTTTCAATAGAAATAATATAGGCATGTTTACAGTGCTACAAAATATGTTGGTGCTATATAAATACATTTTAATAATAATAACATTGTGAGATTCATTTTTGTAGGCTACATTTTGGGTCACAACATTTTGCAAATACCCTGCCTAATCAGTCAACAAGAGTAATCTACTGTGTGTCATCTATCCCATATTATTTTTTGAAGACACAACTACCTATCCTTCACTGTCAGTAAAAAGAACAGTCCAAGTATCTCATTCAAGCCCAGTAAAGGGGATTGGAGAATAACAAAAGGAAAATGGATGTGTGGCTAAAGGTGGCCATAGACGCACAGATAATATCGTACGAAAATAATTTTCGTACGATATTCGGTGCGTGTATGGTGGGAAATGAGCCGACAGATATCGTCAGAAGATTAAGATATCGGTCGGCTGGTTGATCGGGCTGGACGGAAAATTTTGATCGGATGTCTTTGAAAGCACCCTGAACATCGGCCATTGTTAGTGCTGAATCGTCAGATACAAGTAGAATTCTATTGTTTCTACCTGTATATCTGACGATTCAGCTCTACACGTGTGTGTTGAAACGAACGATCTTTCTTGGAAAGATCGTAATTGTTACGTCTATGGCCAGCTTAAGTGTTGCTAACAGTAAATATGTTGACATAACTGGAATAGGATCAGAAGCTGGACTTGAAACCATCATGTTGTATAAAGGACACTCTTGCAATCCACATAAAAACCCATTACAGGGCCTTTCTGGGTTCCATCACTTGACATTCCAGGAAAGACAGCTGTGAGACGGCATCCATTCTGGTCTCTTTTCTTCACCATGATATACTTCGTCATGTTCTAAATGCTTCGAGAAGTGGGAGCTTAGTAATTTACATGCTGTAATAATTTCATAGCATATTGAAAACTGCAGTAATGTTTTATTAAATATTCCATATAAACTTTAAACAACAAACAATGTATTATTTATTAACATGTATTTCTATACGGCCAACTTATTTCGTAGCGCAATAAAAGTGACTCATCAAATGCTTTATCTGTAATACAGCTATTGTTTAAAACCAGACAAAAGTCTGTAAGGCAGCAAACACATTTACACGTCAACTCTAATTTACTCTAACATTTCTAATTAAAGAATTCTTTACAACTTGCTTAAAAAACAAATGCATTCAGATCTCAGCCTGAGGGAGACTCTCTATAAGTATAAGACCACAATCTTATTTCTAAGGCAACCTAATTAATGTCTTTTCCCTAGGATATGTATTAAGTTTTGTATTTCATAGGTAACTATGGTAAATATGGGAAAAAAATTTATCCCAAGTAACAATGAAATAATTTATACAAACAATAACAGTATTAATAAAAGGAAGAGATTAAGACATAAAGATGCATCCATATAAAGCATGTACACACTAGAAACACTAAATTTCAACATTACTCCTTTTGGCATCTTAAAAATCCAATGTGCTTCTTCAAAATGTGTCTTTTAATCTGAGGAAAGAGACAGTGAAGGAGAATGTGCCATTAACAAACATTCTGTACCTGTATCAAAGGATTTGGCAAAATCCAAATAGATCAGATCTACAACCCCTCCCCCCCCCACCATTGTCCAGCATCTTACTTACCTCATCATAAGAGCCATCAAATTGTCTGACATGACCTATCCTTCATAAAGCCATGTTGATTGCTGCTCATAATGCCAATCACCAGGACAACATTTTAAAACTGATCCCTTAACAAGCATTCTAATATATCGCCCACCATGGATGCAAACTAATTGGCCTATAATTGCCAGGCTGATATCATAATCCCTTTTCAAATATAGGGATTTTATCAACTTTCCTCCAATCCACGGGTACCATACCATATAAATGTGAATCTGAGAAAATCAGAAATAGAGGCTGCTCTATAACTGAACTATGCTCTCTTAGTAGCAGAACTGTATTCCATTTAGCCCTGGCGCCTTGTTCACATTAATGTTTAGTGAAGTTTTATGTACAGATGAAGCCACTTTAGTTTGTGTGTTTAACACAAAATATCTTAAAGTGATTCTGACACTAAAAAATGAATTTTAACATATGACTGTACATTACATGTTACCTATAGGTTATAGTGATAATTTTTTGCTGAGAGCTTTGTTTTTGTATATAATTGTTAGTTGGATTTCCTAAGCCTGACTCTCTGACACTCTGACTTTGCCAACCTAACAGTCCCATCTCAGTCTGTTAGTTACAGTTTCTAATGCACAAATATGGCAGCCCCCTCATACAGGAACATAGGGGATCAGACAGGTAATGTAAAAGCATCATACAAATACTTTATGGCAAATTTAGAAGTAGCTTTCAAAGCCAGTTATTATAATAGATGTAAAAAAGAGTTTAATTTCAGGTGTCAGTAGCTCTTTAACACACTGAACCCACGTATCCCATTTAACATAGAAAATTGCATCACAGCATGTGAACAATGGTGCTTTGGTATTCTAATGAAAAGGTTAAAGGCATTAAACGAGTTTAGATGACTTAGATAATGTAGTTTCTTCTCAATTTATCTCAAGTCATGATGCATTTAACACACAACTACAAATATATTATTCTGTACCATATCCTGAGTCAGCCACTGACTAGTTTGAGTGGAGCCAACAGTGCAGCTATGATGTGGGTCTGGGAACTCAGATCCCTCTATTGTATACTCTGAAGAAAAGAACTGATTTAGCACATTTGCCTTTTCTGTATTGGTTACAACCATACTGGTGCCATTATTTAAAAGAGCCACACTCTCCATTTCTTTTTTTTACTAACAATATACTTTAAAAACTTTTTGGTGTTCGTCTTAGCCTTTTCTGCAATATGCTCCTCATTTCCTATCTTTACCTTCTGTTTTGCTGGTTTAAAATATTTAAATTACAGTGTTTATATTTATTAAAGGCAGCTTCCCCACAGGCTTACAGTTTTTAAATACCTTTTGTGTATGATGTCACCATGCCATGGTGGCCACCAGATTCATTATAAAAGAATCCTGAAGATCCAAGATTGCACTGTAGGCCCAGATGGTTTTAATCATTCTGATCAAGTGACTATAAACCGTCAGATACTGCATGTACTGTATTGGCCTGTTTTTACTGTGTCATATTTTCACTGAATTCAAACTTTTACTCTAAATGGAATGTGTTCCTGTAACTTCTAGATTAGAACACTTGATACATTTTGACCTGAAGGCTTAAATTTAAATTACAAATTGCCATGGTTTTGGGAGATCATTACTAGGGATGGCGCGAACTGCGGAAAAAATGTTCGCGAACATATTCGCGAACTTGCGACAAAACACGCGAACGGTTCGCGAACGTCGCGAACCCCATAGACTTCTATGGGAAGGCGAACTTTAAAAGCTAAAAAAGACATTTCTGGCCAGAAAAATTATTTTAAAGTTGTTTAAAGGGTGCAACGACCTGGACAGTGGCATGCCAGAGGGGGATCAAGGGCAAAAATGTATCTGAAAAATCCAATAGTCGCAGCCACTGAAGCACAGAAAAAATATGCCATATAAATGCTGAAAATAGTCGCAGCCACTGAAACACAGAAAAAATATGCCATATAAATGCTGAAAATAGTCGCAGCCACTGAAGAACAGAAAAAATATGCCATATAAATGCTGAAAATAGTCGCAGCCACTGAAGCACAGAAAAAATACAGGTCAATGTATGGCAGTTGTTTGAAGAACAGTAGATTACTAGCCAGCAAAGCTACCTAACCTAAAATGTCCCTCAAATCCCTGCAGACTTCTGTCCCTCCAATACAGAGCAGTATCAAGCAGATTACTAGCCAGCAAACTGTCAACTGTCCCTGAAATCACTAACAGCTCTCTCCCTACACTAACTCTTCCAAGCAGCACACACAGATAGAATGAAAAAATGCTGCAGGGCTTCAGTTTATATATGGAAGGGGAGTGGTCCAGGGGGTGTGGGGGTGGTCCAGGAGGGAGAGCTTCCTGATTGGCTTCCATGTATCTGCTGGTCTGGGGTGAGAGGGCAAAAAAAAGCGGCAACTATGCGTGAACCCAAAATGGCGAACGTCGCGCGACGTTCGCGAATATTCTGCGAGCGCGAACAGCGGATGTTCGCGCCATCCCTAATCATTACATTACTTGCCTCACTGATCCAGTAAAACTGTCATTACATATAGTGTTTCCTGCTGTTTTGATGTGTAAAGGGAAACTGTCATGGGAAAACATGTTTTTTTTTTAAACGCAACATTTAATAGTGCTGCTCTAGTAGAGTTCTGAACTGAAATCCATTTCTCAAAAGAGCAAACAGATTTTTTTATATTCAGTTTTTAAATCTGACATGGGGCTAGCCATTTTGTCAATTTCCCAGCTGCCCCTGGTCATGTGACTTGTGCCAGCACTTTAGGAGGGAACTTCTTTCTGGCAGGCTGTTGTTTTTCCTTCTCAATGACATGGGGCAGCTGGGAAATTGACAAAATGTCTAGCCCCATGTCAAATTTAAAAATGAAATATAAAAAATCTGTTTGCTCTTTTGAGAAATGGATTTCAGTGCAGAATTCTTCTGGAACAGCACTATTAACTGATGCATTTAGACATTTTCTTTCCCCATGACAGGATCCCTTTAAATCTGAAGATTTTCTGTCACTTAAATATTTTTCCATATAATAATTGTTGAGATACAGTATTAGTATTCTTCTTTAAGGCCTGATATTTGCTTTGTTGCTTTGTGGTCTTCTTCCCTTTTTGTTGTCCTGGTTTCCATGACTATGGGACTGGATGAGATTTTTTTTGCATTAATTTCCAGGGTGACACATTGCTCTTTTCACATTGTTTGTACATTCCTTTCATAAATAAATTATAATGACTGGTTCATATAGTACTGATACAGATTCCAGATCACAGAAGAAATCTTAATTTAATTATATTTGAGTGAATAAAGAACATTTTATGTAGCACATCAAACAGGTGCTGCTGTTCAACTGGGTCCTAGTTCTATAAAGCATATTATACAAGTAATTGATACTTTCCCACAAAAGACTTTCTAGGGATCTATTTATACAGCTGCATAATCGGATTTACACTGGAAGAAGTGTAGAAAGTGTAGTAAAATAAATATTATATTTATAAACATGTTTATTTTACTTTAGACCTCATGTAAGTCAATAAGAGTAATTCAGAAGTAAATTTCAACAATCTTTGATAGGCCATTATTTATCACGCTGGAGTTATCCACAAATCTACATGATGGTCAATGAAGTCAATAAAGAGCTTTGGATATTATGGGGTGATGTCTAGCGACTTGAGGTGTATCTGATGTTTGATATTTGTTGTATTCTACAAAGCTTCATAAATAGGTCTTGTTATGTGGGCATTTAACTTTTCCTAGACATTTAGGGGCAGATTTACTAAGGGTGGAAAAGTGAAATCAAGGCAATTTTCGAAGTAAAAAAAATTCAAAATTCAAAGTAACTTTTTGGATACTTCGAATAGGTTTCTACGACTTCGACTTCAATTCGAAGTAAAATCATTCTAAAATTCGATCATTCCATAATCGAAGTACTGTCTCTTTAAAAAAACTTCGACTTCAATACTTCGTCAAAATAAACCTGCTGAAATCCTATGTTAGCCTATCGGGACCTTCTAGAGCATTTTTCTAAGTTTTTTTAGTGTAAGAAAAATTTTCGATCGTACACTGAAATCGATCAAACTATTTTTCTTCGACTGCAGGATAGCCAAACTTGTTGAAAAAAACATTGACTTTGATATTCGAAGTATTTCAATTAGATGGTTGAATTTCAACGTATTTACAACTTCAAAATTTGACCCTTCGTAAATCATCCCCTAAGTCTATCCCAGATAAAGACAAGTTGCTGGTTTACTCTGTGGAAAAAAAAGTTAATGAAGGCATTTCAAAATGTTCAGTTGTTAAAGGGGAACTGTAAGAAGAAAAAAAAATCTTGATGAATTAGTATTAAGACGGCCCTTGCCTTGTCGTTCTGGTTGGACCTGGGCTTTTACATGTGATTTTTTTTCAGATAACTACACTATTCAGGGGTATAATTTACTTTTAAATAGTAATATTTGGTGTTGGAAATATTACCTTTTTTAATGGTGTAAGGTTTATGAAGAAGTTTGCTTTAAAAATGCAGATTTTGTTTAAAAAAAAATTAATTATAGTCACTTTGTCAAAAATCTGCCCATATCATACCTTCCATTGATCTAGTCTTTAGTGGGACAGGTCTAAATTGCTGAATAAGTACTGGGTTTGAAAAAAATGTGAAGTTCAGGGTGGATCTGGGACAAGTGAGGCCTTACTTGTCTTATTTGACCCCTGTTTATTCTATACTTCCCATCTTGCAGCAATGACATTCCTCTAAGTATTTATTAGATAACTACAAAATGGGAAATGTACACTAATCAATTTAGCAGTGGTACACAAAAAATGCATAACATTTCCTTACAAAATGTTCCCAATACATTTTTTATCTTATTATATATTTCCACACCAAAATGCTCCCAAATACATTTTTATCCTATTATACATTTCCACACCAAAATACTCCCAAATAAGTTTTTATACTATAATATATTTACACACCATATTATAAAACACTAATAATCAAATCACTTGGCAATGGACACTTTTCACATATCACCATTCAATTCATATATTAATGTAAAATATAACCAAAGAGAAATTTGAATATTTTAAGTCTTACTGTTGAATGTCTCAGAGCCTCCCCTTCAGTTGGTATATTATTCCGCATGCATGCAGGATTGTGCATATAATCAGTGTTTTAAAAGAGTTGAAGTTTAAGACGCAAACCGGAAATAAAATATTTTTATTGAATATTTGTTGAATATGTTTAGATTTTTAACAACAATCGGAAAACTCTACAGTGGGATTCACTACACAAAGTGAAACTAAATTGTAACCACTTCATCAAAAATGAAGGTATACACAGCAAATGTTGTAAGCCCGTGGAACACGAGCATTATGGCAAGAGTAAACACCTGAACGTTTCTACGAGATACAAGAGAAAAACTCACACATAAAAACACTCAAGCAGGCAGTAAGTATACACAAAGGCAACTAGGATTTCTACAGCATCAGATTCTAAGACCTTACACAGCGTTGTCCAAAAGGTAGAAGTGGCTTTTCATTATGGAAAAAACCTTACACCGGGCAAAAAGCAGTGT
Organism: Xenopus borealis; assembly: GCA_024363595.1. NCBI lineage: Eukaryota > Metazoa > Chordata > Amphibia > Anura > Pipidae > Xenopus > Xenopus borealis. The sequence goes on from CM044436.1 coordinate 77,297,854, forward strand.
AGCACATAACATTCAACTTTAAAGAGTCATTCTAAGGGATAATAATGTATTGTGTCAAGCTGTGTTAAAATGTATTAAACTCATTGCAGAAATCGTCATTTGCAGAGATGCTAGATGTAAGTGCCCTAAGGAGCCTATGTTCCACCCTTGAATACAGGGCTCACAAATGCATTCTCTGTACTCTGATTTGAAGCACATGAATCAATAATTCAAGATGCAAGTAGTTAATAAATGACCCCTTAAGTGTACTACTTTATGATCTGGTAGGACATCAGATACGGTGGAGGGTCAACTGGTTTATGGGCAACCTTAGCACTTCAGATGCAAAAGGGAGAAGAATTACAATGGTGGGCTTGTAGAAATTTCTGCACCACTTTGCACAATGTGTAATCCCTAGATGATACTCTTTAAAGAGGAATTCTGTAAAGGATTTGGTAGGTTTAAATGGGCAGCATGGAAAATGCATAAATGCATCTCCAGTAGTTGGAACCTGCATTTTGTGCCTATAATTTACACACACACAATAGATTATATAAACAAACAGGAAAAATAATGTGAAATAGTATGATGCATTTTGGTCAATTGCAATTTAAATATAACCATTTCACCTCACTTTTTTAGATTAAGCAGCACACTTTACATGTGCCCTGGAGGGCCAGGAATACCAGGTGCTAATAAAGCTATTAGAGTTTGACATGAGTCCAGCCCTGACAAGGATGTTGCAGTCATAACAGTTGCTGCTAAAATAAACAATCTGAACTTTATCACTAACAAATATTATATTGAATATTTCCAATTAATAAACATTGGCAAAGTTACTGATGTACTGATTTGGATCCTTACTCATAAAGATATTCGGACTTTACATACAGTAACTTGGGGTTATAATGCCCTGTTGCTTAGTGTCATTAAAATAATAATTACATACACAGATAAACATTCCTTTCAGGTGCTGCAACAGGTCAGACCAACACATGATATGGATATTCTGGGCAAACATGAATTTTATTGCCCTATAACTGGATTATCATTGTAGAGGAAATTCTTGGACAACATTGCACAGTGCTAAAAATGCTGTGTGATCTACCTATTTATTTTTAATCCAAGTTCCAGCATAGCTCCCAGATTCAAATTGGTCCATAGTAACCTATTTGTGCTATGCTCTCCTTCAGCAGTGCAGTAGAAAGAGATGGCAGTATATCAGTACAATATCACTAAAGAATTGATTGCTATTCACTGAGAGAACTACGTTTTATCTAAGCACACACGGCAGTCACAGTGATACACAGAGCAGTCCTTAAATCCATTGGATGCCAGGATGGTATCCAGTTCATTTGGGGGGTCTCTTGGTTGGATCTCACTCTGGCGCGCAATGGATGAAGAGCCTTATGGAATGACTAATAGCTTCATAATAGTGCCATTTACTACATAATAACATTGAAAACATTTAAAAACTCCTCCTGAAATAAGCATCTAGTATACACAAGAGGGTGCTCCAGTATGCTAGCACTTGTTCTTTGTTTATACCATTTTTAAAGGACAAATTAAAACTCTTTATACAAATAGTATATAAAAAAAGTTCACTAGCTGTTTTGGCTTTACTTGAAGTGCATTCAGAATTATGGCTAAGTCAGTTAAGTCTTTATATATTGGGTCACAATACTGTTTGTCAACTATGAAAATGGCATGTGTGTGAGAATTGTACAATGTCTTGCTAGCTCAGTATGCCGCACAATTTGTATTTTGTACCCCAAAGTACAACATACATAACACATGTGGAATTGCACAGACAAATCACAAGACGGACATTATACTGAAAGAAAATTTACAGAGATGACTGTGTAATGAAAGGTGACTGTTTTCTTACAGGTGACACAGAGAGAAAAGCTGGAAACCCTTGTCTCCCATTCTATGTATTATGTATATTATTGAAGGTTTATTCCCCTTTACTACCCCTCTCTTCGTCAACTCTAAAAATACATATTTGCGCATTTAAGATAACACTTATATACATATGCCATATACTTGGCAACTAGTGACTATGTTGAACTGAGGGCCCACTACGCATAGAGCTGCTCTCGTCTGATTGGTTGCTTCTGACAGAACTCATAATGAGGAATGTATGCGTCTCTACAAATCGAATGTACCTGGTGGAGCTCAGATTTAAGTTGTCCTTTAAGATGTCAGTGCAACTTTACTAGTGCCTTACAAGTTGGAATTTCTTCTGGAATGCGGACGATACAATAGATAACCTGTAATATATTAACTCTTTTCTATTTAGTCAATTTACATAATTTAAAATAGAACATCTTATTAAAAACATCTAAGTATACACATATTAAGAAACACTTACAACATACAAATACACAGACTATAAATAAATGTTGGCATACTGGTATATACAAGAGTGTGATAATAAACTGAGTCATGCTCTATCTACACATAATATTGCTTAAAAGAAGATTAAGAGGGCTTTTGTGAAATACACATTATGTCATTTTTGAGGGAAGTAAGGACATTTCAATTTGTGCAAATAAAAATGGCTAGGCATGTCTGATCTGGAAAAGGAATGCATGGTAAGACATGAGACGACCCATACTACTGAGGTATTTACATATACTGGCTAAAGAGCACTATGTGGGCAACTGCAGAAAGGACTGTTTTGTTCTTCATTTCTTGACTGCAAGCATTGCGTCCACTTCCTCTT
>CM044436.1:77300660-77325677 GCA_024363595.1 Xenopus borealis
CAGAAAGGACTGTTTTGTTCTTCATTTCTTGACTGCAAGCATTGCGTCCACTTCCTCTTCGAGTTGTAAGGTATGCCACTGTGCAATTGGTCGCCTTGGATTGGCCAGCATATCTGACCAATGTCGGAGCTCTGCACCTGTGCTATTGTAGCCCACGAACACTTTACCAATAGCATCATTTTTTCCAATCTTGTCATAGTCCAAAACAGTAACGACAACTTGGACTTTCTGAAATAGATGAAAAAAATTAAATCAAATAAGTAAACAGTTTCCCTTTTAGAATTAGACGAATTAGGCCCAGAGTTGTTTTAAAGTAAAACATTGGGTCCATACACACACCTAGTCATGACTATCTCATGCTTCTTAACCAAACACAGTTAATTTGCCAGGACTCCTGACAGAAACCCTGTAATGATGGCCATGTCCCCTGTATTATATTTCCTGGGCCCTCATCTACACTGAGAAAACTATAAAATATTGTAAGTTTGCTTCCCATGCCTGATACAACTCAGTGGGCAAATTTTCTCATGGGCAGTAACCCATAGCAACCAGCTAGCTGCAGTTAGAACAATCAATGCAAAAATGTGATTGGTTGCCAAGGGTTGCTGTCCAGACTTAATGAATGAGACCCAAATGTTCTGTTTATAGCTCAACATTAAAACATGTGTCATGGTGTTATTCTGTAAAATACACCTTTTATGTGAACGGTTGTGTACACCCTGAAAAAGATGCATATGAGACTTTATATAAATATCTTTAACATTTATCAAAGGTCGAATTTTGAATTCATGTGAGTTTTAAAATACTCAACTAAACTCCCAAAATTTTAAATCGACCAATTGAAATTTATTAATAAAATCGATTTTTTTAAACCTAGGATTGAGTAAATCGCCCTGAAAACTCAAATCGAATTCGATTCAAATTTAAAAAACTTTGAGTTTCTTCTCCGAAAAAAACTCAAATGTCAGGAAGGCTGCAAACAACTCCAAATTGGTCCCATTAACTTAATCAGCAATTCTGCAAATCTGCCCCTAAATGTTACATTCTGATTCCTGATGTTTATAGGCTAGCATGAGGCTACTATACAATAGTCTTATTTGGCAACAGTCTAACCATCCAGTCTCCCTAATTCTTACCTTTCAACTTTTGTAGCCCCCTTCCATCTGAAAATAAATGAATACTTGGTGCTCTTGGGCTTCTATGACATAATTAGATTGGTGTCTATGAATTGGTTTTTCTACATTCTGAACAAGATCCCAGAGTAGCTGTATTACAGCCCTTGCCTCCCCACTTTTTATAAAGGATCAAATATATTGGTTATATATTGAGCAAAGTCTTTAGCATAATCCAACTATAAGTAAGCAAAAGTCTTGAAAAAGAATGTCCTAATTGATGGTGAGAGAGTCTCAAAATTCACATTATATTCCTTTTAGCTTGCTGGCAGCTTATGATAAGGCAAATTAGCCATCAAATCTGATGTGTGAAAGAGTAGTAAAGTCTCATTTACTCTTATCCATACAATCTTTTTCATGGCACTTCTCACTATTACCCAGGAATTTTTTTTCATAGAACTGTTACGATATCCACATATTATGGCAATTGCAAGTTTCACTACACAGAATGCACAGTCCTTAGTATAAAGCACCAAATGCTGAACAACAGACCTAATGTGTATATATATATTTATATATATATATATATATATTCTCGGATAGTATCAGCACTCCAAGGCAATATTCTGTCTTAGCCGGGGTGGACGGTGAAAATACATATAGTGTGATATCCAAAAGACCGGCACTCCCAAATGTAAAACTTCTGATTTATTGAATCATATCACAATCCAACGTTTTGGTCGCCATTACGACCTTTCCTTGAGAAAGGTCGTAATGGCGATGAAACATTGGATTGTGATATGATTCAATAAATCAGAAGTTTTACATCAATTGGAAGTGCCGGTCTTTTGGATATCACACTATATATATATATATATATATATATATATATATATATATATATATATATCAGAGCAAGTAAATATGCACAACTCAGGTCTTAGTGTGAAACATCTCAACTCAAAGTTGAGCAAACAGTGCCAAATTAAACACACAGTAGTAGGAGGAAAACGTGATCAGATAAAAGGTAATGAAGTTTGCTGATGTCATCACCTGTGTCTCAGGTTTCCTTGCCACTACTGTGTTTAATTTGGAACTGTTTGCAGGTCAAAACATCAGTCTCCACAACAATAAAATACTGAAGATGTTTTACACTAAAGGTGGTACATACATGTACCGATATTATCGCACGAAACAAGTTTTTGTACTTTGTACAATATTTGGTGCATATATGGTGGGAGACTAGCTGACTGATATCGGCAGAAACCTTGAATATCGTTTGGCTTGTTGATTGGCCAGGCATAAAATTTTGATCGGGTTCTTTTGAAGGCACCCAAACATTGCCCACAATTAGTGCTGAATCGTCAGATACAGGTGGAATTCTATTGTTTCTATCTGTGTTTCTGACAATTCAGCTCCACACGTGTTTATTGAAATATACAATCTTTCTTGGAAATATTTTTTCCGGAAACGTTACGTCTATGGCCACTTTAAGACCTGAGTTATGTGGATTCACTTGATCTGCTGGATACTTACTTTATGAACTGCACACAGTCAACATTATCATATATTTTAAGTGAGTGCCTGCCAATTTGGGTTATATATATATGTATTTATATATATGAGAAACCATTAAATGCCTTATGCACTCACTTAAATTGGTAAATGCCCTGGTGCTAACAGAATATGTAAATATAAAAATATTAAAGGCTGTTGCACACTACAGGGTCTTGCAAAAGAGGTTTCCACACTATTTAACAAATGAATGTTTTGACCCCCATACAGGTCTTTAGGTCTTTTAAACACATTAAAATTTTAGTTTTTGAACCTCTGATTTGAATTTATGAGTTTTAGCACAACAAAACTTAAACCCAGAGAAAATACGTATTAGAACCTTGATATATTAGCAACTTAGAGTCCGGTGACATAAGCACAATTTCTCACATTTATAAAATAAATTGATTTATGCCTGATGAGCCCCAAACCCTGCTTTGTGAATTTAACCAATGCATCATGCAGAGCTATTAGTATGAAAGTCTGGCTAAAATGGCACATAATTTACCTGTATTTGTTCAAAAGGTACTTCAAAGCTAAATGATTCATTGTAGTATGGATTGAGGGTATTCTTTTTGATTGTCGTCTTCTTTTTCTTCAGTCTCTTGCCATTCTGCATTAGGTGAATTTTCACATATGGATCTATAAAAAAAAGTCAGAAAGTGAAATCTTTCTTCATGAAATATGTTTTTTTTTAAAGTGTATGAATCTTACTGATTATTACAACTTTATTATCAGAATAAGACAACATGGCATGTGCATTTCTTAAGGTTAAGGTGAAAGGGTAAATAAAAACAGAAGAAATATTTACTTATACTGTATAAAATAAGACTTTCCAAATTGTTGAAATAGTGAGGGGGAATGAACCATTTTTGATTTACCGGAATTAAATACTGGCATGGACAAATTCAAGCAAAACTAATGATTAAAACGCTAAGTTTAAATTACATTTCATTGTCCTCAAACACCTGGAATCTCACAATTTAAGCTTTAAAATATAAAGAATGTTAGCTGAGTAAAATATACTACCCGTCACGAAAACCAATGCAGCATGAGGAAGTCTATTAAATGCATAGCATAAAGCATCCCAGCAGACATTGTTCTCTAGGGACTAACAAAGCTAAAATGCTCAGTGGAACAGATGGCTTGCCATCATCATAAAAGATAAAAGGAAGCAGGACACTTGCTGGATTAAAAATGCTGAAAAAAGCTTTACTTTCCCTCCCTCTCTCATTTATATCTAGTTCTGAGCTTTTATAAAAAGCAAGAATAAAACTGATAACTGTTTTTGAAAGAATGGGTATCCGTTTCCAAGGTGTAGTGAATACTCATCATTCCTTTGCTGGAAACTGTTCCTTTGACACTTGTGTTCAGTTGACACACACAATGGGGCTAAAAAACAGGGAAATTTGGAACAACATTAATGCCTACTAGATTTCTGTTCTAGTTTTGGCAATATATTATCTGGAACCTGGATTTTTTAGATGAGTATTTTTCTATAATCTGGATCACCATATCTTACGTCTCCTAAAAAAGATATTTAAACATTAAATAAACCCAGTAGGATTTTTTTTATATCTATATAAATGCAGCCTAGCTACCAAGTATAAAAGTAAAAGGTACTGTTTTACTGCTAATTTTTACACAATGCAAGGCACAATGCTTATTTTTAATCTGTCGGGAAAAGTGACTTCTAGTCTCAGCATCAAAATTCCCTGGTATATCTTAGCTACTAAAATCAGCCATTGATACTTTGAGGGCATAGTCACATAGAAATTATTACAAAATTCCCAGCTGATATAAATAAATTGTAAGGGCAAATGATTATTAGAATTCTATCTGAAATATAAACACATGGACTATACAAAATTTATTTCATAATTTCCATCAATGTCATGTTATAAACTAAGAATTACCAATTAATGTGGTCTTGCTAGAACCAATTACAGTGACAAAAAGAAAACCCAAACATTTTATCATTCTAGACAACTTTACATGCCCATAATTTTATGAAGGTACCAGTTTAAAAAGTCTCCATGTCATAAACAATTAGAGGGCTATTTCAGGCAATTATCTCAGAATGAACCAGCCTGCTTATGAGTAGAATAAAAAATATAGTATTGTATAGACAATACACTACAAGAATCTAGCATCATATAAATAGCTAGTTTCACAAATGTCAGCTGAATGTGTTCAGGAACCGATAAAGTAACTTGTGCAATGTTCTCAGAATACAGCAGTTACTGTCAATTGGAAATAATATTTTGCATTTCCAAACACTTGCTATCTAAGTCTGATCTGTTGGGCTTACATGTGAGCTGCATCCACTAGAAAGTAATTTGTAAATGCATTAGCAAGGGGATTCTGCAAAGTGACTGAAAATGAAAGGTCTTCATGAAAAATGGAAGAAGTCAGAAAGGCAGCAGTATTAAACTTTTTCACCGGTGTTTATTGGCATTTTTTTGTAGCCATTAACATGGTACCGTATGTCTCTAATAACAGTGGTGAGCAAAGCATACAAACAGTCCTGGAACTATGGACAGACATGACCTAGAGCGACAAACATTTGAGGGTGTAAGAGGAAGTAGGCTGATCCAATTTAAAAATATTTTTTTTGGTTATTTCATTTATGCCTTGAAAATTAGAACTGGCAGCTGAAAAGTGTGCTGGTGTGAACTCTTTTAAATAATAATGAAATATTTTGTTCCATACAAATGGTTAAGGCACAATGTGGGCCCTGTATCATTGTGCTGGCTTTCTATGTCTAGGGTTGCATTTAAACTAACAATATTGCTTGCAAAATTGGCTACTCCTGACCAAGTTGTTATTCTATTGGCCCATGTAGTCTGCCAAAATTATATTTGCCCTGATCAATATCTGGTCAAAACTTGCAAGATATCGAATGGGCTCTGGCTGCCAAATCCTGTTAGGGAAGAATGGCTTTTGGTTGGGTTGTTGTAGTGATGTACATATACAGTGTATAGAATACGTCAGACTCTTTTTTAATAAAATTCACAAAACTTTTATAAGACTGTACGTATATATATATATATATATATAGTATAGGAGATCCAAATTATTGAAAGATCTGTAGCACCCTATTGTAAAAGAAATCAAATTACGAACACAGTTCAGGAACAGAAGAGATAAGGACATGCAAGTAAAGCACAATTCCAAAGCTATATAAGCAATATAACTGCAGACTATAACTGTGGAGAGGACAATTCCTGCTGCTTAAGCTCAGTAAACATGCTTCCATATGCACGTTAAATGGGAAAAACAGCAAAGTTTACCACAATTCTCTAAAACAGAGCCAAATATCAAATATACTATTTTGAGTATACCTGCTGAAAAGGAAAGCACTTACTTTAATGTACTTATTATGTGCATTAAGTTTGCTTCAGATTAATAACATGCACTTGTCTGCAGCATCTTCTGAGTGGATTGTAATAAAATATATTTTTATTGACAAATTTATATAAACAGATCTATTTACATCTATTAGGCACAGGGAAAATTAGCAATCAAAAAGTTATCAGAAGTAGTAGGCAGGAAAGTAGAATATGAAATGAGGTTCTGATTTGATGAAACAATTTCAGCGCTAAGCACTTTAATCAAAGAAGTCACATCGCTCTGTGTTACACAAGTAGGAGACAAAATAAAGGAAGCGGTTTGTCCTAATTACATTTTTCAGCTGCAAAATCTTAAAGTTTGAACGTGAATAAAAAAATTAGATCTGCACTGGCTTCTTTTCTCAGTAATATGTCCATAGTGGAACACAGAATTCTGATTAACACGTTTATCTGCATTAAGGTTGATCTAAGTTTTTCACAAAAAAATAATGATGTATAATTTTATTAGGCTGCTATTGCTCAGCTCAACAGCTATCAAGGAACATCAGAGTGTCTGTGAACTATACAACATGTGGGTGCTTATGTATGTGCAACTCTTTCTGGTCACAAAATGGAATTCATGGAAGACATGCACCAGTTTCTGGCACTCCATATGGCCAGGAGGTCATCCTCTCTACGGGTTCTTGTTTCAGCTGTGTTCAGTTTAATTATACATCAATTTAAAGACTCCATTGAAGGTAGAAATTTTAAGCTCAATTGTCCATACATAGTTAGAAGATAGGTAACACTGCCCAATGAATGGGCCTTTTTGTTTATGCTGAGCTTTAGAAAAATGCTGAGAACAGTTGATGCAAGAATCTGTGTACATAGAGGAAGAGACCTTTTTGACAAAAAAACATCTAGTAGACTATTCTAAATAGTTTTCAATAGGCCTCATTGCCTTCAGGCAATATTTAACTTTTACTACTAACAGTAATTTTGTAAAATAGACTACAACCAGCACATCATGTTTAGGCAGTGTTCCCTTTTTAACAGTCACCAGATCTTGTTTTTCCTTTTTTTTCTTCAATTTTGCTTTGGAAAGCTGTTAGACAAAAACATTTTATACCCCCTTCACTAAGAAGCTCATTTAATCCTGATCACTACACACACACACATATATATATATATATATATATATATATATATATATATACACTCATTACAGTGTTTGTACCTCAGGGAGAGCACTGAAATAACAGCAAGTCCATGTCTCAAGCCTCCATACAACACCTATCTGCTTAAGCACTATACACCTGGAAATTGCTGCTAATATGCTCTGCAAGTATGGCTCCAGAGTGCAAGAATAATATCACTCTCCTGCAGAAATTATTGCAGCTAATTCCTGTTAGATCTCTCCAACTGATATGGCAATAACAAAACAATGAATTGGGATGAAATGGGCATCATTAGTTGTTCTATATGAATAAAGTAATTTTTTTAGCTTTAGAGATTCACTGTCCAATTATTGTTGGAGAGACAATGCCTGTCCAATGTACGTGAAAGAAATGTTCTTCCTTTACCCAGAAAATGTTTCAGTTTTTAAATTTATACCCTTAAGAACAAAATAAGGACAATAGTAAGTCTTACATTTATCCTTCAAAAGGCACCCTGTAATATTTCAAACAAGGATAAAAGTCCAGTTGGGTTTCTACACATTGTTTGGATTTGGTTAGCAATTCAGATGTGGCAGATCTACAATGTTATGTGTCTCATAATATAAATATGCACTATGGCACACATGTTATTATTACATTAATATTTCTACTTCTTTAATTGCCAGCTTGTGCAGAAAAAGCAATATACTTTGATAACGGCAGAAAATGTCACAGTTTTCTAAAATGCTCTGAAATTGTTTTGATCCATCAAATCTTTATAGCATACACAAAAGCAGACACATCTTTCATGTTTGCTACGCTAAACCTTGTTATATTTCTGTATGAAGTGAGATAGAAAAAAATAATGAATAGCTCTTTTGAAAGATCGGCCAGCACTAGTGTTTATGAGCTAACCAGGTTTCAGCCAGCAGGAATTGTGTTGAGGCTTGTTCTAACCCAAAGGAAAAATACAAGTGTTTGAATTGCTTTGCGCTTTATTAACACACTCCATTAGCAGCAAGAAAACATAACATAAAAACAAATTGCAAAAAATGGAAGAAATTTGAATTTAGAATCCTTTTCTTACCTGTGTAATTCTATTTATATATGTATAATATATAACAAAAGTGCCCCATTTAAAAAGTAGCAGATACTAAGCTCCTGGAAGCTAGATCTCATACCTGTATAGAAATATCTGCCTGCAGATTTGCATACTTGCATAAGAGACTGCATGAAAAGCAAGCAAATTTTGTACAGTCACAAAGGCCATAAACTGATATATCTGTCTTGCTTGGTTAGGTTAGCAAACGTGGATTATTCCCGATATGCCTTGAGGTGGATCATACGAGACTTGTTTAGCCCTGGATTCAATTTATTGGTAATAGCTTGGTTCCTGGTTCCAACACCAAATTTTGTACAGTCACAAGTAAAGGCCATAAACTGATATATCTGCTTGTTTGGTAAGGTTAGCAAACGTGGATTATTCCCGATATGCCTTGAGGTGGATGATACGAGACTTGTTTAGCCCTGGATTCAATTTATTGGATCACTATACAGACCAAGCAAGGTCTACATCAATCGGTCCTCATCGCAGTAGGATATCAAACCTGCCCTATGAAAAAATTACTGACATAAAGGATTGCTTTAAAGACAAGGAAACTCAAAATTATTGGAGATGCCAATTTGTTAGGCAACATCCAGTGAAATTGTTTACTTTTTGCCCTGGATTCATGCTGCTCTCCTTCAAAGATGTACTTTCTAGCAAAACATACTGTATCTTCTTCCATCTTACTAATAATACCTTGGTGGGTGCATGTGCAGTACAAGCTCAAAAAACTACTATAGTGTGTATGTATCCAACCATAGCGACACAAAGGGTACCTGGGAAAATGGAGGAAGAAGGCATAGCTCTGCTGGAAAGTTCCCCAGGCTAGTGCAACAAGAAGAATGCCATTTTAAGGAAGAACATAATCAATTGTAGTCACCTTGGGGTGGAGGGGCAAACAGACTGGTAACCCTAGAGATATTTAATTTTCTTCTTTAATTACTTTGATTCAATGAATACCATCAGAACACAGTAAAAATCACTAATTATGCTCACCTTGAAGCAGCAGGGTAGCTATGGGGAACCTCAGGTCAAATTAATCTCTTTTCTGTTAATGGATACTATCTGTGCCAATTGCAATGTACATTCACCACTTCATTATGCTACATCTGTACAACTCATTTGCACAAGTGAATGATTCAGTTTAACTTGGGAATTGACTCACCTACATCAAACAATCAAAGGGGGTCTAGGAATCTTCACTCTCCCTGCAGATTAATCTATACTAGTAGAGTATGTGTGTGCGCACACTGCATATATAGATATATAAAATTTTAAATATATACTATACTGGTCAGGTTTGCACTATGATGTTGCTTTTGCTCTAGTTCTCTAACTTAATTTATAAAGCTATCTGTGCTAACTCCCCATTTGGGCTGATAACCTAGACATCAGCTAGTGTGAGTGCTGCCTTTAGACAAATGCCAAAACTATATTTTTTGCTTGATGCATGACTGCAAAAACATTATCTCAATAAGAGGAAGTTTAATGCATGTAATTGAAAAACAGCAGCAAAATTATGACATATAAGAAGAGTATGGATATTCTTAACCTATAAGTAAAATTTAAGATCAGATTTCCCTACTGCTCTTTCTATACAGAATTGGTTTGAAGGTAGTAATGAAAGAATTGATTGGCATGCAGAGAGTACATCCAAACTGCAATCACAATTAGTGATGGGCGAATTTATAAACTCGCGAATCGCCAGCGAAATTTCACTTTGCGAAAATTCGCCAGAAAAACGAGTCGCGCGTTTTTGACGCGCCGAAAATGACGCGACGTGCCGAAAATGACGCGACGTCGGAAACGATGTGACGTGCCAAAGTTGATGCGACGCGCGTCAAAACCGTCCCGCGACTCGTTTCGCGAATTTTTCGCCAATTCACGAATTTCTCTGGAAATTTGCAAATTTTCCGGCGAAGCGAATCTCGTGAGATTCGCCCATCACTAATCACAATGAAATTCTGGGAATTAATAAACGTTTAATTTCCTGTAGTTAATGTACAGTATATAAATAAATATATTTTATAATTGTGTTATCTCACTAACAAGAACACCCCTATACAATTTACAATTGTAAAACAACAGGAAATACTGAAGATATATTATTGGTGGGACTCACAAATGGGGTGGTTATATAATTTTGCACACTCAAGAGTCTTAGTCATATACTTAGAATATTAATAATTAAAGTAGTAGCATGCAAATATACATACTATCCACTGTCACTGATTCATTTCTACGTGTATTCATCAAGCTGTCTCAAACAAGACAAACCTCATTGCCATTGTAAGCACAAAAGATGTAGAACTAAGCCATTATTATCACAAGCAACTGCAAGGTTCGACTGATTCCACTTCTGTTATGTAGATACATATATGATACCCAATCCATTGCTATATTCACTGATTTGTATTTTGGGACTGTGTGAGTATAGAAATGTTTATATATATATATGTAGTAAATACATTATATTGGCAGTAATCTCAACAATGCTCCCTATAAATGAAGGGAATCAGATAAGAAAACAATGAGAATTCCTCCAATATAGAGAATATGATGTTATAAATCATCAGCGTTGTTAATAACAAAATTGACAAAATATATGATATTTTGCATCCTATATGAAACACAGTCATGCATCAGAAAATTTCTTAACTGTTGTCATGGGAGAACTTGTAACTATTTTACCATAGCACACAATAATCCAAATGTGTATTTTCATAATAGAAAACACAGTTCAGATGAACCACAATGTAATCACTCTCACAGCAGCACAAAACACTACTCATTTACACCTTGCATATCATTTAGACAACACAATAAAACAGAATTTAAATTTAGCTGAATATGTCTCAGGTCTTATCATTTCCAACAGTTCCTTATAAATTCTCAGAGCGGAGTGCAAACCTATTGTTTTGGTGACTCCGGAGGAAACAGAGTCTGTGGTGATTTCTTTCTCTCCCATTCTGAATGCTAAACACTGCTCCAAACAATGGTTTGTAATAAGCAGGGAATTTTATATACATTATTCAAGTCTCAGAAATGAAGCTTTCAAACATTGTAACTATATAATACATGATTATTCTTGCCCAAGGTAGTTCAGACAATTAATAAAATTTTGAAGGAAAGGTATGCATTTAGCATTATAATGATACCTACATTCATATTTCTCTTGTATTCAGAGAGTTCAGTGGCAGTCTGTTATATAAATGAAATGGCAGACATATGCACAAACAGTAGCAATTCTGTGTGTAGTCGGTTTTCTTTTTCCTCTTCCACCCAACAACATTTTTTCTTTGCTTCTTTTAATTATATCTAAAAACATATTTTGGATCCCATGTACACACAGCTCTTCGTCTTCCTTGAAAAAGTAGGTGTTACCGATGAAATGTGTTGCAACTAACATTTGACAAGTGATTTGTTTTATGCAACACTGTAATTGCAATGATTTTTATTTTATTAAAGTGCTTTTATGGTTTTGCAGGATGGGAGCATGGGGTTTTCTGGATAACGGGTCTTTCTCTAATTTGGATCTTTATACTGTACCTTAAGACTACTAGAAAATCCAATAAACCCAATAGGCTGGTTCTGCTTCCAATAAGGATTAATTATATCTTAGTGTGGATCCACTACAAGGTACTGTTTTATTACTACAAAGAAAAAGGTAATCATTTTAAAACATTTGGATTATTTGATTATAATGGAGTCTATGGGAGACGGCCTTTTCATAATTCAAAACTTCCTGGATAACGGGTTTATGGATAACGGATCCCATACCTGTAGCTTGCCAGGTTTAAGTAACTAAAGTTTTTTCATTCACATTTTCTAGATTTTTTTATTGATAATAAGAAAACTTGAATTCAACAAACATTCAAATTGCCCCTTTTTGCATCAGTTTTCAAACTGTGGGGTACATTTGTCTCTAAATGTATAGCTATATTACCCAGATTAGACTTAGATGAGAAGTGGAATGCTAACATAATATGAGAAAATACGTACAGTACTGGACAACGTTTCAGCAATTGATATGTGAAACAAAAAACTATACTATGACACATTTAAAGGGATTCTATGATGGAAAACAAGTTTGTTTCAAAGTTAATAGTTTGATAGTGCTCCTCCAGTAGAGTCCTACACTGACATCTGTTTTTCAAAAGACCAAACAGCTTTTTTAATATTTCATTTTGAAATCTGACATAGGGCTAGATATGTTGTTAGTTTCCTAGGTGCCCTCAATCTGTGACTTGTGCTCTGATAAATGTCACTCCCTTCCTTTCCCCATAGCAACCTATAGACAGAACAATGGGAAAGTAATCAAATAATAGCTCCCTGATGCCTGCATTGCTAAAAATGCTCCCATGCTCCACCCAGTGGTGCATATGAGATCTGAGAGAGTAGGAGAAATAATAGCTTATCTGAAAGCATTCCATTGTAAAGTACTGGCTCTTTCTGAATGCACAGAACCAGGTGCAATGATGGCTGCCTACACACCAATTTTAATAGCTAAAATATGCTCTTATTGGTTCAAGAATAAACATTTATATGGTAAAATGAATTACACAGTGTAATTTAGCAATAAACACTATACCATAAAAATACAGCATACCTTTAAGCCTACATTACAAAAAGATGCTAGAAATAATGCCAGCTGTGAACGTGTCCAAACCAACAACATGAAATGTGTTAAATATACTTCTATGTCAATAATACTTACTTTTTGGAAGAAAAAATAGTCTATGAGGTACAAAGTATTGCCTTTTTTCAGGGTGACCGTAAATTCATTACAACATACTTGATTTGAAGCATTTTTTTATTTGAGCTGCATAGCAATATAGTGCCTGATAATACAAGCCAGTGCATTCTGTGCAGAGAGAGTGTAGTTCCTGGCTCGCTGTTAATAATGAAGTAAGATCTGCCAAAACATTTCTCAAGGGCTTTGGTGTTCCATATGTATGAGTTAATCAGTAGTTCACTAATTGCGACTGAACTTGCCGAGTTGAAATCTGAGGTCTACTACAGAGACCCAGTGAAATGAAGATATTCATGTTTTATAATGTACCCCCAAATGGTATGTCCCATTTCCCAGTCTTAAATGCAAGCATGTGTAGCACAAAATATCCTAAATATTGTACCTTCTGGTAGTTGTCAGTAGTGGTGAGTGGATCTGTCCTGTTTCTGGATAGTTAGACAAGTCAGCACTTAAAAAGCTTAGGAGATCAGGTATGCAACAATTTCAGTAATATTATGAGGAGAGAGATAAGGGTATAGAAAAAATAAAATAAAAAAATATAGTGTAGTATTTTTCTTATTTTTGTAGTTGCACAAAACCACATGCGGAGTGTCTGATGTCATTCCCTAGAGTCGAACAGATAGATGTGGTTTAAAGATGGTCACGGTCAGGAACTGCTATACCCAGGTTACTTGTATGCCGGCTGACACAAAGGAGGAGTGGATACTATATCACAAAACCACAATTTTTTTTATATTTTTTAACCAAATAAAGGGTTCTACACTATCTCTGTGCTCCATATGTTTTAAACAGCAGGGGGAGAGCCATAGACAAGATACCTTTGGTTTTTACACTATCGTTGAAGAAGTGAAACAAGACTACACTGGTTAAATTCATAACTGTCATTTTGTAAGTACCCATTTATCACCAAACACGCAGTGGTTTACATAATGAAAAGTGTGACGTGTAAGTGTTACTCACCCTGGGCTAATTGAACTTGGAAGAGGAGAGTGTTTGGTGTTGCGCAACAATAAGAAAAATACTATACTATATTTGTTTTATTCAATTTTTTCTACCCCCATATCTCTCTCCTCATAATATTACTATTGCTGCATACCTGATCTCCTGAGCTTTTTTAGCGCTGACTTGTCTAACTATCCAGAAACTTTGAGATATCTACTCAAGAGGAAACAAGCTTTTATTCACAAGTCTGATCAAGGGAGATTTGGAGGAACTTTGAACACTCCTTTTTAAACACAGAGTTGAACCTTAGTTATATTGTTCCTGCACAGTACAATATCTCAATATCTATACACTGGGCACTGCTATGAGTACTTCCAGGTCCCAAATGAAAGATTAAAACTAATGAGCCGGTATCCATTTAGCTTTTTTTAACAAAAATAGATTCCTGTGATGTGTACTAATAATTATTTCTGAATTGGTTTCTTTTTTTACGCTAAATTAATGATTTTCAATTATTCTCCTTTTTTCCAATAACTGGATCACATCCTTTAGCTTTTTGTATGGAAAGACAAGCCAAGAATAAAGTGTCAATATCTTTTCTCACCAGACATTTATCTAGATGCCCTAAGAGGATAAGACCAAAATTAGCAGTCAGAAAGGATTGAGTGTTGAATAATAGATGGCACATTCAGTGAGACTATCAATAGGCAAAGGATTTGGGAATTTAATACTTGGTATGGGAACAAATGTAAAATGTGTAAAGATTATTAACCATCGCACTATTCACTTGACATTCTTCATGATACTGTCTTTCATGTTAATGTTAAATGGAAATATTGGTAATTCCTTCTCCACATATAAAAATATGCATTTTCTGTGTAAAATAGAGCAAATCAACATAAAGTGATCGGCTGGTAGGCTCATTTAGTACTACAATAGAAAAAGTGTATACTTTGAACATTCTGATTGTACTGAGCTGCAAACCATTTGTACTTTAAATTAACATGATTAGCAAACATATTCTTTTGCAGTTTGACAGGCTAATTATGGCAAAATTGACATTGTAGGCAATTATTTAATTGAATATTTTTACCTGCTTCCTGCTGCACCCAGTTGTATCTTCACTGCATACTGAGTAGTATAATAAGGTAACCAGTGCAAAAATCATTCAGCATGGAGGTGATTATAGATATAGATACTTTGTGCACAAATGATTATAATCTGGACACATTAGTTCACTGCTTTGCCATAAATTGAGGGAAAACATGTCTATTTGTAAAAATATTACATTTCACAGAACATATTTGATAGACAAATGCAGGTAACACAAACTGTGCAAGAAATGAAAAGGAGGAGTCCCAGCAGGCCCAGTGTGTTATAGCTTACAAAAGAGAGCATGACACTGAGAAACAGATATATATCAACGTTTTATAGAATAATTCCAGCATGTCTCACTTAGAGATCCAGAAATCATTTCAGAATGATTTTAATATGGTTCTGCTGAAACCTTTTGACCTAACTCACAAAAATTAGCAAATATAGTACTTCACAGACAATGGGGTAGAGATCTCCACAGTCCGCAGAGTGAAATATAGCCTCTATCACCCTTACAACTTTAAAAATACCATTTAAATGAATGGAGAGAGGCAGTGTTTCACTCTGTGGAGATATTTAACTTAACTCTTTGATAAATCTACCCAAATATATCAGTCGTGGCATCTGTATGGGTTATGATTAGGCTGCCAGAAAATAACAGACTCTTTACTTTTCTACACCCTCCTTCACATTATATCAGAGTTTCACTTTGCACACTATAACTGACTGCCTTTCTTATTTTTATTTATGTTGGGGAGGTTAAGTATCTGATTGGACAAGGGCATTTCATCCATTGATAGACAGGAGCAGTGTTGGCCTGGGATGCCAGGAACCCACCAGAAAACCTTAGACCATAAATAAGCCCACTCTCCCACTGTTTTTCCTCCACTCCTCACTCAACCTCTTTATTCTCGTAGTTTCTTTTCTTTACTTACTATAATATATCTTTCCATCTCTTTGTTGCCTTACAGAAATATGAAATGACCATGAATTAGACCACATGGTTAGGAGCAGAAGGACCTACTGACCACAAGGAGTTTTCTGATATCCTGATAGGCTAGTCAGATATATATATATATATATATATATATATATATATATATATATATATAAAAAATTTATGTCAAATATATAACTAGAAAGGCTGAAGAGAGCTTCACTATTGACTCATCAAAGACCCAGGGTTTCTCTTTTATGTTTCTGGTACACTTTGGAAATAAAGATCAGCTCAACCCTAATAATATTGGAGACCAAAACAAGACTACACTAATTCTCAGTAACTTCACAATATTGAAGGGCTATCATGGGAAGTCATGGTAATATTTATTAGTTAGTATCAGGCTGGAAGCTAAATCAGAATTTCCAACAGTTGATTTTAAAATATATCAGGAGCCAAAACTTTTTAAAATTATTTTAAAATTGTTTTAGAATAGACCTGCTTTCCCAACACAGACTTAGATAGAATGACAAATTTGTTAAATTTAACATCTGAAAAAAGTTGGTTTGATTTTTACTTTAGAATGTTTAACACATTCATTAATAAGCAAAGCAGCAATATAGTGTACCTCAGCTCTAATCACTTTGTTTTCTGGCACAACTGTTAGACCAAAACTAATGTAATCAAACCATAAGTAGCTGTTAAATATACCAGCAGTGCAAGCTATGCTTGAGTTCACCTGAAGTATGCCACTATTCATTGTCAAAATTGATTAAAGATGTCATAAATTACTGTGCCATTTCAGGTTAGGATTTTAAATTGAATTTCCCCTGCAAAAAAAAAAAAAACATACAAAAACAGAAAATATGTTACATGCACACACATATATATTAATATGAAAATGAGCATATTTGTCTGATATTTGCGACTGAGAAGAAGACCACTGCCAACTGCTTACACTACATGAGTAAGGGTTAGCAGGATTTCAGTCAAGCTGTGCTTGTGAATCATGATGCCATATTCGTAAACAGAAATGTATTATGTCAGAGTAATTGCTTAAAAATGTGGTTACAATACAAAATTGCTCTAGCTCATGGGACACAGAAAATAATTTCCAATATAGTGTATGTCTTTTATTTTTTTGTGGGTTAATATCAGCTCTCCTAATGACCTGCACTACTATGAATTTAACACATTCATTAAGAAAGAGTTTTGTCTATTTTTCAGATTCTGATAAATATACCTGAATATAAATAAATGGCCTTCATGCTGACAGTTATCCTGAAACTGCATACTGTGTCCATATCAATAATAAAAAGACAGTATTTCCATTGGTTTCCTTACCATAAGTATCATTTGGCTGCAAGTGTTGTGTCTGGACTAAGTTTCAAAATACTATATACAGTGTATATAAATTAACCTTTTATACTATAATTACTTTTGCAGATAGCCTTTGTTGGCCTGCATAAGATAGATATGGGATAAAGTTCTATAGTCTGCTTTGCAAACATAAGCTTCTTTTACTGCCATATAACAGTTACACCAATTGCTGCTGTATGGCAAAATATCCAAGAACTATATATATATATCTATATATATCTATATATAGATATATATATTCAGTTCTTGCCAAGAACCTTAAATTATTTGTTCTCTCTATTTTCTGAGTCATTGGTTTCTATTGTTTGGCTTAGAGTTGAAATGTTCTATACACGTGAGTTCCAATCTTAAGCCTCTGCAATTTGTTGTTTCATCCGAGATTTCCCTTAGATGAAGAAATATATGTTTTCTTAGGGTTGTTTTATCATTCTCTACAAATGCCGCCAAAGAAAATTGATTAGTGTCTATATACAAATTGTATTTCCAAAAGACATCTGTATAACTAATTTATGAGGACACTAACTACATTTTATATGTCAAAATTGTCAGTGTGGCCTATCGGCTCCCAGTGGGAGTATTGTCAGGACCAAGGAGGAAGCAATAATGCAAGGTACAGTAAAGGTTCAGGCAATATTCCGAGTCAAAATCCAGGCAAAGGGTCAATAGGCAAGCGGCAAGGTCAGGTTCAGGCAAAGGTCAGAAGTCCAGAAATCAATAAAGAAGTAATTTAGGAGCAAACCCAGGGATAAATAGCTAAAGCTATACTTGGGCATTGAACCCTGGTCTCCGGCGCCCTTTTATCTTTGAATTTGGTGCAAAAGGCGCGGACGCCGTGACGCGCCCATCGTGGCACTTTGATGTCATCGCGCCGGCCCCGCAACCCACGTGGCGGCCATGGGCCCCGCCATTGTGGGAGCGACGCCGGCAAGACAGGACACACCGCTCGGAGCTCCTGGAAGTGCTCCAGGCGGCAATTGTGACAAAAATATTTTTTCTGCACTCTCAGTTGATTTGATCCTAGCATTACAAAAGGCATGAACTTGCTGATTTGAAACCTTATACAGCATATATATAGGGTTATGTTCAAATTCAGTAACTCATCAGTTAGTAGCAGCAGTATTTAGTGGTCACTAGTGATGGGCGAATTTATTCGCGAATAAATTCACGAAATGCCAGCGAAAATTTACTGGCGTAAAAAAAAAAAGAGACGAGCGTCAAAAAAAGCACACACACAGAAAATGACGCAGCATGTGCAGAAAATGACGCGACAAGTGTCGAAAACGACACGCATCAAAAACGAGATGCTATTCGTTTCGCAAATTTTTTGGCAAAGTGAAACAGGATAGATTCGCCCATCACTACTGGTCACCTATTTAAATGTAAGGATTTTATTGTTTAATGGGTTACTGGGTCACACCACTCATTTACATTAAGTTGTACCATAGCTCATAAAATTTATGGTACTGATTTCTATTTAATAGTTATGTTTTTTGGAGCTTCTTATTCTCCCTATGGGAAAAAAAACATAGCTATGAAAAGCATGGTGCAAATTGGGGCTGTGCCATGCTTTTCCTAGCAATGTTAATTATTCCTTCGATGTTTACCAAATTATCTTGCTGTAAGAATAAAAGAACTATGAGATGGAATGGAAGCCACATTCTCTACATATGAAAATTCTGGGCTCTGCTATTTTAACTCACCACAACTTTTATTACCTTGTCTTCCAAACTTTTATCCAGTTATTTTAGCCTTCTGCTTAAAGCAAAACTAAGATAATAGGTAGGAATTAGTGATTGTATCATGCTATTTTGTGTTTATTATAATTAACATCACATCATGTAGCATAGATTTGGCCGACGGTTTGTATAGTTCTTTTCACAGTCTTATCTTCTACCTGGTAATTTGCATATCATTACCCTCCCTAATCCTTCTTTTAAGATACGCTCTGCTTCAAATCCCTAATTAACTTTTTAAAGTGTTAGAGACTGCTTCAAAATTGTTCATGTTTCTTGCAATCCCATGAACTGTAGTGTTGTGCATATCTTGAATAAAACTGAAATTGTTCAGGTTGATTTTGTCAATTACTCTCTCACACCTTTTATATTCTGGTAACTTTTTTATCCATATTATATTTACATATGATAAACATACATGTATACTGCAATCCATTAAAACATATGCTGTGTTTATATCGACTTGTAGTTTTTTGACACTTTAATCATTAGTTTGTTGCATTTGGCACACTATGATACAGAGGACAATTCTGGGACAATGTGCTGGGAGAAGTACAGGGGCCCCTTTGCGTATTGTGCAATTATGACTAATGTTCCACTCACAATCCATCCTTACCTGACAGCCAGTGATTGTCTCCAAATCTTTATGCCTCTGGTTACAGAGGTTGCAATCATGATGCAATTTTTTTCAAAGTTTGCACAACTTTAGTAAATGAGCCCTAATCTGACTAAAATGTATACACATACATTTACATCTACTATTTTCTGAATCACAGGTGGAAGAAAAAAACCATCTGGTAGTATTCAATTTAGCATTTACCTTTAATCATGAACTACAAACACGATGGCTTATGGGCACTTTATATTTACGTAAAAGGTCTAATGTTTCAATTTGAAATGCTTGATTCAATAAAATAAAAACGTATCATCTCTCAGGAGTAGTTTGCATTGGAAAAGCAACTTGGTTTTAGAACCTGTATTGAGGTTACAATCTGTTCTCTCAGACATGGTGTCTCTCGCATGCTATTATTCAAGGATGGAGTGATGCCAAGACAGATTTCAATAGACTCCAGGACATTCTGGGAACAGACTCAGGGAATATATTAGAATGTGAAGCTTAGGCACTGATACTCTCGGTCAAAGTCAAATTGTTTTACCTACACTTATATGGCATACCCGGCAGAAATGTACACAAATGAGACAAATGTAGACATAAAATGATTTACAAAAAAGCCCAAGAGCAAACTGAACTGCAAATGAAATAGGAAGCATGTTGGCCATCTGTCAAATTTAGTTTTTTCCTTTGAATCAAAAGTTAATATAATCTACTGATACTTATTCTAAAAGCTCTTATAATCTGTATGACTGAAACTCTCCTCATGTTTTTCACTCCATGATGCCAGCATCACACTGTGAGCCCTCTTAGTTCGTGTGATAGAAATCTGTTAAGCAGAATTAGTTCATCTTGGAATTATGTTTTCTTCTCTAAGACATCATTTTTTAAGATATAAATACCATTTCCCTTAGTGCTTTCATCATTAAAACAAAGGTAAGCAAAAATAGCCCATAAGCCGTTCATGTTGCATCCACCTAATCTAATTAACAGACTGCTCAAGAGCCCTTTATGGAAGATTTAGTTTTCAGTTGAGCTTCCTTATGCTTTCAGTAAATTCTACTGCTCACATTACATGTTCTTTCCTCATCAGATCTCTGATAAATTTTAAAGACAGCAGGCACCACCCACAGCAATCAATTGCTTTGTAGCTTTGGTTCAGAGTCAGAATCAAGAAACCTTAATGGTCATCAGCCACATGGCAGGTTCACAGATGCAAAAAGAATAGACTGGAGATCATGGCTGGCATTGTATTAGCAATACTAGTATTCCAAGCAGCACTCAATCACAAACAAACACAGCTGTCACAAAATAAAAAAGCAGAGCTTGTTAGCAGCATTGACATTTTTAAGTTCAATTCAGACATCATTCAGTCACCGATGACCACAGTTGCTACCATCAGATGCTACAATTGTTGTTGAGTAGATTAATTGTACTGTTGCGTGAAATGGTTTAGATGTTGGGGAGATCCTGGATTCCCTCCAATGTACATTTACGAAGTAGATATTAGCATAATGCCCTTTCCAGCTGGGTGCCACTTAATTTTAGACAGAATATAACTTGAGAGATACTTCCAGTCTAATTCTAATTAGAGCCATGTGCTGGTCTTTCTTGCATGTGTGTGTGTCCTAGTACAGGTGGTATTTATGTCATTAAACAACTCATTGACAGGGTCCCTGTTTCTCAACTTTGACTTGGTTTCCTTAGAGCTTTGTTCTTTACTGGAGCCTAATGTATTATCAGACATGGATATATACAGTATACTTCACAAATGGTTGATCATTATAAAGCACATGATTTAATTAATTTAATAGAGAAATTTAGAGAAGCTCCATTCTGGGTACCTGATTGCTTCACAACCACAAAATATGCTAGATGTTCTCAGCTATTTGTTTGCATGTCATTTTCCAAAAATCTGATCTGCTGATTTTTTCTCTTATTATCCCAACAGTCTGTGTTTAGATTTGATTAAAATAAACTGATTTTATCTATTTTCAATATCCTATGCTTGAATAGATATTCTAGCTCTCATATCCTTATCTTCGTCCATCCACAAAGAGGGACACCCAGTTCAGACATTTATCTTATTTCAGATCACCAGCTGCTTGCATCTTCTACACATTTATTTCTTGTGGGCAATAAGCCTAGTAACCTTATCCCTAGTGCAGCACTGGGGTTATTTGCTCTACTTCTCATTGAATAAACATTGGTGTCTGTAACAAGTTAACAAGGGTTTGCAAAACTAATGCAAAATATCTGTTTGACTTGAGTTTGCATGGGGAAATTTGTCTTAGATGACAATAAAATGTATGCTAATTTGCATGCTAATATTTAGCATTTAAGAGCAGAAATGATTTAGAACAGATGGCTCTGCAGTGAAGCTGAATTCTATATAGTTGTATTACACAATGTATTATTTATATATTAAAAAAATTGTTAAATGGCACAATATTGCTTGTCCATATGTGCTGTTCTGTTATAATTGCACCAGTACAGTACAGCCTGCCAGCAAGTTTTAATTATAATCTTTATTCTTGCAAAGGTCTACCATTTTCCCTTTGTTCTTTGTACTGACATTTTCAGGTACAATGACCCCCTGCCCTGTACAGCATACAAACTGTGCCTCGTGGAGCACTGAAATCGTATGACACATTTCAGACTATTGAATGTAATCCAAAATCTCTAAACCTCTCTCCTATGTACAAACCTTACCAACACATGCACATTTAGTTATTTCCTCAATAAAATAATGGTATGTCATGCTGGTGAATTTGTTGATTCAATGTTAGATGTTTGTAGGTTGGCAGGTTGTCTTCTCAAAGTATGTAAATACTTTAATATTATTAGGAAATTTAAATAAAATGTATAAAACAATGCAAATAAATAGTTCTTGCTTTTGCTATGCAGACCACGGTTTCTGTTGTAAGTAAATTTCAAAAAACATTTCGGGGGATATTTATTTTTCTGTGTAAATATCAGCAGGATAATACACTTTGCTGTGTAAAAAACAGCATAAAAGTTTTACATGTTTTTTTCTTATGTGGTGTTTACATGGCATAAAATAACAAAAACAATAAACTTAATTTTACACATCTTTTTGGCAAATTTTGTTTTACACAGCTTGGTGGCTTTTACACCTCTTGGCAAAAGTTAAAGGAATTATACAGTATGCTATGATACCAGTTTTCATTTAATAATATATTATACCTTAAATGCCCCTGCCAAAAAGAAAAATGAGGCTCTCTTGAATTTAGCAAACAATGGGGAAATAATAAGATCAGAAATGAATTGCAATAAGGAGAGTAGCAGGAATTTGTAGTTAACATGAGAAATAATGGGAGATAAAGGGTTTCATTAATTGGAAAGAGAACACATTTTACTTATAGTTTTGATACTGGAGGAATATTAAAGGCATTCACACATTACACCAAATAGTGAATCATTAGTAATAATGAGAACAACAATAGAAAATGGTCATAGGAGACAAAGCTGGTAGGGAACTTTTCAAAAAAATATGATGTGTTACCAGCTACAATGTTTATTATGTTTAATTTGTTTAGATTTGAAAAAATACGTTAGGAAGTAGGTCTAAAGTTTCAATAAGTAAACTGAGGTAGTAATAATTCTCCCATTTATATAAATTTTAACATGCAAAGATTTAACTGAAACAGATTAAATTATACATAAATATATTTCATTTACCTGATAAACCACCAACATCCATCTTCTTTAGGTTCTTTGCCTCAAGAATAACAACTGTTAGCTTACCAGCCGTAGGTACATAGCGGAGGGAAAAGCAGATGTCACCCAGTTTTTCTTGCTGTGAAAACAAATCAACCAATAAATTAGACTAGGATGCGGAAAATAATATGGCTTTCAACAATAATTCTGACTATATTTGTATCCAGTTTTATCATGTTGCAGTGACAAGTTAACTAGGTAGCATAAGGAAACATAAACTTGACTCAAATATTTTCCAAATCTTTGCACAGGTATATAAAGGTGATTATCTTTGCCACCCTTTCCCTGGGTTCTCTGAATTACATGGCACTTCTAACAGTGAGTGACCTTGTGAATCTAGCTAATGAAGGCCAAGCTACAGGAAGTATCATTCATTATGGTTAGCATCTGTAGTCTCACCTGTAAAGTGCCAGCCACCTGCATACACTTGCTTAACCCCCAGGGTCAGATTTCCAATGTTATTTAGAGATTTATAGAGTTTTGGGTAAATAGCATAAATAAGGTCAGAATGTGATCAAGGTTGTGTGGGTTTAAGCTCTTTGCAGCTGAACTTGCATTTATAAATGAGTCCTCTTACCTTGTACATAATTATTTGTTATCAATAAATACTTCAGGAAATACAGTATAATGTATACACTGGGGTTGCCTAAAAAGTAAAGGTATCCAGACTACTATATACAGGTACGGGAGCATTTGTAAATACATTTATCCAGAAAGCTCCAAAATACAGAAAGTTCATCTAGCATAGACTGTAATACAGTTACTGTTTTAAAGAACACGCATTGTGATGATTTTGCTGGGCATACTCATGTCCAGACATTTTCGTGGAAAATAGGTACGAAGCGCCAATCTGATTTCAATGGAGAGTCTTGGGACAGCAGAGAGATACATGATCAGCTTGAACAACCTGTTGTAATGCACCCTGTTGTTGTTATTTAATTATAAATAGTTTTTGTCCTTTAAGATATGTGCAATGAAAGACATACTGCATATAAATTAATTTTTTTTTTAGCAACCTAGAGTTTGCACTAAAGGTCTACCCCAAATCTTTTGTTGTTGCCAAGGGAATAGTAAGAGACAAATTATTAAAATTAATACTGCATATATTGCAAAGTCTCTTTGTCTCTGTCTTGGATAGCAATTGTTTCCTATAGCTCTGATCCACCTTGCCAAAGAACCTTTATAGAAGGCAGTCGGTACAGTAATGTTATCTTGGTGTAATAAACATTGCACAGAATGTGCCTAACAAATGACTCTTTTACAGTATATGCCAAATAAATAGGCCCTCTCTCCAGAATCTTTTTGCACAGTTAAATGAAAATATAAGTCTAAGAAGTACTGCAACAATTTCATTCTTTTGATAAAGAATGAAATGCAATGTAACTTTTATTAGTTCTATGGAGCCTCTAACTTTGTAACTCCAGACAGTAAAAACAATCCCTAAATAACTAATTTTTAGCTCCAGGGAGTTACATAACCTTACCATATGAAGTGACAATGATGTATAGAGAAGAAAGTTTCATGCCTCTCTAGTTTCTTAAGTGATGTGATTTGCAGAAGATG
>CM044436.1:77328122-77368699 GCA_024363595.1 Xenopus borealis
ACTAATTGAGTTCATCAGCTAGGTATTCCAAATGTCCTTAATCATGCAAATTTAATTGAAGCCCCAGAAATGTCAAGAGAACTGTAAGACTTA
The DNA here is from genome assembly GCA_024363595.1 of Xenopus borealis. NCBI lineage: Eukaryota > Metazoa > Chordata > Amphibia > Anura > Pipidae > Xenopus > Xenopus borealis. Next base: position 77,328,216 of record CM044436.1, read on the forward strand.
CGATCCCTCATCACCAAAATATTGTATAGAAAAACTGGCTACTAGGAATTTAATATATTTTTTACCACTGTTACACTAATATAAATTGGAAACTGCCATGTGTTCCATTTGCCAGCAAGACTGGTAACAAAGTATACATTTTTGTTTTAAGTATTATTATTAACATTTATTTATATAGCGCCTGCATATTTAGCAGCGCTGCAAAGTAACTGTGCTTATACAACTAAATCAGATTAATTACATACATAAAAATATGGAGTTACATACATCAAAAGGTGAGGAAAGCCCTGTGCAAAAGAGTTTACAATCTAAAGGGAAGGGAATAAGACACAAGGTGTGGGAGTGGGCAAGATCAGAATTAAGTGAGTGAGAGATGTAGTACTATATGTGGTATTGCATTTGGTATTTAATCAGAGTGAGGGTAGGCTTCTCTAAATAAGTGTATATTAAGAGATCTTTTGAAAGTAGAAAGGTTGGGAGAAAGTCAGACAGACCTTGGGAGAGAATTCCAGAGGAGGGGTGCAACCCTTGCAAAGTCTTGAATGCGAGCATGTGAGGAGGTAATGAGAGAAGAGTTGCGTAGCAGGTCAGTAGAGGAGCATAGTAAGCAGTTGGGTGAGTATAGAGATGTGTTCAGAGATGTAGGATGGGGCAGAGTTATAAAGTGCTTTGAATGTCAGGGTCATTAATTTGAATGTTATTCTGAAAGGTAGCAGAAGCCAGTGTAGGGATTGGCAGAGTGGCATGGCAGAGGAGAAGCCTTGTTGAGCAGTGTTGCAGTGTTCATTATGGACTGGAGAGGTAACAGTCTCTGGAGGGGAAGGCCAATTAAAAGAGAGTTAAAGTAGTCTAGACGTGATAAATCGAGAGAGTGAATAAGAATTTTGGCAGCATCTTGGGTGATAAATGATTGTACTTTAGATATGTTCCTTAGGTGGAATTGACGTGATTTAATAAGTAACTAGATATGAGTAATGAAGGACATGGCAGAATTTAGGATAACCCCAGACTGGGCCTGGGGAGATGGGGGTGATTGTAAGCTATGATGGATACTTCCAGGATGTTAATGGTGCTAAATGGAGGAAAGAGATCCATTTCTGTTTTAGAGAGGTTTAATTTAAGGTAGCATTGTGACATCCAAGCAGAGATAGCAGACAGGCAGGAGAAGACCCGAGTTAGGAGTTCTGGGTTGAGATCAGGAGAGGAGAGATAGATCTGAGTGTCATCAGAATAGAGGAGGTAGTGGAAACCATACAGGTTGATTTGTTTGCCGAGGGAGGAAGTATAGAGGAAGAATAATAAGGGGTCCAGAACAGAGCCGAGGAACCCCAACAGAAAGAGGAAGGGGGAAATTGCGACTCCGTTATATAGGAGTCACTGAAGGAACGATTAGTGAGGTAAGAAGAGAACCAGGACAGGGCCATGTCATGAAGGCCAAGTGAATGGAGAGCCTGGAGAAGAAGAGGATGGTCCAGAGCAGAGAGATCAAGCAGTATTAGTAGTGAGTAGTGAAGTGTTGGCTTTAGCTGTTAAAAGGTCATTAGTTAGTCAGCTAAAGGCAGTTTCAGTGGAATATTATTGCTTAATATTGTAGAGGGTCCAAGTATATAGCATGTACATGTCTGATTGCTTTTGTTTATTATTATCTCTCCAGTCACAATAAATGCCATATAAAACAATGTTTCAGAAACATAATATTGCAGTTTACTAGACTAGATTTAAATATGCTCCACATAATAAGAGCAGGAAATGTATTCATATTGTGTTTATGTTCTATATCCTGCTGGATCTATATGTTATAATCTGTTTTTTTTTTTTTTGTAGTTAATGTAGTTAATTGAAAAACCAAACATGGTTGATTCTATGCAATTTAGTTAGCCTATCAGAACACTAAAAGAAAAGCATTGTTTTGGGAAAGAATCCTGTTCATATGGTTCATAAGGTTAATTTCCAAAACTTTATGCCTTCTATTTATCCTGCAGAATTGTGCTTAGAATAGGGAAATAAATACTGCCATGGAATTATATCTCCCTGTGTAGAGTGTAAGAGAACCTAGACAATTATCCATGCTTTGAACAGTATCATGCTTTGAACAGTATCATTTATAGCCCTATTTGTCAGGTCATGTCCTCATTGATACCATTCCTCACCCCCTGGATGCTTGGTTATAGCTCTGTCTGGCTTCATGTAAGGTGATGTAGAACAAAAGGAGAGCAATAGGAGGTTATAAGGAAGCTTATGGCTAGAAAGCTTGAGAGATAACAGCTTAGGAGAGGTTAAAACAGCAATCTGATAAAGTAAAATATCAGCTCTCGAAAAATCCAAATGAAGAGGAAAACATAAATGAGCACATTCATAGAAACAGCATAAACTGAGGCAAACTGTAGACTTCAATAGGACACAATGGCAATATTATGCTGCTCTGTTGCTGTCTTCAGTTTAGCGGTTGCCATACACACACATACACACAAATATGCAAATGCACATAACAGAGAAGGAAGGTTCATGCTTGTAATAACTATGCTACTATACTTGCTATCTATATAAAGGAATGATGCATGTATCCAAGTGAAATAATAATTCATATAATAAATGAATATATGTAATTTCTATATAATGCATTTTTTATTTTACAAATCTAAAATATTTTATTACACTAATATTATATACACATCATCATGAGCATGAACCATATAAGGTGATAAGGTAAGTGTGCAAATGTCTACAAATATATGGGCTGGGGTTGGAATACTTTTTACTCCTCATTTTTTACTGTATGATTTTCTAGCTCTGAGAAAGAGAATATAACACTTTACAATTCTTTTCCAAGATGTTAGCACTTCAAAATATTTTGTTAACTGTGTATATGGAGAGTGTTGCTCTTCTGCAGAAATGCGAAGACGCTTCACGAGTAAACACTATTATTTGGGCTTTATGAAAATGCTACTTGATTGTCATTAGCTGAAAAGCCTGCGCAATCATCTGTCTCTTGCACACTCTAAAAGGCCACGCTTGAAAGCACTTTAAATCAGAGATTAGACAGAGGAAAATGCTCTTCTCTTTCTAAATAGGGGTCACAGTGTCAACTCTCACGTGCCTCAGTTCAAGGGAAATACTTTAAAGGGGAGAAAAAAGGAAAGAAAACAAGGAAAAAAAAGTCTAAAGATTTTCCTTTGAAGTGCAACTAAAAGGAAGTCTCACAGAAATGACATTTCTTTGCACTTTGCCTCTTACCACTAATGCCTACAGATGAGTGCTGTGCTCTGCTGGTTGCATTTCGTTTTGTTTTGCAACTTGGCTTCCTTGTAGCTTCTGCCTGATTATATTTCTAAATGTCACTCACGTTTATGCGGGCCATTGCACAAAACAAAATTAATTTAATGCAGAACAGAATCGTAATATTATTACTTTTGACAGCATGGAAAACTTATTAACTATAGCTTGTCACAAAGCTTTTTCCATGAATGAATTAAACATTAAATGGAAACATAATATATGCCGAAGCTGTTTTCTTTTATACATGACAAGATGTTGCAAGATGTTAAACTGCACAGTTCTACCATAATTACAGTAAAATGATGTCGCAATTGTATGGTGTCAAGAGGCAATCTTTATCCTATTATGATAGGAAATGAAAAGACACAATGCAATTGCTTCCATGGAAAATAAGATGGCTTGCACTGGAAGCCTTTCAGTAAGATTTACAAACAAAATTTAGTGCCCAAAAGTGTTATTATAATGTGCACAAATGGTATCTGGGTATACTAAATACTTTAGCACCTCCAGTGCAAAGAAGCGAATGGTAAAATCAGGGGGGTAAGTGGAAGTGAGAGCAAATACAGTTTTAGATTTATGGAATTTGTTATTGGAACAGGAGCAGAAGCAATGGAGCTTGTGCTTTGTGTTTTCACCTTCAGGTGACTTTGATTTTACTCCTCTGCCTAGTGTACATATGATAACTGTTTTGACCAACGAGTAACATGCTTCTTATGCATATGCACAATACTGTGAGTTTACATCACCCTACAAAAGCCAGCAGCTGCAAACTCTCTGTATGCAAAAGCTTCAACAGATCTACTTAATGTTACAGGAGTCCTATCAACATATAAACTTTATTGATTCAAGCATTTCTCTCTGATATGCATTTATTTGCCGTATCATATATATTGATCATGTAAAAGTTAATCTTTCCGTCTTCAGCCTGATACTGATTTTTTTTCAGCCAATTGATTGTGAATAATAATGTTACTCCTATACCAATCCAAATTGCAGCTTTGAATTGACTGCAAAATAAATGGTCTGCTGGAAGATCAATCTTTGCTTTGCATAACAAATATCACAATTAACTTGGATTAAAAATGTTAATATTTCCATCAGGAAGGTACATAGCATTATGTTTTTCCCCTGTACTAGTAATGTTTTAATTCAGATGGGAGAATTAACCTAATATATGAAAAAAAACACATAAAAACAAAACAAAAAATGTGCATTGTTTTTCAGTCTCCACCACACCCACAGTATGTTTCTTTTTTTAGACAGCCTTCCTCTCTTACTCTCATTTAGTGCCATATTGACAACACCAATATGTAATAAAAGGCATATCATTTGCCCATGAGCATTTACCCATAGCACCAGTAAGATGTTTGCTTTTAAACTGGTGACTAGGAAATGGTACCTGCTGGTTTGCATTTAACAATTATATAAAGATAAAGGGTGGTGTAACTGAATATAACAATAAAAGAAAAAAAAGACTTTCCAGTATTAACAGACATGTAATTTCTTTCTGTTGGAAAAGTAATTGCACCCTGGATTTTAATACCTGCACCCTTTGGAGAAACAACCTCAAATAGACATTTCTTTTAAATTCCAGACTATCGTTCAGCCTTTGACTTGGAGAATTCTTTCTCAGGCTCCTTCACACAGAATTTTTGGAGCTGTACAATATTTGAGGGTTTTCTTGCATGCACAACTTGTTTAATCCCTCCAGCATCATTTATTAATTTTCCATCTTCTGAAAGATGGTTACACAATATTCTCAAGGATCTACCATAGTAAATTTACAATGGAATCCATGATGACCTAATGAAGCAAAGCAGTCACAAACATACATTTTACACCATCATGCTTTATAGCTAGTACTAGGTTCACCTGGTAAAATGCTGTCTATGGACATCTTTAAGTACTGTGGCATAGTGATTCTATCTTTGGCTCATCTATTCAGAGAGCATAGTTCCAGAAGTCTGCCTAGTTGTTCAAAGCAAACTTTAGCTTTGTCTTGATATTCTGGACAGCAAAGGATTCTTTCTGTCACACCTCTCATGTAGATCTAATTTGTGCAGCCTCTTTCTCATTTACTTTAACATTAGTAGTAGTGAAAGCTACCTGTGGGTCTTGTGATTTTGCATTCTGCGTTTCCACTTGTAGATTCTGAACAGTGACTGACCGATCAATCCATTGGTGTTGTTTTGAGATTGTTCACCATAAACAAAGACTTTTTTTCAATTGCTTTAGCTCTTTTATTTCTTACTGTTTTCCCAAAATGTAAGTTTAAAGTGTAATGTGTGTGCCTCCAGTGTCTCAGTCTGGCAATTAAGCTCCCCATAGACGCAATGATCTTTCCCTGCCGAATGACCGATCTTAGGGAAGTCCGACCAATCTGTCAAATTATCGTGCGGTTAGTGGGATACAAACGATCGTACATCTTACGATTTTTCGTCTGACATTGTATCAATACTTACAGTTGCCTTTAATGAAACCCAGGGATTCTGCTCAACAAAGACAAAGATAACAAATGTATCAACTAAGGGAAAGATTTACTAAGGGTCGAATTTCAAGGGTTAATTAACCCTCAAACTCGACCCTTATTAAATTAAAATTAAAATTGTTCAATCGTTCCATAATTCTAATTGCGTTAAAACCCCTCTAATTCGAATTTGAGGGGTTTTAACGCAATTCGAATTATGGAATGATTGAACAATTTTAACCATTAGAACAAATTTTTTATATTCGATCAAAAAAAAAAAACTTGTAAATCCTTTGGGAGATTCCCATAGGGATATATAGCAATTTTGGTAGGTTTGTCGAATCGTTTTATAAATTTTTTTTTTTGAAAAGGGCCAGTACTTCGACAATCGAATTCGAATTTGGCAAATTCGAATCGAATTTGGCAAATTCGAATTGAATTTTGGGCTAGTCAAATAAGCCCAAAATAAATTCAAATTTAGAATTTTTTTTATTCGAATTTGATTCGAATTTTCAATTCGTACCTTAGTAAATCTGTCCTAAATGTATCAATTTAGAACATTTAAAAATTTGGTGACCCTCCCCTGCTTTAGAAGGTGAAAAATAACACTTTACAGTTAAATATTAGAAAAACGGTCACATATGGAAAATAGAAAGTAGATGGGAAACGTCCTGGTGAATTATCTGAAACCAACTGAACTGAAAACAATGTTTGAAGGTAAACAACCTCTTTAAGCTTACAGCCTAGTTGGAATCAGGCTTAATCAATGAATCCCCATGGGTATAGCAATTCACCTTTAGTAATGGGCAAATTTATTTGCCAGGCAGGGATATGCAGTGAATTTCAAGATTCTACCGTCAGCGAATGTTTATACAAAACTGTCGCCATGGGAAAATTTGTTGTGAGAAAAAAAATTGTTGCACGTCAAAATTATTTGGATGCCCATTGACTTTAATTTGGACAAAAGAGTTGCGTAAGTAAAAATTGTTGCTTGTCAAAATTATTCAGACAGAATGACTGACATGGTATGTATTTTAGTGGAATGACTGTCCAATTGTTTGGAGATCTTTTTAAACCTTCCTAAACCCAAAAAATTACTTTTTGCCTAATAAAAGAAAACACAATTATAAGTAATTTTCCAAAATTAATGTATTAAAAATTGTTGGTGCTTTAAAAGTTATTTGTAAATGTAATTGCTATTGAAAGCAGCATTTGCATAATTCCTGGTTGTTACATTTTAAACAATGTTGCAAAAGCCAGTCTCCTCCAGCAAGACAGGTCTGTTAATCGGTGGGCTTATGTTACATTGTTTCAAAAGCCAGAGCCTCCAGTACAGAGAATACAATGTGTTATCTGTTCAAAATGTCTTTCAATAAAACTATGTTACAAAAAATAAAAAAGAAAGGGACAAACACTGCTTTCAATTGCAATACATGTACAAATAACTTAAAAACCATAGAAAAAGTATAATGAATGTATATTGCAAAGTTGCTTAGAATCATGCTTTGTTTTATTACACAAAAAATAAATTTTGGAGTTCACATGTCCTTTAAATTACACATTGAACTACAGTGTAAATGGTGCACAGGCCCGGATATGTGGCAAGGCCACATAGGCCCAGGCCTAGGGTGGCAAGTTGGTAGGGATAGCATGCCGCCCAGCCGCTTGCTAAGGAGCACTGGGGACATGCAGCGGTGTGGGCGGTGGGAGCTAGGACCACACAACGCTAGGAGAGCCCACCGCTGGAATCTGAGGTCACATTTATGTGAATATATATATATATATATATATATATATATAAATATTAGCCAACAAAAAAGATCCGCACTCTCAGGACTTAAATGTAACTAAAACATGTATTTTATTTTTAAATGCATGACTAACATTTTGGCCTCCTCCGAGGCCTTTCTCAAAGAAACGTTAGAATTATCGCGAGTGCTTCACGAATTTTGCAGGAATTCGCCAGTGGCGAATCGCTGGAATTCACCGCAAATTCGAGCCAGATGAATAAATTCGCCCATCACTAATCTGCATCCCTTATATTTTCTGTTAAAGGACAAGGAAAGGAAAAAAAATAACTCAAGCAGCTTTCAGTCTGTGACTGTGTAGAGAAACTACAGAAGTAGCTAGAAATGTTGTACAATATGTTTTGGGCTTCTGTACCAGCCCAAGGCAACCACAGCCCTTTAGCAGGGAAGATCTGTGTCTCCCCAGTAGATGCCCCAGTAGCTCCCCATCTTCTTTTCTGCTGATTCACTGCACATGCTCTGTGCTGCTGTCAGTTACTGAGCTTAGGGACCCACTCACAATATACAGTACACATAAAATAGAAATGTCACAATATAAGGCTGATTAGTAATTAATACAGATAATTACTACATGGCAGCACATAAACCAGTGCAACTAGCACCAAAATGTAATAATCAGCCATGTAGCATCAACTTATATTACAGGCCAACCTCATTTTCTGCTTGATAATTTGAGACAACCCCTAAACTTAACTTCTCAACAGCTGCTCAGAGCCCACTGAGCATGTGAGTGTCGTAGACACTTTCCAAGATGGTGACCCCCCTGTGACAAGTTTGAAGTCCTGGATCATTGCTGCTATTTAGAAACTGCAACTTTAGGCTGGTGTGATGAGTTCAGTATATAAAACATGGCAGTTTTAGCCATATTCATTTTTAGGGTTTAGTTGTCCTTTAAGACAATGTTGAATAGAACATTCTACATAGTTGGGAAAAAAAGGATTCTTGTGGGTTATATATTATATCAGTGATCCCCATCAAGTAGCTTGTGAGCAACATGTTGCTCTCCAACCCCTTGGTTGTTGCTCTCAGTGGCCTCATAGCAGGAGCTAATTTGTTCATTCCAGGCTTAGAAGCAAGTTTTGGTTGTATAAAAACCAGGTGTACTGCCAAATAGAGCCTCAATGTAAGCTGACAATCCACATAGGGACTACCAAATGGCCAATCAAAGCACTTATTTGGCACCCTAAGAACATTTTTCATGCTAGTGTTGCTCCCCAACTACTTTTAATTCAGAATGTTGCTCTTGGGTTCAAAAGGTTGGGGATCCCTGCATTATACAATTGTCATACACATATTTTTGACAGTTAGTCCTCATCTAACCTACAGTGAACATGAATGCGACATAAAGGGCTGATGTCCCAGGAGTTATATTTAGATATCTGCAGGAGGTCTGTCTGAGCAGAAGACTCTTGCATATTACCCTCTGCTTACATTTCAATGGAGGGAAGAAACCTATGCAAAGGCCAAAATACAGCTATCTCCCAGAAATGTACTTCTCAATCTTTTTATTTTAAGTTTTTAATTATAAACAAAAAAATATAATAAAGATGGAAAAAGATTAAATAAAAGTTGTATGTCTCAATGAATATAAAAAGTACTGGAAACATGTAAAAGGGAAATTTCTGACTTAAAACATTTAGTAATAAGGTATCAATGGAATATAGTACAATGTTAATGCAATCTGTGGAGCATAGAAAATATTGCATTTAGAGCAATTAGGCCTTTTCAAACTCTCCTCTCTTATCTCCATCTAAATATTTATCTGTAATATCCTTATTTGTTAAATTCCATTTTAGTATATATCTAATACCTTACCTGCTAATATATCTTAATACAGGGGTCCCCAACCTTTTTTGCTTGTGAGCCACGTTTAAATTTAAAAAAGAGTTGGAGAGCAACACAAGCATGAAAAAGTCAATGTGGATGTCAAATAAGAGCTCTGATTGGCTTTTTGGTAACCCCTATATGGACTGGCAGCCTACAGGAGAGAATGTTTGGTAGGACATCTGTTTTTTATGCGACCAAAACTTGCCTCTAAGCCATTAATTAAAAAATAAGCACCTGCTTTAGGCCACTGGGAGCAACATCCAAGGGGTTGGAGAGCAACATGTTGCTCCTGAGCTACTGGTTGGGGATCACTGTCTTAATATAACTATGCCTTCCTTCATACTTATATACAGTACCTATATGTTTCCCATACCCCTTTGGTAAACAGAATCAATACATGTATAGTTTGGAATGTATTGTAAAAAAAACATACGTACAAACATAAGAAAAGATGTACAGAGAGTCTTGATGTCTGTAACATTTCTGTATGAGAAATGTATTATACACTTTATGGTCTCTGTTTCTAATGGACTAATTCGTGAAAAGGCTCAATGACCCAGGGGCTAACAGAAAAGCATATTATTTCCATTGATCTTTCATTATTTAACAGAGACTTACATGTGCTGTAACCACATTACATTTTTATATTTTGTAGTTCTCTTAAATGAGAAGGAAAAGTAAAACTAAGTAAGCCTTATCAGACAGGGCCCACCAAAATATACCAGTAAACCCTCAAAGTAGTGCTGCACTGAGTTCTTCTATACTTCTGAGTATTTTTTCCTGTACACATGGGTTTCTGTATCAGACTTCCTGCCTTCAGTTTAAACCTCCTTGCCCCAGGCTCGAGCATGCTCAGTTTGATGCTCTTCCCCCCTTTTCTGCTGTAATCTGAGCACAGAGCTATAAGTGAGCAGGGAGAGACTCAGGCAGGAAGTGATGTCACACCAAGCTAATACTGCAGCTGCTATCCTAAACAGAGAGCTTCTAGAGATTTTTACTCAGGTATGGTAAAACCTTCTACAGAATAAATATAGCATTCTAGCTTGCACTATTGCAGCTAATCTATTGGCAATAAAATGCCCCCGTAGCTTTCCTTCTCCTTCAAAATTACTTTTGGTCACACAAGAAAGTGAGCTTTTTGATACCATGATATCAACCATCACTAATAGTTGTGTAATGACATGAAGTAATAGTAATAAGTCACAATTTACGATTATTTGGACCAATCGTATCAACGTGATAGCTAAATATATTGGCGCACATTTACTTCCGTCTGAATTTTCACCTTCCAAAACTTTGCCATACTTTGTTCAACTATGTCAGACATGAATTTTCACAACAAAAACATGCTTCAATCAAATTTGCCCAAATGAGTCCTACAAAAAAAACCTTTAAGGACCCCCCTAAGATTTTTTAATGAAACTCCTATAATGAATGTCCCCCTATACCTGGGTCTGCTTCCCCTCTTGGTTTGCGAATGACAATCATCTTCTATTATGATTTTCCTTGTAGGGCCACTAATCTTTATTTAACATTTATTTTTCCATTAGAAGTTATATGTGTGAAACAGACTTAAGTCTGCTAATGTAAGAGCCTATGTATGGTAGCATATAAATGAATACTCCTAACAGATATTCTCAAAAAATAAATACAGTATTGATTTTCATCCTTAGAAGCATGCTAATTATGTAGTATCATATTAAAAAATAGTTTCATTTTCAAATGCTATGGTGTAAGATTGGAAAATAATCCTTTTAGGCCTTAAAATGCAAAAGCACGAAAAAAGAAAAAAAAGATTCAAATGACCAATATACTGTAGCTAAAGAAAAAATGTAATCCTGTGCTGAAGAAAATAAAAAAAAAATCTGGTGAGTTCAGTTGACTTTCCTTGCTTTTAAAATAATTGTCCTTTAAATGTAATAATAACTGCAGACATAACTTTTAAGAATGTGCTTCTAAGCCAGCTATGCCAGGCTATAAAACTTGCAACTGGGTCACCTTTTACTGAAGCACTTTGTAACCTTTTCTTTTTTTTTTACTTTTTAACTGTCTACAAAATAAACAGCAACAACAACAAAATAAAAGTGGGTACTGTATTGAAAATACATATATACCTAATGAAGTGACAACCTTAATAGCACCCTGCACTGGTGACCACAAAATGGAATAAAACTGCAGTGCATTTTATTATTTAATGGAATTTAGTTTTAAAATAACACATAATTCCACTTCAAGATCACAGTGAGGCACCATAGAGTTAAATTATGAATACATACTTGAATATATATATTTGAAAAATGTAAATATTAATTGGAACAATAATAAAGCTGTATTAGCTGCTGTTTGGAATTCTAATCTATTGCACACCATAGTTATGCTAGTGCTTTATAAACCTATTATAATGATAAATGTGAGCTTTTGCAGAGAAATGTAGATATGATTCTTTATTTAATTTCTCTTAGAAAACAGACAGCTACCCAAACTTACTGCTTCTACCTAGGGAGCCTTGGCTCTCATACATGGGGAAGGGATAAATGTTAGATTTATAGTTAGTCTGTTATTGATTCATCTTAACACAGCTGGTTATGTTAGCTGTATTACTTGAAACTATTTCTCTAAAACCACACATGACATAAAAGTTAAAAGAAGTTCTGAATTAAAAAAGTAGAAGCAGAAAAAAAACTGCTGAATTTGAAAAAAAAACTCAAAAAAGAATATTTCTAAAAATGTGAGTTTTTTTAAGTTAATTACAGGCAAAATTGGCTTATTTGTTATGCTTTGTATAAGCAAATTTGCTGAAAAAGCTGTGTAAAAGTTTGAATGCCAAAAACTTAAAACATTTGAGTTTTTCGAGTTTTATTAATTATATACCCAGGATGGAAAAAGTCCAAATATGAAAATCCAGCATCTCAGACCTGCCAATGTTGTATGTAAGAGAATGGGAGAGGTCCCTATCCTATTTGGAAGTTTCTGTGGACTTTTCAGGCAGAAATCTGAAAAATTCAGGGTTTTTGTAAAAAGCCAAAAAAGATTGAGCAGGTGGGGGAAAACTCTGAAAAAATCACAAGATTTGGATTTTGGATTAAATCGTTCTATTTTATTAATAAATAAGGTGACATTGTGGATTCAAGTTTGGTTGGATTTTTTCATTTTAATTCCTAAATATTTAAAAATTTGGATTTTGATAAACAAGGGCCTAAGAGGTCTATTTATCAAAATTTCAATTTGTCAGGCTTGAGTTTTTTTCCACATTGAATAAACTCACAATAAAAAAACTCAAATGTGCTTATTTATGAAAAAATCTGAATTAAAACTGAATACAATCAGAAGAAAACTCAAAGACTCAAATTTTTCAAGTTTATAGGCTTGAAAACTCTAATTTAAAAAATGTCTTGAATTTTGCCAAGGTCAGCTCCCATACACAAACTCACCAGCTTTTAGACTAAAGGTGGCCATACACAGAGAGATCCACTTGTTTGGCGATGACGCCAAACGAGCGGATCTTTCCCCGATATACCCACTTTGAGGTGATATCATAATGATCGGGTGAACAATGAACAGATGTGGTCGTGGCTTAAAAATCCCATCGGAGGGCTCCATACACAGTACAATAAGCGCGTTGCGCGTTGTTTTTGTCGCGTCGTTTTCATCACACCGTTTTCGATGCGCGTCGTGTCAAAAACGACGCGCTACTCGTTTCGCGAATCGCGGGAGTTCGCCGCAAATTCCCCCCTGACGAATAGTGATGGGCGAATTTATTCGCCAGGGCCGAATTCGCGGCGAATTCCCGCGATTCGCTGCTGGCGAATAAATTCGCGAATCACCAGCGAAATTTCGCTTGGCGAAAATTCGCCGGAAAAACGAGTCGCGCAACGTTTTTTGACGCGACGAAAACGACCCGACGCGTTGTTTTTGACGCGACGTGATTTGACGCGACGCGATTTGACGCGCCGCGATTTGACGCGACGCGCGTCAAAAGCATCCCGCGACTCGTTTCGCGAATTTTTCGGCGAAGCGAATCTCGGGAGATTCGCCCATCACTACTGACGAATAAATTCGCCCATCGCTAGTCAAATGTCATTAATGGCTCCCTACAAGATTATATATAATGAATAGCTGTTTAATATAAATGAGGAAGTTTGTTGCTAAGAAATAAATGAATTCTAGGTTTTGGATCAAGACAGGGGCGTTCCAGGGGCTGCTGCCGCCTGATGTCGCAGGACCTGATGCCGCCCCCCCTCCCACGCTTCTAACTTTTAGCACCGGAGCGGGTCCAAGAGGGGCTGCATCGTTAGCGCAGTGAGCGCTATTGCGCTTGCTGCATTAGAAGAGCCGAATTTCCATTTTAAAAAAGAGAAATTTGGCTCTTAGGGCAAGGCCAGACAGGGAGATTTGGGGGAGATCTGTCGCCTGGCGACTTCTCGCCGCGACGAATCTCCCCCAAAGCTCCCGGAATAGCTAACTAGTGCTGCTCTGTGTAAAGTCGACTGCGCTTGTTCACACGCAGCGGCGAGATTTTAAAAGTTGCTCAAAGTTGCCTGGCGAGCCAACTTTGAGCGACTTTTAAAATCGCGCCGCTGCGTGTGAACAAGCGCAGGCGACTTTACACAGAGCGGGTGAGCAGCGCTAGTTAGCTATTCGGGGAGATTTGTGGGAGATTCGTCGCGGCGAGAAGTCGCCAGGCGACAGATCTCCCCCAAATCTCCCTGTCTGGCCTTGCCCTTAAAGTTACCAGAGGCAGCTTTTTGCTGCCCCTGGTAACTGGCCACTCCGTGCAGCCTGAGGCATGATTCTCACCTTGCCTCATGGCCGGAGACGCCCTGGATCAACAGGTACAAAGCTCACCTCTCAGCCTGTATTCATGAAGGGGTATTAGGTGGATCCTGTGCTAGCTTTGTTACTTTTAGTTTAGTTTTCTTTCTTTTTTTCTTTTAAACACTTTTTAAAAAAATAGGGTAATACAGGTAGTGCATATATTCCATTGATAAGAACCTAACAAAACTTCAGTATCAGTAAAAAGGAGTAAACATAATAGAGGTCAATGGTATTTTCCTGTCTAAACAGAGTTGGTCTTCTTTGAGAATCTCAGGTAACTAAGTTCACATAGAAAGCAAAGGGTCAGAAGTTGAATTGGTGTGTATGATTTGAATCAAGCAAAAGAACCTGGGCTGGTTAGGGTGAGACAGGCAAAAATGAGCCAACAAGGCCTTTGTGTGCAAAACATGTAGCATACGGCCATCTGAAAACAGAAGGTATTTACTTGGCTCATGCCACATACATAGCAATAAAGTTTAACACTCACATAATGCATTAGGGGCGCAGACATGCAAATCACTCCTTTATGTCCCTGTTTTTTTTTAGCACAGATACAGCCTAATAAATTCAGAGCCATATTTCCAAATTGCAGTCAGACAGTTTCGATCTTGTTAGATCTCATCAGTGCAAGATACTGGAACACGGCTTCTGAGTAGGATTTGTGGAGCAGCGAAGCAAAGATCCTAGCCTGGTTAGGGCGAGACAAGCTAAAAGGAGCCAAAAAGCCCTTCACATGCAAATGTGCAAAAGCAGCCAGATACCTTATACAAACAATATGTTACTCTTTGCATTCCTATCAAACAAAACATATTGCATGTTTAAAAGGAGTTCATTATTAACATTTAAAGGAAATTAACTCTATGTTCAAAATTACACTGTCTCCAATTGTTTTCTCTTTTGCATACACCTCCTCCATCATATGGGGGACTCACAGTATGAGTAAATGTGGCTAAAGTGGTCCTTCCAGAGCGAGTCAGCAATTTAAAGTCATATGAAAACGTTTGGGAGCCCCTCTTAATTCTTTGGAGTTTTGTTTATCATTGACTAAGCTTTCAAAGTACAGTAGCAACTTCCTTTTAATTTATAACATGCCTTATGGAAACAGTAAAGTTTATTGGATTAACAGAAAATATGCAACATGCACCATAACAAAATTAGACAGGTGCATAAATTTGGGCACCCAATAAGTGTTACATAAAAACTTAGTGGAGCCTCCTTTTGCAAATCTAACAGCCTCTAGATGCCTCCTATAGCCTTTTATGGGTGTCTGGATTCTGCATGGCTCCACCTGCTTCAAATATTCAAGTAGGGGGACTATGACTGCCATTCCAGTATATTGTAATTCTTCCTCTGCATAAATGCCTTTGTATGCTTGAACATTATACTGAAGAATTTGTAGATGTTGGGTTGAATTCTTCCAACCCTCAACATTAACAAGGGTCCTAGTCCCTGAACTAGCCACACAGCTCCACAGCATGATAGAGCCTATACCAAATTTGACAGTAGGTAGCAGGTGTTTTTCTTGGAATGCGGGGTTACATAGTTACATAGTTAAATTGGGTTGAAAAAAGACAAAGTCCATCAAGTTCAACCATGCAGAGCACATTTTGTTATGACCAAATAGCTAATTTTTTGTCTCATCAGTCCAAAGAACTTGTCTCACTTTGTTCCAAAATGGCTGTGGCATGTCTAAATTAGCTTTTGCATACAACAAGTGACTCTGTGGCATGAGTGCAGAAAGAGCTTCTTTCTCATCACCCAGCCATACAGATGTTCAAATTGCACTGAATTGTAGAACGATGTACAGATACACCATTTGCAGCAAGATATTTTTGCAGTCTTTGGAGGTGATCTTTGGGTTATCTGTAACCAATCTCACAATCCTCCACATTTGCTGCTACTGTAGTTTTCTTGGCCTGCCAGACCTGGTTTTACAGCAACTTTCCTGATTACATTCCTTGCAATTGAAACTGACAGTTTAAGCCTCTGAGAAAGCTTTTTGTAGCCTTCCCCTAAACCATGATACTGAACAATCTTTGAGTTTCTTTGAGGATCCCATGCTGTCACTTTTCAGAGGAGAGTCAAACAGAAGCACAACTTGCAACTGGCCACCTTAAATACTTTTTTGTCATGATTGGACACACCTGCCTATGAAGTTCAAGGCTTTACAAGCTAATCCAATCAATTTGGTGTTGCTAGTAATCAGTATTGAGCAGTTACATGCATTCAAATTAGCAAAATTACAAGGATACACAAATTTTTGCACAACCAGTTTTTCACATTTGATTGAATTTCATACTGAATACTGCAAATCTTTGTCCAGAAAACACCCCAGTACTTAGATGTTCCTGGGAAATGAAAGACATACCACTAATATCGTTTTTGTTGAAAGTGGAGTAAATTATTATGCAGGCTGAGAGGGGTTCCCAGACTTTTTCATATGACTGTATTAGGTCCACACATTGCAACCAAGGTGCTCATAATTGATATCTGACTGAAAATCAGTCAGATATTAATCAGAAAAATTTACACCAAGTTGTCACAATTTAGTTGTTCAGCATTTTAAGTTGTTTGAATATGGATTCAAACAACTTAATTATGAATTAAATATGTTACATGGGTAACTATATACATTATCTGTATGAAGCAAATAGGTTGAAACTAGATCTGGCACATGAGATTGTCTTTGTCAGTGTGCAGTTCTCTGAATCCTGCCATGAGTCAGCTCTCTGATTAGTTGTTCCCATTATAGGCGCAAGCACTGATATATAGGCTGTCCCCTAAGCAATCTGTCTGGGATGTTGCATTAGCTTGCAATAACATTTGAGAACATTGCCAGAAACTTCCCTTATCTCTACTCCACTGTCCCCAAATGCATTATTATTAAACTCAATTTGTTGTTTCTTTGCTTCTTGGCTCTCTCACTTGTGTTTTTCTAAATGGACCAATCACTGCTCCTCCTAAAAAAAAAGTAAATCTTTGGCTCTGCTCTTCTTCAATAAAAGCTTTTTAAAGCAGTAACTTGATGTGAAACATTCTGCTAGTATTTTTAGAATTAGTTTTATGCTCTTTTTATATACTGCTAAATCAATTGAAAAGTACTATACTCTCTCCATATGCTGCAATAGAACTGGATAGTTGGATTCTTGCCAACAGCGCTATACATTAGGTAAACTATTAAGGAGCCTTCGCTGTATAAAGGACATTTAAACCACACACTCAAATCACTGGCATTTTGGGCAAAACAATTGACTTCCTATTAGAATTTGGGTCACTGCAGAATGGGAAGACCTGTATTTTACAAATCACCCATAATGCTGACTTTTTTCAGTGATGTGTGGAAGTTTCTGCCCTGATTTCAGTCACCCTTCTACTACCACTTTGGTTCAAATATCAATTTGACAACCACTTTTTGTAGGCATTTAATTAAAAAAAAAATCTATAGTCTATATTTTTTTTTTAACGCATCAGTTAATAGTAAAAAAATCTGTTTGCTCTTTTGAGAAATGGATTTCAATGCAGAATTCTTCTGGAACAGCACTATTAACTGATGCATTTTGGAAAAAATTTTCCCACGACAGGATCCCTTTAAACAGAAACTTATGGCGGTGAGGAAGCTATATTACCAGTGCACAGATAATTAACAATATGTATTTATACAGCACCAACTTATTTTGCAGCGGTATAAAGTAAATGTGTTTATACAACTGAATCACTAGCGTTGAACCGGAGGTGACAGAACTCTGGAACAAATTTAGTGGACTTTTGGTAAGTAATCTACAAAAGCAGAATTAGGTGACAGGCTCTATAACTATTTCCATTTGCCTTTTATTTTCCTCAAAAACACACAACACTTGTTTTATTTTCTCTGAAAGGCTACAACTAGCTACTGGCATGAAAAATCCCTCATAGCAATGTGTACACAATGGAGTATTTCACCTTTGCTGTTTATCACACTCTGAACTAGTGTTGTATATTCCCAGATATGAATGACATTTCATGCTGAATGATAATAAATGACAGCTGCAATGGCATAGTATGCTTCTTCTATAGAATAAAAAAATGTTTGGTGTATATCTTGGGGACAGAGCTGATAGTTGCCAGGATGAGTTTATTATCCAGCTATAAAATTTGTATAAGAATTAAGCCTGCAAGAAACATTGTTTTATTCATCTTCAATGTTAGCAATACAGTCTCTGTCTATTTGTTGTGCTTTTAATAACTAAGAAAGAGTATGTATACTGTACAAAAGAATGCCATATGCTACAGCAAAACAGGGAACATAGCTAACCTCAGATACCATTCAAATTTATGTGTGTGATATTTTAAGGCTGTAATTTCTAATTGCTGTATCTTTGTCACTGAAGAACACCAGTAGTCTTTTCTGAAAATGTATGGAACTGATGAATGCTTTAAAATATGTTATGTGATATTTGTTTCTGGATTTTCACAAGATGAAGCAGAGAAAACATTCCCAAAATGTTCTTTTACCAACCCAAGCACCTAATCTTGTACCTGTATAATGACCATGTACATATTTGGGGAAATCTTTTACCTTCTGCTTCACTCAAATTATGCATCACATCTTACATTCCTCCCAATTTACAAAGGTAAACACAGTTATTTACAAAGCAGCGTTATATCACAGGCTTGATACTAGACATACCTAAAATAAATTTCACAGGTTTGGGCTTGGTGTAGGGCTCTGCCTTCCTCAATAATACATATTTATGTTTTTCAGACAGCATCAATCCAGGATTAATTTAATAAAATGCCTTTATTGAGACATGGGCTCTGACCCAGTACACTGGCAACGTCTCCTCAATAATACAATCATTCCCATGCTTCCCATACTTCTATAATTTGCTTGTATGCTTGTACAGTATCCCACATTTCTCCAGTTTCATGGCAACAACAATAAAATGCAAATATAGAAGACTGAATATTCTACAGAATTTTTGCACAGTTTAATGACCTTGCCTTTTTTTTTTTTGCAGTCTGTCATGACTGCTATTGTCTAAAATCTTCATACAAACAAAGGTGGCACTTATTGTAAATACACATACATGTCTGGGGGAAAGGCACCGTGTATGAACTATATTCCTTGCTCTCAAAAGTGGTGGTCACGTTCAGGTTCTGTGAAAATTGAATATTTACATGCAATATAATGCTCAATATGCTTTTACAGTACAGACTTCAACATACATACTGCATAGCTATTAAATCTAGGAGGAAAGCAAAAGAATGACCATTTTCCCTGTTTGATATAAAACACTCCTATTCTAATTAAATTGTACCACATAAAGTGATCACATTTACTAAACAACCTGCTTATGAAAAGTTATTCTTGGACATTTAAATAAAATCTTAAAAAAAGAAGTTATATCATAAAAACAAATGCATGAGACAATATAAAAATACACTTCTTGAAGAGCCTTTCTATATAAGAATATAGTTATTTTAAAATGCAGTTAATGTTCCAGGAACAATGTGTGTGACAGGGCCTTTTATCTGGCTCACTGGCAAATTGTCTAACTATACGTTTCTACCTAGATATAGGTGGCATTGCTGGAAAAAATGAAAAGATTAGATATAAAATATGATTTAGTGTTTGAAAGGAAGAAGTGGCCTTAGCAATTGAGTCAGACATACTGTAACACTGAGACTCAAAAAAAGGATAATGGCTGAATAATGGTAAACTGACAATCCTGAAAGGTGCCCATAATAGAGTTTTACTGAATAAAGGGCCACATGAATGTTTGTAATCTGATGAAAGAGATAGTGCTATTGAATTTCTATGGTATTCAAATATAAGCAAAGTAAACAATTGATTACATGAAGGAATGAAGGTGATATTGATTTGTTTATTTTTCTCTATGCTCTGTTCTACATATTTTTACTGTATAAAGAAACAATAAACCAGTTGTCTGCCAGCTAATAGCAGGAATAATGGCATTGCTTTGAGAGGAATACCATAAAATATTCATATATATATATATATATATATATATATATATATATATATATATATATATATATATATATATATATATATATATAATCAAAAAGAAGGACCAGCACACACTGTATTGAAAAATAACAGTGATAATAATTGGAGAGCTAATATTCACTGCCTGAATTATTGGGCTTGATCTTTAATAGCCTGCATATAGTTATGATGATATGTATCTAGTTCTTATCTGGTTTTGCAGACTTAAAGGACAAGGAAAGGCAAAAAAATAAAATTCCATGTTTACCTTCTTTAGTGAAAAAGAAATCTTTCTCCAATATACTTTAATTTAAAAATGTACTGTTTTTTTTTAACCTGACTGTATTCAGTGAAATTCTCTCTTCATTTACTGCTGTTTATAGGAATTGTCAAATGGTCCCTAACTGCTGGGCAGGGAAACAATCATACTTATGAACAGCAGGGGGAGCCCCTGCCTTACTTTCCAGCCATGCAAGAACACCAGCAGCTTTACATCCCCTTTAAGGTTTCCAACTCCAGCTACAGGGACAAAGATCATGATCAGATTTAAACAGATAAACTGGGATTCTATTTGGAGGATTAATTTGTTGCAGAGTTGGAGAATGTTTGTATTAAACAATACAAAAACTATAAAATCCACATTAGATTACATAACAACACAGGACCCAGTGCACTCTGCATATTCTGATTATTAATCAGCCTTGCTGTATCGGCTTCTGGCAGATATTATTTCACTTGTGCTGTTTTGATAATGTTTTGATAATTTATGACGACCCCTAAGCAGCCCAGATCACACTAAGCATTTGCGCAGTCTTGGTCTTGCAAAGATGTTTAACAAAGTTACAAGATGACAGCCCACTGTGGCCAATTTTGAAAGCATAGATAATTTGTTTGATTAGGCTTGTGGTGCAATAAGTTCATGTTTATGTTAAGTATACAAAATAAAGCATTTTCAGCCTTATTCTATATTAGTCTTTCCTTGTCCTTTAAATTTGCTGAGTCAGTTTTGCACTGACTTGTTCTTCACCTGTACACCCATCATGCCCTCCACAGGCAGTTTACATTTTCCCCAGCTCCTACCACATATGCATGAGGTATGAAAGTCAGAAAGAGACAAATATTCCACTTACACACTGCAGTGAAGGGATTCACAACAGTTTGTATACACTGTTTTCCTCCCCCTACAATTAATTACAATATCAAAAAGAGCAGTTACCCTAAAAAAAACATACCTCTTCTTTTTCAGCACTCACTAAATCCCGCCATTCTTCAGTCACATGACCAAAATCTACAGTGTTCATTGGAACTTTTACATCCCCAATCACATCATGCTTAGAGAAACGATCAAAGTCGTACACTGTCAATATCAATGTTTTTCCTCCCAGTTCAGCATAGGGCACCTACAATACAAATGAAGATATGGGTTAATATAGAGGATATCAAAATACAGGATTATTTTAATAAATAACATACAGAAAGTAAAAGAATGGACCAGTGCATGTTCTATCTACATACTGTAAATTTATGTGTACTGTATATTAATTGATGTCCTGTGTAGTTAGCACACTCTCTTCTAATCCATAACAGTTAGACAGAGTAAATCCTGTAGGTTGCAAGTTTATTCATCATTATTGAAGGGTTGTATTCCATTAGTATTGCCAGATTAAATACTACATTTGCATATCCATCAATCTATCCTATTGCCTTTAGGGACATGATCTAATAGGAATTTTCAAAAGTGATGGAGTATGGATGGGTTCATAGGTGTATTGATCAGTGTTATGTTTTTCTGATTTAGTATCGTAAAAACTGTCATTGAGTATTTGTATCCAACACAGACTGCACTTCCTAGATCAATATTTTTAATGTAATTTTTTCAGATTGGATTTTTTTAAAATATAAATTAACATGTATTTGCATTTACTCAAATGTGTTTATTGCTTATTTATTTGCTTATTTATTTTCATTTCGACGCGCGTTGCGTTATTTTCGTTGCGCGACTCGTTTTTTCCCTGGCGAATTTTTGCTGCTGGTTCGCGAATTTATTCGCCCATCACAACTCCACATATGCAGTCACTTAATAAATCATGCCACTTTCGCCTAAAGACTATTTCCCAAGATGCGATTGAAATTCTGATTCACTTTCTTATCATATCATTCATGAATTAATTTGATATTGTCACAAAAGCTGTCACCTCTCCAGTCCATAATGAATACTACTGCTAGGCTCATAAGAATCAGCAATCACTCCTCCATGCCAATATCTTTACTAGCTTCCACTGCTATTCAGAATACAATTCAAACTAATGACCCTGACATTCCATGCAGTTCATAACTCTTCCCCACTCTACAAAAACTCATCCCCAGATACTTACCAAACCACTTGCTATGGTCCTCAATTCCTCTCCCATTACCTACTCACAGGTTTGCATTCAATACTTTGCTAGAGCTGTCCCACTCTCTGGAATTCTCTCCCATTTTCTTATCTACCTTTCTCCCAATCCCCCTGCCTTTAAAACATACTTTTTGATCTCTTGTTTTCTGGCTACTACTCAGTGTGACAAAACTCCTGTGTATTTTTCACCCAGCCAGGTTGTGCAGTTTATATTATCTGGATGTCCAAAACGTTTGCATCTGCATGATTTTAGAGACTGATACAGGGATTTAGTACAGAGACTTATTTATAAAATAGTTTGTTTAATCTTCTCCAAGGACTGTATGTCTGTGATTCCCTTGTTATGGTTTCTGAAGAATTAACTATGGATATGTCACTGTTTTGATTGGAGTTTAAGGCTCCTATCTCATCAGCAGAGAAACACACATATTACTAATATTAATGAATTCAAATAGAAATTAAGCTCTGAAGAAACAGGGCTACACGAAAAGAAAGTGAATTCAGTAGGCACAAATTATTTATATGTTTAAACAAATTAAGAATGTTTCCTTTTATTAAGGTCAAGCCCTTGAACACTGTATTCAAATTAAAACACAGTGAAAATGACACTTAAAAGTTCAAATTTATACATGCAATTAGATAGAATGTATTAAAAAAGCCTTGAATTTGTGTTAACATATAGAGTAGCTGTCTGATAACTATTGGACCTTGGGTGGGATCTATTATGATTAGCAAGTAATATTCACTATTCCTGACTCAGCTTTAAGCTATACAGAAACTTTTCACACCACACATTTTTAATTGTTTCAGTTTTTAATCCAAGTAGGCACACACATGTGATTTTTTTTTTATTTTAGAACTGATTCAAAGGATTTAGGATTTGGTTTTAAAGAAAAAGTGATGGATGAGTTACTCTGGGTGGCCAAGTAATATTAAGCATGATCACGTTATACCCAGCAAACATAAGTACACATTCTGATGAGTTGGATGCCGTTGGGTATTAAAAAATACCCAGAAGCCACACAAATAGTTTAAAATCAAGCAGACTGATTAAACCATCACTGCACTCAATTTAGAGTTATGACATTCAAGATGTTCTGATCGATCAAAATGCCTGGGGAATTGCTTCCAAATGACAAAGTTGGAAGGCATAAAAGTAGCTTAGAGTAGCAACTGTCACTTAAAAGCAGGCACTAACATTTCTGACATTTTTGATGTTTATAAGTCCTCAGCTAGTCAAAGGGTTCCATTGTTATGAGGAGGTAGTGAATTATAGGTTTAATTATATTAGTATAATATAACCTTGAGGAATAGGCCTAATGGTAAAGTCAGACAGGACAATTTCTATAGTTTTGTCACACCATTGGAGGGGAAAAAAAACAATAGAAATTGCCTTAAATTCAAAATCAGTAGAAATGTATGTCAATCACTGACTCTTGTCCAGGGACAGGCATTTCTGACTGACACTAGAAACCGGCCCTGAAAACCAAGGGGCTGATTTACTAAGGGTCAAAGTGAAAATTCGAATAAAATTAAAATTTTTAAAATTCAAATTTTGAAATAATTTTGGGCTACTTCAACTATTGAATGGCCCAAAATTCGATTTGAAAAAAAAAAAAATTAGAAATTCGAATTTTTGAAGTACTGGCCCTTTAAAAATCCTTCGACTTCGACTGCCATTTTAGCCTATGGGGGACCTCACTGAACTTATCCTGAAATTTTTTTTAAGTTCTGATAAATCGAAGGATTTTGTTGAAATTGTTCGAATCGTTCAAATACGGCCGCTTTCTAATGAAAAAATGACCCCCCCCCCAAAAAAAAAATTGCTGGACTCTAGGGGTGATGGCCTTCCAAAGCTTTCTTGAAATTGAGTTTCTGGATAAGGGATCCCATACCTATCCCTAAATATAATATTAATACATGTTGATGTTGTGGCAGTATTAAATTAGAATACAGAACATAAAGTAAAACTTTTCAGTGTAAAATCATATAAATATAGCACGCTTCACTAATGTTACTCTGTGTGGTTAAAAGTAAATCAAATATATTTTCCAGTTCTCCTTCAGCTTGGATATAGCAGAATATAAATAGAGTTATTTTGAAGAAACATATCCAGAAGGGTCAAAAAGACATTACTCAGTAAAGTGTAAAGCCTGTGGGGGCATCTATCTTACTGAGTGATTACTAAGCCCAAATAGTTTATTGTCTCTGTGAACTAGACCTGTCATCATAAGACTAAGCATGCAGTAAAAATTAAAGTGCCTAGAGAAAAAACAAAATTGATTTACATTAAAGAGATTTTAGATCTTATAATCTTCTAAACAAAACTCAAGTTCTTCTTATACTTATGGCACTAGTCTGACACAGAGTTAAACATTTTATACTGTTATTTCGGATTTGGGGTTGATATGAATTAAAAAGTATTGGTAAAATACCAATGAGTCTGATAAATTTATAGTCTGAATTACATAGTCATATCTTGCATTGAGGAAGTTGCTCTAAATGCAGTACATGATTTTAAATGTCTTATTTTTATAATATCTGGAATTTCTATATATTTATATAAAAATAGCTTACACCATACAGCAAAAGAGATGATATAAAACGGAATAGAAACAAACAGCTAAAAAAAAAATCTAAAAGTCTAATCAAAATGTAGAAAGTAAAATTTCAATTTGTGGGAAGATATAAAAGAGTAAATTGTGTATCATTGTAGCTTATTATCCTAAGAAGAACTGTACGGCAGAAATAGATTTTAAGATAGATACATATTTGGACGACTGTTATGTGATTGTAATAGCTTCATCTTAATTTTAACTTTAACTCTCTCTCCCTCTGTTTAGTGGAGATCACATTTTATGCAGCAATTTAAAATCAACTTTATAAACATGTATTTATATTCAATTATAAGAGCTCTGTGTTTAAAAAGTGCTGAACTATGCACTAAAAAATACAAAAATTCTTTGTTTTTCGGACAATTCTTAGTGAAAATAAATTGTCTAAAAGTCCAAATTGATTAAAAGCAGTCACATGGGATCAGCACAGCTCTCACTGACTTCTAGAGCCCCTCAGCAACTTTTACTTAGCAAAGTTTTTCCTTAGAGGTTTTCATGGCTTTTTCACTTAATAAATCTCACATTTTTTATGTTTTTTATAAATATAAAAAAATTACTAGAGATTTGGAAAAAAAATCGAAATACGATTGTCAATAAATGACCCCCATAGTATCGTTGTAATTGATCAGTAATAATAATGAACAGTAAAGACAAACACCTATTAAATATTGCATTTTTAATTCCTTCATTTTAGAAAAACTATGGTGCCTATTTATTAAGCCTCAAATTTGTCTGGCCCAGGGGAATTTATAGTAAATATTAAAAAACATTTTTAAAGAATAATTATTGATAAATGAAGGATTTTTTTAAAATGTGTGTGAGAAAAAGTGATACCCATAATTTCTTCAACTGAATATTTTACAGGTCTACTTTGTTTTCCAAATGCATCTGCCATTTATCCATCATTTCACACATTTCAGAAAATTCTTCTGGAGAGCAAAAACATGATGCTCTTTTCATAACCTAATGATTTGTGTTCTTGGCAAACACTGAGCGATTTCACTCATTGGAAATGTCACTGTTAATAATAAACAAAAACTCTAAATTCTCTGAAAACACTGCAGGAATAAAAATGGCTTCCCAAAATAACTAATATTCCCAAAAGGTCCCTCTAAATGGGGTGTTTCATCTTTTCAAGTTATCTTTTAATATGTTACAGAATAACCTATCCTTTTCGATGGATAGATAACTCTATGAGTGATAGAAAGGGTAGATAGTTTAGCAGCTCAAAACTCCGCCAAGGAGAAATAGAGGGATTAAGATCCCAGGTACAAATAACCCAGAAGTAGGGACTTAGGGGCAAATTCACTAAAGCGCGAAGCGTCTAACGCTAGCGCTAATTCGCTAGCAAAGTAGATAGACTTGCGCAACTTTGCACCCTTACGCCAGGCGAAGTTGCGCACTGACGAAGGATCGTAAATTCACAAATTCACTAAGATGAACATTTTCCTCTACGTTAGCACTTACGCTAGACGTTAATTCTCCTGGTCACACCAGGCGAAGTTCAATACAATAGATAGGAGGTTGGAAAAAAAAATGTAAATTTTTTTCTAAGTCCCAAAAAACACCGGGGTATTTAAGCATAAGAGGGTGATAGTCTGAAAAAGATCGATAATTTTTTTTGGGGGGTTACCCTTCTTCCCCTCTACATTTCCTAACATATGGCAACACAACTATACATGGGGCATGTAGGGCAATAGGACAACTTTATTTAATTTATTAAAGGTTTCCTGGGCTTGTGTAGTGGAATGTAGTGGCTGTAACATATACTTCTATTATAAGTTAACATTCCCACCGTATGCAAATTAGGCTTCGCTAGCGTAACAGCGCTCTGCCTAGCGAAGTAACACTAGTGCAAATATGCTACCATTCGCAGACCTGATCATAAATTCGCACTTTTGTGAATTTGCGTAGTGCTGGCAGAAATTCACCTGGCGAACGCTAGCGAAGCCAACTTAGTGAATTTGCCCCTAAGTGTCTAAATTCAGGGAAATAGGGGTATCCTGACATCACTTAGGGAAAAGGCTGAAAACTGGTTGAACCGTCTGTATCAAAGCTCGACTACTGTTGACATGAACCCTTGCCTGAAGGGATCCAGCCCATGTGTGGTGCTGTCAGTATATGCTGTCTGTATGCTATGTGCTCTGTTTATGATCTTTGTACACTCCTATGTGGATGTTTGTTCCTTTTAATAAACATACTGTTTCTGGTTAAGCATTAAAGAACTACTGGTGCCCATTCCTTGTGCAATATCACCTTGGTTACAGTTGCTATACACCCTGCCTCCACCCACTGCGAGGGCTTACCCCTGAGAAAGAGTGTCTCATTTGTGGTAATATAAATATAAACCGACACAAGTAAAATCAGTTTACTATAGCGCTACATAAACATGTATTTATTTTTTTCTCTGTAATAATAAAGCAGCACCTTATACTTGATCCTAACTAAGTTGCATATTGGTGGCAAAACTATTTGCCTATTGAAAGTGTTCATACTGTTTTAAAGTATGTATAATGCAACTGCTTATGAATTCTTGTATATTATCTCCTGCATGGTTATAAAACAAGTCCTTTAGTTTTACTGTAGTACACAAATCTATTAAGTTTATGAAATGGACATTATGACATTAAGGACTCCAGATAGTTTTTACACATTCTCGAAATCATCTTAATGGATAATAGGTAATGCCTAGAGCAGCTCAGGTACTGTATATCATTATGTATACCACACATATCCTTCCAAACTGGATAGAATAATATAAAAGGACAGATTGAGACTTATAGGCAATAGCACAAGTTGGACAGATGGGAATTCTCTGTAAGCTGGAAGATGCCAGAACAGTGTATCAAATCATATTTTTGGCTATAATGCATAATGTGGGTAAGAATAATTTTAATTAAATCAGCACAGCATTTTCTATACTGTTAATATAATTAAAAGCTAGAAAAATAAAAGACATTGTGAAGATACTGATGATGAAAAAATTAATCCCTATTCATTCATTTTAGAAAAATACAAATTACATTATGTATATATCTTTGAAAAAACAAATAAGACTAGTTTTCCAGAATTACAGAAGTAATTATACAGTCAGATTGGGTGTAGGACATCACAGCAGATGTATTGTATATACTCTTTTGAGATCCTATATATTGGATTCAGATTCTCAGTTGATTTATTTTTATTCCATGTGGTGTACATACACAATCTCTGCCAAGGATGCAAAGTATCTGACTGTTGTTCTGCATGAACTGTAAAGCACTTGTTATAAAAAGATTCATCCATCTGGCATAGAAAACAAAAACAATCTGAGATGTGTATATAACTGCAAATTTCAGGCATGCTATTTGCTACTTCAGTTATAATAAAGAATGTGTAAAACAAGCTGCTTTTAATGCATCTTCAAATTGATAAGCCAAACTGTACTGTTATATGGATTACCTTTTAAGAATTTTTAATTAATCTATCTGTTTTACTTACCTGCCATAACCTTGGGGCAGGCCCGGCCCGGACTGGCTGCTATAAGGTCCCATAGAAAGTCAGTATTTGGGCTGGTGGGGGCTGTTTTGGCCTCTATGTGGGCTGATTGAGCCTCTGTGTACCTGAAATGCCAGTGGCTATTTTAATTCTCAGTCCACACCTGCCTTGGGGTACCAGCTGGTGCAGCTTTTCATTCCTAGCTGAACACTCATAATGATATTTGCAGTCTTGAGTTTTCCCCATGCTATTTCCTTGTATTGGAATTATATTGGTATTGCAATTGACACTGAAAATCCAGAACTAACACTTTATTGCCATTATAATTATTAAGGAATATATAAAATACCTTGAAAGTGAACTGTTCATTGAAGACAGGATTAAGGGTTTTTCTGTGGACCTTTGTTTCATATTTCTTCTTTTTATCTGGCATAAGGTACAATTTCACATATGGATCTGAAGTACCTCCCATATCTAGAGCAGGAAGCTCAGCAGCTTGAATTATGCCCACCATCAGCTAAAAGTATCAGAAAGGAAATAAAGGAATGATGACATTTGTGAAATTTAACAATTTATATCATATTTTTATTTTTCCCTTAAAGCAAAATCTAAATATACTCTAAAGGTTTGCACTGTGCTAGCTCAACTTTTTGCTTTCTTTAAACAGAGCTAACACTTTACATAGTGATTTTGAGACATTTTCTTATTTAAAATTAGTCCCTGTTCCTGTGGAGCTTACCAAGTAGGCATCATATAAAATGCATGCACCCACGTGTCAATTTGGCCAGAAGACAGTTTTACTATCTGTATGCTTTTTGGAGTGATGGAAAAAGCATAGGAAACTCAGACACATACAAACCTTTTGCAATGGCCAGTATGTATGGCAGCACTACCACTGAAAATTTTTTAAATAAATTAATGGAATCTGTATTTGCAAAATAGAGTGACTTTATCTCT
Source organism: Xenopus borealis (assembly GCA_024363595.1). Taxonomy (NCBI): domain Eukaryota; kingdom Metazoa; phylum Chordata; class Amphibia; order Anura; family Pipidae; genus Xenopus; species Xenopus borealis. The sequence goes on from CM044436.1 coordinate 77,357,842, forward strand.
GTCCCATTACAGATTAAAAAAAGTAGTTTTTAGTATGAATAGACCCAGCTTACATTGATACAGTTGCCAAAGCAATATAATGTATTCATTATCCATCATGCTTTGCTTTTCTCAGCAGGTATAGAAATGCCCTTTGCTAAAGAACTAAAACTGCACATAAAACTGCTTTGCAATATTATTGACACAAGGCAATGTTTCTACAATCCATCTCTTAAATATACCAGGATTGTTCTCCATGCACTTTACACAGTGGGAACATTCAATGAGTTTTCATTAGCCTTTGCAACGTTGTAAGCCTGAACAGTCGATTTCTTTCAATAAACTTCACAAGTTTGTTTTCATCTGAAGAGAAAGCAAAATGTGTTTGTAAGGGCCAATTCCTTCCACTTATTATTCTTTGGCAGGGGTTAGAAAGTCCCCTATTGATTTAGTGGTATTCTAGCAGTATTGAGTGGCTAGTTACAAAAGAAGAGAACAGACAATTTGTGCCTCTGCATTTGCTATGAACATTATGATGAGGTTTCTTTGATCCACGGGCTTCTGAAATGCTTTCTTTTTTTTCTTTTATTAAAAATGTACCAATGTTAAATCAAAATGAAATGCTTTATTCTTTTAAATGCCACCTTGAGCTTGAGTTTTGGCAATTTCATTTAAGTTTCAACATCTGTGAATATAATGACATGTTAGTAATGAGCCATTGTTTAGGGCTACATGAAGCTGTTTTAAAAACATCCAGTAGATATTCAGCTAAAAATATACTTTAAAATAAAAAAACAGTACTTGCCTTATAGCTCAGATATATGTATGTAAACTAAAATATTTCAAATTATTATTAAAACAATTGGGTCTACAGGCTAAAATAAGAGACCAAGCCATTTTCCACTGGACACAGTGTATAAGCTGCTACACCTTTACTTAGGGGCAGATTTATCAAGGGTCGAATTTTTAACCCTCGAATTCGACACTAAAAAATTTTCCCGACATATATCGAATTAGTAGGATTTTACTGCTATTCAATGTATCGAACGATTGAATAGCGATCATATGATTTCCCTAAAAAATCGTAAATGTTCGATTTCACAAAAAAATCTGACAAATCGTATGATTTTTTTTGAGAATCGGATGATTTCTATTCGATCTAGAAAAACTTAGAAAAAGCCTATGGGAGCTTCCCATAGGCAAATATAGAAACTCAGTAGGTTTAATCTGGCGCAGTAGGCAATCAAAATTTTTTTTAAAGGGCAATTACTTCGACCATCAAATGGTCGAACAATTTTCTTATTCGAATCATACCATTTATTTGAATCATTTGATTCTATCGAATGATTCATTCAAATCATTTGATTCGATCGAATTGTGTAAATTCGATGGTTGAATTAACCCAAAAAATTGCATATGAATCCTTCACGCAAGCGTGGTAAATCTGCCCCTGAATGTCAAGATCTGACAATGAATATATTTTATTGTAATCATAAGGGATTCATGCTCATGCACAGCTCAGACACAAAATGAAAAAGTAAAAGGGTGAGCATTATTTGGCCTATATCGATTTCTTCCTGTTTTCCTGTATTTCAAGTAAAAATGCTCCCAATCTCTAAATGTGTATTCTTGCCCTACAGTGAGTGGTTACATCAGAAATAATAGTTATACATGGGAAACTCATTAGGCATGATAAGCATCAGCAAAATAGGCTGTTTTAAATAAAATACTTTGGCTCATGTAAAAAAATGATTGTCCTTCAGGACTTAAATCTCTAAAAGGAAATGCTGCTGCCTTTGTGGAACAAAATTTCAGTTTGTGAGCTTTTTTACAGAAACCAGCATACCAACCTGATTGTTTTGGAAATCATAATCCAATGAATACTGAAGCTTTCCTAGCTTTTCCACTTCTTTGGGTTGCTCCTTGCCTTCTCCATCAGTCAAACCAGTTTCTGCATCATCATCATCATCATCATCATCCTTTAAGGCCTAGTAAAAGAGTACATTGAATGCTTGAGTTTATGAATGTTATCAGTAAGCCTCCAGACTTGCACATGCCAGGAAGTCATTACAAGCAATGACCTTATGAATTCAGTCTTACTGCTATTGCATTGAGCCATCAAACTTATGCACTGAACACGTTCTCTTAGCAAGCAGTATTCCAATAACAAAGGGAGATTTGAAAGAAGTAAATCTGCTTTAGAAAAGCAGGCAGATTATTAAACATTCTATTAAGCTTCTATTAAGAATGCCTTTATTCTTTTTAATAATCTGATTTATATTGATATAATTAACAAATGACTCCATAAACATGCAAACAGAACTGAAAAAGCTATAAACTATCATACCATAATGCAAGAATAATTGAGTATTACATGCAGAAACTTGAAGTACAGCTCTATAGATATAATTAACTGTTGTCTACTGAATATCAAAGGTGCCATCATTTGCAACATCCAGTATGTACAGTAATCATGCCATCAGTAAATGCAGGGTCATGGAGTAAACATTAAATGAGGCCAGCAATGTCAGACCTGTCCACTCCAATTATTGAGAAGCTCTCAGTAATCCCATCTATCTGCTAGCTGAACATTTTCAGACTTTTATTTTATGGAAACTGGAGGGCACAGATTTGGCATCCATGTATAATATTAGCCACATTTACATTTTACTTGGAATACAAAGACAAGCTGAACTAAATTAATTAACAAATAATTGTCTATTGTCAATTGACTGTTTTTTTCACATTGAAACTCCAGCTTTGCATTGCCATTGCATCATCTTGAGATGCAGAATTACTTTTTAAATTAAAGAGTATCTAATTTCTTAACGCTCCTTCAAAGTAATATTTTAGAAAATAAATTTGTTCTAATGTATATTTGTAACAGTTGGGATACCGCAAGCTTGAATTTATATAAAATTTCCAAACTTTTGTCAAATTGTGATCTAATTAACATTACGTTTAGTCACTGATTGCAGCCATATGGGGAAAACTACATATCAACATATCAGCACTAAGATGCTGTTGAGATGGCTTTTAATTCTGGAATCAAAATTGTTCAGTTATTGACCATATACCACACATGAACATAGGTATTAATATAGACTAATACTGGCTACAGATTAACATATGAGGTTAATCAATTAAAATTGGAAAATAGGAAATGGATGGTTTATGTTAGGGTTGTTTTTGGAGATTTCCTTGTCTGTGTTATTTGAAGGGTGGAGGAGGGTTAAAGCTGTTTCATTTTGAAGAAATCAATTTAGTTCAGCCTCTTGATGTATTAAGCAGTGCTAAGCAGTACATTAATCTAAACTGAGAAGCCCCAGCTGTCAAGACTAATCACAAAATGTTTTGCTGTATATCCAAAAAGGAAAATAAACCTACCGCAAGTGACAATCCAGATAGTCATGAGATACAATACAAAGAGGGAGGACACAGAAGGAATAAATCAAATTAAGACAGCCACACATAAACATTTATAAAAACCATGGAAAAATGACCATTAGATATGCATATTATTTACAGTTCATTTGCTGTGAATAAACATTGTTATTTGCAGAGTACACATTATTGTAGGTCATTGTTGAATAGCTGTAAAACCCTTTGTGATCTAATGAGCTACTGTAAATGCTACAATTCAAAATGAAGCTTCCTTGGTTTGGACCATGATTGTCTTCTCAGGGACACCAAATTTACTAACATTCAAATTTCAATTTTTCTCACAAATCTGTAAAATGTGGTGTTTTCTTATTTCTTTAAAAGATTTATTAAGGGTTGAACAGTGAATTAAAATGTTTTAATTTTATTTTGGTGTCAAAATTTACACTAATTTGGATCCCCCAATTTCGAATGTAATATATATCACACCTCAACTATGGTAACAGTTCTAATTGTAATATTCACCACCTAAAACCATTGAACCATTTGACTGTGTTTATTGTCTTCCTGACATTCATGTTTCGGAGAGAAAACTCAATTAGAATTTTTGGTTTGGGACTATTCAATCAAATATTAGACGTCATAATTTTTTCATAAATAACCTCCCATTTAAGTTGTGAGTACATCCAAATTTATTACAGTAAAACAATCACATAAATTCAAAATTTGACCTTTGATAATTCACCAAGGAGAATTGACAGAAAACCAAGAATTTAAAGGTTTTCATATTTTTTAGTGCATTGCTAAGCAATATTTTGTTTGATTTTTATATTCAGATCTTTTAATGACTTTCATAGCATTCATAGTTTTCGAGAAAATGTGTTTATAATGGTTTTGAAAATCTCTATTACCGGTAAAATTCAACATTTATTGCATTATTTATCAAAATTTAAATTGTTTTGAATTTTTAAATAAAAAAGTCCAACAAAACTAGAATTAGATCGAAAAAAATGCAACATTTTGCAAAGGATTGGATTTGCAAAGGACAAACCCCCCCTGAATCTTTTACGTTTGATGCCTGAAAGCCACGGAAAAATTTGAGTATTCACTGAAAAACCAGCATTGTTACCCAAAACCAGTGTCATACCCCAAAAAATATTTTGTGAATGTTAAAACATCTTCAAATGGTTAAGGAAACATCTGCCATTGACTTTTAGCATTGAATTTAGCAGGTTTTACATCGAAAGACTTTGCATGTACCAGAACAAAATACCTACACTACTATCACATTCAGTTAATGCCAAATGGTCATGTATTGTGTTGTTTTTCTGACAGAATAAAGTTTATCTTTATATTGTTTAATCTAAGGTTTAAGCCAATTCTGATCTTGGAATTCTGACACTGAACTTGAAAAATGTGATGTCTCTGGCAGGTGGTTATTAGTTTGATTTATTAAACAAATGAAAACAAAGGTAAAAGAATTTAAACCCAGCATGTTGCCATACCACATGCAAAATCCCTTTTCCGTATCTGCAAACCTGTTAAACAGGAAGGTCATCTCCCATCAAGTTTTAGACAAATAAATCAAATTTTAAAAAATGTTTACCTTTTGCTCTGTAATAATAAAACAGTGCCTTGTACTTGATAGTGATTACACTGCCTATAATTTGTATTATTATTATTAATAATAATAATAACAATATAAAGAATGTTTATATTGCATTTGTTCTGTTAAAAGAGTTGTTGTTACAGGGTGGTAATGCTTTGTTCAGCCTACACTATAAAATCATGTTTTCTCGTTGATTTGTATTTAGCCCGTAGTGTGCTTTGAATTAAATAAATAAGAGATACTGAACTAGAATTTTAAAAAAAATTATTTAAAATTAACAACAGGATTATGAATCAAGGCAACCCCTTAAAAATTATTTTACATTTACATTTATCCTACATATCAAGTCTTGTCAGCTTACTATCATGTAAAAATAATTTAGATCAAGCAGTGGCACTGCAAACAGATTTAAGGAAATTCAAACGCATACTAGTTTGTAATTGGTGGGCAATATTCTACATTTTTAAAGAATATTGTATTTTGTCAAAAATTATTACAGCACAGATTTGATATGGTCCTTGGCTGATGGACATTCCACATGGCCTGATCAGTACCTGAGCAACTGGCAAAGGAGAAAGTCTTGGACTGACATATACGTTGTAAACTTAATCAAGAGAAGCTTAATTAGTCAAACATGCCTGCTTTTTTGAGATCAACCAAACTAATAAACATATGAATATCGTGAAATAGAGTTTATAAAACAATAACTACACATCTCTGCAAATAATGTTCGTAGAATTATATTGTCTGTTATCTTTAGATTGAGTGCAGTATTAGATAAACCTTCTTACCAAATGTAAATGTAAATTCTAACAGAACTGTAATTTAAAAAATTGTCTTTAAATTGAATTAGATATTCTGTCTTCAGATTATGAAATCATTTTTCCAGGTAAAACATAATACAAACAAATCCAAAATAAATCAAATATACAGAAAACATTATTAGTAATTTATATTGACATTTCCAGAAAAGTAAAAATCCTTCACTGTTAATAATAAAGACATGCACAGAAACATATCATGACATAATTTTCCATGTTATTATTAATAAACAAAATACCTATTAAAACGGACACCAAAACAATTTTAAAACACAAAATAATTAAAATGGAATTGTATTAATGCATTTTAATATGCATTTACTCTATAAGAGAAATACACAATATTTATTAGCAATATTTTTGATTTATGAAGGCAGATTTATCAAAATTAAGTTTTTGAATTTTTGAAAACTCTAAAATCTTAACTGTGTTTATGAAAGAAGAAATGAAAAAAACGCTATTCCTTAAGAATGTAAAAAAAAAGCTTGCCTACAGTGAAATGCCATTCTACTCTTTATTTTCAATGTATTTGGAAATATATATATCTAAAACTGGAATTGAAAAATAGCTTACATTTTTAAAAGACAACCCCCTACTGACATAAACTCTCCAACTTTTTAATATGTCAATTATTTATTTTGCAGTTTTTAGCTGTAATAAATCTTTATTATTATGAATATCCACTAATTTTACTGTAAAACATCAAATTGTGATAAAACCCTGAATTTGTATTTTGAGAAATCTGCCACATATATTTAATGCAAAAAAACCCCAAACATTCCTGCTAGTGATTTATGCATTTAAAGGGGTTGTTCACCTTCCAACACTTTTTCAGTTCAGTTGGTTTCAGACAGTTCACCAGAAATAAAGACTTTTTCCCATTTTCTATTTTCTACAATTCTACTTTCCAGTTGCTGTGGTGGTGGAGGTAATGCCAACCCTGTAAACTGCTATAAATTGATACATTTAGTTGATACATTTCTTAGCTTTGTGGCAGCTGTTAGAATTGATACAATAGTTGCTAATACTCCATAGATGCTGCTGAGAAATGTATCAACTAATAGTATCAATTATTGTAAAATTGTAACAGTTCAGATTCTGCACCTGAATTACTGAGCTGCCAGACTGAAACACCAGATACATTAAACTTTAAACTTAGATTCTGTAAAAGAAAAGGAAAGTAATTGAAAAAAGTATTTAATTCTAGAGAACAATTTGAAAACAACTCGAAAAAGTGTTTGGAAGGTGTACAACCCCTTAAATTGGTCTTGTAGCATTGACAACATTTTAAGTATGACAGCTGCTATAGATAACTGATAAACATGAATACAGTTTAGTTTCATTTTGAAAAGGCCTATAGCAGCCCATAACAACATTATGCATTTTCAGAGAAGGAATATTCTGTGTTATGTTAGAACAGTCTAACGCTACATTATATGAAGAAATATATATGGACACAATTCCACACAACAGACACATACAAATAAGTCATAGAATGTCTGTCCGTCTGTCTATCTATCTATCAAGCTATCTATCTATTTATCTATCACATCTACAATATTTATACTCTCTCTACACTGGGCCAGAAAGATGGCAGATGACCAAGATCAAGGTAGACTGTGCAGTTTGTGCTAGAGGTACCACAGACAATAAAGCTGCAATTACTTTCAGGAAAATATGATGATACTGATGAACAGAGAGCATATATGCAGTAGAAATGATGTGGTTCTGGTGGGGGAGATGTGCCTAACTTATATACAAGGTAGGAGAATCTAGGATTTACCCAATTTGATTTACTACTACTTTGGACATTTTCTTCGGATTTAAGAATCCAAATCTATTTTCATACACACAAAAGAAACCATGGTTTTGCTCTAGACCCACATACAAATATTTTATACAACTAATATATGTCTATGAAGATTCTCATTTATTCAGGTCTTGATATACAGTATCTAGTAGAATAAATTAAATAAATTCTACTAGATACAGTGTATAACTAATATATATTTTATAACACCATGAATAAATGCAATCCAGGACTGGACTGGACTGGAAATATACATTATGTATCTTAGAACTTAAAGAAAAACATCAGAAACAAAAATAGCAAAGGGCTATAAGGGTTATCCAAAGAAAATTAGCAATATGCTTAAAATGGTGTCAAAACTGCATTTCTTTATTTACATTAATGTATGAACTCACCTAGTGCCGTTTTAGCTTGGGGACCCAAATGCGTAATTCAAATATCCCTTGGCAAACATAGTTTAATATATCCGTGTGGGACATCTTTTAAAACTCCTTTAGTAATAAATGGTCCTTGGTGGAATGCTAAATCAATATATAATCTGCTATGGATAATTTACTGTACTATATGATATGTGTGGTATAGCATGCATGTGGCATCGCATAGGAATAATGGAAAACTGGACACTCAAAATGATTGATGTTTGATATATACTATGCAGTTGATCAAGTCAAAGCACTGGAATAGTGTATGGCATGCATTTTAAAGCTTTGACATGCCGGTTTTACAAATGTCCTGGACTGTGCCATCTATGCATACAATATTAACAAGCATTGAGTTAATATGGAGGTGAAGTGCTGAAATATAAAAAATGTCAATGTGAATAAAATAGCATTCCATTTTAGGACTATTTATTTATTTTAATAGAAAAAACACAGGAATGGCTTCCTTACCTGGTCTTTCGTTGTTTTTCCTAAATCTTTTACATCTTTCATATTCATAGCATTTTTTCCTCCCTTTTCTTTGCCCTTCTTCTTGTTCTTCTTTTTGAATAAACACTTCTTGCAGACACAAAAGCAGCAGGTAAGTATGAGAAGTACTGCAACTATGGCTATTGCTATTAAGGCCCATGGTGGCACTGCAAAATAAAAGCAAAAGGGGTTATTCTATATACCACCTACACAAGAATAATCATAAGAAAAAGATGAGACTTTTATCATAAATGCCATTTCATGTACTGGACAAATAAATTAGACATTTTATAAAATGACATGTTAACAGGTTTAATTTTTACAGATTTGTAAAGATTATGATGTGAGTTTAAAGCCTCATCTTAATGATCCATTTTAATAACCCTGTAAATTTATAACATCATCAATCCAAACTAACCTCATAAAAAAAACAAGATTTCTGATTAGCCTTAATTGCCAAATTCAGTAAAGTCATAACAAACAAAGATCCTGCTTCATATGGATCATAAGGCTCAGGGATTTAGGCATGGCTTAAAAGACATTATAATAGATCACTCAAATAAATGCCACTAAAAAGCATAATGGGATATATTTTGAATATTTGGAAGCATTAATTGGATTAATTTATTAATTTTATTAATACAGTATGTTTCCCCTTAAGGTATGTAATTTACAGTTTTTGCTTTGGAAGCATGGTTTGAAGAAGTAATTTTATTTTCCTGTAATTGCTTTCTAAGCACTACCGATGCACCTTCATAGTAGAAAAAGTGCCAAGAATGTGAAGAGTTCAAAGAAAATTGATTTCATTCATGCTGAAATATTCAGTACCAGAAAGAGTTTAAAATAGCTTAATCCTCCACTGCTAAAGTGTAAAACAAAATTCCCGTTAGACTTGAAAATGGAGATTAAACTAATCCTGAGATCAATGAACTATGTAATAATTAAATCTAGTAGCATTTTATTTTCAGGTTTGCTAAACAGTTATTCATTCTGTTTTTAAAGGGAAGCTATACCCCTGAAAATACAGGCCTCCATAAATATATACAGGGTATGGGACCTTTTATCCAGCATGAGATTGTTTTAAATTTGTTTAGCAACCAATAAGGATTAATTATATCTTAGTTCTGAAGAAGTGCAAGGTACTGTTTCATTACAATAATGAAAAAAAAATACCTTTTTTAAAAAAATTGGAATTATTTGATTATAATGGAGTTTATGGGCAATGGCCTTTTCTTTATTCAGAGCTTTCTGGATAACGTGTTTCCAAAATCCCATAAAAAAACAAGGTCATGGTAATTTCTAACTAAAGTCTGCCGCTCGTCCTTGTAGGAGGGATCTGTGCTCACATACAAACCAAGGACATACTTAAAATCATGAATATTTTTAAATCATCAATATATTCCACAGTGCTGTGCAGTAGAAAGGTGTAAACAGATTACATATAGTGACCTATACAAGACATATAGGGGTTCCTTGCTTTTTAGAACAATATGAAAAGAAAAAGAAGAGCAAAAGTCCGATGGAATGTGCAAAACAAATGTACCGTTTACAGCTCTAGTCATACTGTAGTTTTAATACAGCATTTACTTTTTTTTTTTAAATAATACCTATGTGTTGCTCTGCTAAACATACAATATATAATTAATGGGTCAATTTATTTAACAGCAACTTTTCAAAAGCAGATGTCCCTTTTACAATTGAATGATCTTTATTTGAGGATTTCAGGTGTTTTTGATGCTGGTGTTTAATACAGCAATATGAAAAAGTTCTCTGCATGTTTTCCCGTTTGTGATTTTTCAGCATGGATCAATTTCGTGGCATTCCTGGTGTTAGTGAAAGTGAGTTTAGTTGTGGTTTCAAAAACCTCTAAAACCACTAAAATAAGACTGTGGCTAAATAAGCATTGCTAATTTGAATTTTTGTACTGGTTATATTTCTCTTTACAATCAAGAATTCATTTTATTCATGCATATACTTTACAAAACCATTGACAGGACCTGCACTCTGTGACTAGGTGGAACTTAAAGGGAAATATAGAAAGGCTGCATTTATGACTGAAACCAGACCTTTCAGCATTCAGATACACTCTACTCTAAATAACCTACAATTCCATTGAGCAAATTGCCTCTGATCCATCAGAGAGAACAATGGTAGCTGCTGCTTCTTAGAACAATTGATAGTGAACCTTTAAAGGACAAGGAAAGGCAAAAAACAAAATAACATTTTTACTTTAATAGGAATTGTCAGATGGTCCCTAACTGCTGGGCAGGGAAACAATTAGGGATGGCGCGAACTGTTCGCCGACGAACTAGTTCGCGCGAACATCAGGTGTTCGCGCTCGCCGGAAGTT
>CM044436.1:77378627-77487872 GCA_024363595.1 Xenopus borealis
TTTCCGGAAGTTCGCGAACATGTTCGCGAACTTTTTTTCGGCGGTTCACGCCATCACTAGAAACAATCATACTTATGAACAGCAGAGGGAGTCCCACCTTACTTCCCAGCCATGCAGAACTCCAGCAACTTGAAGTTGGCAACTGTTTAGAAATTTGTATTAGATTTTATTTTTGCCTTTACATCCCCTCCAGCTGCAGGGTCAAAGATCATGCCAGAGGAAATTTTAAGCAGATAAACTTGGATTCTATTTGGAGGATTATCTTGCTGCAGCCACTGGTTCTGCAGAATTGGAGAAAGTTTGTATTAAACAATACAAAAATTATAAAATCCACATTAGAATACAACACAGGACCCAGTGCAGTCTATATATTATGATTATTAATCTGTCTTGCTGTATTGGCTTCTGGCAGATATTATTTGTGCTGTTTTGATAATTTATGAAATCCCTATGCAGCCCAGATTACACTGAGCATGTGCAGGGTCAGGGTCAGGCAAAGATGATTAACAAAGTTACAAGATGACAGCCCCCTGTGGCCAACTTTGAAAGCATAAATCATTTGTTTGATTAGGCTTGTGGTGCAGTAAGTTCATGTTTATGTTTAGTATACAAAATACAGTATTTCTAGCCTTATTCTATTTTAGACTTTCCTTGTCCTTTAGATGTAAATGCTAGATTTTCTGTGAAAACTCGTACTGAGAATCAAGCAAATTTAAGATTTTAGTTGCATTTAAATTAAACCTTAGTTTTCTTGCAAACACGAAGCAACTATTAAGAAGTCATATGGCTATGTTGACCTATAATGGATTACTCTTCCTAGAACACGCGAACCCATTTTAAATAGTGGTATTCATGTCACACAGGGTAATTACATTGGAATCTTTTAAAGCACAGGGTTTTGAAATGCCTATTGCCTGGTGCACAAGCTTTCATTTGGAATTAATAGTATCTCTAATATTTTCATCTGCAAGAGGGAAATTTCCACTCACATGTAATCTCTCTATCTATTCTTGAAAAAAATAAATACACAGTATTAAACAGGATGAACTTAGCATGAAAAGGGTAATAGAATTGCTCCCCTCAAAAAACATATATGAGAACTGATGGAGAATATTAAAAATGGAAAAATCCACAGAAAGGTGTAACAAAGGGGAAACTGTTAAAAGCAATACTATATGCAGCAAGCAGTTTGGTCTTTAATAAATACAATACACACTGAACGTTTTGGTGGTACAAAGGTCTCAGCTTGTAAATGTGTCAGTTAAAGGAACAGTAACACCAAAAAATGAAAGTGTTTTAAAGGAAAGAAAATATCATGTAGCGTTGCCCTGTTAAAACTGATGTGTTTGCTTCAGAAACTCTACCATAGTTCATATAAACAAGCTGCTGAGTAGCAATGGCAGAAATAGAAAAATGGCTACATGGCCCTGCTGTGATACTGACTACAGATCCCTAGCTAACCTCAATAAATATACCACTAACTTTAATGCCACGACACTATAGCACCAATTAAATGTAAGAAAGATAATCTCTGCCAGTAACCATATGTTCCTAGCTTCTAGTCACAGGTCACCCACTATCCCATTTGCTCAAAGGGTGCAATTTATCATTCCCTTTTCACGTCATTCTCTCATTTTTTTGTAGGCATGACCGAATACAAAAGACCTTCACTATTTCACTAGTTATGCTCAAATCAAAGGGCTTCCAACCCTATAGTACATGCATCCTGGTTCAATAAGTCATATGTGACCATTCAGAAAATTAGTCAATATTCCCAGACAAGTGACTGATTTATGATTTGGGTACAACTGCATAGATGGGTATAATTTGTGCAGTGTGAAAAACACGTTGCATTTAGAGGTCCACAGCTAACAATATCATACCAGGGAGTATATACAGTAAATGGGAATGCATGATGTAAATCCAAGAGGAATATTATACAATAATCATAAAACTTTGCCCATAAAAGATCAGATGACAATATGTGTGATACAAAAGATTATAATGAATATTCGAAGTCCCTGCAAAGTACGTGCTTAACAGAGCTCAGGCTTTGAGCACCTGCTTTAATATAGGTTATTGAACCTTTCACTGACATTTAATATCCTTATTCTTTTCAATCGGGGTTGTTACATTGTCCCAAATGTTTCAACAATCAAGTGTTACATATTCTACAAAAGGAGCAATGCAACAACAGTTCGTTATTGTACTTACTTTCAAGTTTATTCTCCTTGTACAGTATATTATCTCCATAGGAATTATTCCTAATGTGTTTCTGAGAGCTTAATCAAGAAAAGTACTTTAAATTATATTAACATATACAATAAGGTTTGCACCAAAATGTTTTAATACCAATTGTTCTGGGTACACTTTTTATTTATTCTGCTAAATCTACTTCTTTTAATGCTTTTATATGTTTTTTTTAATTAATTTATTCATTCTTCATCAAAAGAAGATATTTATAGAAATCTTTCTTTTCTTGATCTTCAACAAAAGAAGATATGGATGAAAAAAAAACCTTGTTTTGTTTGAAAATTAATATGTAAGGTGTTTGTATTTATTACGTTATTTGTCCTTCCTGTGTGTACTTTTATACACTGTAAGATTATAAAGTGCTGCTTATCCTTGCAGGACTATATAAACAAAGTTATACATATATACATTAGAGGTATACAATTGAAAAATCTTTAATACAGTTTTTGCTGGAAAACTTTATCTGAGGTTTTGACCCTGAGCCAGCTATTCTTCCATGATATAACAGTGCCCCTGCTCTGGGTAATGTCAGGTTTGTCAAAGTCACTGATACATAGGTCATAAGGAAAGCCAGTTATCATCCAATGATTAATGCCATTCTGATTGGCAAACATTTCCAGTAACAATAAGATATCACAAAATAGGCATTCATGTCAGATGGGGTCTAGCATTGTGGTGGTCCTAAATATATGCTGTAAGATGGAACACTGGCGAACTTTGTCAATGACGAATACCTGTATGATAGGCCTCATTGCATAATGTTTCCAAACCAAAATTAAGTTTCAAAATTATATTCTGTTAATATTTTGTTTGCCAGTCTCTGCCAATCTTTCAGCAAATAAAAAATTGTGGCCTTATGAGCATGATGTTATTGAGCATATATCACCTAGAACCAAAGAAAAAAAGCTGAATGCCTGAATTTTATAAATTATAACAAAAACTAAGATTCTTTTAATGCATAAACGCTATCCTTCTTTGCACTTCTAAAACAATTTATATATGGTTTGAAAATAATCAGTAGCACTAAAAAAAGAAAAGCTGCACAGGTGATATTTTAGTGTTCTTTCATGCCTTTTTCACTTGACATTAGCAAATGCAGCTTTTATTCCTTAAAGACTTTGCAACCTTACCTTTCAAGCTGACCTCGTGTTCTGAACCAAGCTTGAAAAAAAACCCACATAGGGTCAAACCATCAGTACTGCAGTTGCAAACATAGATTTGCATGCAGATTTACCTAAAGTACGTTTGCAGAATAGCAATTTTGAATATTAGCTATAATGAATAAAAAGTCACCAAATTGAGACCTATGCTGCTCAAATTGGGTTGTAAAAAAAGTTTCTTTGTTGCCCATTTTAATAAAACAGGCTATTTGCTGACCTTTTACAGTTACTGGTATGACATTCTTTAATGTTTTGGCATTGTTCATCCTAAAATTGTGTATATGGAACCAGTTAATGTACACAGGTTCCAAATTACATCAGTGCAATTACTGATAGCAACCAATAAATTCCTTGGTTTAATTTATTTTAAATTATACACCATCTCCCAAAGACTAGATTTTAATACAATAATTAGCATTTTTCAAATAATTTCCTTTTTTCTCTGTAATAATAAAGCTGGTCTTGCACTTCATTCAAACTAAGTAATACTTGACCTTATTGGTAGCAAAACAATTCTATTTAATTCATTTTTAATATCTTTTCGCAAAGTTAAGGTATGGTGATCTAAATTACCAAATGAGTTTGGTGCAAATTCACTAAAGCACGAATCGTGTAACGCTAGCGCTAATTCGCCAGCGTGTCGTCAGTTCGCAACTTCACTGATTCACTAACAATGTCCCTGGCGAAAATTCACTAGCGAAGTAGATTTTAAAGGGCAAGTACTTCGACCATCGAATGGTCGAACAATTTCCTTTTTCGAATCGTTAAATTCGATCGAATTTAGCAAATTCGATGGTCGAAGTAGCCCAAAATAAAATTCAAAAATCAAATTTTTTGCATTTGAATCCTTCACCCGAGCTTAGGAAATCTGCCCCTAACTAACAGGAAGAAGTGTGGAAGCAAAAGACAGAACTCTGTCTGTTAATTGGCTCATGTGACCTAACTTTATAGTTTGTTTGGTATGTTTGTGTGCACAGTTGAATAATACTATCCCAGGAGGCTGTCCTTATTTTTTTAAATTGTTATTTTCTATTTATGATTACCCAATGGTACACGCTACTAAAAAAGTATATTATTATGAAAATGGTTTATTTACATGAAACAAGGTTTTACATATGAGTTGTTTTATGCAATATCTTTTTATAGAGACCTACATTGTTCGGGGGGTGTAGTTTTCCTTTAACTTAGAATTTAACAATCATTATGGCAGAATGTAGTGGCATAACTATAGAGGAAGCAGATCCTGCAGTCACAGGGGGATCGGGGGGGGGGGTGCAGGCTCGGCTTTCTCTATAGTATTAAAATCACCCCTTGATGGGGACAACAGAATGAGACTTGTCATGCGTGTCAGTCCCCTTTGAAGATTTCTTTGATGGGGGGGGCGGGTGTTCTTGTTTCGCCACTGGCGGAATGGACTTTAGTGCCCTGCTTAATTACATCCTTTTCCTACAGAAAGCACATTTTAACAGTTTAGCTTGCTTTTGTGCTGAACATTTTCAATAAATCCAAATCAAATGGCTGCTTCGTTGGAATGATTACATGCTGGAACAATGGCAGTAGTCAAAATCTGAAAAAAAATATCTGCTGAAGAAGACAATCATAACAATGCCTGTTACTTTGTGCCTTGTAATTTTCCATGTCGATCATACCTTTCAGATAGCTCTGAAATAGTCTTTTTTTGCTGAGATTATACATACTAAAAAGAATGAAGAATCAAGCTTGACATGTCAGTGCCAGTAATGCACAATAGAAACTAGATGATGAAAACAGGAAAATAGCTTTCTCTGAGCAACCAAATGGAGTGGAAATTATGATTGCAAGAAACTGTAAAGACTATTGCTACTTGGAGCTATAATTGAAGCCTTTATAAGGAAATGAACACCTTCCACAGCTTGCTGCAGATTTTTAACTTACAAAGGAGAAGTGATGTTTACACTCATCAAGAATTCTTCTTGGAGATTAGATGACATACACATTTGCTTCATTGTTATCACATAAGCAAATTCCTTAAGCACAGTTGAAATTAATTGTTTTTTGTATAATTTCATGTTGCATAACATTTCTTTACCATCTGAATAGGAAGGTATACAGCATTATTTTTATTATTATTCATAATAATCAACACATTTTATACATTTATACAGTATCATTATTACTGTCATAATAATGATACAAAAAAAACAAATAACCAATGAAGTTGGAGAAGAGACCCCTATCTAAACAAGCTTACAATTTAAATTCATGAAACTAAAACCCCACACAAGGGGAAAGGGATATTAATATCCTTGACCCACATTTACCTTCAAATAGTCAAAAAAGTTGATTAAATCTCTCATATTTTCTTGAACAAACTCTGTAATATAATCACCATCTGGCAAAAGCTGAAAACCTATGGCTAACTGTGGAATTTGCTTGGCTGGCTGTTTATCGTCATTGCAACATATATTGTCAAATGCAACATACTGCACGAATCCATATGGATTCGTACATGAATAGCTCCATCAAACGGACTGCAGTCTGCTAAGATCAAGTGTATCAGGACATAGAATGTTGTTGTAGACATCACAAACTTTAGAAAGAAAGTTTGTCATAATCTCATCTTTTTATTATATGTGACATGTCTTCCAATACAGGCCTAGCATCAGGTATGATTATAATTCCTACTGCATGGTATACAGGTCGCATAATTGCAAGAACTTGCTTCTACATCCACATTTTTTTTCATTGCAACCAAATCTCTGTAATCCATTACATTATTGGAATTAAAATACTGTATTTACTCCATCTATCCATTTCAGGTTTAGACGTGAGAAGGTTCAAGCTTTTACTTGCTGTGTTTCATTGTGTAAATATTTTGCTTTTATTTCTTATAAATGACTAATATTTGAGGCTTGGCAGACATATTCCTAGTTATTTGTGTTAGTACTTTTCTCCAATTGGGAAAAAATGCAATGCCATGGGGGGCTATTTATCTCATTTAGTCTCATTTAGTGGTCTCATTTAGTGGTTTTAGGGCAGGACTACATGGATGATTTACCTCTGTTTTCGGCAGATGCGACGGCCGCCGCAAAAACTGTTGCGACAGGAACAAGGTAAGTAATAGAAAAGTGGATGGTGTTACAGGGTTGATGCGACACAACTGTGGGATGAAGATGCAGCTTGCAGCATTTTCATCCAACAGTCACATCAACCCTGCAACGCCATCCAACTTTTCTATTACTAACCTTGTTCCTGTTGCATCAGACTCGTTGCATCGTTTTCGTGCTGACTGTCGCATCCGCCAAAAACAGAGGTAAATAGTCCATGTAGTCCTGCCCTTAGAGGTTTTTGTAACCACAAATAAACTCAGTTTCTTTAAACAATGAATGCCATGGCATTTATTAAAAGACCTGAAAAAAAGACCTGAAAAAGTACAATTGCCTCTACATACATTACCTCTAAAACCTTAAAATTCAAGTTTTTTGGACAATTCCTAGTGAAAAAAACTTCTAAAAGCCCAAATTGATTAAAAAAAGCACAAACCCAATTGACTTCTATAGGACCTCAACAACTTTTACCTGGTAAATTTTTGTATTAGTTTTTCGTGTTTTTATACTTAATACTTTATACTTAATAAATCTAAATTTTTTTGAATTTTAAAGAAATATATAAAAAACACAAATTTGTAGTGATTTGCAAGAAATATATATACATAATCTGAATATTAGTAAATAGGCCCCTTAGTCTTGCTTTTACAAAATGGATAAGGTGCTTATTTGGCCTGTTTTTGTGTGTATCTGTGTGTGTGTGTGTGTGTGAATGTTTTTTGTTCATACTAAAGCTGGCCATACATGGGCAGATTTAAGCTTCCAGTTTGGTTCCTTTAGACCAATTTCACAGCTTTTTAGCCCCAGTACTGCTGGCCCCCATTATGACCCAGCACATAGCTGGCCATATTGGACAAATACCAAGTTGATCTTTAAGGGGTTTATTTACTAACTTTGAATGCAAAAATCACGAAAAATTTGTTTTTTTTAAAATAAAATCGGACGTTAAAAAAATCGTGAATATTTAGGAATTTATTAAACCCGGACGATGGAAAAGTCAGATCTGAAAATCAGGCATCTCAGACCTGTCAAGGTTGCAAATAAGTCAGTTGGAGAAATCCTAATGATTTTTTATGTGCGTTGGGTTTCGTGCAATATCCCGAATTATTCAGAATTTTTGGGTGAAAATTACAAAAAAATTGGATGAAAAAAAATCCCAAAAATTTGTAAAAATTTTTACCGCAAAGCAAATTTCCGGGAAAATCTAATAATAACTAAGCTTTAAAAACCTGAGCGGATTTGATTGGAGTTCGTAGCAGAAAATACTGAGATAAATTTGGACTTTGATAAATAACCCCCTTAGTGTATGACCAGATAAGTGTTTTTGTTCATACATACAATTAGATTGTTGAAAGATTTTTTTTTGCTCCTTAAATGGCTAAAGATTACATCAATAGTGATTCACCACTAGCTCCATAGCTATCTACCCCTGACCTTCAGCAGAAGAAGCAATAAATCTACTATGTTGAGTAAATGCTCTCACTGAGGATCATAATTGAATTCTGACAGGAAAGCTGATAATTGACTGAGACTCTTTATGCAATAACCACTTCATAATAATGATCAAAGTAACATGTTCACACAGTGAAAAGTATCCAATTAAATCATTTTGTGTTCAATGAAAAGAAATTAGGTTTCATTTTCCATGTATTCAGTTCCAACGCTTAGTAGTAGTTGATTTATTTGGCAAATGGAGATGTTAATGACTTCAGTGAAATATATTACTGGACCAAAAAGTAAATAATCTATCTAAGAAATACATTTTACTTAGGACAAGCATTTACAAAGGAGTATACTATAAATAATGCTATTTAGCCAGGCATTTAGAAGTGATATTACATTTGATTTCTTAATTTGGAAAGCTAATATAATTTAATTTCACAGCATCCTTTCTTTTCTATATTTTATTTCATTTGAACAAGAGTAATTATTGCCCTGTCTTCCTGTTATGCGAAAATCTTCTTGCCTTAATACATGACAAAGCACATTTGTGTTGCCTACAAAAGCCCTAGTGGTCATGGCCTCTATGACAAAGTGTAATACTATATATTATTTCTATTATATTAATTTATGGATTGAAGGAGATAGTTACAGAGATGGTTGTAGGCTTTTCCACTGGAAGGAGCATAATATGGCCTAGTCAACATGCTAGTGTTTGATATAGACCTGTATGAATGACCAAGTAAGGGAATAGAAGAGGATAAAAGTGATTCTTGTGGGCAGATTTATTCATAGCTTAAAGAAAAGGCATATTATTGTACGAAATCATGAGACTCTTTCCCCCCTTGCATTTCCTTGATTTACTGGAACCCAAGCTTTGACTAATAATAAATCTGTCCTTGGTGTGTTACAAAAGCTTGGTTGAGATTTGTATAATGCAGTAAATAAACTAGAAGCAGTAAAACAGTTAGAACAGTAACAATTCAACTTCCACTAATTCAGGAAGATGACTTGCAAATTGCTTATCAGCCAGATCCCACAAGGAAACTTAGAGGTGTGCTCTGATGCATCTTTTTCACAGAGGACTCAGCGGACATTATAGATCTATGCTTATTAAGCTTATTACGTGTTAGTAGCACTGATATTGTAACAATATTTTTTATTTCTAATGGTCAGTGAGGGTTTTGGTACAAGTGAATTTTTAATTATGTAATAATACTTAGCTTTCTAAGTCATTACAATAACTATTTTTATAATAAAAACCAATTATTTCACATTTACCTAATTGTTCTTTTAATAATTAATAGTTGCAACACTACACAAAGGACATAAACATAAAAGTAACTGAACAAAATGCTTTTATGCAAAGATGACCACTGCAAATCCAAGATAAATTAAACTAATACAATTTCCTTATGCATTGTTTAATTCAGAAAAGCTCCGCCACATCAAAGTCACAAATGCTGACTCTTGTTTAAAATGAATTACATTTCAAAATTCCAAATAGTTAAATAAAAGCCGAAGATTATTTAAATTGAGGAAATCATTATTTAAAGCAAGTCTTTATGTAATGGCTGATTTGTTTCCCAATGGCATTTTTATTACTTGATGTTTGTTTACAACTACTTGCAGTGCTGAAGGCCTGAAATCAAAAGATGTACTATTACAATAACAGATAAGACAGGCTAAGATGCGGTTGTCTCATGTAATGAAAATATGCCTAGCTAAAATCTGCTCCCTTGATTTACTAGAACAGATTCAAACAATCTTTGGTTTCACCCTGAATGCCCTTCTTTATACAGTTTATCCTGAATAGCTTTAATTATTGCTGATTGATTTTCATCTTACTTTTATTTGTGTTTGCAGCTATGATTGAACAGCACTGAATCAATAAACAAAAACTCTGACATACAAAATAATGTAAGTGGAATCAATCATTGGTCACTCAATTTTATCAAATGCATGTTCAATATGTATGAAGGTAAAAATGTAATTTGTGTAAATGCTTGGCTATGCAGTATTATTAGACAAATAGACATGACATTAAAGGGCTGGTTCACCTTCAAGTTAACTTTTAGTATATTGTAGAAGGGCCAATTCTAAGAAACGTTTCAATTGGTCTTCATTATTTATTTTTCAAAGTTTTTTATGATTTGCAATTTTATTCTGATTCTTTGCAGCTTTCAAATGGGGGTAACTGACACCATCTAAAAACAAATGCTCTGTAAGGCTACAAATGTATTGTTATTGCTACTTTTTATTACTTATCATTCTATTCAGTGCATCTCCTATTCATATTCCAGTCTCTTATTCAAATCAATGCAGGGTTGCTAGGATAATTTGTACCCTAGAAACCAAATTGCTGACACTGCAAACTAGAGAGCTGCTGAATAAAAATCTAAACTATAAAACCACAAACAATAAAAAATGAAAACTAATTGCAAATTGTCTCAGAATATCACTCTCTACGTTATACTAATAGTTAATTCAAAGGTGAACAGCCCCTTTAAAAAGTCTCAATAAAAGGTCTTCTAGTAAGGAATGCATTTGTAAGCGCCCTATGAGAAATTCATGTTTTCAATCTAAGACAGCAAAAATGGAAACAGTTTCCTAAAGTTTCTAATAGGTTTGGACTGATATGATTTGATTTGGACATTGACACATTTAGCAGAGAGTGTGTTATGCAACCTTCTACAACACTGACTGAAGGCAAAGGCTCTGAAGTGCTACATATACATTTGCTTTCGAAAGCAATGTCATCGCCAATGACATTATATTCTGTATCTTACGGTTTTCTTCTATGACTGCTGTAAATGTATTACTCTTTTGAAGGACCTCCACAGCACCACTTATGCTTTACATTACATATGACACCTCAAAGTTTTAAAGGAGCAAAAAAGATGACATGTACACATTGACTGTAAACCACCTGACGTGAGAAGTATAATGAAAGTGATTTTAAAACTTATTATTGTATTAAAGGTTCTTCTTTTATGTTGGTGCCTTTAATGTCAGAAAACAATGATACATTTCCCGAATATTAAAACTTTTACATATGGAGTCATTACATTGCCTACAAGAGGCCAAAAGTTCAGGTCACTCTTAAAGACATTAAGCCTTCACAGCATCATCCAGCAGTGCATTCCACAAACTCACTACCCTTCACTGTGATAAACCACCTACACTGCTTCAAATGAAAGTTCTTTTCCTCTAGTTTGAAGGGGTGGCCTCTAGTGCGATGATCCTCTTTATGGGTAAATAGGTCCCCTGCTATTTGTCTACAATGTCCTCTAATATACTTGTAAAGTGTAATGTCCTCTCTCAAGCATCTTTTTTTCCAGACAAAACAACCCCAACCTTAACCCTCATAATTTAAGTCTTCCATGAATCTAATCTGTTTAGTTGCACATCCTGCACTCTCTCCAGCTCATTTATATACCTCTCACAGACTGGAGCCCAAAACTGCAATGCGATCTCCAGGTCAGGTCTTACCAGGGACCTATAAAGAGGCAAAATAATGTTATCGTCCCTTAAGTCGATGCCCTTTTTATGCAATGTACTGTATAATTACCTGTATAACTGTAAAATCTGGCTGTACAATTGCTCCCACCTCTGGATAATAGATCCTATATCCTGGGTCTGTGAATTATCTTAAAATAATCTATTTGGAATTCTGATCAGTTAAAATATAATGTCTGAGTTTTTCTTCATATTGCAGAATTCATTTGCAACACTAATGAAATATCAAAATCTGGCACATCCAAATTGCAGTACTAATGTAATGTATTGTTCTCACTATGAAATAACTCTTAAAGATTACATTTACTCTTAAAGATTTATGTTTCTATGACAACTTAATATTGGCAGCCATCCTCTCTCACACGTATTTTTCTTTCAATTTTTTAATCGGATGTATCATGAGAAGATTAAGGGGCAAATTTACTATTGTTCCCCATAATTAGCTCGACCAAATTCGATATTCGATTAGCATTCGATCGTCGAATGCTAATCAAATAGTTTTAGGCTACCTTTTATTCGATATTCGATCATTCGACTATCGAATTAAAATTTATTCGATCAGTCGGGTAATTTATTCGATCAGTCGAATAAATCATTGATCATTCGAATGAATCGTATGATTCAAACGATTGAAGACTTCTATCCTATTCGATCAGGACTCAGAAGCCTATGGGAGGGTTCCCATAAGCTTCTATTGCAATTCGGTAGGTCCAATCTGGCGAAGTAGGCAATCGAATAATTGCAAAATTTTAAATCCTTCGCTGATCGAATGATAGAATATTTGATCATTTGAATCTATTCGATCATTCACTATTCGATGATCAAATATGCCTAATTTGCATATTCGACCAATCAAATAGATCCTACGATCAAATATTCCATCGAATTCGATTTTGTTCACATGAATACATGTGAATTTTGTAAATCGGCCCCTTAGTCTGATAATCCATAATGATTATCAAACATTTGCTGATAACACAGATTCACAACAAATTGGATTGTTTGGTTCAGATATGATTAAAGGTCAACTGGAGAAAACCCAATGGAAAAGTTAGAAAATTGGAATACTTACCACTGAAATTTTTTTTTCCATTAGTCCATAAGGCAGCAAACACAGGGGTTAATCCCTGTTCATCCTGATAGGACAGGTAGCACAAACAATAATGAGCCAGTCTTTAAACAGCCCCTTAATCTTTCCCCCCAGCGTGTTATTTTCCTAGCATACCCAAAAAAATTCCCACACTGGTTGCTTATACACACAATTTTATTTACACGGAGGGATATATCTGTGCTGCCTTATGGACTAATAGAAAAGGAAATTTCAGTAGTAAGTATACCAATTTTCTCATTCTATTGCATCCTACAAGCAGCAAACACAGGGAATTTGCTAGCTTCCCTAACTGGGTGGGTTAAGACTTCCATGTCGCTTGAGACATCCCCTGATCTATTAATGCTGTGCGTTCAACATCCAGGCTGTCAACTTGAGCCACTCAAGTCCTCTTGAGTCCAGAAATTCCCTTCTGGGTTATCAAATATTTCCTCCAGTAATTTCCCCTAGATAGATGTAGGAGTTCCAGAAACCATGATCTCCTTGGCCATCTTGGTATAATTGCTATCACTGTTGCCTGATCCTGCTTCACTTTCTTGATTGCTTTCTAGATAATGGGCACTGGAGGAAAGACATGTGCTAGTTAAAATTTTCAAGCCATGGAGAAAGAATCCAGAAATGCTGGCCTGTCCTTCCTGTAAAGAGAACAATATTTGTTGCATTTGTGATTTCTGTTTGGTAGCCATCAAATCGATTTGACTTGGTCCGTCCACCGATTGTCCACTCCTCTTGTGAATTGCTGTAATCTGTGATAACATGTTCTGAGACCAGGCCATGATTTTTGCACATAAGTTGGATAGTTTCTTTGATCTTGTTCCACCTTGGTGATTGACATGTGCTACAACGGAGATGTCCAATTGAATCAGGAAATGTTTGGAACAAGTCTTGTGCCTGAAAATTTTCAGTGTCTTCCATACTGCTTTCCATTCTCTGTAATTTGATGATGCTGTTCTTGTCCTTACAGACCACAGCCCCTGAGCAGTATGTCTCTCCAGATGTGCCCTCCAACCCAGGAAGGATGACTTTGTAGTTATCACAACTGGATCTCTTGGAAGAAATATCCTTCCCTTCTCATGGTCTTGTGTAGACTGATTCCATGCTCCCAGAATTTGTGATTGAAATGCTCTCATTTGGGCTTTGGCCCATGGAATTGCTTCTAATGCTGCTGTAAACAGGCCCAGGACATATGGGCTCTGACCCCAAACACACGGCCGTGTGTTTGGGGTCAGAGCCCATATGTCCTAATAAAGGCATTTTAAGAGAAAATCCCATTGAGTGGTGCCGCCAGTTATTACATTCTATGGATTGAACGGAACAAGGTGGGAAACCGTTGGATTGGCACCAGATTGAAAGATATTGGAGGTGAGCGTGCTGACTGAGAAATCAGTAAACAGGCCCAGAACTTTAATCGCTTTGTGAATCGTAATTCTCTTATCCTTGATAATTGATTTTGTCTCCTGAACAATCTTGTTCACCTTTTCTTGTGGCAGAATAATTTTCATGCTCTCAAGAACTTGACAGATGCAAGCTCCATTTTTTTCTGTTCACCAGGTTTCCAGAGTCTCTTTTGTTTTCTGTAGATGTTTTTCCATTTTGCTGATGTTTGATGCCTTTAACAACCAATCGTCTAGGTAGGCTATAATATAAATGCCTTCCTTTCTTAAAGCAGCTGCCAACACAACTATGATTTTGGTAAATACCCATGGTGCTGATGTTATGCCAAAGGGCAATGCTTTGAACTGGAAATGCTTGAGCTCCACATTCAGAACCACAGCTACTCTCAGAATTTCTGCTTTCCATATAAATTGGTACATGCGTCCTTTAAATCTATAGTCACCATGAGATCTCCCTTGTTGTTCCCGTTTCCATTTTAATCTTAAATCGATGACCAGCCTTACTTTGCCCCCGGTCTTGGGTACAAGAAACATTATGGAATATACTCCCTGCTCTTGCTCTGAAAATGCCCATATGAATTAAAGTCTTTTATTGCTGTCTGAAACTTTCTGTCTTTTTGAAGAGAAATGGCAAATCTTTCTGGTGGCCTGTGAAAAAATAATTTTTGATACCCCTCTTTGATTGTTTGCAGAACCCACCTGTCTGTTGTGGTTTCCTGCCATTGATGGAAAAAGTTGCATAATCTGCCCCCCACCTTTTGTGGTTGGGGCCTGGCGTCAGAATTCCCACTTCTTATTTGTGTCTTTGGTCTTGGATCTCTGCTTATTACCTCTAATCTAATCAGCAGCTCTTGTTCTTCTGGCACCCCTGAAGAACTCTCGGTTTCCTAAAGGTAATCTAGATCATTTAGAGCTTGGCAACTTACTTCTTGATCTGTAAAAAAAAAAAAAAATTTCTGTATCTTTAGTCTGCCTTCAGGTAGAGTTTTGGACTTAACCCCTTGCAGGCTCTCAATCAAGGTATCCAGTTTGAACCAAAAGGTTTTCCTGGTTCAAACCCCATTGAACAAAGGCTGTTCTTAGATGACAAGTCTGCCTTCTATGCCTTCATCCACACTCCGTCACACTTCCGCATACACATAGCTTCAGACTGCCTTCAATTCCCTGTCAGGAAAAGAACCTTGGCCAGCCCCATAAATCACATTCTTATTGCAATGGAATGGTACATTCCCCAGGGTCTCAGGTAGTCCCCAGCCAGCCTTCACACCCCTCAGGACCTGGATCTTCCATTCTCTTCGCTCCCATCTTCCTCAGGTAGGATAGGAAAAAAAACATACTGAGGGAAGGATTAAGGGGCTGTTTAAAGACTGGCTAATTATTGTTTGCAAATGGTCATTCCTTTCTTTGTGATAATTAATCCTAAATCTGGTATAATGAAAAATA
This sequence comes from Xenopus borealis, assembly GCA_024363595.1. Lineage (NCBI taxonomy): Eukaryota > Metazoa > Chordata > Amphibia > Anura > Pipidae > Xenopus > Xenopus borealis. The sequence continues at coordinate 77,394,031 of CM044436.1, forward strand.
TAAAATTAGACCAAACCAATTAGCCAGCATAATCACTTCAGAGTACAAATGTCTAGAAATGCAGCAAGAACTTGCAAGATATCTGCTCCATTAGGGTAATGAGCTTGATAATGAGTTTTATCAAAGTTCAAAAATCGTTCTTGAGTTTTTTTGCTGCATGACAAATGTCATAGTGCAATTCTTATACTCTTTTCTTCTTCAGCATGTATCGTTATTTGCTGCTTTAGTTTTTCCAAGTTTAAAAATTAGATTTTTTGAGAATTGCTCAAGGTTTAAGAGAAAAAAAACTATAAAATGATATGTGAGAAATACAAATATATTATTCATTGTGACCGTGTATAAACTATCCCTTAAATGGCTGAATGTAATACTTTGCAAATCAAGTTATTTACTTTTGCAATATTTGTTTTGTACTAAAAATATATTTAATTTTGAAATTAATCTTTAGAATTTTGAGAAAAATGGTGATGGGTTAGTGTCACGAACGGCACCCAATAACAGAACAGTTGCCAAACACCTTTGTCTCAGCTCAGCTTCACCAGTTAAGTGACCGCCTTTGGCCTCGGGAGGAGCCCTCAGCTTACTCAGATGCCACCTGGACTTAACGAGAGGTGTAAAGCAACAGTTCTGGCTAGCACAGGGGCACGATCGTCTCACCAAGGAATTGGATTGAAGAATACCACCAAGCGGAGTAGGCAGGCCGGAACAGCACAAGCTGCGTAGAATAGTCAGACAGGCCAGGATCAGGATTAGAGAGTGTAAAATAGTCAGGGGACAGGCAAAAGGTCAGGATACGAGATAACAGAGTAATCAGACAAGCCAAAGGTCAGGATTGGAGAATAGCAGGATAGTCAGGCAAGCAAGGGTCAAACACAGAAGAATCAGTCAGGAACAGTAAAGCAAACACACCCAGGAACTAACAAATAGAACCTAACAACGGCCAAGGTTCTGTACTAAATGATCCCTTTAAATATATTTAAATTTCGCGCCATTGCGCGCTGACGAAATCACGTCAGCGCGCATGCGCCTACAAAACCAGGAAGTGCACGCGTGGCGCGCACCAAGGAGCCGGCATAGGAAGGGGAAGGATGCACGCAGCGAGCGTCCCCGCCAAAGGCACGGCAGGCGCTCCCGCGTGCTCGGGGGCAACCGCTAGACCACCAGGGTAAGCGCTAATCCTCACATTTAGCATCTTGGCCTATTTCAAGTGTGACAGTAAATGTTAAAAAAAAAATAGTAAAATGTAATGTTAATGGATGCTGGTGGAGAGTTGCCACCAACCACATGCCTTTCCTTTCCACCTTCCTCCAACAACAAATTATTATTAAAGTATCCACTATGGTATACTGCACATTGCAGTCAGGCTACAGAACTGCAGAAAATCTAGCCTAGCAACATGGAATGCACAAGTAGTTTGTTAACCTAAAATATATTAAAAGTAGAATAATTAGAAACAAATAAGTAAGTGACAATTCCAAAGAAATCACTTTCATTTCCTATGTATTTTTATCCCATACAACCTATTATAACTTCATACTGTATGTGGGTTATAAATTGTAGATTATACATTGTCCTTTCTACTTACTGTAAATGTCCAATTCAAAGACGTGCTACCAACTGCTATTACAGCTACTTTTTGTTAGCACATGGGAATATTTTGTGACAGAGAGAAGCTGCTTGCTTTCATTTCTACAAACTCGGCATCTGCCAGATTGCCAAGCTCTATCTTAGGGATGAAAATCAATTAATATTCTAATTTATCTGTCATTATTGGTCACAGTACATTATTCATCTCAATTTATGAGAGCCCTACAAGGTAATCATTGAATGACATATGCTTAAACATTTTTTCATCAAAAGCTGATATGAGCAAACTATAGTGACTAGAAAATGCCAAAATTTGGCTAAGCCCTTTGGAAATCAAAGTTGTTTTAGTTAATAATCATTTCTAAAGAAGAGAAGAATTAAGAAAGAATTAGCCATAAAAGCGCACAATATTTTTCATTATTCACTATGACTCTCAAGCCCATATTGAGTGGAACATTGAGGTTTATGGATTAAGCAAATGATGTAAAATTACCTCATGTATTATCATTATAGGGGAATAATTCACCAAGAGGTAAGTCAGGTTTGCAAAATATCAAAGATCAAGATAGGGAATACAGAAGGGCTCCCAGCAGTTCAATCTGTTTATCAAAATATTTCTGACTGAAGAAAATGTATCAAAACTTAAAAAGATGTTACCACATCACTGAGCAGTAAAACACATTGATTTACTATGGTGTATTAGTGAAACATGAAATTTAGCATTCTTAATACACATCTGAATCGTTGAACCAATATTTTCCATGCAAAAATATTTAAAATAATACATAGGAATGATAAAGCAGTCAATATATGTGCAACTAAACATTGTACAGCTTTACTTTGCACTATAGGATGCCAGCCAATTTCTGTCTTGTGGGTGAGCTGGCAGCAGCTACCAGACTTGAGAGTAAATTGCGGTATATATTTCCCCATGTTATTTGCAATCAGATTGATTACCCACATCCTACTGTATTTCTGAGGAAGAACTGTTAGGACACACCCACTGCTCATTTCTAACACCGGGACAGACTAGATATGATCTAAAGGGAGCTCCAGTAAAAGTCTAACTTTGAGAGCCAACAATCATTTCTCCAAATGTATATCACATGATATATATATAATTTGTAAGTGCCTATGATGATAATGATTTTTACAAACTGTACACCCCCTTTCAAACAATATGAGAACAGCTTGAGAATAATTGTCCTAAACAATGGGGCATATTTATAATGCTGTGTGAAACACAGTGTAGAAATAACCAAAAGCTACCTTGATGCCATGGTACTGTATGTTGTGTACAATCATGTACTGTTGTAGTTATGAAATGACTTGATGTGAATGTGCTACCTTTTGTACTTGGAAACCCAACTAATACACCACCAACAAAAGCTGTTGCCCTTTATAAATCACATCAGAAATATTTTTTGTTCCATTGACTTTAACTTGTTACACTAAGCCAGAAAATAGTGGCGTAAATTTTTGGTTTTGTATGGAATTAATTGAAATGTAACAACTATTTACTACAAATTGTACTTGTGTTTAGGCTCCACATTTTTTGCAAAAAGTTTTAAACATGGTCCATAGTGTGAAGACCCTAGAAAACAAATGTCATGTTCTACTAGATGTTTGCTCTAGGTGCTTCTGGCCAGGGTTCTTTTTTACAGATTTTTTTTGCATACTATGTGTTTTGTTTATCCCATGTTATACCAAAATTTTTGTATTTTATATCCTAAGTTAACTTCAATAGGGAATTACTACAAGAAGGGGCAACGTTTTTTGGGGAAAAACTTTGAATCGAATTCGATCAAAAGCGCTATTACTTTGATTCGAACAATTCAAATTCAATCGAATACAGACCTATTTGATCGAAAACAGACTTATTCGAACAAAAAAACTTTGAATTTATTCTGGTTGGTCTTTTTTAATTTGAATTTTGAAGTTTTTTAAATGCAAAATTTCGACCCTTGAATGTGCCCTGTAATGTAGTAATTAAAAGGATTTAGTTAAATACCTTTCATAATTATATCAATGTTTTAGAATGCGTGGCAAGTAACTGAACGTAACATTGTTCCAGGTTATAAAATAAACCATCAATGACAAGTAGCTAAATATAATAATCCATAATGATTGCACTGCATTAAGAATTAATATGAGAGATTGCATGGCAGGTATTGCATTTTATTTAATAAAAAGTTAGAAGTTAATCTTTTATTAGCCCTACACTAACTCTGAAAAAGTGGAGCATGTATTTAAAACACAGACAGCAATGAAAGCACATACCATCTTTTCAATATATATTTGTTAAGCATTCAGGAGCTCAGTAAAAATTCATTAGTACAAAGCAGCAAACAAGATTATGTGGTTTCTTTATCCCCCATGTTTTGCCTTTCTCTATAAACACCAAACAAAAAATGCAGGGTAAGCCTAGAAGCCTTGTTATTCAGACATTCAGGGGCAGATTTACTACTGATCGAATTTTGAATTAAAAAAAATTTGAAATTCGACCATGGGAATAGTTAGCGAATTAAAATCCTTCGAATTGGAAGTCGAAGGATTTTACCGCAATTCGATTGGTCGAACTATTGAATTATAAAAATTATAAAAATTGTAAACGTTTGATCGAATTTTTAAAATTCAATCAAAATTCGACAAAGCCACTTCGGCAGATTGAAACTGGCAAAGTAGGCAGTCAAATAAAAATTTAAAGGGAAAGTAATTTGATAGTTGAGTATTCGAATAGATTTTTATTTGAATTCACTGGTCAAATTTACCTAATGTGCATATTTGAAATTCGAATATTTTTGAAAATTCAATCGAAATTCGAATCATTCATGTGAATAGATGTGAATTTAGTAAATTTGCCCCTCAATATGTATATTATACAATAATTGGCTGACATTAAATTCTACAGATTTTGTGGCAGTTGGTATACGTGAAATAATTAAAAAATGCTTTATGGTCGCAGGAAACAGAGATGAAAACTGAAGTATGGCCCATAGACAATGATTCACAAAATGTATTGGGACAATGGGAATTCATAGATTAACAAACAAATATCCTTGCTCATATTCTCTGTAAGAATCATCTGTAAGAAAATAATCTTAAAAAAAACAAAAAGTTCTTCTGATGAAGGAAGGTATCAGCAAAGTAGGTTAAATATTTGGTGCAATTGTGGATTGAGTTGAAGTTGAAACCTAGAATTATTAGAAAACTTATATGGGAAAAAAATTAAATAAGGTTGGCAAGTCTAAATAACATGGAAGTAACTGGCATGCAGTAACTGACTAATGACAAAAAAAATCAAATAGAATTTTTGAGAGATACAGTATGCTTAACAACTCTGTTTTTAACATTTTAAATGATATGCACTTCTCAGTCATCGAAGGAAGAAAAAATTACCACTATAATTTAGTTCAGTTCAGTGTCATGGGGATGACTAAAGAACCAATTAAATCCAGCTTTAAATTGTCACTAAGCATTTGATGAATAATGTTTAGCTGTCAGTACCATATTATGAAATTTGCTCCAGGTAGTATGCGCTCTCAGTAACTGTGCAATCATAGTCTTAAAGAAGTCATAAATAAAGAACTCAGAAATGCTTTATCAGTCAAATACAATAGTACAGGTATGGGACCTGTTATCCAGAATGTTCAGGACCTGGGGTTTTCTGGATAATGGATTTTTCCATGATTTGGATCTTCCTACCTTAAGGGGCAGATTCACTAAAGGGCGAAGTGACTAAGGCTAGCGAAAATTTGCCAGCGTGACATCATTTCGTTACTTTGCCGATTTACTAACCAGCGCAGGTGCCCCTTCACTAGTGAAAGAGATGTACACTAGTGTTGCTTCGCCCCAAGAAACACTGGCGTCTTTTACTTTTTTAGGGTACCCGGGTTCCCCCTACATTTCCTAACATATAAACTGGACACTGGGCTCATGTGTAGGGCAATTTAAACACTCTATATTATTCTATTAAAGGACCAGTAAAATAAAAAAAAGAAATTGTTTAAAAGTAATAAAAATATAATGCAGTGATGACCTGCACTGGTAAAACTGCTGTGTTTGCTTCAGAAGCACTACTGTTGATTATATAAATAAGCTGCTGTGTAGCCATGGGGTCAGCCATTCAAAGGAGAAAAGGCTCAAGTTACACAGCAGATAAGCTCTGTAGAACATAATGTTATCGGTTATCCATTACTTATCCTGTGCCATATAGAAGTTTTTCAATTTTCGCCATTGCTACTTAGCAGCTTGTTTATATGAACTATAGTAGTGTTTCTGAAGCAAACAGATCAGTTTTAACTGCGCAGGGCAACACTACATGATATTTTCGTTACTTTAAAGTGGACCCGCCACCCCAAAAAAATATTCAAAATCCTATTTTATCACATTAGTCAAGCAAAATGAACATTAATTACACTATATAAATGTTTTTAATCTTGTTTTCTTCAGTCTGGGAATTCATAATTATAGCAAGCAGGCAGGAGCCATTTTGTGGACACTGTTATTAAGGCAAGCCTTGTATCATCTCAGAATCTTGTTTGTGCACCAGAATGGGGGACCCGATCCCGATATCTATCTCCATGTCCTGGCTACACAATTAAGAAAACTAGGGGAATGTGAGGGGAGCAGTGGCATCTAGCAAGTGCTGAATGGAAAGTGAAAGTGATTATCTGCCCTGCCTCTATGCCTAAGGCATAGAGGAGTGGCAGACAATATTTGACTGACAGGTGAGATTTTTAAATTAGCTTAAAACAGCTATGAATGCTTTAATAAAGGACTTTTATTATACAGATTTGTGTGTCTGGGTGACAGGTCCACTTTAAAACACTTTCATTTTTTGGTGTTAACGTTCCCTGGGCTTGTGTAATGTAATATATTTACTGCAACATATATGTGCATTGAAACTTCACTTCCCACCATATGCAAATTAGCCATTTCTCCAGCGTTCAGTGCCATGGATGCAACTTTGCATTTTAGCGTTGTCCTGGAAAATCTACATCTGGCAAAGTGTTGCCATGGGAGCAAAGCGGACACTAGTAAATTTGCCCCAATGTCTACTAGAAATCATGCAACTTATTGACGTCTTTGTAACTCACAGTTTATGTGTATGTTTTTTTATCGGTGGCTCTATTGTTCAGATTTTTAATTTGCTGTATAAGAATTCCTTTTATTCCATTTGTTTGGAGGAGGAAGTCTCTATAAAATCTAGGCACACAAGACAAACCTTTACAAAAAGTGGACAATTTATATTCAAGTTTTTGCACTCAAACGTTCAAGATTTATGAAGCACAAAAAAATTGAAAAATTCAAATGTAAAATTTTTTTTATCTAAAAGCTGGTTCTTGTACACTGTAGAAGTTAATATGCAAAATGTAAACAATTTTTTCAATTTGAGTTTTTTTTTTAAGTTTGTAGAATCATTGAAAATGAATGAATAAATAAATAAGCACACGTTTGAGTATTCTGTTTCTTTTATAAAAAAAAGACTTTATATGTGACTATATAGTTAGAGGTACCTTAGCCATTAGGGTGCAACTTCAATGTATATTTCTGAATTTAAATTGTAGTTTATCTAATATATTTAGCTTATATAATACAGTATGAATTATGAATCAGATTTCAGATTAGCATTGGTAACCCTGCCAATAGAACTCTGCAGTACCTGTATCATTCCAAATGTGCATTACTGTAATTTAAATTCTGTACTAATCTAATGCACCATTAGCAACACAAGTAATTTGTATGAGATGCTCTTAAACATGTCTGAATGAGCAGTACTGAAAATGAAGTGATTCCTGAAACAGCTGAAAGCTCATTTAGAATATTTTAACACCATGAAAATAAATTACTGTTATAACATTAGTAAAGTGGACAAGGGTTATGTTTTCATTTACTTACATGGAATTTTATTCAGTTCATTCATGAACTTTTCTCGCAGCTTAGAAAAGTGATTATCTTTGCCTCCTCCAGGTGTAACGGTTTCAGTGGCATTGTTTGGTAATGCAGGTGCGGCCACAGTTGTTTGTAGTTCTTCCAGCACCTCCCGGCGACTTTCGCTTAATTTCATGTTGGCCCTACAAAACGAACAAAATTTTAAAAAAAATTTAGGTTGTATTTCAGAATACTTAGAGGCAAATTTACTAAAATTCGACTAAAATCCTACGAATCCATTCGAAATTCGATAAGCATTCGACTATTGAATGCTTATCGAATAGTTTTCGGCTATCATTTTGCTCGATATTCGATTTCTCGATGAATTTGTACGATCGGATATATTAACGATACGTAATCTGTTGAAATACAGAATTGCATGAAAAACAAAAAATGCCAATTGACTGTAATGCATTTTGGGCCTCGCGAATAAATCCCATCACTAGTAAATACAATATTTATTCTAGTTGGGCCTAAGAGCAACAAATGGCAGGCCAGTCCTTTTAAGCCGGCGTACTTTGGGAGGCTGTTTCTTTGTAGGTGACAGCTAGGTAGTAGTGGAATCTTCTAATAGGTGTGAGGCAGCTAGGCTAGCTTAGCAATGACCTGGGGCCTTGGCACTAGAGACTTTGTAATGTAGGAAAGAACAGGAATTATGAGAGACATTTTATTGTGTTACTTAAAAAAAAGGCACCAGGGCCACAACTGTACTGTTGTCATTTATGAGATAGTCTGATATAATAAAAGTCTAACTTTGTTCATTGGATTTTTTGTACTTTGTCTGCTTTCCACAGCAAAAACTTACTTAAATATAATTTTTATATTTACCCTTAAATAATGGTAGCTTGAATGAGCATTTTCTACAATACTTTTTTGTATTCACTCACTAAACGAGATACATTTTTATTTACAAACTGCATATCTGTAAGGGGCACATTTACTAAGAGTCAAAGTGAAAATTTGAATTAAAAAATTTAAATTTCAAAGTAATTTTGGCTACTTCCACTATCGAATAGCCCAAAATTCCATTTGAATTGAAAAAAATTAGAATTCTGAAGTACTCTTTAAAAAAAATTTTGAATTCAACACCGCCACCTTAAAGCTGCCGAATTGCTTTTCTAGCCTATGGGGGACTATCGAATAGGCCAAAATTCTATTAGAATTGAAAAAGATTTTTTTCAAAAATTGTTCGTAATATGTCCATTTCTGATGGAAAAATCAATTTAAAAAAATTTGATGGTCAAATTTTGAAGTTTTTTCACTTCGAAAATTCAGCCTATAGTAAATCTGCCCCTTAGTAAATCTGCCACTAAATGTATGCAAATGGTGTACATAGATTGGAGGCATTGTGCCTGTTTCACATTTTCCATATTTTATATATAAAATATGTGAAACATTACAAATATGTGGGGCATAATAGAACAATGAAATATGTTATAAGATCACTCATGAATATTAATAAAAATGCATGCATAGTCTGTACTTAATTCAAGAAATGTATAATTTGGGGATTTATTTCCCCTTAAGCTCTTAAAGTTTCCTTGCAAAAATGAAAACCAACGTTATGGTTACTTGTGATGGAACAATGACCTGCAAATAAATAAAATGAAGACCTTTTTTACTTTACAAATTATTTTGGAACATGTTAACTATAAGTGAAACTTGCCAGACGTCTTCAATTAATATGAAGTGTATGATAATTTATTTGAGCCAAAGAATACCAGGAGTGACAAATTCTGAGTTCCTACAGATCAAACAATAATTAAACCGGTTTAATGAGATGTTATGACATGTGTATATACTGTATACTATTTATCATTATTATTCTCAATTCTGCAGATTTAGTAAATATATTTTAAAAGGTTAGATCATGTGTGTACAGTTCTATAGAATATTGTTTTCAATCTGACCTTGGTGATAGCCAGTACTGTATCTACTAGCAATAAGTCAAAAAGAACTGGACTTTCTGATTAATCTTTAAAATGTTGCATCACTTATCTGAGCAGCTTTTTCAGTTCAGTATATGCAGACATATTTTCTTTATATCTCCCCTTACAAGATACAAGAATATGTTATTGTACTTGTGCCCATGTTCAATGTTGTTTTAGTATGTTGGATGACAACATTTATTTTCTTTAAAATGACTCCTATAAATGAATATAACATAAGAAAACTAAAATAAATAATCTTGAATTACATACAGTATGGAATAGCAGCTTTACTAAAAACAAAGATAATAGCTGAAGAGTCTGGCTCATGATATCAAAGGGGGAATCCTCAAAGCGAACTTCTAAATAAAATATGCAAAGTAATAACTGAGAAGTAAACAGATGTATTAGTCACAGGGATTATGATTATCTATACTTTTCATAAAGGAAAAACAACTTGCAATTTATCAACAACCATGGAATTCAGAAAATTATGCAGATAATAAGGAGCCACAGATAAAGTTCATTGGTTGAGGAAGTGCTTTTGGAAACACTTTTGCTTAAAACAATTTCAAAAGTCTTATGGGATAAAGTAATAAAAATAATGTTTGTATCAGATGTAGTAAACCTCTGCACCTAATTAGATGTCTAACATGATGACAGGCATTACAAAAAAATAACAAGAATATTGAGTCTAAGCCAGAAGTGGGAGAATGTACAGTACCAAATGTGAGAGTACAATGTGCAGCAGTCTACAAAGATGGGATCAATGGCAAGCAGGTTTTAGTGTACTGTGCTAGACAGGGTTTAATTTAGAAGATATAGGTAAGTATAGTGGAAAAAGGGATGAAGGACAGATTAAACATGCTAACAAAAACTATAGAAACACTGTCAAAGACATGTAGGGTGGTGCAGGATAGTGCAAAGTGTTTAAAATTTAAAAAAGTGTTGCCAAGGCTTATTACAAATCTGTTGCATAATATAATACTATATTGTGTTGTTCATCTGACATTTTTATTTTGTGACTAGAGAAGTAAGACGAAAGTTATAGTGGGAATGTTTTGTAACACGTGGAAGTGAGTGCAACCCATCTAGAACAGTGTACAAACTGATGAAAATTGACACAAGTGGCTGAGAGCCAGGCATAAGAATATAACAGGGCATAGGAAATGGTTACTGTAGGTAGCAATATGGACAAAAGTATGCGCCAGTCCATATACTTAGGGGCAAATTTACTAAAATTCCCCAAAAATCCTACGAATATATTCGAAATTCGATAAGCATTCGACTATTGAATGCTTATCGAATAGTAGGCATTCAAAGGATTTTAACATTTTAAATCCTTCGATCACCGAACGATCGAATTATCTGATCATTCGATCTCTTCGATAATTCGGTATTCGATAATCGAAGAGGCCAAATTTGTATATTCGAATATCCAAAAAAATAGTATGATCGGTATTCGATCACATTCGATCGAACTTCGAATCCTTCACGTGAATTTTGTAAATTTGCCCCTTATAATAATCAATCAGAACTCTATACTACACTGCACCAGGCAGTGGGGCAAACTTTAGCATGCTGCAGCACTATTGTTTCTGCCACATGATAAGAGTTCACTAAGGGGCAAATTTACTATTATTCGGCCGAAATTCAATAAGCATTAGACTATTGAATGCTTATCAAATAGTTTTAGGCTATTTTTACCTCGATATTCGATTCCTCAATGAAATTGTACGATCGAATACCAATCGTTCGATTTCACAAAAAAAAAATCGTAAAATTTCCACCGAACGCTAGGCGTTCGATCGTTCGGGTGGTATTCAAGCAGGTGATAGAAAAAAAGCCTATGGGGGGTTTCCCATAGGCTTCTATTACAGTAGGTTCAATCTGGCGAAGTAGGCAGTCAAATAACATTTTAAAGTTAAAGTACTTCAATCATCAAATGGTTGAATTATCGAATATCCAATCATTCGATCTATTCGATACGGTTGAATTTTCGGTATTCGATGATCAAAGTGGCCAAATTAGCATTTTTGATTATCCAATAAAATTGTACGATCGGAATTCCATCAAACTTTGATCTATTCACATGAATTTCATAAATCTGTCCCCAAATATTGTGAACAAAATTAAGCTACCTACCATGTTTAAAAATATCAACTACTCCAGTTTTACAAAATGGCCTTTCTACCAGTGTGTTAAGTTATTTTTCTTGTATTTATTTTATGCATTCTATCATACAAGATAATACAGTATTATTTTAACATTAGGCAAAAAAGTCATATGGAATGCATTTTCAAACATATAACATATTAAGTATTTCATATCCAATAAGCATCTTTTCAGTCTGCAAAAGAGATGTTTTTCCACAAATGAAATTAAATGGACTTGTCACACTAAAATCAAGCATTTTTATAGACATGACAAAAGCATTGAAACCAATTAGAACAAAACGATTCTCTTTAGAAAGGAACTATTTTTCATGATGTTTAATTGTGTTTTGTACCAGCCTGTAGAAATCTAATGAAAATAGTGTAACAAAAAGATAAAGACACTATTTCTTGACAACTAGAATGAAGGGCATTTATATACGGATACCTTTAAATACAATATGAAAAATGCATTAATGCATTATACAAAATCTTAATTTTTTAAACTGAAGTAATAGGCAAAATGCATTTAAGTTCTAATTATTAAACAATGTATGCATTTTAATAGTAGGTAACTACTTACAGGCAAACTAGTTTTTGGCTACAAATTGTTAGGCTGAGGATGAACAGTTATAAACCATTTATATCTCAAAGACTTTAAGCAATTAAATAATAATAAATAAATAATAATAATTAAACCTATTTATAAAAAAATACTAATGAATCCACTACAGTTAATAAAGTATATTTAATATACCTTATTTAATAATTCAGGACCAGCATAGGGGATGGCACTAGTGTCGGGGGCATGACACCAGTGCTAATATTTCACAAATGGAAAATTGCAGTTAAACAACGCCCACTCAGTTTGCAATAAACTTACCACTATTCTTGTTCATTTCATAACCAATTTCTTAAACCTGCTTGCAATTACTGAAACTACTGACACTGCCTCACATGCTGCTCTGTCCTATGGGGGGGCTATACCTTACTTATACTCTCAGACCTGGAAACAGAGCTGGGTTGGGTAGGATTACTTCCCTCTCCAAGCTGTACTACTAAAAAGTTCTTACACCTCCTCCCTCTCTATCATTTTCTTCATTTGAAGCTCACTGCATTAGGCTATTTTCTCCTGTATCAATTTCTATTGCTGTGCTGTATCAACCTCCTGGACCAACCTCACAATTTTCTGACAACTTTTTTGCTTGGCTTCCTTATTTTTTCTCATATGACACCACATACATTATAATGGGTGTCTTTAATATACCTGTAAACAATCATAATAACCCTGCTGTCTCTAAACCTCTCTCACTAACATCCTCCATAGGCTTATCTCTGTACTCAGATTCCCCCTCTCAATGCAATGATAACTCTCTGGATTTTATGGATACCAGATTCTGTTCAATTTTCAAATTTTCCAACTTACGATACCCTCTTTTTGGTGACAATCTGTTCCATTTCAACTCTCAAAAACTTCCTCCATGCCCTGTAATTCACCAAACATGTGTCTTGGATGTCACAATGCTATCTTAAATTAAAACTCTCTAAAACAAAAATGGTTCTTTTCCCCCCAACTAATACCTATAACATCTTAGAAGTATCTATGATGGTTAACAATTCTACTATCACCCCATCTCCCCAGGCCAGGTGCCTTGGGGTTATCCTAGATTCTGCCCTGTCCTTTACTGCTCCTATCCAATTACTCATTAAATATGATCATTTATCGCCAAAGATGTTGCCAAAATTCTTATTCATTCTCTCATAATATCATGTCCAGACTACTGTAACTAATAATTGGCCTTCTCCATCAGAGACTATCACCTCTCCAATCCATAATGAATACCATAATGAATACTGACATCAGGTTTATACATCTCAACAACCACTCCTCCTCTGCCATGACACTCTACAAATCCTTTCACTAGCTTTCACTATCATTCAGAATATAATTAAAATGTATAACCCTGACATTCAAAGCAGTTCATAACGCTGCCCCACTCTACATCCATAAATGTATCTCTAGATACTCACCCAACTGCTTACTACACTCCTCTACTGACCTGCCCCTCAACTCTTCTCCCATTGCCTCCTAGCATTCAAGACTTTGCAAGGGTTGCACTCCTGCTCTGGAATTCTCTTCCTCTATCCAACTTTCTCTAAACCCCTCTGTTGTCAAAAGCTCTCTTAAAACATATTTATTTAGAGAAGCCTGACCCATTCTTTAGCTACCAAATGCAACACCACATGCTACATCTCTCTTCTTGCTTATTTCTGATCTTGCCCACTTCCATAACCTTATGTTTCAACTCCTTCACCTTTTAGACTGGAAGCTCTTTTGCACAGGGCCTTCTTAACCTTTTTGTATTGTTTACTGGTTGCTATATAATGTAATTCTGTCTAAATGTATAAACACATTTATTTTACAGTGCTGCAAAATAATAAATATGGTACTTGCTTAAAAACAGGACATATGTTCCTATAATGAACCTGAAAGTCTTTACCATTGTAAAATATACTGATTGTGTAAAATAACACAAACAATTAAATTGAACCATACAAGGAAATGTTACCAAGGCTGTGTTGCAGTAAATGTACAGGAAAGAAGTATGTTGTGAACAGCAGACATAAAGATTTTTTTATACTATATATTTATAAATATCTAGCCTGCCTGTATGTTGTTTTTCTCTTCTCCTCGTTGACTAATGACTTTACTGGATTTAAGTATATACTGTATGAGCCGGAAGACTGGTGACATAATTATTAGCTTGGTCATTTTCATTACCCTGAGCACTTCTTGCTTCCTGGTTTGTTAACAGAACACCAGACCTGCTCTGTATAACAACTTTGGTTTTGCTATGCTTCTGAAGTTATATATAAATAAATATTTGTTTATGTTTTAACCATTATTTATCCTAAACTTTGTGTAAAACCAGTTTAATGTGTTTGAATTTTATTACACACTTAAGGCATTCTGATAAGGCATACTGAAGTCTGGTTCAGCACAAGCTCTACTTGTTTATCAAGCCATGTTTTATTTCCATGAAGAAAAAATAAGAATTAAAAAAGTTAACATTTATTTCCTGGCCACTCCATAACAGCATTACAAATGGGGGATCCTCCCATCCCCACTCCCAGATCAGAATGCCCTCCTTCCCTAAAACCTTTAAGGTACCCCTGGAGCACACATACCTCGTAATTTGCTCTGTTTCAGACCTCAGGGTCCTCTCCTAGTTTGGCCTTCTTATTCCTTAAGCATTCAAGCTTCCATAGGTGAACTGAGCAGTGTACTTACCTTCCTCCCCTTTGTGTAACGTTTGGGAATAAAGCTGGAACAGGGGGGGGAGGTATCAGCTGTCTCTCTATGCTCTATATATATATACCTTGGAAAGGCAGCGGTTCTAGCTGCCTATCTTGTCCTCATTCAGGGGGCTTCTGTTCCTGGCTAGGTTCAAGTTTTTCAGGTTTCCCTTCTATCGGAACCTGCCTGAAAAGTGGCTCTGTGGCACTGGTTGTTCCCCCCGTGGTGTCTAGGGTTCAAATCCCGGGTGGGCACTCTAAGAACCAAAAATCTAGAAATCTCCTCTCCAATCATCCAGAATGCATGGGAGGCTTTAACCCTTCGCTGCCCTTTTGCAAAAGTTGCTGGATGGATTTCAGCCTCCTCCTCGTCAGCTATGACTCCAGGGTATGTGGAAGATAATCAAGTTTCAGATAACTTGTAGGGAGGCTGCCTGGGGTGCAGCTGAAGTTTCCTCCGATTAAGATTTGCCTCCGGAGATATTTTCTGATACTCTTATGGACTCAGATGAGGAGGCAGATAGCCCCAGGGGTGCGTTTGACTTGTCCTTGGTTGATCCATTCATAAAAACAGTGAGACTGACCCTAGGTGCAGAAGAAGATGAGGAGAGGCCGATCACCTTTAAAGATTTACCAACTTCCTCTCTTCCAGGAGGTTTCTGACCTTATCAAATCTAAATAGTTTAAAGCAGCAAAGAAGATCTTGTTTCTGTCCCAGGGTACAAGATTCTCCAAGCTTTATTCTTTTAAGGACTCAGAAGTTAAGGACCAGGTTTCTGCTCCCTCAGTAGATCCGCCAGTCATTCATTTAGCAAGAAGACTACCTTACCCATTGACAAGACCCTATGCACCAAAATGTAGATTAGACCTCAGAAAAGGTTTTCAGGTGGCAGGAGCATTTTGCAAACCTGCAATGGTTCTCATTTCAGTAGCTAAGGCTATGTCCATCTGGATAGAGCCCTTTTGAGGGCATGGATAAGAAAGAGATTTCTTCTAGACTTGCAGAGCTCAAGTTGCCCACGGGATTCATATCAGAAGGGGCTATTAATCTCACCAGATTGGCAGCCCACTCCATGGCCCTTTGGTGGATTGTGAATTGGGAGAAGAGACAACTGGAGCCTTCTCAGTTTCTGGTATATCTGGTGGCCTGTTTCAACACCCGGGAGAACTTGTTTTCCCCTTCCACCGCAGAAGATTTTGTCACAGGTTAGTTTAGCCTTGGGTTTCCTTTCAAGGGACAGAGTTCCAGCCTGGGATCTTATGTCTCTGTTGGGATCCATGGCTTCAGCCATCCCGTTCCTGTGCAATGGGCAAGAGGGCACATGAGACCCGTCCAATGGAACAGGGAGGAAAAAAACTGGGATCAGTGGATCTGGATCTACCTTTCCCAGTCCTTCAGGTATTCCCTCCACTGGTGGACGTCGGAGAGGAATCTGGCAAGTGGGGTTTCCCATGTCTCAGAAACATTAGAAAATCCTGACCACCTATGCCTCAGCCAGGGGCTGGGGAGCCCGAATGGTCTGGGAATGGGCACAGGGGCTGTGGCCTTCTCCTCAGACCAACGTTCCTTCAAATATCCTGGAGATAAGAGCAGCAAATTTGGCCCTGTTTTCTTTTGTGGAGGTTCTGAAGGAGTCCCTTGGTAAAGCTCCTTATAGACAATACCAGTGCGGCAGCCTATGTCAAGAAACAAGGAGGAACAAGGAGCAAATCTGCCTGCAGGAGGTACAGCCTATTCTCCAGTGGGCAGAGAGCAACCTGTCCTCTCTTAGTGTTGAACATCTTCCAGGGGTAGACAATCAGGAAGCAGACTTCCTAAACCAAAACACTATTTCATGCCATGAATGGTCTTTGAAACAAGAGATTTTCCAGAGTCTGGTGGAAAGATGGGGTCTAACAGAAATTGAACCTCTAGCATCCTATCTCAATTCCAAGCTTCCAGTATTTTTCTCAAGGAAATACTGCCCACAGCAGAGGGGTTGGATGCTCTGATTCAAACAGGGTCGTTCAATCTGGCCTATGCCTTCCCTCCTTTCCCTCTTATCCTGAGAGTTATCCAGGAAAGGGGGCAAGCTGATCCTGATTGCACCAAACTGGCCACGCAGGCCTTAGTATCCCCCGCTTCTCAAACTTTCAACAGCCCCTCCATGGGGGGGGGATTTGTTGAGCCAGGGTCCTCTATTCCACCCATATCCGACAGCCAGTCCTTACAGGCTTGGAGGCTGAGTGCAAGATATTGGCTGCTCTAGGTCTTCCTCAAGGAGTGATAGAAACCTTGCTCAAAGCAAGAAAATCTTCAACATCTTCCACCTACTACAAAGTGAAAGATTTCATTGCTGGCGCTCCCACAATGGAGCTGTTTTGGAAGAGGATACCCTTCCTTAGGTGCTAGGATTTCTACAATCAGGCCTGGATAAGGGTCTATAATATAGAACCTTTAGGGTGCATGCCTCAGCTCTTTCGGTTCTGTCAGGTAAACCACTGTCTACAGACCCTACTGTCATAAGATTCTTCAAGGCAGTTATTAAGATACGGCCTCCAATTATCAAAGTGCCTCCTGTGAGGAGTCTTCGACTAGTCCTAAAATCCTTATCCATGTTACCATTTGAACCTCTGTAATCTGTCTCAGTCTGGCTCCTCACCTTCAGGACTCTGTCTTTATTGGCCATCTCCTCAACATGCAGAGCAGGAGAATTGCAGGCCCTTTCCTGTGCTCAATAACATATCTAGTTTTTTCTATGATAGAGTTTCCTTGAAACCTGAAAATTCTTTTCTCCCAAAGGTGGTTCTACCTTTCATCTGAGGAAAGAAGTTTCTCTCCCTATCTTTTCAGAGGATATGATAAAGATAGACCCGGTTCGTTGCCTAAATCGCTACCTGGAGGTGCCTGCTTCATTCAAAACAGATAGACTGTTCGTGATTCCTGTAGGCAGAAGAAAAGGACAAGCTGCTGTAACTTCAACCATCAGCAGATGGATTTCCCTATGTATTTCAAAGGCCTATAAAGCACAAGGCAAGCTAGCTCCAGAGGGTTTAAAGGCTCATTCTCCGAGGGCTGTTTCAGCATCCCGGGCAGCTTTAGCGCATGCCCCAACACCTCAGATCTGTGAAGTGGTTTCCTGGTCCTTGGCACAAACCTTTATTAAGCACTAAGTAATTATGCTTTTGCTACTGGAGCCCACTTGGCTTTTTCTGCACAGTAAATTACTTGCATTAGAGTCATTGTTGTGTGCTTATTTCCCACCCCTCTTGAAGGGACATGACTTTATACATCCGTTTGTAATGCTGATATGGAGCAGCCAGGAAAGTAAATAATTCCTATCATACTTACTGTAATTCTCTTTTCCTGGCCACTCTCCATATCAGCATTTCCCACCCCTCTTAGTACAGATGCTTTATATTAGATGAGGTATGTGTGCTCCAGGGGTACCTTTTACGGTTTTAGGGAGGGAGGGACATTCTGGTCTGAGGGTGGGGATGGGAGGATCCCCCATTTGTAATGCTGATATGGAGAGTGGCCAGGATATAAGGCAAATAGCATAGGAATTCTCCACTTTTTTAATTATATAACCAAAATATGCAAAAACAAAAACAAACTCAGAGATTCCTATTCATTAGCATAAAATATGGTAGGGAGTATATTTATACAAATAGTGTGATAGATTAGGGTAGTCTCTTGCAAAAGTAGGTTTTGGAATTTAATGAGGCATAAAGCTTCTCTGACTTCAGAATACATTAACTGTAGGAAAAAAATGTGAGCTGTCTATATTTTCAGATGTCACCCGGGTTTTTATTTGAAAACTACAAAATGATTTAGTCATTATGACAAAAGAGCAAATGAGTACTACAGGCTGTGAAACACATTCCCTACAGATTAGGGGAAAACAGAAGACAGATATTCCCCTTTTTGTCAATGTACCAAATACATATTGATAATATTAGAATATGGACAGATCTTCATTTAAATTGATTTTGTGATTTTTATATTTATACATGAAATCCCATAACGTCTCACAAAAACCTGCCTTAGTGAAAGTAAATCACTTTTTTTAATGTACTATACTTTTGCAGAATAATCATATACATTTTACAGAAAAGAAAACTAGTACATTTTAAGGAACAGCAGACATTTCCTAAACCATTGTTTTTTTATGCAATAAATTACATATTTGAAGGACTGCTTTTCAAGTTTTTTTAAGAACAGGACTTTCAATAACTTTTTTTAAACATATGGCTGCTACTGTAGCTTATTTTAAAATGTCAAGTGAATTAAATGCCCATGTTCTTTGCTAACCATGAATTTTATTTGTCACAGTTCACTTGCCAGCATAATGCAAAATAGCTAGACTGCATCCTACAAGCATTATTCATATCATAAAAAACCTAGATTCTAGGACAAATATGATTCAGTTTGAAAATATTCTGCAGTAAATTCATCATTTCAATTAACAAGACTAATTGTATGCATAAACTTTGTAAATGCAATGAAACAGAAACAGGACTATAAACTACTTCTAATTGGAGTAGATTATAATATGCTATGGGCTTAGCAGTTATCTCTACTGTGAACAAATATGCAACAAAATGACCTTTAATTTTCCACTAAAGTGTATTTCCAGTTTGTTAGGTGGACCATAAAACAGAACAAAGCAATCATGTTTCAGGTTCTATAAGATGGTACAGCAGTTTACTGTTCATCATTTGAATGGTTATTATTAAAACGGCAAAACCAAATTTTTGCAAAAGTGCAGTTTGATTTCAGGAGTATAAATTAAGCAAATGGTTGGCAGTGAAGTGTTACCAAATTGCTATTGGAGTTATGCTAATATGCTCATAAATATGAGAATGAAGTCTGAAGGTGGCTCTCAGCAAGACTTTAACTGCTTAAGCCGTTTAAAGAATGTTGGAATATAGAATGTCAAGATTTGCAAATCATTTATTATGACTGCGACTGGTTGTCAAACTCAGGAATGTGTGTAGTAGTATGTCAACCAACAGCTGGAGAACATGTGAAGTGTGTCTTGCAGGTATATTCTATTGTTTTTATGCATGTATTTTTCACAAAACAGAATCATGTTGTGAAATACTGTATCTTCTCAATACATTCTCAACCTTGTTGGGTGTATTTACTAGATTTTGGATTGCTAATTTCTCCTGAAATCTAATTTTTATCTAAAAATCTTTTTTTTTTTTTTAAACGTCTTTAAAACTTTAAACATTTGAGAAGTATTAAGTGTACAAACCACTAAAAACTGTAACAAAAAAACTGCCAAGTAAAAGCAGTTGATGTTCTATAGAACATTCAGACTTTTAGTAGTTTTTGGCTTTTTTTTGCTGGTATTTTTTCAGGGATTTGAGTTTTTGTATTTTTTTTAGCTCATCATTCAGCTTTTTTTTATTGTGCTTTTTATATTTGGATCATTTAATATATTAAATGACATTCATGGTTTTAGAGAAAATTAGTTTATTTGTGGTTTGTAAAACCACTAAAATTAGAATGTTGATAAATGGGCCTCCCCATTTTCACATTTATAAAACAAATCACTTACAAGTGGTTCTCAGTGCTTTCAATTTGTGGTGGTGAATCAGTCAGTAAGAAAAGGTTTCTGCGTGCAACCTAAATATCCCTATCTTACTATACTAACAGTATCGACCATTAAAGGAGGCGAACCATATTTAGCAAATAAGCCTCGACCATACACGAGGCGAACCAATTTGCAAAACAAGCCTCAGTCTCGACCATTGCAGGAGGCGAACCATATTTAGCAAATAAGCCTCGACCATACACCAGGCGAACCAATTTGCAAAACAAGCCTCACGAGACAATTAACAACTAGCCTCAAAAACCGCCATACACGAGGCAAAACCTATTTTTATTCTTTTCCGTTGTTATATATATATATATATTTTTTTTTTATATATAGAAATCGGTTATTGGAAAGAGCCAAAGGTAAGAGAAAAAAACTGTCAGTTCAGACAGCAATTCTACTTACCTCCGGATATCCAACCGATCCCACTTCTTGACACTAGCTGAAAGGAACAGGAGAAATTCCAGACTTTCACTGTGCTATCTTAGTGCTAACATTTGCGAATCGATTCGTCTTGGCATGGCAGAAACCATTTGATTTCGCCTTTTCAGATACACTCTGCGCAGGGGTCTTACAAAGAACGACACAGTAGGCTCGTGTGTTGCAAAGCAAGTTACGATTTATTAGGGTTACAGCAGTTGCTTATATAGCCAATATGACGTGTTACAATAGGTGTGCCTTAGGCTAAGGGAAAATGAGAAGTATTATTCTGTGTGTCTGCAAAAGGAATATTCTAGAAGTTGGGAGAGTGGGGTGTGCAGGCATGCGTGATAGGAAGAGATAAGAAACATATTCGCCCAAGGGCATTGGGGGCTGCTCAGGCCAGCTGGGGAGTACGTAACACAGAAACTTGTTTTGCACAAAGAAGTTTGAGCAAGGACAGAAGTTTCAAAGACAGAAGTTAACCCTTTCATTTGTGTGTTGCATGGTGCCACAGGACACAACTAGTTTTACACAACCATGGAAACAAATTCTTAAACCAAAAAAGAGTTTCAATAGCATTAACCTACATCCTAATGGATACCATAAATTGAAGCTCTGTTGGCCCAATAGCTTTCATTGTGTTTGAACCTGATAAAATGTACACATTTATAAACTGCAGACATTCCATTTCAACTAAGTTTCTCTTTACTTTTGAATAATGTGTTCCTCACTAGGTACAAGCTTTCATTATGTAGTAACTTAACAAAAATGTATGAACCCCTATGACACTGGAACAAATACTTTATAGCTTAGAGAAACTATTCACAGCTATCCACCTTATCAGGTGTTTACACTGCTACTAACCTCAGCAGGGGATTGAGGAAAAAGTATACTGTAGGAACAACATTAAAGGGGTTGTTCAACTTTGAGTTAAATTTTAGTATAATGTAGAGAGTGATATTCTGAGACACTTTACAATTGGTTTTCATTTTTTATTGTTTGTGGTTTTGTAGTTATTTAGCTTTTTATTTAGCAGCTCTCTAGTTTGCAGTGTCAGCAATTTGGTTTCTAGGGTAAAAATTAACTAGCAACCCTACATTGATTTGAATAAGAGACTGGAATATGAATAGGAGATGGACTGAATAGAATGATAAGTAATAAAAAGTGGCAGTAACAATACATTTGTAGCCTTACAGAGCATTTGTTTTTAGATGGTGTCAGTGACCCCCATTTGAAAGCTGCAAAGAAACAGAAACTGCAAATCATTAAAAATCTATGAAAAATAAATAATGAAGACCAATTAAAAAGTTTCTTAGAATTGGCCCTTCTACATTATACTAAAAGTTAACTTGAAGGTGAACCACCCCTTTAACTTTATATTGCCTAGGAGTCGTTATTTTCCTAGTCATGGTATTCTGGATGTTGAGTAAAATGTCATGTAAAATTAGTTATCTATCTAAAAAACCTAGGACTATTACTGATTACATCACTGCAGGTTGTAGCTGCAGTATTTTCAGATTTATATTTTTAGCAGCTTCAGAGCATAATAATACTTGAAAAATGTGTATTTCTTCCTCTAAAAATTTTATTTTTCTTCTTCGTTTAAATGCAAGCAGAAATATTTGAGTCTTTATAATTGACGAATGTTTGGAGTTTTTACAGGTATTCGTATTTTTCCTTTCCTACTTTTTATAATTGGAACTTTGAATAAATTGCATGTCAATAGTGTTTTTAGAGGAATAGAGTTTAATCAAAGTCTCAAAAACCTCTAAAATGTTTACATAGATAAGCCTCCTTGGGGGGGGGCAATTTATTTTATTTTTATGTTCTATTTTTTGAAGCAATTCTTTTAGATTCTAAAAATGTTACATGGTTTTAAAACATGCGATTTTCACTATTTATGAGCTATTTATTAACCAAATAAAATACCAAATGTAAAATATTTAAAATATTTAGTTACTTTGAGGTTTTAGAATTTCTTTTAACTTTTTTCACTTGTAAACACACAAAAAATTCAGTGTAAACAAGGCTTCTTATAAGATGCCCTTATGCCACGTGGTCGTAAATATAGGGGTATACTGCCCCATGCCCCACTTCTGCAAGCATTCCCCCTGCCTGCTGAGCTGCAACAGCAGGAAAACTCTCTTACTATCAAAACCAAAATCACTGGAAAGCCCTGCCACAGCTCAAACAAGAGTGGGAAGGTGGGATGCTGTTTCAAGCTCGGCTTGAACAGACTGGGGAGTTCTAGTTCAACAGTTCTTTCCACCTGCACAGTAACCCCTCCCCCTTGCTACTCTTCTGAAACTATTTAATCGTTATTTCCCTCTAGCCTGCCTCAACACAGTCTAACCACCCCCTCCCTCTACTGCTCTTGTTTGGGAAGCCTTATTAATTTCTATGGTTTATTATTTTTACAGATTTGTACAGCGCTGTAGACTATGTTAATGTGCTTTCATTGTTATTATTGTTGCTGTTATTGATAATAATAATAATGTACTTGTATTGATCATAACAAATTGTGTGTGAGTGATCAACTCTGCATAAAGTTGGTTACTATATTTGCCCATTCACTTTGAAATTATATCCCAATCTGTCCTTGGTCAAAGTGGTTAATTCAGTAGACATTATTACATTGTGTTGGTAAAGAGCAACAGCCCTGCATGATTATTTTATCTCTCTTTAAACTTAGGCCCTTACATACTTTGTCCCCTTGTACGTTTATACATTTATGATACACAATTTGCAACAGCGAGGTGGACAAGGTAATACAAACCACAGCTTTGATCATAAAAAATAACTTGTGAAGCGTGTAAATGTCTTCTGTTCAAAATTTTTTGATAATAAACAACACCTTTACATAATAGTATAATTTATATGCAAAAAATATATAATCTGCCTGATTTAATATGCTTGTCAATCCTTGTTCTAATTAATGTGAAATTATCTTCCATGAGCAGCTCAGCTTAATTATATTCATTTTAAAAGCAATGAACTTGGTGTCAAACTAATCTCTAAACCATCATCAGAGGAAAACAAACTTCCTAATCCGTCATGTAGCCCATAAAGTGACTGAATTATTTAAGCATGATTTAATAAAGGAAATTTTGCCCTACCTGTAGCCTGTAGAAATACTAATGTTCCTTTAATTGCCACTTTGCCAGTAAAATAGTAGCACCCAGTTTACTGTATACACTGATCATCCTTGTCTAGATTCTTTTTTTAGAAGAGCTACATTAGTTGCAGCAAACAATATTGATGCTACTGTATTACCTGTATATATGTGCTTGGCAGAACCTAATTTTAGGTTTTCATTTTTGTTTCCTTTTGTACCTCAGTCACCCCTTTTGCAAAATAATTTAAACATCTTGGCAGTAATGGTAAGTGGAGATAGTTTGCACCAGGATTGGTAAACCATAGCAATCAGCAGGTAGCATATACTGTCATTGTTGGACAATCTTAAATACCTTGCTGAACTAATTATATTATTACAAATTCATGATTATTCTATAAGGCATTTAAGTTATTGGTCCAATGAATATCAAAATCCGTAGGAGAACTTAGGGTATAATTAAACTGAAGCATATACAAAGAATTTAAAGTAGATTAATGTGGCTTAAGAGCAGATACACATGCTCAGATTCAGTAAGATTTAGTTGCCTGGCGACTAATTGTCTCTTCTTCGGGCGACTAATCTCCATGAATTGCATTCCCCTGCTTTCCTGCTAGCTAAAATATAAACTGACGATGGGAAAGTAAACTTTGCAACTTTGGGTGTCTTCAGAAAACAAAGTGCTCCAAGTGCCATCACACCAGCCAGTGGGAATACAGGGGAAGAGAGTTCAGGGAGATCAGTCACCCAAAGAAGAGGAGATTTGTCAATGGGAGACTAGTTATCCCGAATCGTCGCTAAAACATAAGACTGAAGGGCTCATTTACAAACATTGAGTGAATTTGTTCCTGGGCAGTAACTCATGCCAACCAATCAATGATTAGCTTTGTTCAGTTAGTTGCCAATAATACAATAAAAGCAAATGCATTAAAACACCTGCAACTGTGATTGTTTAATTTCTGGTGCTTGGCATTAAAATGAAGACTGTTAAGTTATTCTTCAGGCAAAAGTCTGCGGTGCATTTTAATTTAGCCTACAGTGGGAACCCTGGAATAAATGCCACCTTAAGGTTGCATGCAGTTCTTTAAAAAAGAGTGGGAGGGTACAATGGCAAATACCTATAATGACTGTGTCCACTGTGGTCATAAATTATCCATACTATTTCCAAAGCTCACATTTTAAGTTGCTTGGCAGGCAAAAAATACAGTATTCTATAATTTTTTTATAATATGCCTGTGGCTGCACATGGGTCATTATCACAATGCTATTAAAGTTTATGCAGAGCTACTGGGACTTTCTAATCTGCTGTAAAAATAAATAAAACACACACTGATTTATTGTAGGGATATTTATAACTTATTTACCAAGTGGCCCAGTGATTTATAGGAGTTTAGTTCTGTGCTGCCTTTACCACTCATTACACATTTAAATACTGCCTAATATTTCACATTTGTTTACTGAAATACAAAAACATATTACAAATATACAAACAAAATTCAAGATTGTATAAAATATATCAAATTTATTATGCTGCCATGGTGTGATAGATTTATCGTCTTTGTTGGATCAGAGGAGGTAAATAGATCTTGTGGATTTCACCTCGTGACTTCATAGCTGTCAGGGCTAATTGTTTTCAAAGGGAATTATTTAGAGGCAAAGAAGGTCTACTTAAAGTCTAAAATAGAATAAAGCTTAAAAATCCAATCCAACCTCAAGAGTCAGAAGTTCACATTTGCTTGGTTTACTTTATATCTGGAGAAGATATGTAGGTAATTTAGGATGTTTTTTTAAAATGATTATTAATATTTAACTACACTCTATAAGTTTTTCTTATCAGCATTTAGAAGTAGTTCTTCACAGTGTCTGGTGTGTTGCCTTGTTACATTATAATAAAATAATATAAATATCAACATCAGTCAACTGTATTACCTTAAAGCAGTCTTCTTATCACAGTAAGCTCCTTTGGAGACACACTCTTGTTTCTTATAGATGGTTCTGGCAAACAAAAATGTAGTTGGGTTACTCATGGTACAATCAGTTATAACTAAAATACAAAATCTCTGCATGCATTGTGTGCAAACTGCAATAACTATTGTGCTGTTACATTTAACTCATCTGGCCATTCAATGACCTCAAGAAATTTCAGTACTGTATATCATATGTATACATGACACATGTTAATCAAAAGCACTAGAACAATTCTGGTTTATTTATGTTTATAAGACAACCATACACAAATTAATGATATACATTAATTATACACAGAAACTTCAACAACATAGTATTAGGAGGGCTACTGGAGCTAGTAATGTCCATCATTCAGATCTGTCCCCGTCAGTAGATATAGTATATATCGTATAGTGTTTCCATTCTTAATTTAGATACAGATAATGAAAACATGTAGTAAATGTATGCATATCTGACTGTTAAAACTAAAATCAATTGAGCGTATACTATAGATAATAAACAACTACCTGAAACTCCAATAAGTTTGCACATCTCATTCCAAAACCAAGGGGCAGATTCACTAAAGCGCGAAGCGTCTAACGCTAGCGCTAATTCGCCAGCGTGACGTCATTTCGCAATTTCTCAAATTCACTAACATGGACTCTGGCGAATTTACGCAAGCGAAGTAGATAGACTTGCGCAACTTCGCACCCTTAAGCCAGGCGAAGTTGCGCACTGACGAAGGATCGCAAATTCACTAAGATCAACATTTTCCTCAATGTTAGCACTTACGCTAGACGTTACTTCGCCTGGTCAGACCAGGTGAAGTTCAATACAATAGATAGGAGGTTGAAAAAAAAATGTAAAATTTTTTTATAAGTCCCAAAAAAAATGCTGGTGTATTTCAGCATAGGAGGGCGATAGTCTGAAAAAGATCGATAATTTTTTTCGGGGGTTACCCTTCTTCCCCCCTACATTTGCTAACATATGGCAACTCAACTATACAGGGGGCACATGTAGGGCAATAGGACAACTTTATTTTATTTATTAAAGGTTTCCTGGGCTTGTGTAGTGGAATGTAGTGGCTGTAACATATACTTCTATTATAAGTTAAAGTTCCCGCCGTATGCAAATTAGGCTTCGCTAGCGTAACAGCGCTCTGCCTAGCAAAGTAAAACTAGCGCAACTACGCTACCATTCGCCGACCTGAGTGTAAATTCGCACTTTAGTGGATTTGCGTAGCGCTGGCAAAAATTCGCCTGGTGAAGTGCGGCGAACGCTAGCGAAGCCTACGCTGGCGAATTTTCGGATCTTAGTGAATCTGCCCCCAAGAGTTTTACTATGGAGTCGAGCATCTCTTTTCTGCTAAAATAGTTTTACACTCAACTGTTATTGGAAGACTTTTTACCATATGCTGAAACATTGCTGGTGGGCTTTGTAGCATTCATACATTTCGCCTGACAACTAAAGTTGGCCTATCAGGCCTCACTTGCATCAGTGTTACAGTTCAGTTGCGCAACTACCGGGGGAGCAGGGGGATCACACCCAGGCCCACTCCCCCTCGGGCCTGCCAGTGACAGCGCCACAGAAAACGCGATAAGGAAACTACGTGTCTGGAGGGGGGCCCAGTGCACATCCTGTGTACAGTTCATTCCATAGATATCCCATTGGGTTGTAGTCAGATCTCTATACAGACCAGCCAGGATCACATTCAAAAGTTTATCCTAGAGAATTGCATTATGAGCAGAAATCAGCATGGCTTTATGAAGGATAGGTCATGTCAGACAAATTTGATTGCTTTTTATGATGAGGTAAGTAAAATTCTGGAGTGTAGGGGGGGCAGTAGATGTGATCTATTTGGATTTTGCTAATGCTTTGTTACCATGCCTCACATGGTATGCCCCTGAGGAAGCCGATCACTCGGTGAAACGCGTAGGGCAGCGGCATAGGTGGACGATGGGGGAGCAGCTCCCACCCGGTCCCCACGTAGAATAGGCAGGTGATTGTTTGGGAACGCCTTGGTTGAAGGAGGGTGGATGGGCGCCGAACTTACTGGCTGCAACTGAGTTGCGCATAGATACACGGCCTCCGTACAGGCACATAGTGATTCCCACCTTCTCCCCACACAGCACGACCATACGACTTATGGGCTATAGATTGGAAGGGAGGGAGCATGGGCGCCGGACTTGAATTAATACAGCAGAGTAACGTATATGGTTAATAGCTGCTACCGGCACTTCCGTATTTCCACCCGCTCTCCTTGAAGCTTAGGCAAATCAGCAGGGGGGAAGCTCACTGGCAGGGTGGATGAACGGACGCCGCTAATTCGCAACTGAGTTGCTCAATTTACTTGTATCACCTACATTAATGTTTCCTCTTGGAAGAGAGGGCAGATGGGTGCCGATCCCCACGTATTGCAACTGAGTTGCGCATAGACATATGGCTGCTTATGTATACGGATTAACCGTTACCCACCCCCCACACTGCACAGCTGTACGATTTGTAGATCAATAACTATAAGGGAGGGTGTTCGGGCGCCGGACATTAATTGTCGCCAGAGTTGCAGAGGTGGTCGGCAGCGGCTGCGGGCACTCGCCTATTGCTCCCCGCTCCTCCAGGAGCCCAGGCTGGGCAACAGTTGGGGAAGTATATGGAAGGGATATATAAATAGGTGCCGCAAATTAGCAACTGAGTTGATATATCCACGTGTATCACTAGAACAACTTTTCTTTACTTCATAACCAGTTGTATTATGCCAGTGGTAGGAACAGTCCTCCACTTCTCCCCAGTGTTACACTAGTACACTGGCCACTGTCATAACGAAGGGCAGCGGGTAAGACTCACATACACTTGATGTGTTAACATAAATTACTACATACCTGACTCCCAGTTATACCATCGCTCCACCGATTGCTAATAGCTTTTATGTATTTGTATTTTAAGGACACTGTCCTGCATTGCTCCATCCTATATATGGACCAGTGAGTCTAATCGTTGGCACGTGCTGCATAGAGAGTTTTTTATGTAAATCTATTAAAAGCTAAGTTTTATTGTTATTATTATTTCGGTCCGAACTGGTTAGCTTTGGGCTCCGAGGTTGCCAACAGTTACTGTGAGGCAACCAGCAGAACCCTATTGTTTTTGCTTTGTCTCTCACAAATGACTGCTTTCTTAACTATGGTCTGTTGGGCTTAATGAATTCGTTTGCACATGGATAGGAAACTGGCTACTGGATCGGGTACAGAGGGGTGTGTGTTAATGGTACAGTCTCTACTTGGAGTAAAGTTCTTAGTGGGGTCCCTCAGGGCTCAGTATTGGGTCAACTTTTATTTAATTTGTTCATTAATGACTTAGGGGAGGGTATTGTAAGTAATGTATCAGTGTTTGCAGATGACACAAAACTATCCAGCCCAATTAATTCCATCCAGGATGTGGAATGCTTGCAACAGGATCTTGACAAACTAGCAATCTGGGAAGCTAAGTGGCAAACGAGGTATAATGTTGATAAATGTAAAGTCATGCACCTGGGATGTAAAAATATCCACGCCACTTATACCCTTAATGGGACTGCACTAGGCAAATTCATTATGGAAAAGGACCTTGGAGTCCTTGTAGATGCCAGTCAGTAGCATCAATGACAAATAAGCCCTTGAGCTGTATTAAAAGTGGCATAGAGTCACGGGAGGAGGGGGTCATTCTTCCATTTTATAGAGCACTTGTAAGCCCCCATCTAGAATATGTCATACATTTTTGGTCTCCATCACTCAAACAGGACATTATGGTATTAGAGAGGGTACAGAGAACGGCAACTAAACTGGTAAAAGGTATGGAAATCTTAGCTATGAGGAAAGACTGACCAAATTGGGGATGTTCACGCTGGAGAAGATACGCTTAAGGAGTGATATGATTACACATAAATATATATGGGGATCATATAATAATCTCTCTAATGCTTTATTTACCAGTAGGTCTTTCCAGCTGACGTGAGGTCACCCATTCTGATTAGAAGAAAAGAGGTTCCAAGGGGTTGGATGGCTTTTTCGCAAGTGAGAGAATACAGGGTTATGGAAGATAGGTCATAGTACAAGTTGATCCAGGGACTGGTCTGATTTCCATCTTGGAGTCAGGAAAGAATTTTTTCCCCTCTGAGGCAAATTGGAGAGGCTTCAGATGGGGTTTTTGCCTTCCTCTGGATCAACTAGAGGTTAGGCAGGGGAAAAAAAGGTTGAACTTGATGGACGTGTGTCTTTTTTTAACCTAACTTACTATGTTACTATGTTAGTGAAACAGGCTTGTCACCAGCTCTAGATTTGCAAGTGTATACACAAAAAATGACAGAAAGTTATTAGCAAGCTGCTGGCAAGCTGATATATCATGCATCAAAAGGGGATGACCTACATCATTGCAGTCCATCTGGCAGCCCAAGGGCCAACCCCCCCTTATGTGGCCCCCCTACATGAAAGTCTGCCTGCTGTTACTGCTTACCTTGTATAAACTTAAAAAGGTATCTGTACTGAGATTAACTTGCCCCTGCATTGTTTACACCTCAGACAGAAACTCCTGCATTGTTCATACCTGTAATCACACCTACATTGTTCACACCTCTAACACCTCTATTGCTCACTCTCCTAAAGCCTTGTACTGTTCACAACAAAGACCCAGACAAATTATCCACATTACTCACCGGTTCAGATATCAGACAAACTGCTGGAGGGGCACCAGCAGGGCCAGAACTAGGGGTAGGCAGAAGAGGCAGCTGCCTAGGATGCAATGATAGGAGAAGGGCGAGAACTAGGGGTAGGCAGAAGAGTCAGCTGCCTAGGATGCTATGATATGGGGATGCTGGGCAACTGCCTCTAAATGTGTCTACCCCTAGTCCATGTTTGCACCCCTCAGTCTTACTCCCCTTCCTTTCTCTGTCACCAACCCCTCCATCAATCGCCTCCCCTCCTGTCACCCTCCCCTCCATTGTCTTGAAAGTTCTTGTGATAACATGGTTGTGGTTGTGGCTTCCATTATCGGCCCTCCTCCACATGTAGGCCAAAATAATTCCGACCCTCCATACCAAGTGTCCATACCACAGAAGTTGGACAGCACTGACCTACAGTATTATTCAGCATAGGGGATAATTATGCTACATGTACGCAGGGACCATTAAGATATCTTCTGCTAAGAAATAAATATAAAGCACCGTATAAGCATCCAATAGCATATCATGTATCATCACAATTTTCAAATAAACATTCTAACATGTTTGATAGATTTGTACAATTATTTCATTTAATCTATCGATTTATTTAGAAGTGTTAACAAGAAATGAATGCTGATGGTTTGATGGTTGCTATGAGTTACTACAGCTGCAGCAAACTCGACAAACTGACTTGTTATTGCTTTACCACACTCTGTGTTTTCCTATAGATCTAATACTAATAATGCTAATGCTAAAATGCTTGCTCATATCTATTTGTTGTGCTTTTTTTGCTCATGGGTTCCAACCATGAGGATACTAAGTGCAATGCATCAGTTCTCCGGGTTCCAGGTCAATAGAAAGGTTGTTTTAACATTCTAAATAAAAGGCTTGCAGGTCCAACACAAATGTTAGCTCAAGGGTCAGCTATTGTAAATGGAGACATGCCAGTTGCTGGGGAAACATCAAGTAAGGCATTTTTATTTGGAAGGACATAAAATAGATAGAATAGATGGATAAGCCAAATGTACTGCTGCAGAGCCCTGATTCAAGTACACTGACATGAAAACAGAAAGCACAACTGTATGTCTTATTTTGTGGATGAACAGAACAGAAATTTATATGGCAGGTCTTGACATTTAGTCCAGTTCAGATCTGAGATTAGGGATGGCCTCAATTTCTGCATTTCTGTATTGTGAATCTAAATGCCAATCAATTGTTATGAGGCACCCCCCCATAAGTAATAAAAAGTAAAATGTGCCCAAGAGTGGTAGCATATAACAACCAACAAGACAATTGCTTAAACATGTGTCCAGAAACTGCTACATTCTGATTGATTGCTGTAGGTGATTAGAGCAGTAGTTAGCTTTGTGTCTTGTATGCTCTGAAAACGACTATTAGAAAATTCCATAGGACATAAGTGTGGAAAGCATCTAGATCCCACAGCTTTGATTGCCAGAAACATATAAAATGGCATGAATATAAGTGTGCCATTAGCCTAAAAGTGAGTCATTTGGTAGCCCACTGGGTTTTCTTGTAAGAAATCTTTACATTCACTTATTCTCCTGCAGCATTAATCTGGTGCCCCCACACTGAGGCTTAACATGGCTAGTATGTGTTGCTGGACTTACACTCTCCTCCAGCACCTATACTACACAACCCAAACATATACCTTGGGTCTACAAGATTCCTTATTTAATTGGTGTACATGCCAAAATACACATGCAACAGGCCAATTTAATTCACTTTCCAGCCCTTATTCCTCATGACAGTTTATAGAAAAATACTCTATCCCAAAAGAAATTTAGATAATGGCTGCTGGTATGGATAAGTCTGAATTGTCTTTTGAAAGATGGTGCCTCTACTTTACTGTACCTAAGAAAGTGTATCTTATCTTTATAGCAGCTTTTTTGAAGCAACCCCTCCAGAAGTACTACATATATGTAAGCATGGCAAAGGGACCTCAATTGTACATTGTAACAGGAAGAATGGGAACATTTTTGGCTGACTAATAAAAGATCATCAAACATGTCTCATTATTAGAGGCTTAGGGGGTTATTTACTAAAATCTGACAATTTCTCACTATTTTCTTAAAATCACTTTGACCAAACTCCCATCCACAGTTTTACCATATTTATCAATAAATTAACTTGAAAGAAAATTATTTGGCATTATAGCCTGAAAAACCACAAATTATTCAAATTATCACCCAAAATCCAACACAGATCATGATATCTTCCAATTGTAAACGGGACACCTGCCATATACTTCTGCATGAACTCAGCAGGTTTGAGATGGAGTACATTTTTGTTCAGACTTTTAGCAGTATCAGGGTTTAATTAATTTTTTTTTTAAATTGGTGTTTTTCCCTTTAAAACTCTGACCAGAAAAATAACCCCCTAACTATAAAGGTACTTTTTATATTTTATTTACTACAATACAAAAACCAAATGTGCACCCTCACATAACCCTATATGTTTCCAAGGCTGTGGTATCACACATGGTGGACATCCCCTGATGCCCAAAGGTTTTGAATATAGATTTTTAACATGGTTTATTCTATATCTGAAGGCCCAGTCTAAAAAATTTCTAGTATAGTACTGAAAAAAAAACTGAGGAATTAAATAATACCCAAGTTATACAGGTCATGGAACTCCGAGGTGACTTCTAATATCCTCATATTTTGCAACATGGGGTACTTTATTTATTATAATACACAGGTTTTAGTAAGTCATGTGACAAAAAATGACATCCCTATTCACTGTTTTTAAGGATATAATTTACAAAATATTCATGGCTTTTGTGTATTAAATAAATAAATAAATATATATACATATATATATATATATATATATATATATAGTAAAAGAAGTTGCAGCACTCACAGGGTTTGTTTGGTGAAAAAAAACTTGTAATATTTATTTGAACTCAACGTTTCGATCCCCCACAGGGATCTTCGTCAGGAGTGGGGTATCGAAACGTTGAGTTCAAATAAATATTACAAGTTTTTTTTCACCAAACAAACCCTGTGAGTGCTGCAACTTCTTTTACTATAAAAATTTTTTTTCATTTGCGGGCACCCAGGTATTTGATTTTTGTTAACGGTGTGCACCATTACCTGTTACTATATATATATATATATATATATATATATATATATATATAGTAAAAGAAGTTGCAGCACTCACAGGGTTTGTTTGGTGAAAAAAAACTTGTAATATTTATTTGAACTCAACGTTTCGATCCCCCACAGGGATCTTCGTCAGGAGTGGGGTATCGAAACGTTGAGTTCAAATAAATATTACAAGTTTTTTTTCACCAAACAAACCCTGTGAGTGCTGCAACTTCTTTTACTATAAAAATTTTTTTTCATTTGCGGGCACCCAGGTATTTGATTTTTGTTAACGGTGTGCACCATTACCTGTTACTATATATATATATATATATATATATATATATATATATACATATATATATTCCTTACAAGAACTTTTCTTCTGTTTTACTTGTTTATTAGATGCCTACACACAAGTATATCAATCTTCTTTTTTGCAAACTAATAGGAAAGTTAACACACAAGAC
Organism: Xenopus borealis; assembly: GCA_024363595.1. Taxonomy (NCBI): domain Eukaryota; kingdom Metazoa; phylum Chordata; class Amphibia; order Anura; family Pipidae; genus Xenopus; species Xenopus borealis. The sequence goes on from CM044436.1 coordinate 77,428,270, forward strand.
AATAACTGAGATCAACTTCCCTGTTACTTGGAAGACTTTTCAATTGCAAAATTATGTATTTCTGATGATAACCATTTGCCCCTCAGCAAAGGACAGGGAGACAGCACAGTAATATATAAAATTCCCTTTTGGCAGCATAATATCACATTCTAGACAAAAGTCAAATGTGCTTCCAAATGTCATAATTTGTCCTTTTATATAGAAGGAACTAAAGATGCAAAGAAGACAAACAGATTGGTTAAATGCAAATCCAAACAAGCAGCAGATTATTTGCTGCTTGGGAAACCATTAGTGAATGGCAACCAACAATAACAAAAGTTTTCAAAGACTAGTGGAATATAAAAACATTTTTTTAATTAAAAAAATTATTTAAAAAGGTGATGCAAAAGGTAAGTCTTCATAACAAGTTTAGACATTGCTTGCTTCAACCACTAGAAAGGAAAACAATCTGAAAGTTGCTCCAGGCAAGAGGTTTAATTCAAACTGCAATCAGCTTTTGTTTACTGAAATTAAAAAGAACAAATTAAATATATAACTAGAGCTGACATTTTGCACAGTATGCTGGGAAGAGATAATTTCTTCAATAATAAGAATAATGAAGAGGGTCAATAAGAATTAAAGATATTCTGTCACTAAAAAACATGTTTTTTAAAAAAATGCATCAGCTAATAGTGTTGTTCCAACAGAAATCTGCATGGAAATCAGTTTTTAAAAAGAGCAAACTTTTTTTAATGCTTAATTTTGAAAACTGACATGGTGCTAGGCATATTTTCTATTTCCCAGGTGCCTCCATTCATGTGACTTGTGCTCGGATAAACTTCAGTCACTCTTTACTGTTGTACTGCAAGTTGGGAGTGATATCACCCCCTCCCTCCCAGCAGCCTAACAACTGGAAAGTAACCAGATAGCAGCTCCTTAAAACAAGATAACAGCTGCCTGGTAGATCTAAGAACAGCACTCTATAGTAAAATCCAGGTCCCACTGCAACACATTCAGTTACAATGAGTAGGGGAAACAACAGCCTGCCAGAAGTGCTGGCTCTTTCTGAAAGCACATGACCAGGCAAAATGACCTGAGATGGCTGCCTACACACCAACATTACAACTAAGAAAAAATATACTTGTTGGTTCAGAAATAACATTTTATATGGTAGAGTGCATTATTTAGTAATAAAAACTACACCACAAAAATGATGACAGTATCAATGTTATTTAAAGTGGACCTGTCACCCCAAAAAAAAATTCAAAATCATATTTTATCACATTAGTCAAGCAAAATGAACATTAATCACACTATGTAAATTATTTGAATCTTGTTTTCTTCAGTCTGGGAACTCATAATTATAACAAGCAGGCAGGAGCCATTTTGTGGACACTGTTATTAAGGCATCTCAGAATCTTGTTTGCGCACCAGAATGGGGGACCCAATGTCTATCCCTATGTCCTGGCTACACAATTAAATGGTTAAGAGAACTGGGGGAATGTGTGGGGAGCAGTGACATCTAGGAAGTGCTGAATGGAAAGTGAAAGTAACTATCTGCCCCGCCTCTATGCCTATGGCATAGAGGAGTGGCAGACAATATTTGATTGACAGCTGAGATTTTTAAATGAGCTTAAAACAGTTATGAATGCTTTAATAAAAAAAATTAAATTGGATTTCATGTTTCATTTGAAAAGGACTTTTATCATACAGATTTTTGTGTCTGGGTGACAGGTCCACTTTAAGGCACACAATTTCTGAATTAGGCCTCCTTGTTGGCTTGGCATGAAAAACAATATACCACCAATGCTTACACTCCAACAGGAATGTTTGCTTTAAACCTTGAGCAAATGCAACATTTCTTTTGCTTGTTTTACAGTTTACAGTCTACAATGTCTAAAGAAAAAACATTGCAATATCAGGAATCATAAATAAATTGAGATCTCATTAGAGATATTGAGATATTGTGCCTAAGGCACACGTAAACATTGATTGCTGGAAAATGCCAACCTCCATATTTTAGGGTGCATAGGATAGCTGCTTACATGGACCATAAATCCAAATATTCCTATAGGATATAATGCTTGCAAACTTACACCATTTTATTTTTATATTTTCTTCTGGGAAATGAAAATGTTATGGCCGCTAGTCTATTCCCACTAGTGCTACATCCCACATTCATTTATCTTCCTGCCTGCAGGCAGCTCCATGGGCATGGTAGTCTGATTACTTTCTTATCCTGCATTTTAAATGATTTATTTACTAGAAAACATATTTGTAAATGTATTAAAATATATTATTCTCTTTACAAATTGTCAGCCAATTTCACATGCAACTGTCTAAGTACTGATGTACTACACCACTGCTGCTTTCAAGCCTTTACATTCAATTTATTTTGTTGCTTTATAAAGATAAATGGAGATCTCCTATTTGTCCATTCACTCCATTAAGCTGTTTCTGCTATTTTCATGCATCATCATGTAATGTGAAGTTAAACAATATTGACATCTGAATAAAAGGAAGTTACAAGTTCTTGCAAATAGTGCCTTCTTATTCTCCTGTTTTACTCTGAAACTGTTGTTTGTTAGTATATTGTGAAGTCCCTCTGTTTGTTATAACATTCTTTAAAACTGCTGCAAACATAAATTATGAAGGATGAACAATAAAAGGTCAGAATTGTGACTTTAAATAAAAGAATAAAATGGTTTATTTAGGACCTCTCAGGCAGTGTGCAAAGTCCAAAAAAACAGGTGGGGGATGCATGTAAGTGCTTAAATAAATGACAAATGTTTGCACCTACATCTCACTATACTAGTGCCATGCACTAATTTTCCAGTAGGTGCTACTATGGTACATGAAGTGTATGATTCAAGGACTTAGCACTTGTAAGTATAAGACACCCTTTTCTGTTTTGCCTATAAACACTATAGGTACTATTTAAGTCTCAAGCAACTGAATGGTGTGTATGTCCCACCTGTGTGCCACCCCTTAAATGCTCAAGCTGTACCTCCTAGATGTATCTGTTTGTATTTCTCCTCTAATCTGGGATTTGGCCAAACCCCGAATCCTTTGTGAAAGCTGAACAACAAACAAAATGACAAAAAGTCACTTTATTTTAAGTATAGGGATTTGGTGTGGCCAAGCACAAGGATTCAGCCAATTCTGAATCCTGCTGAAAAAGGCAGGATCCTGGCTAAATACTGAACCAAATCCTGTATTCGGTGCATCCATAGAAATAATAAGGCAGTACTTTTTTGCTAATATTAACCAAGATAATACAAACCCATGTAAATGGAAAAATAATACCATTGGATTTTTGCTTTCGTATCTAAATATTTTTAGTGAACCCAGTGTTCCATTCTATAGAGAGTACCCTGAAAACCCCAGGTCTGATGCATTATGGGTAACAAATTCCATAAATGTATTTTATGATGAAACCATGATGTAACATGTATAATGTTACATCTTAAATCACCTTAGGCTGTGGACAGTATATTCTATTCCAAATATTCTTAGCTAAATATGTGAAGTATGCATGAATATTACAAAGATCTAGGCACATTCCATGTATATTACACATCCCGTGGCTCATTTGATTTGGCAGCATAAATACATTTGCAAACATTTTATTTAATGTGCCTTAAAATATCAATTATTACAGTTTCAGAATCCAAATAAAAAGCCCAACATAGTGTTAAATCACAGTTAAAACAAAAATAACATTGTTTGCTACATTAATGTATCTGGAATCAAATTCAGGGAATATGAAATAGCAACCCAAATTATTGGGGGAGGGGGGGTGTATAGTGATTCTTTCTAAATAAAAACCATGCCAAAATCTTTCACAAGCGTTTGGTTGGAAATTGTGTAACTGACATAATCATTTACAGATGGTGTTGCTTTTTAAACCAATAATTACTCCCATCATGTTCGAATAGCTTCATTAATAAAGGAAGTCACTTCATTCTGTCATATACTGTACTATGACATAAAAAAGTATAAAGTTTGCAACAGGTTTAATTATTTATAGCAATCAATCAGAAGGTAGCATATACTGGTCACCTGTTTAAAGGCAAACATCTTATTGGATATTCTGGGTTACTGCACCTGAGAAAATTTTGTGAGCTTTATTACATAAGAGGCTTATTGGTTTCAGTGACAATAATGTGTTTCAATTAAATGTTCCTCAGTAACTAATGTAAGTATTGTAAAGGTACACCTGAGCAGAATATTTATATGGTGATACACTGCCACATTGCCGTTGAGATCCCTGTAGCCTGGTAAGTGAAATCAGAACAGTGCATCAATTATGCAATAAACTGTTCACAAAGTTTTCTTTGTGTACCTCTTTGTTAGGTTCTCAGTGGATTTCCTTGATAACATGCCTATCCACACTTTATATTGGTCTTTAAAATGCACTTTGCATATAAAACCAACCCTTGGACATTAGAGATGAAGAGTATGTACATGGTCAGAGCTGATGATGCACTTATTATAGAACAATATCCCAACATCAGTGAATCCAATGTATCAGCATTTCAATATAATCACTGCTCTCAATAAGATCATTTCTTTTAGCCATAGTAGACAAGATGCTGAACTTAAAAATGCATTTTATATCCAAAGGACAATAATATCTAGACATTGGTTTAGTTAATAATTAGTGCTGAACAACATCCTTGCTCTAAATTGAAAAGCATACCACTATGGTTAATACCTCTAAGGCCACTTCTTAAAACAAAAGGAAAAATAGAGAACCATTAGGAGTAATGGTATAAGGCTTTACAACACAAAGCATGTAATGAATATAGTCAAAATCTATTTTAGAGCTAAAAAAAAACAAAAAAAAAAACAAGGTAGCTGAAAGGTCAAGACTGAACAAGACCTTGATAAAGGAAGCAGATGATCACCCTACATGTGTTTCAACTGATTTCCTTTGATTGTCTGGACTGGATGAATTTATAAGCAGGAGCCTGCAGAACAAATGTTTTCGTAAATTCATGTCAATAAATTGATCAAAGTCTGTTTCTCCACTGTTCTTTCCATCCAATTTCCTATTTTCTCTTATAGTTGTACCGTTTAAAATTATTGTAATTACAATCCAATTTAACCATAAAGATTTTAAAAGATATTTAATTTCTTGGCAAAATGCATGAAATTCTGATACATTTCTTACCCCTCAATTAGATTAATTTACATTAAGCACCAGAAAAAAAGAAAAAAGCATATTTCACAAAAAAAGTGCAATTATGTTTGTTTTAATTATTTTAAATTTCCCATAGAAATGATAAATGAATTTGTTCTTTTTTACAGAACGGAAATATGCTAAGAACCAGTATCAGCATTAATAGAAATTGTGGGTCCGAATTAATATCCCTAGATATTTTTTTACCTAGTGGAACTATGGCTACCACTGGATGAAAAATATATATCAGGTATAAACTTACTTTGCACATAAATGAATCTTCAATTGCAATTGTAGCAAAGCAAAGAGAAGTGTTAAGAGTCCAACTCTGCTGCTGAACTCTTACATGGCACAGAGCAGAATAGTTTTCAGATGTGCAAAGCAAGCACATTTATGACAAATTAATATGTATACTTTTAATAAATATGTCATGGTAAAGCAAGTGGCTATTGCCAGGGTTGTCCCAGCTCTTTGTTTTTAGCAAAGCATCAGTCTATGGTAAAAATACATAGTATTGAAATGAATAGCACGTTCACTTAAACTTGCTGACCAAGTAACATATTCAAAAGCACCAACAGGCAACAAAAAAACGTAAAGTCTTTTTTAGCTTCAAAACTGTATTGCATTGTTGGACTGGCCCGGCGGGACACCAGGAAAAAACCCGGTGGGCCCCCGACCCTCATGGGCCCCTGCTGGGCCAGACCCCCCTCTCTAATTTCTGATCAAAAATTGTGCGGCGAACGGCACAGGTCGCCTAGCGCGCATGTGCACTGGAGTGCAGCGCTAGGCGCGCATCCGCAGTGGTGTGTGGCGCCCAACGCCGTGCACAGACATCTGCGCCCGCCGGTGGCCCTATAATAGGTGGGTCCCGGGCCCCCCAGTCTGACCCTGCTGTATTGCCTGACTAAATGGAACAATAATATTCTTCTCAACTTATCAATTTATATCAGTGAGCCAATGACTCAAGCACATTATTACATTGAATCAATTATAGATTTGTAAAGTAGGAAAACATGTTGTTAAGCAATCTACCAAATAGGTACCAAGGTATCAGTCTAATTCAGCCACATGTCCACCTTTTGTCAGTGCACATGCTATTATTATCAGTATTATTAGCATATATATACAGGTATGCTAACGTTTTATTTAAGTGAATACAACTGATGAGACTCAGAAGCTCAGTAATCAAGCCTAATCTAGTATGGCCTGCAAAAAGTAGCTTTGAAGACAATTAAGGTTAATGTTGCATTAGGATTTTCCAAAAACTCAAGGTTAATATTACTCTATGATTTTCTATGCTGTTTAAATCAAGGGGAAGAGAAATTGCTTAATTTTTTTAAGTAGTTATATAATACAAATAAACTAATGCTGCTTTGCTGGTGAGCCCGGTAAGCTGTTTCCAACCTGGGACCAATCCATATTTTCTTAATAGATGGACAGACACAAATTTCCAAATGACAACGGATATTATTGAGCTAATTTCTAAAGAGATTTTCTCTTTTAATGAGCTTACACAGAAAGCGCCTCAGTGTTCTTTAAAGCTTTTTTACTTACAATGATGGGTCTATTTATTATGCTGTGTAAATGAAATTTATCAAGGTGTGTTTATTTTACTCCTTTGTAAATTGTGGCAGAAGTTGCTCAAAGAAAAAGTGCATTAAAAAATTTACAACATTTTTAAACTGTGATGCCTGGCAAGTTATTCCAATGGTTTTTACACTAAATAATAAATCTGCCCCTTAGACACTTTGTCAAATCCAACAGTAAAGATGCCTCAAAACATTTGAGACATAGCTTGGAAATCTATCTAAGGAAATATGTTCTGTTTTTGGCAAAAAGAACAGATTTTCAAAATCTTTATGTTTCGGTACTATACTCCAGTTAATCTACGCTCTTTTACCTAACCAGCCTTAGCCAATCAAATCTTTACAACTACCCACCACATTACTTACAATAACTGAAACATATGATGCTGTCATTTTATTTTCATGTTTTTTTATTACTTGTAAAAAAAACTGTCTCTAATAAGAAACTGAGTTACAAAAAAGCTAAAAAAAATGTTACTTGCTAACTTGGGTGTTGGTGCTCACCAAGACAACAAACACCAATACATAACCTAATATTTTGACCCTTTTTATCAGTATTACACATTATACATACTAGAATGGTAGCTCAGTATGGCATTTTTAAAGTTTAAAGTTTGCTTAATAACCTCTTCCAGATTAGCTTCAATCTGGAATTTTTCAAGCATGCATTTTTCAATGATTAATATCTAGTGAAGCCTTTGAACTCACCATGACCAAATATGCCTTGTAATCACATCTTTTTTTACAGGCCTATTTCCTATACATACTGCTTCAGAAAGGCTGACCTTGCTCTCAGCAGTATCCATTGTTATTTTGAAATATTGAGTTATATTTTTACATTACAGAACTGATTGTAGTATAGCACATTTCTGATTTTTTTAACTGAAAGTGCCTGCTATTTATATTTGTGCTTTAATTTCAATGTCCACTAACAAAATATCTGTAACACCTCTTTTAAAATGTTATGCATTTACGGTAGAAACATATTGCATAGTTTAATGAACCAGTTAGATTTGTGGGTTCTATTCCTCTGGATGGTATATCTCAATCCTCATTCCTCCAGCAGTTTTTTTGTTGTCAAACACTTTTATTCTAGTCTGTTTTCTAATGGAATACTTTATCTGATACCACTTGACTATGGCTTCCTGAGATGGTCATTTTGTTTAACCTTCAAGAGACATGGCATATGAATTGCTGGATCCTTCTCTTTTATCTAAAAAAAATTATAGAATGGGTTTTGAATTATAAGAACAAAAAGCACAAAACACAAGGAGAAATAATGATATTAGTAATTCTGAACAGAGCACACCATTTAAAATCCAAAAAAATGTTTTTTGAAGATGCAAATTATTGTTCAGTAATTGTGGCTCACTACATTTTGTAGTACTGTATTTCTCTCCCTCTATCTATATATATATCCAGTTTATATATATAACCATATATTGAAGGCTGTCCATAGTCACTTGGTCAAAAAGAAAATCTCTTGCCTGTTGCACCAACCTTTTTGTGTTGGTGTAACAGCTAAATGGTTGGTTTTGCATTAAATTCATATTTTTAACCAATATAAGAATGTGAGTATGTATTTCCCTCAATACATGGGCATCTGTTGCTTCTGATACACAAGTGCTGCAATTATTTGGCACACACACAGGGTTTGTGTTCCAATGGCATCAAAATGGCAGAAACAGAAACAAATTACATTTATTAAACTCACAAATAAATATTATGCAAAAATGTTTATGATCCTTTTCACATTCATTTTATGTTCTGAAGCTTTGTGTGCTATTATATTCAGATTTTGTACTTTTTAAACTGGAAAATGTATCACTTTATTAGCATGTTGTCTGTTTCCCCATTTCCTATGGGTGACTTGCTTACCATAAACAGAAACACTAAAGCCAGGGCATTATCAACATATATTTTCAGTAGAGTAGAGTAGAGTAGAGAAGTGAAAAATGCTGAATGAAAGTAATCTTACATGCAATCATCCACAAAAATTGCTCAGTATAAAATTCAATAGCTTATCAGAGCATATATTGGCATCTATCTGCAGTATCTATCTATCTATCCATCTGTATATCTATCTATCTGCATATATGTATCCTGTAATGAAATCCTGAATGACAGTCAGCTGCAACCTGGGCTTGTTCGCCTCTTTACTTAATGAGTCTAGGTTTCCTTCTAAAGCTTTTGAATTTAGGGAAGGAATTGTAACTAATCCCTAAGGAGATGGAAGTCCCTGCTTTTCAATAACTTTGTAATTTGAAGTTTGATGAAACAGGCCAGAAATTTCTCTCTATACATACAGTACATACACAAACACACACACTTATGTGCTTGCTTGCACACACAGAAGCAGTCTGCAGACAATTGAGGCTGAAGATTAAGTCCTCCCCTGCTGCCAAATAGAACTCTGTGTAAATATGAAGCAAAGTGAGCTCCCCAGTGCAAACCCCAGTCCAGTACTTGATGTTCATTAATCACTGAACAATGATTCTGACACTTCTGTTGAGCTTTTCTGAGCCTTAAAAGATGGTACATCCACACAGGATTTATTCACAGTGCTGAAACACACACACACACACACACACACACACACACAATCTTCCTCTTTCTCTTTGCAAATGTAACTCATTGCACATTCAAGGGCATTCCCTGAGAAACAATATGCTAATTCCATAGCTCAAGCTGTTGCAAGCTAAACTGGGTCCAGATGTACTTTAGAGCTCACTGGAGGTAAAAAGGGAGTCAATGAGATCCAATGAGATGTTTAATCTAGTGAATAATGCAGCTATATATTATGTTTTCCTACTTCTATATCATTACTCTCTAAAAAAAGAAGAAGCTGTAATCAAAAACATATTAGAGCTCATTAGTTTGGCACATTCACTGGGTTTTACGCTTTGGGTAGGAAATTTTCACTTTTTAGAAAAATACTGTTGTTTGATTTTAAAGCTTACAAAGGCAAGATAGCAGACAGTGCTAACATTTTTCTTATTATTTACTTATTACAAAAACTGTGCATAACATCCTTTTCTGGAACATCTTCTTATTAGTCACTTGCAAATCTGAATCCATAAAATAATATTTTATAAAAGAATAACTCCTGTTCCTTTAAACTCTCTCTCACTCTCTCATCTTTGACTAGCAGGTAAAAAAAAATAATTTTGATCTGTGATAGGGTTAGCATACCCATGAGATAGGTTTAAACTGTGACAATACACATCCAATTGACCAAGGAAAAATGGATGCATGCATAATATTTTCCCATTTTTCTCCTCAGAATGAAAATGCTGATCCCACAGGGAAAACTTCTGCATAGGAACTGACAACAGAAGGGAGAGACAGGAACATATGTGTACAAATCATTGTTCACTGAATAATACCAAGTGTCGTTTTCGTCGCGTTGCGTCGTTTTAGTTTTTTAGCAGATTTTCGCTGGCGCCGCGAATTCGCCCCTGGCGAATAAATTTGCCCATCACTAATACTCACAAATAATTTAAGGCCAGGTTTACTACATAAAAGTATATATTCCCAGGAGTTCCTTTGGCAGGGACAGAGATCTTGGCTGTTGACACTGCAGTTTAACTCACTGAATGCTAAGCCAATACTTACAAGTTATTAAACAAATAAACACCAAATAAATGCTGAACAATAAATGACAAAACGATTTCAAGGCCAAAACCTCACTGTTAAAATAAACAGAAAACTATGATGAAATAGCATGTTTGTGTCAGGGATCAGTTTCTATAACAGGAATTTTAACCTGTGGGATTGTCAACATGTTATTTAAGGATAAACTAGCAACTAGCAACAAACATAAGTTGTATAATTAACTAGTAGTTTTTATACCGTTCTCTGTGAAAAAAAGGCTAACAAACCTATCTATGTTCTCTTCTCATTCTGCTTGATTATGATTTGCCAAAGCTGGTCAAGACAGATATACCATGACCTGGATGAATGAGAACCTTCACAAAGAACATTGGACGAGTCCTTGTCCATTCAGTGAATTTACATAGAATAACAGATGCTTACTGGGAGGCAAAGTTGCATCTATCATCATTCAGTGCTGCTTTGATTTCTGTTTTGTTACACAGTACCACAAGGGGGGGGGGGGGCGGTTGCTATGAGTAGCAGTACATTAAGGCAGGTAGGTGTATATGTGTGTCTGTCTCATGATTCTTCACTCTTTCACTTTGGGGGGGGAAGGGGGTTGAATTAACCTGTTGCTATTGAGAGAAGATCTGTTAGTTTGGGAAATGTGCCTGGTATATTCTTCCCTCCCAAACTAACAAAAGCTTTCCCAGCACAGCTGAGCAGCTTAACCCCAGTCACAGGACAGGAACTCACATCACCCCCACCCAACCCCAAGATAGTTACAGATTGAGTGGCCGTGATAAATGTCACACACTGACTGTAGTATAGTTTTAAATTTAGGTTCAGTCAGATTGGAGGAGCTGCCTTGATTAAAAAAGACCTGTTCACCCCCCCCCCAGATTATCCCAGTGTACAGGCATCAGTACCTTTTTTGTGCACCACCAGCCTGCTGCTACATAAATCAGCTTGAAAGTCTTTTGGTGCTAGCCACACCAGAGCATGAATTCCTACTACTCGTCCCGCTACCAGCAGCATCTCGTTAGTATGCATTGCACCAACCAGGGACAGGGAGCATCAGATAAGATATCAGGCCTGGAAGGAGTGGACACTCAAAACACAAAGGGGTAACAGTTTATATGGTTAGATCATATGGAGTGGAGGGTTGGAGTGGGAGGCTCTCCCTTCACAAAAGAATACATTTTATTTATATTAAAGGCCACAAAAAAAACTTCCACTTAAAGTGCACCCTTCTATGAGTGTGCCCTATGCAGGTGTCTACTCTGCCTACCTCTAGTTCTGGTCCTGTATAAATGATTATATTTATGCTCCAGGCTTCTTAAATAATTGCATAATAATATGGCTTCAATATAACTGGTTAACATTTGAATTTTTAATGCCTTAATAAAGATAATATTACATGCCTTCCACTTTGAAAGCAAGAATAAATGCATTTTGTTGTATTAAAAATATACAGTATGTGTAATTTTTGTTTAATCACTGTTTTCATTTCTCCTTGAGGGGATAGATTTGCACACATACATAAATAGCATAATCCATTGTGCCCACAAGCCTATCCTTATTATCTTATTTTTCTTTTGAATGAAAAGCATTGCTATGACTCTATAATAAATACACTAATGCCTGAGAGAAGAGGAAGCACTTGAACCATGGGTCTTACTCAAGGCAAATGTAGAAAACAGAGAATTTTAGTTTATAAATCAATGAGAATTGTTATGATACATATTGAAAACAAACAAACAAGCAAAAATATGAATAAATAAGAACCAACTTTCTATTAAAGGCTTATGGCACAAAAACCGTATTCACAATTGCAACAATCTCAGGGATAACTAGGACAACCCTTCTTCTTCTGCACTGACTTCAATCTCTCTCAAGACACTGGTATGCTTGCTTACCAGGGGAAGCATATTTTTCATTCATGTGAAAGGGAAATGACTTCAAGGTAAGAAGGACATTTTGATTAAAGCGTATTTTTCATGAGAGAACAGAAGCAGTCAAAACCCCCTGTGTACCAAAGGCCATAAGATTATGTCCCACTGGGAGATTGTCTGCCGATATTGCTATTTCTTTTTTCTTTTTTTGCTATACACAGGTTATGTAATGTATGCTTCGGTAGGAAACAATAAACCTTAGTCATGCCTCCTAAAACAATTACTTATCTCCCTTTGTGATATATGCCTATGTGGTCAGGGCAACATAAAAGAAAAAATACAGAAGCATATCAGCATTTCTGTGTAATGATGAAAGCTGCTGCATGCAAGAAAGAATGTTCATAGTTAATTTTAACAGGGGCAGTGAAGAAAAGTTGGGTATCTAACTTTTATTTTTATATAAAACTAGGTCTATGTCCCTACAGCTGATCAGACTACTTCCCTTGGTCTTCTAGGAACTTTCATACTGTACATGACAATTAAAAGGCCTCAGGATGTATAGTTTTAAAGAAAAGTGAAATATCCAACAGTCATTATACAATGCAAATCTGTAATGCCACCATGGTAATTGTCTGGCTAAAAAGAAACCTTTTTGTGAGTCTACAGCAAATAGCCAGCCATAAAACTTGTCATGGCGTTTTCTGAAGGTTCATCAACAGCTGGTAACACAAAGCCATACTCTGCATAAGCTTCTAGGAGATAAACAGTTAGGGGCAGATTTATTAAGGGTCGAAGTGAAAATGCTAATAAATTCAAATAAATTTTAAAAAATTGAATTTCAAAATATTTTTTGGGTACTTCAACCTGCCGAATTCCTGTTTTAGCCTATGGGGGACCTCCTATAACCTATATGGAGTCTTTTGGTGGACTTTGAGAAGTCAAAGTTTTTGGGGGAAAATCCTTATAATGGAATGCTCTAATTGTTCGATTCAAACGATTTCAATTGAATCGAAAAGGGACTTATTTGACCAAAAATTTGTTTGCTCGAATTTCGAAGTTTTTTCACTTCAAATTTGATAAATATGATAAATATGCCCCTTTGTATATTTGTTTTTACAACACAAATAGCATTTTTGTTCCTCTGGGTGCTAATGTATTCATGTTCACAGGAAACATGGCTTTACTGTAAACAGAGTGTAATAAAATGACTAGAGCAAGGCTAAATCATTAACAAAAATCTTAAATCTTAAACGAGGACATTTTCCTAGAAGCCCTATGTAGCAAATGAAATTGGAGTTGAACCTTTGCAAACAATTCCTCTAGAATTTAAAGATAAAATTACTGATGCGGACATTATGGCAGTGTCTTAAAATATGAAGGCTGGAGGCGACATAAGGCTTTATCATTTGATCATTTGTAATTGTTGTAATCCAAACCATTAAAAGAAGATGCATTAGTTTAGGCATGATCATTATTTAGTGGGTTTAAATTTACAAAGATTAAATTGTTACAAAAGTATGATAAGCATCTGTATACCTTCAAAGACACTTCTGCCAACCAAACATGTGGCAAAAAGTAAAATCATCACAACAATAAAAAGCTATAGTGTGACAACATACAGTGGTGTGAAAAACTATTTGCCCCCTTCCTGATTTCTTATTCTTTTGCATGTTTGTCACACTTAAATGTTTCTGCTCATCAAAAACAGTTAACTATTAGTCAAAGATAACATAATTGAACACAAAATGCAGTTTTTAAATGAAGGTTTACGTTATTAAGGGAGAAAAAAAAACTCCAAATCTACATGGGCCTGTGTGAAAAAGTGATTGCCCCCCTGGTTAAAAAATAACAGAACAAAAGTAATTGAGATCTATCAGTCTGGTAAAGGTTATAAAGCCATTTCTAAAGCTTTGGGACTCCAGCGAACCACAGTGAGAGCCATTATCCACAAATGGCAAAAACATGGAACAGTGGTGAACCTTCCCAGGAGTGGCCGGCCGACCAAAATTACACCAATAGCGCAGAGACAACTCATCCGAGAGGCCACAAAAGACCCCAGGACAACATCTAAAGAACTGCAGGCCTCACTTGCCTCAATTAAGGTCAGTGTTCATGACTCCACCATAAGAAAGAGACTGGGCAAAAACGGCCTGCATGGCAGATTTCCAAGGCGCAAACCACTTTTAAGCAAAAAGAACATTAAGGCTGGTCTCAATTTTGCTAAAAAACATCTCAATGATTGCCAAGACTTTTGGGAAAATATCTTGTGGACCGAGGAGACAAAAGTTGAACTTTTTGGAAGGTGCGCGTCCCCTTAAATCTGGCGTAAAAGTAACACAGCATTTCAGAAAAAGAACATCATACCAACAGTAAAATATGGTGGTGGTAGTGTGATGGTCTGGGGTTGTTTTGCTGCTTCAGGACCTGGAAGGCTTGCTGTGATAGATGGAACCATGAATTCTACTGTCTACCAAAAAATCCTGAAGGAGAATGTCCGGCCATCTGTTCGTCAACTCAAGCTGAAGCGATCTTGGGTGCTGCAGCAGGACAATGACCCAAAACACACCAGCAAATCCACCTCTGAATGGCTGAAGAAAAACAAAATGAAGACTTTGGAGTGGCCTAGTCAAAGTTCTGACCTGAATCCTATTGAGATGTTGTGGCATGACCTTAAAAAGGCGGTTAATGCTAGAAAACCCTCAAATAAAGCTGAATTACAACAATTCTGCAAAGATGAGTGGGCCAAAATTCCTCTAGAGCGCTGTAAAAGACTCGTTGCAAGTTATCGCAAACACTTGATTGCAGTTATTGCTGCAAAGGGTGGCCCAACCAGTTATTAGGTTCAGGGGGCAATTACTTTTTCACACAGGTTTGGATTTTGTTTCTCCCTAAATAATAAAAACCCTCATTTAAAAACTGCATTTTGTGTTTACTTGTGTTTACTTGTGTTATCTTTGACTAATAGTTAAATGTGTTTGATGATCAGAAACATTTTGTGTGACAAACATGCAAAAGAATAAGAAATCAGGAAGGGGGCAAATAGTTTTTCACACCACTGTAGCTGTATACGAAGTTTTGTGCAAGATCTACTATTACAAAACAAATGTTTATTTAACGGGAGCCTGTTAGATTCCAATTTCACTCAAGTGCTCCCAGATTAGGGACCAATAGCCTATCATATTCATAACAGCTTCTGAAATCAGATTCAAT
Source organism: Xenopus borealis (assembly GCA_024363595.1). Classification (NCBI taxonomy): domain Eukaryota; kingdom Metazoa; phylum Chordata; class Amphibia; order Anura; family Pipidae; genus Xenopus; species Xenopus borealis. The sequence goes on from CM044436.1 coordinate 77,443,719, forward strand.
AAACAATTCATCATTTCAAAATAAAACTATATTTTCAGTGTCTTTTTAATTATGAAATTATTAATGGATTAGCAACAAATGGAAGTCTTTCTGATTATTTTATTTAAAAAAGTCAGAGCAAACTAGAATCCCCAATATTACCTTATTTCTTATCTAAAAAAAGAACAATTTAACTGAATTGGGGAAAACATGATAAAATCGAGTGAAAATCCAAATTTTTCAGATGTTTGCCCGAAAAATTTGAATTTTATATTAAAAAAACAAACAAGTTTTTTGCATTCAGACTTCAATATATAATCTCCAAAATGTTCATATTTGTGCATTAAAGTATAAGTGTAAATTAGAGTTATGCGAATTTGCTCTGTTATTATACATACAGTAACAATACTCACTGGGGGTCATTTATAAACTTCGCGCAGGGCAGATTGGTTCGCAGAGTGAATATATTTGCCCTTATGCACTGCACGAACTTTATAGATGACCCCCACTCTGCACTGTGAAGAGGGTGGTATGTTCTTATAACTCATATGCTCAGGGCATCTTCCTTACTTTCAAAAAACAGCAGAGCTACAATGATTTATGATTAGATTCTTCCATTCTTTATAAAAGAACATTAGAGCAAAAGGATTCAACAATTTCGTATTCACAACCCATTTTCATAACACAAAATACAAGAAGCCCCTAATACTGGATATGCATTTTACTTTGCTTGCTGCTGTAATGACAGTTGGTAAGATATGTGGTAAGATATGTGTCTAACCAGGCATCGTGCTTTGCTTAAGCTTGCTAACAAAGCTTTATGAAGATTCTTAGGCACTTGGGGGCTTTTTGAAGCTATTCATATATTTAATATCACTAATAAAATATCCAAACTAAAAATGTTTTTTTTTATGTTGCCATACAATATGAGTATGTTAGGGATCAAATATTAAAAAGTAATATATATTTTATGATTTCACTCTGTTAATCATAAATCAAAAGCTCTTACCTGCATGTGAATTAGAGCTTTCATTTTCTATTTATCTTCATCTGCAGGTGCTCTCTTCTTATCTGAGATCTATACATTTTTAGTCTGTGTATTGTTAGCCGGAGTAGACTATATCAGTACCAGCACAGACTGACCCACTTAGCAGCAAGAGACTTTAAAGATCTGATCACAATGATAAAACAATGGCAACAAAGCACGTATTATTATAGTCATTACTGAGGGAGAACGGTATCATTTATTTTCAGCGTTAATGTCTCTGACTAGAAGTATTCTTTATGCAGCATGCTTATCTTTTTTTTCTCCGATGAACATAGATAACTAAATTGGGATTATGGTAAATTCAGAGGTACCTGTGCTTTCTGAACATCAAAGCAAGCACTGCATCCAAGGTCATTCTTATCAATATAGAAGTGCAAGGTCTATGAAAAATGATTCTTTCCTTTCTGTTATGCTGTCTTTCATATATATATATATATATATATATATATATATATATATATATACACACATATATATATATACACATATATATATATATATGTATATATATATATATATATATATACACATATATGACTAGAAAATTTTGTCAGGACATCCCATTCAATTAAAGAGTTCACCATTGAAAACAATGGTGCTTTGGTATGCTAATGAAAAGGCTAAATGCATAATGAGTTAATATGACTTTAGATAACACAGTTTCTTCAGTTAATCCAGTCATGACACATTTAACACACAAATCCAGGTGGCTCTATGTATTTATATATATATATATATATATATATATAATATATATATTTATATGGGATCAGACAAGTCATTCTACCGTTTTTCTGTCTGTGACATAATCCAGCCCGCTTACAGGCTGAAGAGCCATCTGATTGGCTGGTCACACCAGTACATCCCTGGGAGAGGGGGAGTGCCTGACTTTGGAGACAAATGTACAGGGTCCCAGTTCCCAGTACTTTTCATATGCAAAAAGGATTCAGGGCCCGGAGTGCAAAGTGTAATTGCTATTTAAAGAGACAGTAACCAAATAGCTTGCCTGGATGCTGTCTGGTCAATTGAACACCAGGGACCATTCAAATGAAACTACACTCACAGGACTGATTAATACAAAATGTGTTTTTTAAAGAAACTAACATTTAGCAATTTTTGTGCCAAATTAAGAGACTCAAAAAACAAAATACTGTGGGGGCAAAGACCTGCGGAGAACAGCAGAACCTGGGACAAGAACCCACTCCTACACTAATACAATGACAATGTAAGCTTGTAAAGAAAAGCTATGAAGTTAAACAGAAAGCATGAAATTGAGGCATACCAATTATGATTACAATGAAACAAAAATAAAATCCAAACAGTTACAAGTGTATGTTTGTTCACAAAAGAACTATAAATGCATGGGTATCCTGCTACAAGGAGAACTATTGTTGACATCCATCATATTAGTCACTTATGGTGACTTATCAGTCACTTATCAGTGGCAACAAATCTGGTGTTTTATGCTAAGTTAAATAGACCAATGTTAGAAGTTTGTTCAAATCTGTGCCTGTAATACAGTAGCTCAACACCATATACTGACTATACTATATAAATGATAAAGAAGTATAACTCTATAGAGAGAGGGAATGGGACACCATAAAGTATGTACTTTTGTCACTCAGTATGGCAAACAGCTTAATGTTCAATAAAATCTATATTTGGCTATAATTATTTTCAAAATACAAAACTGACCAGTATAATTTGTTTTAAGTTTAATTTGCATCCATAGACCTCTGGTTGTTAAATTGCAAAGAGACATGAAGAAGCATCACGTCTAGTAAAATGTGAATCTGCTAGAATAATTCAGCACATGAACTTGTATGTGTTTCTTTTCTTAGCACTTCACAGCGATTTAAGTCAGCTGTAAATCAATTTGACTCACTATGGCAGATTCAATCTATGACACAAGGTGCTGCAGTTTGTGGTGATCAATAGGTCAAAAGAAGGAATGTCATTGTTTTTATCACATAAATTCCTGTCATGCTATGTGCAAACAAAGACCTGTTTATTGGCGACTACTTCCTAAATGCTCTGTAATTAATTTTTCTAACCTCAGTTGATACCATTGATGAAGAAGTTATTATTCTTTTAAAAATTTCCTATCATGTCATTCTATTTCCAGAGGGCATACAGATTATTTGATAACAATAATGAGATGTTGAAAAAAAAATAGTGTGCTTATTCATTAGAGGTTAAAAGAGACTGACTTAATGATTTTGCATTTTCTTTTGCCTAAACAGCAATGAGACTGATGTTTTATCTCTGCTTGTCAAATGTTTCCATCAACAGAAAGTAAATGGTATTCTAATTAGGCATCATTTGAAAATCATTAAATGTCACACTTGATACATAATAAACAAAATTAATTTTTAGGAGTTTGTGCGTAATAGGTTAGAAACAAAATCTTCTTTCTGTGTGTAAGGATAAGCAGTAAAGGCAGGAAGCAACTGTTACCTCCTAATGAAGAACTATGTCCAAAATACATGAATACATGTTTCATGCCTATACTGTTTGAACTAATTGAGTGGGAACAACCTTCTTATGTAATGAAAAATGTATAATGATGTGCTGGATTTAACACAAAGTTTGAAACTTGAGAAGCAGCTTGGTGTTCTGAAGAAACAGAAGTGAAAGAGCTTTCCATAATAGCCATGCACATACATACATGCACATACTATGGGGCAGATTTACTAAATTCACATGAAGGATTCAAAGTTCGATCGAATTTTCAAAAAGATTCAAATTCAAATTGTTGAATGTTTTTGAAGACCACTTCGACCAGTGAATTTTGAAAATTCGATCAAACAGAATGATTCGAATAATTCAAATAAAAATCTATTCGAATATTCGACTATTCGACAGTTGAATTACTTCCCCTTTCAAATTTTATTCAACTTGAATTCGACCCTTAGTAAAGCTTCCCCTATAATTCAAAAACAATGATAAGGACTCCAGGAAAGGGAAAGTATAGTAACACAATATCCTAACTAATAAATACGGTCACTTTTAATTTAAAGTCTAGCTTTTTTAAGAAAATGTGGAAAAGGTAGTATCATTCTAACAGTCATGTCAAAAACTCATATCTGTAAGATAATGATGGCATAAAATTATTGGTAAAGAAACTGTATTGCAGGTATGGACTCTATTATTTTGAATGTTTCAGACCAGGGTTTTTATCTGGAAAATTGTTTTTTTCCACTATCTGGATAACCATAGCTCAAGCCTACTATAAAATCATCAGTGTGGATATATGAGGCTTCAATCAAGTACAATTTACTGTTTTATTATTACAGGTAAAGAAATTAATTATTTGCTTCAAATGGAGCTGCAAATGGACTTTATGGGCAATGATCTTCCCAAAATGCACAGCTAACTGGATGCTATATTTCCAGATACCCAACCACATACCAGCAAAATGATAAATTCTGAAATGTTTGCCAGAGATGTGTCAATCTTGATGCCTTCCCCTTTTTTTTTAATATATACAGTTTCCTTACAATACAATGTTGTCTAAAACTGTCGCCAGCAATGGACCACCTAAATCAATGAAAAATGACTTTGAATTTAAAACATTCAGATTTTATCGATTTGATTAATGTAAAATGATTTACAAATTGATTCAAACATTAACACTGGTATTGATCTACATGTAATTTCCACTTGAAATGTAATTCACTGCCTTATTTGTTTGCATTTACATTTGACAAATTTAAATATTTTTTCAAATACAGCTTATTTGCTCACATTTACTAAATGCTATTCTCTACTTTCAGCAGCTATTAAATGCCACATATGAGTAATCCTGTCATTCTGTCAGTAGATTCAGTTCCACCCTTTTTCCTTCTCTATTTTGGTGCTATATAAAGTGCATTAAGGTTCACAACCTATTATTGTTTCAGTCAAATTTTTATTCACTCTCTTTGAAACTTCTACAATTTGATTATTACAGTATTACAGCATTAACCACTTTCCTCTCTCTAGGCGCTAAATCTTTTTTTACTCCATCATGTCATGACAGTATTTATCGTAGTCAAAAATTCTCTCATTTGCCTCTAATTATATCTAAAACCTAAACCCCAAACATAGTACTTAGTCATTAGTCCTGTATGTACTCACCGAAATGTAGGCTCTTGAACCACCCTAGGTCAAAGCTGCCTAATTGTCTAAATACCATTTTCTTTGAAGACCCTTATCTCTGATACACAGATTTCTGACTTTTAGAGCACCATTTCAAAACACCATTGTGCATTGAAGCTTATTTGCCATGATAGTAGATTATTTACTAAAAAAAACTTACCTTTTTCTAAATGCATTGACATACATACATACATACATGACATATATACATGTATATATTGCACTTCATAAAAAGCATTAATAAAAATTCGTATTTTGTTTAATGGTTATTAAAGTGTTATGGACATAGGTAACTATTTTTGTAACAATGAAAACTATAGGGGCAAATTTACAAAATTCACGTGAAGGATTTGAAGTTCGATCAAATATGATCGAATTTCCGATCGTACAATTTTTTCAGATATTCGAATATTCAAATTTGGCCTCTTCGATCATCAAATACCGAATTATCGAATAGATTGTATATTCGATAATTCGATCATTTGGTGATCGAAAGAATTAAAATTTTGAATGCCTACTTCGCCAGATTGAACCTACCGAATACAAATAGAAGCCTATGGGACCCCCCCCCATAGGCTTCTTTTGCTAAGTCCTGCTCGAATACCACTGTACGATCGAACGCCTCGATCATTCGAATCGTATGAATTTTTCACCCCAACTGTTAACAATTATAGCATATAGCCAAGAGTTCTTCTCAGTTGATACTTGCAAGGCACTGCTGCTTAGTCTGTCACGTAGGCTGTGATTTCAAGCACAAAGTACACTGTCACATTTGTTGAGCATATGATAAGTCAATAAACTGTAAAATAGGTGGAATTATCAATGGAAAATAAAAAATACTTAACGTGTATAGCACTCATGTTGGCCAAAATGTGGTACTAACACCCTACATCTTTGTAAAATGTATTTAAAGAGATTCAAATGGGCTGAATTTAAGTGCTTTATTAAAATTTACAAATAATAATACAACCTAACTCCCAACCACGATTAGGCTTAATTTATTAAAAAATCTGAATGAGAATTGTAAGTTTGGCTAAAGTCTTGACAAAATTGTTCGATAATTTGAACCTCTGTGGCAATTGTGAGGAAATTGCCACTTTATAGGCTCCTGTTAGAGCACATTGCAACACTGTGATCGATTGACAATCTTCAGAGGAGTTTCTTGCTCACTGAGTAGGGGGTAGAATCCCTATGGGTAGAGATTTCAACTAGGCAAAGGGTTACAAAGAAAATAATCATTGGTGTATGCTACAAACCACCTTGTATGATGGGAATGAAGCCCAGATACTTTTACAAATAGAAGTGGACACTGACTGGGGTAATGACTAGCAGGTTTGTAAATATGCTAAATAACAACAGATTGCTCAAGAACCAAATAGGAATCAGTCTCTTTTTGGATCTTGTAATAACTAATAATACTGTATTAATCTCTACCATTTGCATGGGTGAGCATTTAGGGAAAAGTGATCTCCTTTGAGAATTTGTTGTAAAAACAACTCTATAAGTGAGCAACTTAAACACAACATTTTTGACGTGCAAACTTTGACAGTATAAGGCCATCTCTGCAACATATTAAGTCGGAAATGGGTATTGCAGCAATATTTCAAAATTATTTTTTAAATATGTAAATAGGAAGGGGTGGGACCCTTAATATCATAGGGGGGTAAGCTGGTTGATGAGAACCAGAAAAAAGTAGAGATTCTGAACTGTTATTTTTTGTCTGTCTATAGAAATGAGGAACCAGTTAATGAAGGTTTCCTCTTAATAGTTCCATAGTTAATAGTAATACAACAAATGTTGCATGGTTCACACATGAGGAAATTGAAAAGAAACTAGAACATGTTCAGATAATCAAAGGTCCGAGACTGGATGGTATTCCTCCCAGGGTACTTGCCAAATCACTCTACTAAATTTTTTAGGATTCATCGAGGTGTGGCAAAGAAACTTAGCTGAGAGACATAGGCTGATGTGGTGCCACTATTCAAAAAGGGATCCCATTCTCAGCCTCAAAACTATAGGATGTTAGCATCAGCGGTAGGAAAGCTTTTCAAAGGGGCAATAAGGGATAAGATACTGGACCTTATTGCAAATCATAACACTATGGATTTCTTTGAATTCAGCAGGACCAATACAGAATACATACATTCCTCATTCTTTTATTACTCTAAAGGTCTCATGTGAGGGGAATTTTCATTGTATAACATTTTTTCAAACTAGTGAACCTAACTTAGAACAGCACTTGAAACTAGCAGTGTTCACAGGGTGAAATTAAATATGCCCTTTCTTTCAACAAGAGAACATGTTTCCCACCTGTAATTTGGCTAAATTAAATACACAGAAAGCTGCATTCATCATGAATGAGGTGCAATTTCCATAGCAATTTATCCATTACATTTGAAAAGAAAATGGCTTAGAATAGCTAAATCCATTTGCATTGAGATTTAAATGTCACATTAGGCTTTACTGCCATAACATTAGGATGGGGAAATAGAATAATTTATTAAGGCCTATACTTTACTGGAAAGTTTCTAATATTTTATTCTATAGAGAAACTGTATAGATTCTCCATTTACCAGATTTTGATTTACATATATAGTACTACTCTTCATTAATTTATGCCCGTTATAGTGCCTATACCTCTGATGAATTAAGATGTGGCCTAGGAGATTTACTTGGACATCCACACACAGAACTATAAGCGAGTACCACTAATAGATTTTTCCCATAGCTTATTGGAATAGCCTCTTAAAAAAGATAAAAGTGAACTGACTTTTGACATGACCTCACTATATATTAATTATTTAGTAGATCATTGTACAATTATTATATAATTTAAGAATATAATAGAATGAATATTTCATATAACCTGGCTTCCAAGTTTATAATTATTACATATTATGCAATACATTTATATTTAATAAAAGTCTGCGGCGAGCAACCATTCTGCTTACTATATATTTTTTAAATATATGTATAGATGAAGAAACAGAAGAAAAAGAAAAAAAAAAAAAAGAATTAGTTGTGTATTGAAGAGTCAACATTAAAACAGTTTAGGTGGTTGAAATATATACTTACATGTTGCAATTAACGTAGCAACAAAAATAAAATGTTTGATGCTTGATAATTAAAGTAACAACAAAAATAAAACATTTGAAGCAGATGTGGTAGCATATATCATTTAAGCCCCTTTGTGGAAACAAAAATATGTTTGGCTTTTATGGGTTACTAATCCTGGTACAAACATAGTTGTTTCAATTACATAACCCATGGCACGTTGGTATATATGTACAAAAACAAGACTGAAACCAAAAATTTTATAAGCTAGCATGCACCCAACTTGAACTTGCTTCTGTTTTATTCTTGTTTTTCTTTTTTAGTTCCTGTTTTATAAAAGTCATGTTGCTCCTCAATTTTTTCCTAAGTGACTTGATATTAGGAGAATAGATGAAGCTATTTTTCAGATGTCCATGACTTATTAGGTTGTATTTATTCCACAAATGTGATAGTTCTTTTGGACTGATCTAGAAAAATTGTTTCATTTGTCTAATTTCTGAGTTTTCCCTCTCCTGCATTCTACTAGTTCAGATGTCACCAGCAATAACTAAGAAAAATTGCATAGTGCCTTCTGCTCTACTTTTTTCCAATAAACTTCTAAGGTGATTCTAGTGTCTAAACTGAGTCCAGTTTCAAGTAGTAACAAATATAATTCAAAACCACTGAGTTTCAATTTAAGTCCCTAATTGCCATTCTGCAAGGGATAGACATTTTGTAGAAACAATGGATGATTTATTGTCAAAACATATAAGCAATTTAAGTAAATATACAGATATGCAAAAAGTAAGCCATACTTTAGAACAAATATGATTTTGGAAGTGCACAGATTTCTTTTTAGTGATGATTTCTGGAGCTTTGTACTTCAAAGCTGTGTTGTTGAAAATGGATCTTTGTCTAGCAGACCCTTATATTCTTTTTTGAATGGAAATCAACTTCAATTTCCTGTACTGTCACCTAGGGTGAATTTAATATGTTCCTCTTCTTATCAGTGAGATGTGGTGGCATGATTTTTCATCAATACTAGACTGCAATATCTTGGTTTAACTTTAACAGTTTATTTGTTCTGTACAAAAAATATGCACTTTAACATAGTATATCAATGTATCTGGAGCCACACTTAAGCAAGTAATTCTGTTTCTTAAATAAAGCATTACAAGTTAAAACTAACTAGTTACTATAAAGTTAAGTATGTACTGGCTGTGTTTTTTGGTCTTTGATAATGGTTGACTGCTGACCCCAAACCGAAACTATTGGTTATGCATAGCAGGGCTACCAAAGTAGTGGCTAAAATATATGCCCCAGTTAAGCTGCAAATTACACATGCCAGTTTGCATAGCCCTTACAGTAGTAAGATAAACACAGATGTGTGTTTCACATTTTCTCTCTTTATGTGTTGCATGATTCCTTTACAGGGGCTCTCCCTCTGCAAGTCCCTCACCGTCTTTCTCCTTCTCCCTCAATACCCTGAAACTAGGTTAAACTGATAGCTCTCTCAAGGGTTCCTCTATATCCCTGTGCTCCTCTATAACTTCTGCCCCTATTGCTACAGAGCACTCATATATGCTACACTACCAGCTATTACTAGAAAAGAGACTGCTCAGCTCAGTTAAATGCATTTTAAAAATAGTTACCAGATCTTAAAAGTCCAGTATAAAGCGGAAGGAAAGAAGGAAATTAATATAATTTAAATAAGTCTAAAATTTTACAATATATATTTGTGAATGTGATTTTATACTAATTAGATAATTCTTCAGTTTTACTTCCTGTTGTATGTTGTGTTTTTTTTAATTAGTTTTCAAGTTTTATAAATCAATTTTGCATATCAGATGCATATGATATATTTTATGCATTTAGAATAATCTCTGCATCTGGTTGTAGATAGAAGACACCTGTGGATAACCGATTTCCCTGAGTCTGGTTTAACTAACTGTAGCTATTTTTATTCAGTACCTAGGCTGGTTACCAACTTTCCTCCCAACTAGATCTCCACAGTTCTCAGAAGGCTCTAAACCTACAGCTGCCAAGATGCAAAAATGCAAAAAATACTTCAAGGTTGATTATGTGTTGTTTGTTTTCTATTTTGAGACAGAAAGTTACCCAACTGCCAAAGAAATGCAAATTCTTAAAACAACAAGGGTGTTCTGTTATATGTTCTATATCATCTGTAGAATAAACAGTTAATAGCCTTTCTTTCCAAATAATATTCATATGTTCAAACATTTTCTTTCACCCTAAAACTACTAGTAAATCAGTTATAATGTTTCAAATATTTATAAGAAAATGCCCTAATTTGTCACAGTCTATATAGCTAGACTTTTGGTCTTTTTCAGTTTTGATCCACACTTCCAGTTTCGGATGTATGCAAAAGTAGTTTTCACTACTATGGAACTAAATCATCAGATCTTTAGAGATAAATTGCTTATGATTTGTTAATCATTTAAAATTTTAATTTGAAAATCACTTTTCTTATTGAGTTTTCTTATTATTAAGATAATGCAATATATTCTTACCTTTTAAAAAATGTGGTATGGCACAGTTAGCCACCATAACTTACAGTATCTATCTTATCTTGTGAAAATATTGTTACTGCAAGGCACATCCTGGTGATGTTATTGTGCCCTCATCAGTTTGTGGCATAATTATTAAATAGTGTTTTCATAAAATCCACCCTAAGTACTTATACCATGCATATTCAACTACTTTTCTGCAGGGCTTTACAGATTCAAATAGGTCAATCTGGCCATTAAATTCAGCAAAGATGAATCGTAAAGCGGTTTATGCACAACCCTGAAAAATAAATATTTATTGTTGTTCTATCCATAATCATATCCAGAAGAAGTTTATGGCTAGCCATGTCATAGAACACATTGCAATATGTATCAGCATATATGCATTGAAAGATAAGTCCCACTTTCATTATACGAGTTAAGTCAATGCATCATGTGACCAAATGTATTATTTTTTAACTTGAATAGGCATTCACCACTACTGTACAGAGGATATGAAGTGAAGTACTGAAATACTGAAAATAAAGGTGCACAAACATCCCTAATTATAATGCTTAATCCACAAATGGCATGAATACTTTCTATAATTTGAAAAGCACCCTTTTTGTTTTATGATGAAATCAAAACTGAACAGGTTAGGAGTTATTGTATAGTACAACCACTTAACCTACTTTAAAGTGATTCAATAATTCCTAGGGATGAAGCCACATTTATTTAAATTGTATGCTTTTACTGATATTAGGGGGATAGGATCCAGAAGGATTACTCCCCAAACTGCTGAAAGCAGACCCATAGCCATCAAACTTGGGTATTAGTGAAGGCAGGATCAATGGATCCCTCCATAAATGCAAATGTAACCCTTGTATAGCGCAGTGGCCATTTTCATGTAATAAATTTATTAAGCATTATTCATACTATGGCACATTAGGGGGCAGATTTACTAAATTTGTGTGAATGATTCGAAATTCAATCGAATTTTAAAAAAGATTTGAATTCAAATTTTCGAATCAGTTTTCTGGGCACTTCGACCAAATTTGATCGAATCGAATAATTCAAATAGAGCGAATAAAAATCTGTTTGATTATTCGAATATTCGATAGTCGAATTACTTGCCCTTTAAATTTTTATTCAAATGCCTAGTTCTCTAGATTAAACCCATAGGGTTTTTCCAGCATTTTAAGATCGAATTTAAAAAATTTGACCGAATGGTTAAAATCGTTTGATTCGAACGATTTTATCGATCGATCAAAAATTTTTAATTCGATCGTTCGATTTTTCGAATTGCGTTAAAACGATTTGAATTTGAATATCGAATTCAAAAAAAATTTGCTGGTCTAATTCAAGGGTTTTTTAACCCTCAAATTCGATCCTTAATAATTATTTGTAATATCTTGTATCATTGTCTTTACTTTTCATCTATGTCCAAATTTACCAAACTGATCTGTTCTTTTGACAAAATTATCAATAAAACTACTAATCTAAAGAAAACATTATCAACTGTAAATTCATCTTAGGATCAATGTAAAAGAGTAAGTCTACTAAGTTTATGATGATTATTATTGTATTATTACTTTTATTTTGGTTGTAATGGTTTTGATATTTTGCAATTTTATAAAATACAAATATTTATAACATATCATTCATGGGATCAAGTAACCATATATTATTTATAAAATGAAGATATGTACTACACGCAACAGAACAGTTAGTTTCACTACTATTCGCTACTATTTTCCTTGCAAACTATTTTCTATAGATATTACTGATTTTTATTTTTTTTACCACTTTTATTACAGAAACTCTAGTTCTTAATATATATAATACATCCATCTTGTAATCAGTAAGCTTGCAAGTTTCACATCAGTAATAGAGATACACATTCCTTTTGCCTGTATTGTTGCATAAAATGCAATGTGCAGTACACAGTCCAGGGCACCTGAACACAATAGGGCCCTGGAATCAATGCCTAAAGATGTAATCCACCCGGGACATCCACTTGCATCTACACATACAACTGCCTTGCACCCAATAAATTGCATGCTAATAAGTTTCCTCAACTGCAATTATCACCATGCCAGGAATTATCCAATATGTGTTGCCACTGACATAAGCTTGTGTGTATTTTTCAATATGGTCCAAATAAATTTGAAGCACCGGAACTTTCACTGGAATTCAATAACTTTGCAGCATGTGTAAAAAGGATTACCTCATGTATATATGTACAGTATGTACTTGCATAACTTTATTTGTAAAGTGCTGTTAATGAGCCCCATTGCTGTACAATGCATAAAAGTACAATATGCAATTAAGTATACATAGGTATACATAGGGAAGAAAAATAACACAATAAATATACACAGAACTCATATCAGGAAAATAAACTTAAGTGCTTTGTAGTAAGAGACACAGTGTAAAGGCGGTTCCTGACAGTTTTCAAGTCACATCATACTGTCTATTCTTCCTACTGATGAAGAAATAAAACTTATTTTTTCCTGCATAAACTTTTCATTGTGGGCCGATATATTTTTATACCTGACATACATTTGGGATGCAAAATGTGTGTATATATATATATATATATATATATATATATATATATATGTATGTGTATATATATATATATATATATATATATAGTAGTCTAGAAGGTGCTTTCCGTTTCCTGAGTTACTGCCAGGTGCCAGCAAACTTGTAGGATAAATATGCAGGAAAAGCGACACTCGCAGGACGTGTATCTTGCCAAAAAATTTTATATTTATTAGACTCTCGAGAGTCTAATAAATATTTATTTTTTCGGCAAGATACACGTCCTGCGAGTGTCGCTTTTCCTGCATATTTATATATATATACACAAGTATATATATATATATATATATATATGTAAAAAAACTCCTGTTACTCCAATGTGTGTAAAAAAATGACATTGGCCCAAATCCTGATTAAAGTCCAAAAATATCCTTCAACCACATAAAGGAAAACATCTAGTATTCTATGCTAAAGAAGCTAATCAATGTAATTTATATTTCCCTCCACTTATTGATGCTATTTTGATAAAATACAGTGGCAACAGGAAGGTTTTAAATCTGAGAATGAAAACCTTTCAAGAGTATTTTATTCCGCCAAACAAGAGTTTCATTTGTTGCTTAGTATCCCCAGCACTACTCATTTTTTTCAGATAATTACATTTTCTGCCATTGCAAGAAATAATGTGAAAAGAATGATTTGGCTGACCTGCCACTTGATAATATGCTGCTGCATTACCCTGAGGTTTGACCAGAGCGGTGTTGGAGTCAAGTGAATGGCCACTTTGAGCCAATTAACACATAGAGCATGAAGTGGGAGACTGTAGTTTCTTTTGTTAGTTACCAATGACATGATTAACTGTGGATAATATATTTATAAATTTCCACCTATGGATTCAGATAATCCCCTACACAAATTAAAGGAATGGTATCACCAAAAAATAAAAGTGTTTCAAAGTAATAAAAATATAATGCAGTGTTGCCCTGCACTGGTAAAACCAGTGTTTTTGCTTCAGAAAACACCAATATCGTTTATATGAACAAGCTGCTGTATAGCCACGGGTGCAGCCTAGCCACAAATCCGGATCTGGGTGAATTCATAATGATTTGGAAACAATTTTGCTTCACAGACATTTAATGGCTAAAGAATATTAGGCAATTCATCAATATATAGGCTTTTTTTAAAGTTTTCGTATCAAATATTATTAGTACAATTCAACGATGCGAATATTCGATTTGTACAAATTTTGCTTAAAATCACTCGATCGTACGATTTTTGCGAATATTCGAAAAGCGATCAAAACCTGCAAATATTTTATTCAAGTTTGGTGAATTTTTATTCACCAATTACTCGTGAGTCGAATTCGAGGGCTAAAAGCCCTCGACGATTCGACCCTTAGTAAATCTGCCCCTAAGTGATGGAATGATCAACAGAAGTATGATCCCTCCTAAGGCCTTCACCCTCAACAAATCTAGAATATTGAGCCTTTTAGAGTAGTTCTGAAGTACAAAATTTTAAGTAGATTCCCACTACCTCTCCCTTCCTCTTTTGAAGAGTCTTTTTTTTTTTAAATGGTTAGTACCCCAATATTTACAGTTCAGACTGTAGCTGCTCTGAAGGAAAAGGGTGAACTCATGATGTACTTAACATTAATATATTCATAGATGTTTTCATTCTTTTATCTGTTTAAAATATATAGACAGTGACAGATGATATATTTATTGATTTCAGGCAGATTATAAAAGTTATTGCAAGATTATGTCATATATCTTTTCACAAACTACAAAATCCCTGCAATATATTGTGAATTTTTGTCAAATCAATAATCAAACAAAATTATATTTAATTCTATTTTAATTGAAAACCAAGAAAAAAATTATATTTGATTAAACAAGGCTTATGTGAAGCTAGCAGTAACCTATATGTCATTATTATACATCTAATGTTTATTTGTAGGATTCATTAGGTAAAAATTAATTTTCCCCAGTATGAAAATAACAAGAATCCACTGGAGAGCAGAAGCTGGTGCAAATCTTGTGTAGTTTATTTTGACATGCATGGCACTACATGGTTTTTACCGCAGGAGTCCTTCTTCTGGTGCAGAAAAAGAAGGACAAGGAGAAACCAAATCACTGTTTGAAGGATCATTTACTATAATCACAAACTAACAGTGGCAATAAGCAATTTTTCCTGCTTTGATGTCATACTTTCCACAGTAGTCTGATAGAAAACTCTAATAATAGCACTGCACTGAGCTGCACAATAATGGACATAATACATAAATCACCTTGCCTCAGTACGTTTGGTATAGTTCCACTTGGCTTGATCTGATGGTAAGACTGAAAGTGATTAGCAAAGTTGTAATCTGCAGGCCTATCTTTGCCTTGGCGATTGTATTTTATTCATTCCCAAACTAAGGAAGTACAATAGGTGTAAATCATAACAATATCATAGGACAATATAATTACTTTAAAGTATTTCTTGTCTTAAACGTATCCTTCATCGGCAACAGCTACAACATACTATCTATATTGATACTCATTGGATTTTCTTCTATATCTGTACTTGGGACCTATAGAAAGGAATTTAATGAAAAAGTAACACAAAAAAGCGTGTTTTAAAGCAATAAAAATATAGTATACACTGTGTTGCATTTATAAAACTGGTGTGTTTGCTTCAGAAACACTACAATAGTTTATATAAACAAGCTGCTGTGTAGTCATGGGGGCAACAATTCAAAGCTGGAAAAAGAGAAAAGGCACAGGATACACAGCAGATAACAGATAAGCTCTGTATTATAGTATTGTTCAGAATTTATCTACTGCTGTGAATCCTGAGCTTGAATGGCTGCCCCCATTGCTACTCAGCAGCTTGTTTATATAAACTATAGTTGTGCTTTGTGGTGTTTATACAAATGCAGATTTTCTATAACTCTGATAGACTCTGATAGACTATTACAGTAAATGGCAGACAGATGCGCACTAGGTTACATGTTGCAGCCATTAAACTTCCACCAAATACTGTTCCTACAAAGTCATCTACTGCTGACATTGTCAAACGTCAACAAGCCAAATGTAAGGCTTATACTGACAGAAAATGTGGTGCAAGAAAAGTGCACTTTCAGCCTGGATCTTTAGTCAGAATTAAGAAACCAGGAATACTGAAACATGGACAATCTAAATTTACTACACCACTTGAAGTGAGATGCCAGCGAGGACCATACACATATGAATTGTCTGATGGACGCATATGGAATGCAAGTCGTCTTGCTCCTGCTAGATATGACTTTGCAGACATTCCATTTGTTGAAGGACATTTTCCTACTTCTAATGCCAACTGCCATAGGCCTGAAGAAAATGAACCTATAAGGCGTACTGAGAGAAAACTACCTGCATGGATCAAGGACTATGTCATGTGTAGAATGTATATATTGCTTTAAGAAACATACTTATAATTGTTACTGTTTATTATATTTGTCTAAATGCTTGCCTACTATAGGGCAAGCATTTGGATGTGGTGTTTATACAAAAGGCCTGCAGGTGTTACTGTGCATACACAGGACTTTCTGTACAGCTTGAAAGTGAAAGTACGACTTACTGCTGTTATGTAATGGCTGCATGAAACTGCTAATAAAGCACTGTTATACTCTCCTCATCCTCGGCTACCAAACACAACATGCTTCAAAAGCAAACACACCAGTTTTATCAATGCAGGGCAGCAGTACATCATTTATTCAGTATGTCTATGAAGATTCTCATTTATCTAGGGCATGTGTCAAGTGAAGTGTCAAATTAAAATTTTTTTTTAAAGAGACATTACTTCAAAATTTCAAAATCCGCATGGGTTTTCCCGGTTATTTTTCAATACATTCTCTGGAAATCTTTGGATTGTTGCATAAAAGCCAGCACAGATATATTTTTGGGGCTTCTCACACTGACTTATATGCAACCTTGGCAGGTCTGAGATGCTGAATTTTGGATTCTGAGTTTTTCCCTGAAAAAAATCTAGGTTTTTTCCCACTAAAAATACAGATTTTATAGTTAAAAAATGCTTTTTTGGGGGGTTTAGCCCCAAAAATGTCCAGTTGCTTTGAATTAATTCTACTACATCATTTAGTCAGTCTCTAGTCACTCTACAAGGGTTATTTTTATTATGTGGAAGCTGCTATTGTATACCTGTTTAGTATCCCAATTGTATACACTGACACTTTTTTGAAACAGACTAGCTCTGCTAAATTCCTTTTAGGTTTATCCTTTTATTAATATTTCCCATCTATCAAAGTGTAGTGATTATAGAACTCTGAAGGACAAAATCAATACTTATGGTTCTTGAGTTCATGACTTCTGCTGTAATATTTAGTGTTTAGCTTCAGAGCTTTGAAATAGATTGTGCTGAGGAAACACTTCTGGTAACAGACTTTGAAAGTCAAACTGATCTGACTTAGCAACTGGCTATTTTCTCTTTTACCTGTAGGTCATAAGGAACTATACCAAAATAAAGTACAGTTATCTACAGAAATATATGTTTGCAGATGTTTTTTCTCAAGTATATTTTTATGCAGTTATACAGATTAATTCTATCCCAAAATAATGGCAGAAAAATATTCATAAAATATGTTTAATTGCACTTAGAGCTGAGGTCAACCATTCATTTATAACCTGGGCACTTCAAGGCTTTGTTAGTTTGTAAGTGTATTAGGGATTTTGATAAAATGGACCCTAAGATCTGGAAATGTGATATGGAAAGTAGAAAATACACTTGAAAAGGAACTTCCAAAAATGGTAAAAAATCTAGGAACTATGACAGAAAGCACAAGGAGAAGACTGTCATCTCTCGTAATAAACTAAACATACAATAAAGAAAATGAAGGTACAAGTGGAGATTACACTGTAGTAGTATTTTTTGCAGAAAAGCACTGAATATGCTCTTTGATCATATTACCATTCTACCAAGAAACATTTATGAACTCCCCTGCCATTCCAATGTAGTCTAAGTATTGTCTGTTTATTATTTATTGTCGAGTAAAAATGTGAATAGGTTAAAAATGTGTATACATTAACTGGACCCCTTATCTGGAAACCTGTTAACTTTTGCACTGTAATAATAAAACAGTACCTTGAACCTACTCCTAACTGAGATACAAATAATATTCACTGGGAGCAAAATAATCCTATTGGGTATACTTAATCTTTAAATGATTTTTCGTAGACTTGTAGAAAGGTGAGGCAAATGATGGAAAGACCCCCTTATCTGTAAAACCCCAAAAATACTAAGCATTCTGGATAACAGGTCGCATATCTGCACAGAGTTCAGCTTGGCATATCATTCTCTACGGTAATTAAAAAAACACATCAAGTGAATTAAAATGCCTTTTCTACAAGTGCTTGTCTCTTTTGAACCATTTTCTTTTTCTTCCTTAAGCTAAACACATCTTCTCCTGTGTACGCCAGCAATTTTAAATGGCATAAGAAGATGAATTGCTTGCTAGAGAAAGAACACAATGTCTCAGCCGTGATTTGTCTATTGCTGCATTTCCTTTTCCGAAGAGATTTCCAAAGTGCTTATGAAATGCATATTTTGAAACAGTACTGAAGATCATATTGTAACACACAGTGCATTTTAAATATAGTATGTATCTTTGCTTGGCATGGTGATCTGGGTACAATGAGTCCAATTTCTTACTGTATTATGGGTGAGAAGGTGAATAGTAGAGTTGGTAATACAAAAAGCATTTAATATTACACTCCCAACAGTTACTGAGTACTATACAGTATGTATATGCATATGCATTTGTGGAAAGATACCTTTTTATGCTGGATTACAATGCACTTTAATGTTTAATACTAAATACAAACTAATGTGTAATGCTAAATCCAGTGGACTATGAGTTTATATAAAAATTTGTGCAATTTCAAGAAGCTTGGGGCATACTCAATAGAAAACCAGATCATCTTTGACAAAGAATTACAGGTACACCATGAAATGTATTATGCAAATTTGCTCTACTACTTTTGCACTTTAATTCTCATTTCTCAGGGTATAGATATAGTTGTATGTACGCGCCTATAGTTGAAAATTCATATTTAAAAGTGTCAGAATCTGAGTAAAAACAACAAAAACAACAAATTGAAATTGAAAACAAATTAACAGTTTCTTTGGTTTCATACAGTATACCATTGTTAATCAAAGTACAGTTATTTAAATATATCAGACATTGAAAGCAAGTGGCATGTAAAGAATGATGAACATGGTGATCTAACTGGTTTTAGTATAAAAGAACCTTTCCCTGTGTGAGCCCTAATTAAATAAGGTTACATTCAATTACTATATCCCAAATTTTTTTCTATTTAGAAACATTGTATGACCAAAAAAATAAAAGATGAAAGAAATAAAAGGGCTACCTTGGAAAGACATGTATAAAGAGCAAAGCAGCAGTAAGGCTGCAACTATTTGTTCTTCACACTGGGGAGTTATCTCATGCAAGACTAGCCATGGAGAACGTTTTTGCCCCAAAGTTGTTTCACAGCCAGTATCAGTAATCCCTGCAGGCTGCAATCAATGAAACGCAAACCATTCGGTATGGATCATGATTTCCATTATATCTCTTGTACAAAGGAGCGTGACCGTTGAAAAGTAGCCCAAAAACTGCAAGCAAAGATCCACTTGTCACTTTTCTGTGCTTACAATGACATTTTCTGTGGAAAAAAACCCAGTAGAAACAACTGGAATTAATTAATAATCCATATCTCTAAAAACAATTTAACTAGCATAAGCAAAATATGCTGCAATAATCTTTGTGACCTCATCAGAAACCTTTGCTTTTAATTAGCTGTGTGCAGTAATTAGGTAATCTGTTGTATGTAACCTAGAGAGGAATAAAGGAAAATAGTAATACAAAATAGCTTGAACGTAATCAGAAATGTTTAGTACAGACTACAGTGCCTATACACCTACTTAATGAAGAGTAACAGATATGCTTCACTTCCAGTCTATGGCAGGATAAGCTCAGCTGCATATTCCCTCTGATGGCTTTTATTCCTAAATGTCAGTATAATATCCTGCCTGGTATCGAAGCAGTGACCAACTTAAATATATTGCAATATATGGACAAACAATCCCTGTTTTGTTTAAAAGGTAAGGCATTTTTTAGTAGCTGTATGCACAAAATGTCTCAATGTCTTAAATATATTCATAATGTGTTGAGTGCAGAGGACTAGTGATGGGCGAATTTATTCGCCAGGGACGGATTCGCGGGGAATTCCCGCGATTCGCTGCTGGCGAATAAATTCGCGAAACGCCAGCAAAAATTCGCAGCCGAAAAATTCGCCAAAAAAAAGAGTTGCGCGTCGAAAACGACGCGACGCGCGTCAAAAACTACGCGTGACTCGTTTCGCAAATCTTTTCGCCAGTTCGCGAATTTCTCTGGAAATTCGCAAATTTTTCGGCGAAGCGAAACGCGGGAGATTCGTCCATCACTACAGAGGACCTCTTGTACAGTGGTGTGAAAAACTATTTGCCCCCTTCCTGATTTCTTATTCTTTTGCATGTTTGTCACACAAAATGTTTCTGATCATCAAAAACATTTAACTATTAGTCAAAGATAACACAAGTAAACACAAAATGCAGTTTTTAAATGAGGGTTTTTATTATTTAGGGAGAAAAGAAATCCAAACCTGTGTGAAAAAGTAATTGCCCCCTGAACCTAATAACTTGTTGGGCCACCCTTAGCAGCAATAACTGCAATCAAGCGTTTGCGATAACTTGCAACGAGTCTTTTACAGCGCTCTGGAGGAATTTTGGCCCACTCATCTTTGCAGAATTGTTGTAATTCAGCTTTATTTGAGGGTTTTCTAGCATGAACCGCCTTTTTAAGGTCATGCCACAACATCTCAATAGGATTCAGGTCAGGACTTTGACTAGGCCACTCCAAAGTCTTCATTTTGTTTTTCTTCAGCCATTCAGAGGTGGATTTGCTAGTGTGTTTTGGGTCATTGTCCTGCTGCAGCACCCAAGATCGCTTCAGCTTGAGTTGACAAACAGATGGCCGGACATTCTCCTTCAGGATTTTTTGGTAGACAGTAGAATTCATGGTTCCATCTATCACAGCAAGTCTTCCAGGTCCTGAAGCAGCAAAACAACCCCAGACCATCACACTACCACCACCATATTTTACTGTTGGTATGATGTTCTTTTTCTGAAATGCTGTGTTACTTTTACGCCAGATGTAACGGGACGCGCACCTTCCAAAAAGTTCAACTTTTGTCTCGTCGGTCCACAAGGTATTTTCCCAAAAGTCTTGGCAATCATTGAGATGTTTTTTAGCATAATTGATAGAGCCTTAATGTTCTTTTTGCTTAAAAGTGGTTTGCGCCTTGGAAATCTGCCATGCAGGCCATTTTTGCCCAGTCTCTTTCTTATGGTGGAGTCGTGAACACTGACCTTAATTGAGGCAAGTGAGGCCTGCAGTTCTTTAGATGTTGTCCTGGGGTCTTTTGTGGCCTCTCGGATGAGTTGTCTCTGCGCTCTTGGGGTAATTTTGGTCGGCCGGCCACTCCTGGGAAGGTTCACCACTGTTCCATGTTTTTGCCATTTGTGGATAATGGCTCTCACTGTGGTTCGCTGGAGTCCCAAAGCTTTAGAAATGGCTTTATAACCTTTACCAGACTGATAGAGCTCAATTACTTTTGTTCTGTTATTTTTTAACCAGGGGGGCAATCACTTTTTCACACAGGCCCATGTAGATTTGGAGTTTTTTTTCTCCCTTAATAACGTAAACCTTCATTTAAAAACTGCATTTTGTGTTCAATTATGTTATCTTTGACTAATAGTTAACAGTTTTTGATGAGCAGAAACATTTAAGTGTGACAAACATGCAAAAGAATAAGAAATCAGGAAGGGGGCAAATAGTTTTTCACACCACTGTATGTGTCTATATGTATTTTGTGGTCACAGCCTCATTGCAACCCTGCCTAATGGTTTTAAAAATTAGTAGTGAGCACAACTTTTCCTTGTTTGTCATTGTCCAAAGTAGGTCAATTTACTGGGTGTGATTCTTCGTCTGACATTTGCCTGTTTTTACCTTGCTGTATTGCTTCCTGAACCGACCCTTGCCTGTTATTGACCACTCATCCGGTTCTTAACTCTGTACCATGTTACAGACTGGTTTTGACCCTGGTCTGTTATCCTGACTAAGCTCCTAGTTCCTGATCCTGTCTGTTTGGTATTGACACAGCTTATTCCATGACTAACGCTCTCTGTTTCCCATCCTTCCTGTATAAGTTACAGTTCCTTTGCCTGCCCAGAACTTACCCCTTGGTTGAAGAGCTGGCGGCATCCGAGTAGCAGAGGGCTCCTCCTGACATGAACATAGGTTGTAAGAAGCATGAGCCCAGACCGGGACCTTGGAGTTTGTTCTGGTTTTTTGGATACCATACGTTACAGTCAGGTCTAAGCATTCATTTTTTCATGTTTGTTATGCTTAAAGATGTGCCATGGGGCAGGTTTCTCAATGTGTGACTTTAGAGCTCACCACAATAAAACTTACTCAATTTCTATTAATTTCTATGGGACTTTTAATGAAATAGTGAACTCTATTGATAAATACGATTCTAAAAATCCCATAGGAATGAATAAAACATGGATGAGCTTTTCTGTGGTGAGCTCTAATGTCACATTTTGATAAATCTGCTCCTAGTGAGAAAGTGAGAAAAGGATAAATATATGTATTTTCTGTATGAACATCAAGTGCAAAACTTCCCAGTTTCTTGTACCTGGTTTTTATTTATCTGTTTCCACCTTGGCTTTTCACATATAAAGCATCTGTTACAGCTACTGTATGTACAAGGAATTTACCACTGCAGTATCTGTAGTGTTAATAATTATGTACAACAAGGGAACTGGTTTCTACATATTATGGCATAAATCTTTGCCCTATCAGTTATTCTGGACATTTCCCAAAACAATTGCAACATTTTAAAGGCATTATCTGTGTTAAATGCCTTTCCTAATCACTGCATACAATAAAAGCAGCCTGCAGGTACACATATATCATATCCTCTTAGGTCAAAGGGCTGCTATTCTAATTTTAGAGGGGGAAGTCTGTCCAGCAAATGGTGAGTTTGTAGGATTAGAATCTCACACAAAGATGCACACAAAGATTATAGAAGTATTAGCTATAAACAAATGGTTCTTCCTTTTGTTAGTATGATTTCCTTGAAGCCATGCCTAAAACAATTTTCTGTTTTTAGCGAATGAAAATCTAATATATTGATCTGTTCTACTATCGCCTAAAAAAATTAAGATTAACAAGAATGGCTTGACCTGAAAGATACTACAACTGTGTGTGTTAGGGAATGAATCTGTAAATGTTCACCAAATTGACAGAACTTAGTAAGTTTAAACTTTATCTCTTAATTGAGAAAAATACACTGAATAGTCACATACATCTATGGTTGTTCTAGTTACATAATATTTGTTTTGAAAAGTGCTAACAACTTGCATAACAATCCATGCAAACATATCAAAACAGTCATAAAGTAGCAATATACTATATTAATGAATGCATAACAACAACAAGTGAGGTACAGCCTCACAAGAGTTATTAGTGTGAGAGTGTCCTTCAGAATAAAATGGAATGAATGCAACACTGTATCATGGAGAGTACTCTAACTGGTGCAGATTCAAAGCTATATTCAGTTAACTCATTATCAAGGCAAATGAGTAGACACCAGAAATTGCAAATCTACAGTATTCATTTAAAAAAAATGTTATCTTGCCAAAGAAAAAAAATACCCATTTAATTGAAATTGTATCCTAAATCCTCTGTTACTTCTGGGAAGGCTTCTGGTGCTCTCAAACAAAGCATACACTAAAGGGAGTAAAGGGTCATCACATTCATTCACATACAGCTGACTAATAGTGATTCTGATAATAGTGATGTGTTTTATTGCTAACAGGTGAAAGTTGAAAATTGGTGTATTATCGAAACGCAATTAAAATTTGCCATGAAATCAACAATTAACTAAAAGACAATTACAACAAATTTTGGCTAACTAGCATCACATTGGTGAAAATTCTCTTTTACTTCATATCTTTTTCCCAGGCAAAATGAATCTTCAATTTTAAGAAGTGTATTTTTCAAATGGTGAACTTTAACTCTTGCCCAGTGATTCTAAAAAGACCACAGGAATGAATAGGGGGTAGGCGAGTTTTGCTGTGGTGAGTTCTAAACTTTGATATTTCTTCCCCTCAGTGTCAGTCTTAACTCAAGCAGCCAATATTTATAATTAACCCTCTGCAGATACTGACAGTACAGTATACCTTTGGAGAACTTATACAAGGAACCAGATAAGAGATACCGGCAAACTGAACTGATCAATACAGTGTACTAATAATTTACTTTATTTATAATTGTATCAGTCAGCAACTTTACAGGTGAAACTGATACTTAAGGTGGAGGGAACTGAAAGATTGCAAAGATCAAGATGAAAGGCAATAGTAAAAAACCTAGTATATTTGTCAGATACCATTTCAGGAGAAATAGCTGTAGGTAGAAGGTGACTAATAGCTAATTAGTAACAATCTCTGGTGCTGCTGGGAATTGTGGGTATAATGCATTGATAGTCTCTGAGAATTTGGGAACCAATAAGGAGTGATTTAATCTGCTACAAAACATAGGCAGCAACCAATGGTAGTCTCTGGGGCTGCTGAAAATGATACATACTGTAAGCAAGTAGCAAGAGACTTTGTGGCTGCTGGAAATCACAGGAAGAAAACAGTAGTAGTTACTGAGGCTGCTATGAGATCCACACACATCGGGTAGTATGTTATCCAAAAATGGGACAGTTGAAGCATAGTAACTACTCTTGCAGAAGGCTGAAGGACAGTATTATTGAACTTGTAAATAAAAGCTCAAACTATAAGCATAAACATGGTCAAAAGCCAAAGATCAAGCAGGTCAGAGACTTGCAACAAAAAGTAGTAAGACAAGAGCAAAATTCATAGTCATACACAAGCCATAATGATGCTACATAGCTTTGAGAAGTTTGAAAATTAACGTCAGTAATAATTCAATTCAACGTTTATTTTCCTTTCTGCATAATCATATCTGTATTTGGTTGAATGGTGTTTAGAAATATTGAAATTATACTCAGATGAGGTTAAGTGATTTTCATATGTATTGGAAAGAATTAATTAGTATATATTAATAGTGATTGACGAATTTATTCGCCAGGGCCGAATTCGCGGCGAATTCCCGCGATTCGCCGCTGGCGAATAAATTCGCGAATCACCTGCGAAATTTGCCAAGCGAAATTTCGCCTAAAAAACGAGTCGCGCATAGTTTTTGACGCAACGAAAACTACGCGACGCGCGCCGAAAATGTCGCGACGCGCGTCGTAAACGACGCGAGTCAAAGTTGACGCGACGCACGTCAAAAGCGTCCTGCGACTCGTTTCGCGAATTTTTCGGCGAAGCGAATCGCGGGAGATTCGCCCATCACTATATATTAATATATAAAATCAGTTAACAGGCATACAACCAATAAGAAATACGTCCAGTTTCCAATGAAATCAAATACATACAGTATAAAGCATCTTGACAATGGTCACCTTCTATGCAGTTCCCTAAAAGAAAATTTACCAAGAATTTGAAGTGCTTATTATTATTTTTCTAGCAAGTGTTAGGGGGGGAAAAATAATTTTAAGGGTTCAATATATAGATATAGGGGCCTTTAATATCCATGCATTGTGCATGTCACCCTCTGGTTTCCTTGAAAAGGTGCTTTACCTTTTTCGTACCCTTCCATGTGCCTCAGTGGAAGTTTAAGCTAGGATGTTATGCTCTGTGTCTCTCTAATTCCCATATTTATACTTACATCTTCCAGTGCTTGTAATTAATTTTTTCAAATGTCTCCACTGGAAAATTTCTTGCAAACAAATCCAGACGCAGTGAAAGTCACAGGTCCATTTGAGAAATGCCCCTGAGACTCTAAGCAATATGATGACAAGCTATTATAAAACATTCATTATCAAGCCATTACCAAACGATGCATTAACTTACAGAGACTTGAATGGATGTTAATTCATTGCTAACAGCATGTTAATGGCTACACTAGTTCAGTACTAACCTCACAGTGCCATAGTTCAAAAATTTGTTTTGGGGAAGACATTTTCGTGTTTGAGTAAAGCCGCCTCATATTGCATGTGCGGAGCCCTGATGCTGAACTGACTTGGTGGTTTAGACCTTCAGTCATTAAATTTACAATTAATGTTCTGTTAGCTAACCTTTTAACGGGTTGTATGCCTAAAATGAAGTTCACACATAATTAATGTATCAGTCTTTTTAATGGACAGGAAAATAATTGCATGCGCATATTGAGATTAGGACAAATAAGTTGCAGCATGTGCATTCCAAGTCTCTGTCCTCAAAGAAAACTCAAAGCTAGTGATGGGCGAATCTACCCTTCGCTGAAATTCATTGAAATTTCCAGCGAAATTCGCGAAAGAATTCGCGAAACGAGTCGCGGCGCGTTTTTGACGCATCGCGTAGTTTTCGACGCACGTCGCGTCCTTTTCGACACGCGACACTTTTTTTTGGAGAATTTTCGCCAGGGGAATTTTCGCTGGCGTTCCGCGAATTTATTCGCCAGCAGCGAATCGTGGGAATTCGCAGCGAATTTGCCCCTGGCGAATAAATTCGCCCATCACTACTCAAAGTATCTAACTAGTCTGACCTCATGATAAAATTAAAGCCTACAACCAAGTCATGCCCTTAACTGTGGCATGTGATCATGGATGGGCCTATATTCTTGCTTTTCACATTTCAGAATACAGGTTATTAACCTGAAGGTGGTACACTTTGCTAACACCAGTAATAATCATGTTTTGCATACAGCAAAAATTACGTAATGAGGTATGGATAGACAAAACAAAAATCTTTTTTAGTTCAAAGCAGTTTTGAAAATGGTTTTCTTTGGTGGTGTTTTATTTTCAAACACTTGGTTTTTGCTGTATATACTTTTATATTTCAAAAGGGCAAGATCATGGCACAAGCATGTTTATTTATGATAGTATTTTAAGTTATACACACATCAAGGGTAGAACTGGAGCAGGTATAGATGCCTCCTTAAAAATATAAAAATGATTTCAGCTGTAATTTTTTACAGGTATCTGATTTAGAGGAAAGAGTAGAAAAATACTGCAAGCAGTAGCAGTTAGTGATGGCGCGAACCGCGGCAAAAAAGTTCGCGGACATGTTCGCGAACTTGCGACAAAAAATTCGAACGGTTCGCGACCGTCGCGAACCCCATAGACTTCAATGGGAAGGTGAACGTTAACAGCTAAAAAAGATATTTCTGGCCAGAAAAATGATTTTAAAGTTGTTTAAAGGGTGCAACGACCTGGACAGTGGCATGCCAGAGGGGGATCAAGGGCAAAAATGTATCTGAAAAATCCATTGTTGACACAGCGCTGCGTTTTGTGCTGTAAAGGGAAAAACGTCGCTCAGGTGGTTGTGGAGACTGTAATATTATGGATATTTAGACAGAATGTGAACAAGCTCACACAGCTAGATGGCAGTTGTTTGAAGTACAGTAGATTACTAGCCAGCAAACTTACTATACACTGTCCCTGAAATCACTAACAGCTCTCTCCCTACACTATCTCTTCCAAGCACACACACAGGCAGAATGAAAAAACGCTGCAGGGCTTCGGTTTTTATAGGGAAGGGGAGTGGTCCAAGGGGTGTGGGGTGGTCCAGGAGGGAGAGCTTCTTAATTGGCTGCCATGTATCTGCTGGTCTGGGGTGAGAGGGCAAAAAAAATGCGGCAAAAAAAAAGCGCCAAATTGACGCGAACCCAAAATGCGAATGTCGCGCGACGTTCGCGAACTTTTGGCGAGCGCGAACAGCGGATCCCTAGTAGCAGTTCTTTGGGTGCATATATTTGTATATATTTTATGGGAAATACATTTTGTAATTTTTAGCCACTCCCATAGCATGACCCAAGGAAAAGGAAAAGACTAAAATATTCACACAAAATACATAAGCATTTCAACATTTAAGTATAATGAGCATGAGAATATTCTGAAGGGAAATGACAGTGAATATGTGAAATTATATTCACCTACTGGAAATAATACACATTTCTATCAAATACAGTACCTCATAGTGAGATGTTCTAAGGCATTCATGCACATGAAAACTATTCATTAATATTTATAGTGCTTTTTAACTTTAGGTTATGTAGGTTTTGCTAACAGTTGGAATCCCTTTCACGCTGAGTCATTCTAATTCAGCGACTGGCTTTCACCTTTAAGAGCTCGATGCAAATCTGTCTGTCAGCAGGCTTAAATAACTGGTTAACTTCATTTCATTTCTAGCTTTGTATAACTACAAATATATGAACAGAAATTTTAAGAGAAAAATGCAAAATATTCCATATGCAAGTGTCTATATGGTAAATCTGTCTGTTTGTTTGTGTATCTTCTTATTTATCAAATGATATGGAATATATGTCTCTTGAAATTTTGGTATCAGCACAGAAGGATTCAAAATTTACATAAAAGAAAAACATGGACTGGACACAATCTATTTTGACCTATTTCTACCCCCTTCCCCCATCTGTTCTTTTCTCTACCATTTATATTTATTACATTTTCTGAAAATGCCAATACAATAAAGTAAAATCATGTTACAAATTATGTATTAATACCAGGGATTAATAACATATGACATCTAATTAGTCATAATCAATATTATGTACTTTGGTAAATCAAAGGCGAGAACCCACTAATAGTGCGGGCACTTGTGATGAAATAAAATGTAGTATACAAAAAAACACCAGAAAGTACAGAGCTGCAGACATAGGCCAGAATATTTGCTTTTATCTTACAGAATATACATGAAGCCAAATGTCATAATTATTTTAGTCTATCTTTAGCCAAGTAGCTGCATATAGGCTCTAAAAATAAAAGACAATCATTATTATCAAAGTAAGATTATTTTACAATCAATAACACACAAAACAAGATCATAATCTCAGAGTCATTAAGACTCACAAAAGAACATCTCAAATTTCCCATAGTGGCTAATATTACATTCTGGTAAATGTTATAACCTCAAAGAAGAATGTTATGTGAAAAAACACATGTCCAGTACTTGGTTGCTGCTGGTATATTTTTGTATCCATTTGTGAAGAGCAATTTCTCATAACCAAGGTTTTTATACATCTACAGTATTCAAAGGGCAGTTTTCATTAGTTAACAATACACTTTGTTTTCATCAAAATCCCACCATTTTATCTTGATTTTCAATGTCAAATGCTTTTTCCCAGACTGCACACTGATTTCTTCCATTACATCCTTATGTCATTATTTTCTGCTTTCATTATAACCTTGCCACTAAAGAGAGTTGCCCTCTTCATGGATGATCAGACCACAATCAACACCTTAGGTGTCAGAGGTGTCCAACACAATACGCTGGAAAGCTCTCATGTGTAAAGAATGATTGTCCTGTTAGCATGTAAACTGTCATTCTTGTAAAACAGAAAATTGAGTCAGAAGGAGAAAGAAAGCAATAGCATATTCATCATAACCCCTACAAATATGACTGATAAATCCCATGGAGCTGAAAAGCCAAACATGATTATTCACATTTACTGTAGTATTCTACAAAAATCCATATGCCATTTTTTTTTCTTTTAAATCAACTTACTGCTCAAACTTGGTAACTCTAAAACCAAAATAACATCCATTTGATATCCTTATTGTGGCTTTATGCTCTTTACAAAAAATTTTTTTAAAATAAAATTCTAAACTCTGGGGCGTATTTATTAATTGAGGGTTGGATTGGGTTGAATAAGATTCCTTTTCTCACTTTCATTTGTTTGCATTTTCAGCTTTTTTTTTTACACTTTTAAAAATTAAAAGGTCAGCAAGCTTTAAAAACCAAGCATTTCAATTGTGATTTGATGGTAAAACTTTATCAGAAATCCCCCCCAAAGAATTTTGGAAAAAAAGATGTCACAAAAGAGATAATACATTTGTACTTCTTCTTTCACCTCATTATATGTGATCCTACCCTCAGGGGCAGATTTACTAAATTCACATGAAAGACTCAAAGTTCGATCAAATTTTCAAAAAAGATTTGAATTCAAATTTTCTAATGTTTTTGAAGACCACTTCGACCAGTGAATTTTGAAAATTCAATGGAATCTAATGATTCGAATAAAAATCTATTTGAATATTCGACGATTCTACAGTCGAAGTACCTTTAAATTTTTATCGTTAATCTTTACTAAGTTCCTAAACATGACTGCTTTTCCAACCTGACTGTCCCTTCTTAACCTGTCAGAAAACTAATAGAAAACTGCAGCACAAACATGGCAGTCCCCTCATGGAGGCCTAATAGGTAATGTAAAAGCTACAGTAAGTACTTTTATGGCAAAATGATAGAGCTCCTGCAAAAAAAATGTTATGGTATGTTTTAAAAAGTTTACTTTCAGGTGTCAGTTCCTCTTTAACACACACAAAAACTATGTAAAATGTACTAAGAAACAAAATATAAAATAATAGAACTCATTAATTTGAGTTTTTTCGGGACAGGAACTCGATAAATAGAGTTTTTCCCCCCTCCTTTTTGACATTCCGATTTTTTCATAAATACCCAAACAATCGAAATGCACCCAACTCACAGGTTGATTCATAATAAATATGCTACTTTATGCCATAAAAATGTATGTGTTGTGAAACTCTAATTTAATGCATTGAAAGTTCTCTGTTCCTACTATTATAATAAATATGTTGAACATTTTTATAAACATTTTTCAACAAAAATAAGTATCTGAGAGAGGTCACATTATTGTAACTCAGATTTACAGTTTCCATATGCAATTTTCTGTTTTGGTCCATTGGAACCTTTGAAGTACACAATGAACTAAAAAAAAGTGTTAAAGTATTATTGTGCCTTTTCTCACCTTTATCATTTCTAGTATTCAGTAATCAGCTGGAACAAATATATTTTGTTTTTTAAACAAACCTTTTGGCAATAAGCATAATACTGCTTTAATATTTTTGTTCTACACAATTTTGAATAGACCAAAGTTTTTTCTCCATTTAAACTTTAATTTATTTTTAAGTTACTTTTGTAATCTTGTTTCTTAGCATTCAACATACTTTGACAGTCTTTGGATGGGATAACAAAAAGCCTTAATTAAGGCTGCAGGTATTAATGGACTTTAAGAACAGTGCTACAATAAACAGCATAGCAAAGTGATAATGGAGAATAGATCCACTTGTATTAGTATTTTTGAAGACTGTATAACATAATCCAGTTGTTAACAGTTGAAATCGTATAAATGCCCTAAAGACTCTTTCTGGGCAATTAATGTCATGCTCTCTATATTTTCTTCATAGTATATTCTGAAATCTAGAAATGTTCTTAGTCTGTCACATTCCCATTCTACCAGTTCTACCAGTTAAACCAGTTCTATAGACAAGTAATTCTACACAAAATTCTTTATTAGAAATATATAGCCAAACAAAATATATAAATTTTGCGATCCTTTGAAGAATTCCATGACATGATAATTACAGTAGATATTGACAAAAATGTTTAGAATGCATGCATACACAAGGTGCAATCGAGTTCAAACCAGGCACAATACCATTCAACTATTTTGATCTGCCATAAGTGAAAAAATTGTGATCTTGAAAAGTTACATATGATTTAACATTAATTCAGTATAAAAGGAAATTTACAGATAATATAATATATATGTCAACAAAAAATTAGCATGATGCGGTTCTGTTATTGATGCAAAATTGTCATAATGGGCATGCACAATGCCTGCATCAAGAACAGCTCATGTTGATATGATTAAAGTTTCAGTTTGCCATGCATTGTGTTGCTTTAGTTGATGCAGCATAGCAAGGAAAGTGACAGTCAAAAATCTTAAATAGGTAAAGTCAGTGGGGTAGGCAGAAAGAAAATTAAAAACTTTATACACATTTTCAGTTCTAGTTGTTTCCACCATCTGGCATGATTTTGTATGCTTTTGTTTATTTTATTAAATTTGGGATAAAAAGATTTCTGACTGTAACCATAGGCAAATATATTTAATCTCAGTCCTTTGTTATACACCCCCCCCCCAAATAGCAACTGGATTTAAGTACCCCATTTTAAAAACAGCACCAAAGCTATTTTACAACTGATATTTCTAAACTAGCAATGCAATTTAAAGCATATATTGTTGTTGTCCTATATATAATTTATATTTCATTATGGGTTTAAGTAAAATGTTTCTATAAATATATATTTAAGAAGAGTATTTTACTGTTTTCTTGATACCAAAATGTCCTACAGATATATTGGTATGGTACATTAATGATAGTCCAACAAATAGCAATTTTAACAAAACTATTTGCTGGGGACTAACTGTGTCTGTATTGTTAATAGAGCCTCATTCATGCTAAGCAAGCTTTTGCATGCTATATTCAGAGAAATATGTTACTTCTGAAAACCTGAAAAGTTCAACAAATGTATTATACCATAAGTATCTTCATATACTGTATGGAGCCAGAGTGTTCCCTGGTAGGGTAAAATGTATGAACCAAT
The DNA here is from genome assembly GCA_024363595.1 of Xenopus borealis. NCBI lineage: Eukaryota > Metazoa > Chordata > Amphibia > Anura > Pipidae > Xenopus > Xenopus borealis. The sequence goes on from CM044436.1 coordinate 77,476,581, forward strand.
CATTTGCTTTTACTAGTCTAAGTTAGCAATGTAGAAAAAAAAGAGACCTGTTTTTGTACTACTGGAAACAGATCTTCAGCAATATTGCTTACGTCCCTGAAAAATCCTTACCAAATTTTAGGTGCAGAACTTTAACAAGACTACGCAAATCACGTTCCTCCTCTACTATGTCTCGATCTACAGTGGAGTTTGCAGTCTCTCTCTGGTATGGTAATGTGGGGCATCCTGAAGCAGCTGTTGCAATTTGGCAAGGCTATTTGTATGGGAACAAATGACTGCAGTTTCTGTGGGAAATGTGACTTTGCAATACCACAACTACATATCTAGAAGTGGCTGAAATCAAAGTCTTATTAATGTTTTACAGTAGAAAAACAGTGACCTTTTTCTGGCATATACCAAATCGCCAGCATAAGCAATACCAACTTGTGGGTAGTTAACACTTGACTTGCTTAGTATAACCAGTTGCATTATATCAAAGAATATCTTTTATCTTGAGGCTAAATAATATCTTCTGGATTTTTTTACTGGACTTTTTTGAAAACATTCTGACAGGATATGTCCAACAAATAGGCCTTTATTTTCAATCTCCACCTTATTTCTCGCTGTTCAGTTTTAACTGAGGCAAGTAGTGAGGAAACAAACTAAGTTGAGACAAGTAGTGAGTTCCATCAATAACCTTTTCTCATATATCTTCTATGTTTTATTTTAGTGAAAACTTAAACCACTAATAACTTGTCATGCTTTATCATAGCTTTCATTTCTGCTCCTGGAATCAGATGATTTCAAGCACATAGTCAATGTAGAAAATGCATCTATATGCAAGCATGCTGCATTGGTAGCGCATGTCCAGATAGCAGGAGTAAAACAAACTAATGGTGATACTTATCCCTGGAGAGAGTATGTTGGTGTTCCCTGTCATCGTTGTCACCTTACTGCCACTGCCTGTAGCTGGTAAGGCATACAAAAAAGAAAAAGTGATTAATTCTGCACAGTAAATTGGTCTACTGTAAGTGCAAATCAATGTGCATCTTGCCTTTTAACTTCTTGTCAGTTTATTCAAACCAATAAAACAAAGGCAGTAGCATACAGTATGTACATTGCCAGCTGTATATCTCTCAGCATAGTACACTGCAAGAACATATTTTCTTGAGAAGTGTGATGAACCAAAGAAATAAATCTATGTTTTCCCACCTTACCTATTTGGCCAAGCTTTTTCATATAACACAGTAATATGCACCTAAGTAGCAGCAAATACATTCCTGGAAATGGAGACGGAAATTCCTGCAGTTGATAGAAAGTTGATTTTTTAAGGCAGGCTAGAGTATGTACAGTTAGTGTTCTCAATGAGTTAACATGGAATGAAGCTATTGATATAAACATGACCTAGCAAATATACATGTTGTACTTCTTATGAACAACTACATTATTACAACAAGGAATGATGAAATTCATAATGTGTCATGCATAATACCAAACATCTATGCAAACAATTATGCATGTCATTAGGATGAATGAACCATTCTGATGAGTGATGTAGATTACTATGATTTCTATGTAAACATATAATAGACAAGTTGTGTTATATAAAATAAAAAGAAATTTGAATCAGAGCTACAGCAAGCGCATTTCAGTGGTTTCTATTTTAATAGACCGACTTGGCAACCTTAACTTCAGCTAATTTGGGCTGTCACTCATGTATAGCACAAGCAGGGCCGTTCCTTGCCTCAGGTGGCAGCAAGAGACCAGTTAGAAGTGGCAGCTCCAGTGTAAAGGTATTTTTACATTTACTATAAGCACAAAACCATTGGCAAAATATTTCTGCCAACATTTTTATGCATCTACACTTCCTAACTACAGTTTCTATTCTACTATTAGAAATGTATATGTTTAGATCAATGCCACTTAGGGGTAAATTAGTTTTTCTCATTTTTTGAAAAAGCTCTAAAAATGTGAGATATACAGTATTAAGGGGCAGATTTACTAAGGGTTGAAGTGAAAAATTTAATTAAATTCAAATTTCGAAGTAATTTGTGGCTACTTTTGGCCCAAAATTAGTTTCGAAAAAAAAAAATTTAAAATTTTGAAATTCTTTTTCAAAACTGACCAATTCAGTCCATTTTCAATTGAAAATGCCCTTAAAAAATTTGATAGTCGAATTTTGAAGTTTTTTATTTTAGTAAATCTTCCACGAAAATCTCTAATACAAAACATCCCCAGGTAAAAGTTGTTAAGGTTCTATAGAAGTCAGTGGGAGCTGCATTTATCTTATTGGGCTGCTCTAAATCAATCTGAACTTTTGAGTTTTTCCTATTTTTTTGCTAGGAATTGTCTAAAAAACTGAATTTTTAGAGGTTTTTTAGGCATTCATATTTTCTAGCACATTTTCCTTTCCTACTTTTTTAATTCAGATTTTTAAATAAATCTCAGACCATTTGTAGTTTTAGAGTTTGAGTTTAGTTGTTGTTTCAAAACCCTTTAAACCTTTGATTAATTGAGCTCTTAGTTTACAGAGGCTTGTATGAGAAAAGTTAACCCTCAGAAAAGGATTGCATGAATACCAAAGGCAAATAAAAAAATGTGTTGTTCACTATCTGAAACTTTATTTTTTAGTTATAATTAGATAGGCCTTTGTGGAAGCAATTTGTTGAACAATCAGAAGCTAAACCTCTAATGATGAATTTGGACACTGCTATCCCTCAGTAGATAATTATTCAACATAAGATAGAAAGGCAAAAGTTAGAGAAGCTTGCCTCTTGAAGTTGACTGCTTACTGCGGGAACACTACTATACACTGCTTTTTTTTTTTTTTTTTTTTAAAATAAATTTTAAGCCTTTTTGTGTCACTGTCTACCATGTATTTATTCATATTTTGAAGTAATTTTGAAGCTACTGAATAGCCCAAATTTTGATGTGAATTGAAAATTGAAAAAGTACTGTCTCTTAAAAAAAAAAAGCTGCCAAACTGCCATTTTAGCCTATAGGGAACCTCCAGGAACGTTTACAGTAATATTTTCAAAGTTTATTCGATCGAATAATCGATCCGATTGCTTAGGGACTAGTCCGATTGCCTTTTTGGAGTCAGGAAGGAATTTTTCCCCCCCTCTGAGGCAAATTGGAGAGGCTTAGGATGGGGTTTTTTGCCTTCCTCTGGATCAACTAGCAGTTAGGCAGTTAAAATTAGAAAAAAAAAAAAAAGGTTGAACTTGATGGACGCGAGTCTTTTTTCAGCCTAACTTACTATGTTACTATGAAAGCGGACCTATGTGGTCCATTTTCAATAGAAAATGCCCTTAAAAAATATGATAGTTGAATTTTTAAGTGTTTTAACTTCGAAATCTGACCCTTATTAAATCTGCCCCTACATGTTTGTGAATAATTTGTTTTGGTTTTTACTTTCCCTTTATAATGATGTAAAGTAGAAAAGAACATAGTCCACTTTGAAAATAACATTATTGCATAAAGTTTAAGCAAATTGAAAATTGGTGGGAGTAAATGTAATGACAACTTTTTATGCATTACTTCGAATAATGAGGTGACATTTTAAATGATTCATACTTATGATTATACGCTACAGGTTTTGCTGTCTTCTTTATACCATGCAAATGAATACAGCTCACTTGTCATATATTGTTAACTGTTAATGTACTTCACTAAAGAGATGAGTATATTGCCATATCATAGACTCATATAAGTTAAATTATTTGCAGGGCTGATAGCTGAAGCCAAAATAAGGACTTTTTTGAAAAGTGCTGTTGTTGTTCATAATTTTCTTTGTAATAAAAACTATAGTTCATAATATTCTTTGTAATAAAAACTATAGTACATATATTCAATCTGTTATCTGGAAACACATTATCCAGAAAGCTCCAAATTACGGGAATGCCATATTCCATATTTTATACAAAATAATTAAATTTTTAAACATGATTTCCTTCTTCTCTATAATAATAAAAGAGTCCCTTGTACTTGATCCCAACTAAGATATAATAAATCCTTATCGGAGGCAAACCCAGCCTATTGGGTTTATTTAACGTTTAAATGTTTTTTAGAAAGTTTAAGGTATGGGGATCCAACTTACATAAAGATCCCTTACCCAAAAAAAATCCAGGTTCAAAGAATTCTGGATAACAGGTCCCATACCTGTATCTATCAATATCAGCCCTATACAAGTCTGATTTTCATATTTCTATCCTATAATATGATGATACTTTAAAGAACTATATCCCTATCCTATAATATGATGATACTTTAAAGAACTCAATTACCAGGTATGATTTACTAAACACACCTGGTAATTTAGTTCTTTAAAGCATCATCATATTATAGGATAGGAATATGAAAATGCATAATATGTGTTACTAAAGGATGTACATTATATCATATGAAATAAACAAATACTGAACAAATTACCTGCCTGAAGGAAACTACAGGTTTCTGATTAAAAACCAGTGACTACTGATTAATTAATTTCACATAACTAATGCAAGATTTTTGAATATATATTTTTGTCAGCCAAGATTAACTCAATAAAAAAACAAATATAGGGTTGAACCCTGAGGAATTTCGTACAAGAATCAATTTCCCCTGGTAGGAAAGTAGGTCAAAAATGAGTAGAACTGGAATTTCAGTTTAAACACATTCCAGGTTAGAAATAGAAAAGGCAGAGATATTTATTGAAAACACTGCTCTGGATTATTCTCTGAACAGGTTCTGGCCCTCTGGCTTGAAAGATGATTTCTACCTTATTACAGACAGGGTTACTATGTTTATTTAGAGGAAAAATGAATACTTTCCTATTAAGCCACAAGCTGTCAATAATTTTTTAGTTGCATGTGCCTATAGATCATTGCTATATGTGCTAGTAATTAACATTAAAAAACATAATAAATAAAAAAACAGAACATAAAAGCAGAAATTTGCAAGTAATGAACGGTATCTAGGGTACAGGTTTCTCAAGGTTGGCACATAAATATATTGTTTCTTGGTACTCATTGATTCTGATGACCAGGGGGGAAGCAATAGGTCCAGTTGAAGAAGATAAATGAAGTAGATAAACAGCTGCGCCTTCTAATCTTGTCCATGTACATTGATCAAGGATATGGGTCTGTAGTTGGTACATTCTAGGGGGTCCTTTCCTGGTTTGTGTATTAAAGTGATGTGAGAGAGAGCCATTGCATGGGGTATATTACTTCCCCTTAGGAATCCATTGTACAAGTCTAAAAGATGTGTGATAAGGGTAGTTTGAAATGTTTAATATCCATTGGAGAAACCATCAGGTTCTGGGTTTTTTTTTCCCCAGAGCAGCTTTAAAGGAAAAGTAAATGTTTTTCTTTATCTTTCTGTAAATTTGCTCTAAACAGCCCCCCAGATTAATGTACCTTAGTCCCTGCTGCAAGTCTGCTCGGGTTTCTGTGTTATCAGCAGCTTGTTTCACCTTCTTCCTGGTGCAGAGTGAAGCCCAGCCCCTTAGTTTACTGAGCAGTCTATTTGCTGCTGTTCCACAATAGAGAGGAAGAGGGAGCCAGTGTTTCATTAGTAAGCTAGTTTCCCCAAGCAAAAGCTGCTACACACACTGCTCTCTGCTATGTCATAGTATGCAAATGATCTTCTGGACTAGTCCAAGATATAAGGTCAGCTCAGTAAGCTAAGGGGCTGGGCTTCACTCTGCACCAGGAAGAAGGTGAAACAAGCTGCTGATAACACAGAAACCAGAGCAGACTTGCAGCAGGGACTAAGGTACATTAATTTGAGGGGCTGTTTAGAGCAAATTTAGAGATAGAAAAAAAAAAAACGTTTACTTGTTCTTTAATGACCTTTGCTATTTCAGTATCACTTATATCTTGATTGAGAGGTGATTTGTCCCTCTCCAGGAAAGTGGTCAGGGCATCTTTTGGCAACCAGGTAACCAGGTTTTTAGCTTTTTCCTGAGTGCCCTCCTTAGTTGGGATCTATCCCTTTGCGAATGTGGATCTAAGTTATACAAGATTTATAATACTGGTGAAAGACGTCAGTGATATTTTCAGTAGTATTTTCCAGATTCCCTTGTTTATAGACATTATCCCTCTGGCTAATTTTTGCTCTCTCAATGTTTTTGCTAGTAACGTGTGGAAAGTCATTATTTTACATATGTTTCTCACTCAGTTACAGGGGGAAGACAAGAGAAGAGAAGAGTATGCAAACGAGGTCTAAAACTTTCCAAAACAATATGAGTGGTAAATCAGTAAGGTTGCCCTGAGCATAACAGTGAATATCAAATCTCTTTCACAGTTTAATCCTTGTAAACTTAAAATGTAGTCAGACAGTGACCTTCAGCATATGCAAAATTGGTTAACAAAGATTGGGATGGGACATGACCTCTACATATTTTTGAGCGATCTGATCATTAGATCTGAGAACTGACAGTTAGGGATCACTACAGATCTTCACCCAATAATATGAACCTTTATGAATAAGCATTAACCTTTTATTTTTTCTTTTAAGCCAGAAGTCCTCTACGAATGAAAATTGTAAAGGAATAAGAAATTTGATGGTTGGGATATTCAATCAAAAATGGACCTATTCAATCGAAAAAAAAAATTCAAATTCATTTCAGTTGGTGTTTTTGAATTCGAATTTGAAGTTTTTGCACTTCCCAATTCTGCCACAGTATTCTTTCTTGTCTCATATTTATTTATATTCTAGGGCAACTGAAATGCACATGCTCATGTTTACATACATTTTTTTAATTGTTTTGTCTCTTTATGTTGGTATTAAAAACAATAATAAATGTATTCAAAATATTTTATGCTAAAAAAATCCTATTGTGAATTCATCATTAACACATAACTGTCACTGTTATTTAATTTGTCACCTTGAAGAAAATGTATAGGCAAATTATCTGCAATCTTTATAACGGCTGTGTAAACAATATATAGATCATCAAACTTCAAATGCAAACTCTAAAAGCTATTTTTCATAAAATGGAAACTGTGCTAAATCCCTGGAGTAAAGATCACATTATCTAACCTAAGTGAGGTGTTTTTAATAGATGCCATTATATATATTATCTAAAGCTTACAATCCTGTCTACTTTAGCATGCAAACAAAATAAACCATACAATATGAAGAAAAACAGTTTAAAGGGGTTTTATTTGTGTTTTCACTTAATGCTTACTATAGATTTTCTGCCTTTGCTGAACTACCTAATAATGATGGCACTTGTTTATAATTGACTACATCTTTGACTATACTAGTCATTTTATGAAGTTGAAAAATAATCATAACTATTGTTAAAAGCAATGCTTGCTATTAAAGGAGAATTCTCTGTCATGATTCCAGTGGCCCCTTTAATTTAAAAATTGAGGGAAAATTGGGGAAATGTTTTAAAGCTCATTTGTTTTGAGAACTAACAAGCGGGCCTTCAAATGTGAGGAAATATACCCTTATATTTTAATTAAATTAGTAATTAAACTACATAGTGTTTCCTATATACAAGGTAAATGTCCCATAGATAAGCCCCTCCTACTGGAAAGCAGGGGATAATGCATTGTATAATGGGATTGACTCAATACAGTATATACATAGGTATAATGGATGATGCAGTTTTTAAAATCTGAGGCCACCCAACATGTATAAACAGTTTTACTGACATTCAACATAGAATATACAGTGCCCACATAGAGCTTGTAGCTTAGGCGCTGTAGATTTTAAGTACTAGTAGTCTCTTTGATATACTGTATGATAAATGGTTGCTTATACGGTAACACACAGCATAGATCAAAAAGATCAAAATTTACTTTTATAAATATTTTACGGCCACTCTCACCATCCTCTTCTTCACTTATCTTTTTATTGCAATAATAAAAAAGAGGCCCAGCTTGTTCAGTTGATTATGTCCCCGAACAACTGTACAAAAGGTTTGGAAAGAATGAATAAATCATATCCTTAACCCTGATTAGTATGCTGACTTACACCTGACTGTTTACAGCATGAGATATTTCAGTAACAATGAACTGTATATCTGCTAATAAATAATCCACAGTAAAACAACTCATTTAGGCAAGAGATATTTCCAGTTCAGTTGTTCACAGGATGCACCTGTATGACATACATACTTGGCACTTTATTTCTGCACATAATAAATGGAAATCGAAATGCCAGTAATGAAACAAGATTATCAGACATACAAGAGTAGTGTCATACACTAGTGGCTCTGTTTACAAAAAAATCAATATTATTTATTAACAAGAAAATATTTAGTCATTAAGATACAATATGTTTTGCCAAATGTTTAAGCGCTTCTTTGGAACATTTTGTCTACATTTTCTCAAGAAGGTATAATAAGAGAGTTTTAGATCAATACATTTATAAGGACAGCATTGGAATCATAGCCATATTCTACAAGTATTTGGACAATAATCATTTGAATGAAGAATATTTGATAATTTTGTGTCTGAGCTGACTTTAGGTAAAAAATAATTTCTTTCATTTATGAATATTTTAGAAAGGCAGTAGTTAATAGCAGATTATTTTATTCCAAAATCCCACAACATACAAAATAGGCATGGCCTGATTTTCAATTAATTTCAATTGCGGTAGTGAATATAAATATGACCTCACAGGGCAAACACATATGTGAAGAAACATGCTCCCTAATTAATTTACTTTCGGAAATATAAAAAAAATCTAACCACTATACAAAAATTAAAACAGAACTTGATTTTCTATGAAAATGGGCTACAATCACAATAGTTTTTGAATGATTTATGAGGCATAAATAGAACCAAAATTCACACAGCTAAAATGAATTGGCATCTTTGAACTATATCAGCTGAACATTTCAGAACTTTACCACACTGACATTAATGGAAATAACTATCATAAGTCTTTGCACTACCTCTAAGAATTGTTACTGCAGGGACATATTTCTTTAAACTAGAAATAAGTAACCAGTAATGCTTTAAAATGTACTTACTGTATCTTTTATAATCCTTTGCTGTTCAATTTCTCTGCAAAATAAAAAAATAAAGCTACATTTATTTGTAATACAGTATAAAATCCTAAATGATAACATTGCTTATATGAGGGATTTTGCAGGATCAAACTTATAGATAAGAGAATGCTTTCTCTTAAGGTTTTCGTCAGGGAGCATTTCAAAAAGGAAAACAATTTAAAATATATACATGTTATCACTAACAATAAAAATGTAAATAAATCATTCTATATTACAAGTAAGAAACACCACACTGCCAAATGATTACTGTATAGTAGCAAAGACTTTTTTTATATAAATGTTTAACTACTGTACGTCTGTTGTCCTTAATAGAAAGGCTCTCTATTTAAACTTGCCTTCCTTTAGCAAAAGTCAAAGCATGAGGAGGCAGATTTATAACATAGTTATTTTCCAAGTTTTTTTCTATTTCAAATTTTTTTTAAATATTTTCAAAAAACTTAAGTCTCAAAAACCTGATTGAGTAGAAATGTGGAAGAAACAACTTAAATGTAGTGAAATCACATTGAACTTATCTAGAAACTTTGAATAAAAAAAATAGCTTGAATTTTTCTAATAAAGCTCCCATTCACTTCTAACCTCATCAGCTTTAAGATGCTTGATTTTTATATTTGAGTGTTCCCGTAGGTGAAGGATCAGCCTACAAAATCAATTTATTGTTCAGGAGAACAAAATTATTTAACCAAACAGGAAAGTGCCAGGGTATTTTTTTTAAAAAGGTATGCCTTTGCAAAGTATATACTTCTAATATAAACTCTAGTGGAAATACCTTTTTAGTTTTAGTAGCAAATTGGGTTGTAGAAATGGAATTACTTTTTGTGAATTCATCTATATGGTCAATAAAATGCTGAGACTATGCATATTGTCAGAATTATGATTATATAATGGAATAACATATGGACCCCTAACACTATTCATACACTGTGTACATTTTGACAAGGCCCTAAAATGTAATACATAAAAAGTTTCCTAACAATAACTCTATGACAATAAAATATGTTCAGAGTTTCATGCAGCAGGCTTTCAATAAGAATATTTGCAGTGACTGTAACAAGTGGTTAGAAACTACATTATATGCTGAATATTATCCAAATCAATGTTTCAAATATCTTGTGAAGTACGGTTAACAAGTAGTTTCTATCATGTTGTATAAAAAAAATGTAAATGCAACATATAAAAATGTGTTCTCTTTTTTTAATTAGATCAGTGCCAGAAATGTTTCTACTTTAAAAGTGTACTAACTACAGAAAATGGGCCATCGCATTTATCACATGTATTCAGATTTGAATGTGAACATAAATTATTATTAACATGTTTTTGTTTCCCAAAATGATATTATGAGGATGAATCAGTAACCAATGCATGCCAAATTTTAACCTTTACCTGCAATGAAAACCTGAAATACAAGGCAACATTGGCAAGTACTTGCAGTGCAGGTTTTATATATTTTCTAGGTAAAGATTAGTTTTTCCAAAATAATCAATTTTGATGTATACATTTTGTTGAAAAGAGAGCATTTGAAAGTAGTTATTATTCTGTTCTCAGCATTGATTTACAGTACTTTATATATAGTTTAGTCAATCCATAAAAAAAATCTATTGCACAAATTCACTATAGATCGACTCAGAACACAAATGATTTCAGTACGCCAAATAGTGACTGCGAATGACTCAGTAAACAGACTACTTAAAAAACTGTAAGCAAAATAAATAGACATTGTAAAATGTATACTGTTGTGTTTGGTAGCTGAGGATGAGGAGGGTATAACAATGCTTTATTAGCAGGTTCATGCAGCCATTACATAACAGCATTAAGTCTTACTTTCACTTTCAAGTTGTACAGAAAGTCCTATGTATGCACAGTGCCACCTGTAGGCCATTTGTATAAACACCACATATTCCCCCTATAGTAGGAAAGCATTTGGACAAATATATAAACAGTAACAATTAAACTGTATGTATCTTAAAGCAATATATACATTCTTTACATGACATAGTCCTTGGTCCATGCAGGTAGTTTTCTGATTCTCTCAGTATGCCTTATAGGTTCACTTTCCTCTGCCCTATTGCAGTTTGCATCAGGAGATGGGAAAAGTCCTTCATCAAATGGAACATCTCCAAAGTCATATCTAGCAGGAGCAAGACGACTTGCATTCCATATGCGTCCATCAGACAGTTCATATGTGTATGGTCCTCACTGGCGTCTCACTTCAAGTGGTGTAGTAAATTAAGATTGTCCTTGTTTCAAAGATCCAGGCTGAAAGTGTACTTCTCTTGCACCACGTTTTCTGTCAGTATAAGCCT
>CM044436.1:77490696-77735971 GCA_024363595.1 Xenopus borealis
TCCCGAGATTCGCTTCGCCGAAAAATTCGCGAATCGGCGAAAAATTCGCGAAACGAGTCGGGGGACGCTTTTGACGCGTGTCGCGTCAAATCGCGTCGTGTCAAAAAAGTTGCGTCGTTTTCGTCGCGCCGCGTCAAAAAACGTTGCGCGACTCGTTTTTTCGGCGAATTTTCGCCAAGCGAAATTTCGCTGGTGATTCGCAAATTTATTCGCCAGCGGCGAATCGCGGGAATTCGCCGCGAATTCGGCCCTGGCGAATAAATTCGCCCATCACTACTCATAAGGTCTGGAAATCCGTTGGAGTAGGTGCTTGTGTAACTGCGTTGACATAGTCAGGGTCAGGCAGTAATCCATCTTGTGAAATTATGTGACCCAGAAATGACAGCTGAGTTTGTCTGAAGTGGCATTTCGAAAGGTTCAGTTTGAGTCCTGCAGAATCAATGCATTTCAGAACCCTTTCCAGGTACTTATCATGGAGATCCATAGTTGGAGCGTAGACAATTATATCATCCAAGTAGCATTGTACACCAGGTATGTCATGGAATATAGAAGACATCAGTCTTTGAAAAGAACTAGGTGCTGAAGCCAGTCCGTAAGGTACACGCTTGAACCGAAACAAACCATCATGGGTGATAAATGCAGTGAGGTCTTGGCTTTCTTCATGCAGTAATACTTGATGATAAGCACTCTGAAGATCCAGGGTTGAAAAGAATTTTTCTCCCCGGAGTTCTGAAAATATTTCCTCTATGTGTGGCAAGGGATGATTATCAATAACCACTGCTTTATTACGTTCACAGAGATCAACACACAATCGAATACCTCCAGTTTTCTTCTTTGTTACAACAATTGGTGAAACCCATTCAGAGGATTCTGATTTTTCAATCACATCTTGCTCTACCAGTCTCCCTTAGAGTAGCGCCGCAATTTCTGGTGTACTGGTTTTACATCTGGTCTCAACTTTATTTTGTGTACAAAGTTCTTTGCACAGCCCAGTGATGTGTTGCTTTGTGGTGAAATTTTAGACACAGGCTGTGTGGCAGGCACTGGTGCTGTAGTAATAAGACCATCAACTAATTGTAGGTTTAATGCAGCAAAGAGATCCCTTCCAAGTATAGCAGTACCCTTATTCACAATGTAAAAGTCACATTTTGCAGTATTTGATTTAAATTGTACAGTCACTGGCAAGCAACCAAGCACAGGGATTGGATCCTTTAAGTAGCTGACCAGTCTCAGGGCAGGTGCACCAAGCATATCTTTTGCAAAGTATTTCAAGAAAATATCCTTTGGTAGTATTGAAACAGCTGAACCTGTATCAAGCATCAGGTTAATGGAGTGCCCCTTGTCAGCGGAAGCAGTACTGACACTGACAGTGCATATCAACTTGTCTGGAAGAAATGTACCAGCTTTATCCACACTTAATACTGTAACATTTGTAGTAGTGAGTTCATGAACATCTTTAAAAGAACTACGGCAGACCCCAGAAAAGTGATCTGGTTTCAAACATTTGCGGCACTGTATAGCTTTGGCAGGACATTTAGTATCATTTGCAAGGTGTTGTGTTGAACCACAGCAAAAGCAGTATTTTTTATTTGTATTTGCTGCATGGTTTTTTCAGTGAATCCCTTTCCTTAGCACTGTATTTTGCCTGTGACTGCGCATTATTAGGCCACAGTTTTGAATTCACAATTTGTACATTCCCAGCAGTTCCCTGACAGAGTTTTAGCCTCTGCCACTGCTTTTTCAATTTGGCTAGCAACTGTAATAGCCCTTTCAAGGGTTAAATCTTGCTCTAGGAGCAGTCTCTCTCTAATACGTGGTGAGTTTGTTTTTTCCACTATTTGGTCTCTTAGCATTTCATCTGTTAGATTCCCAAACTCACAGGTAACAACCAGCTCTCTCAAAGCTGCTACAAAATGTTCTGTGGATTCGCCATTATGCTGTCCACATTGGCGGAATTTATATCTTTCAGCAACCACATTTACTTTTGGCACAAAAAAGTTCTTTATAGCAGTAAGAGCAGTTTCATAAGTATCATCAGGTAATTGTAATGTATGGAATATACACTGTCACTCTGCTCCCAGGCAATGAATAAGTAAAACATGCTTTCTAGCTGCAGAAATCTCCCCTTGGTCAGCAGCAATAATGTAATTATCAAACATACGGATCCAAGCAGTAAAAGGTATGGTAGGCTCACCAGGGTTTGGTAGAAAATGTGCAGGCTGCTGCAGAGGTAGAAAAGACATCCTTGTCGCCATTTGTTGTGTTTGGTAGCCGAGGATGAGGAGGGTATAACAATGCTTTATTAGCAGGTTCATGCAGCCATTACTTAACAGCAGTAAGTCTTACTTTCACTTTCAAGTTGTACAGAAAGTCCTGTGTATGCACAGTGCCACCTGCAGGCCATTTGTATAAACACCACATATACTACATATTAAGGATTTACTGCCTTTTTATTGCCTTCACAAAACCAGTTAACAGTGCATTTTCCCTGAGTGAATAAACTAAACAAGTCTCTTTCTACTGGAACATTTTAATGAAAATACTCAGAATAAAGAAAAGGATTAGAGAAAATTAAAAATGTATTGAAAAAAACTGAGCTAGCTGTGAGTAGCTATAGAAGAGGATAAGAGAAATAAGCGTGCATATCATTTGCAGAAAACCAAAACCTTATGGTGAACCTATCCCTTGTTGAAAAGCTGAATCTAACCAATGATATCAAAATAATCTGAGCAGAAGATGTGCAATGAATAGCAATGTCAAGCAGATTAAATGCCAAATGCTGATGATAAATGACAATAGTAATAGGCACAGATAATCAATAAACTATGCAAAATAATTTGTGTGACAATATAATCTAAAGCATGTTTGTTGCAATGAAAATATGTGACCAAAGTTTCTGATATTTCCCCTTGTTCTCCGACCCAACGGTACTCGTTTCTCTTCGAGTCAAATGTGCCAGAAATCCAAATTCAAAGATAGGTCAGCACTAACAAAAGCTCAGGGGAAGAAATAGGATGAAAAAATGGAAAAATAGAGAATATATAGTGTTGTGTTCACTGACTAAGTTGTAGATCCACAACCTCATAGGGTTCCAAACGACCTTTAGTGCAATTGACCTTTTACGTTTCACCACGTGCAATTAGTTTAGGTGGGTACTTAAAATGTTCAGATCAATTAGTGCATTATAGATTTGTAGAATATGGAGCGTCTCTTTCTGAAGGGGGTTGAAGAAAAGCGCACATAGTGTAAAAACATCTTTATTTTGTATCAATAAAATCCCAATTGGTTAAACTCACATTTGTGTAGTTAAAACAGGCATAACATCTCTTTCTGTTCTAGTCCAGGTTGCTTGTAAGTGTCCTTTGGTGATGTGGTTTTTAGGTTCCGACCAACGTTGCCTGTTCCACACCACTCGCTATTCCCACACACGTGGATTTGATGTCAGCCCAGCTGTGCCTTATAAACCAGATTCATAGCTCACCCCCATCAGTCAATGTTAAACACTGCAGCAAGAATTTTCCTGCTATCAGAAAGCACCTACTTCTTCCATTGTAAACTCTTTACCAGGGTTATGGGTTATTGATCCTGATGTTAAGAAGAATATAGTTCATCAATTGTATCTGCTTTTCTTCAAAGTGATTCTTATGAGACCCACTCTTATGAGACCCACTTTATCACTTTACTTTTGTCTAAATATTTCAGAGGTCATCTCTGCTCCTTTTAGGTCATTTAAGTGAAGTGAAGTGGAAAGTAAAATTCTGGATGCAGATCACCAAGCTTTTCCTATTAATATAGCACACTTTTTAATAAATGGTAACTATGCTATGATTCGCAGCATGAATCAAAAAGGACACACTTTCACTTACATTTTTATGTAATTTGAATTATTGACTTGAATATCTAGCATTTTCAATGTGAGTATGGCATCACATACACAGTGATAATTTAAAACTACAGGACCTATTGACAGTGGGAACCCTGGAGCTAAGGCTAGGTCCAGGGTGGTGGCGCTTACATTTGTGCCCTCCTACATAATATGATCTTTAAGGGAGAGATCACATTTTTCCTGTTATCTTAATGAGTGCAGCTTAATTTTTGATAAATTCAACTACATTATTTTCATCATGTTTTATAAGTTGTGTGCCTACAAAATTCTGCATTGATATGATGTTATTAAAAATAACATGGTCTGAACAAATTTAGGCTCTATATACACAGAAATATGTCATCACTTAAGATCTTGTAATGTCATTCATAGCCATTCTGAAAGGTGTTATTAATTGTTGGATTTCTTGGCTGTTTGAAGTGTTTTACTAAAGATTTATCCAAACAAGTTGTCGACAACTTTCTATTTTTTATCTATTAAGGTTGAAATAATTGATATGGTCTTGTTCACATTAAAAGGCACTACACTGAAAACAAATGTTGAATATGTTGATAGTTTTAAACATACAACTAATTGTTAACTTTAAATCTCCTCCTCAACAGATTGCTTGGCTTCTTGCTCCCCATGCGGAGCCTGTGGATTATTATTACTAGTGATGGGCGAATCTCCCGCGATTCGCTTCGCCGAAAAATTCGGGAATTTCTCTAGAAATTTTAAAGCCAGGATGCTTTATGCTTTTTATTTAATTATACTTTCCTTCTGTTTTCCTTCTTTCTTAGTTACCAAGGCTACCTTGGCTAAACTTAACCTTCAAAATTTGCTATTTGTAGCATGTGATTTTCATTATCACCAAAACAAAATATTTTGAGTTGAAGGATCTAAACATGTATCATTTGTAAGGAGCATGAGATGTAAGTAATATTGATCAAACTGACTGTTTCAGAAAGTCACATAAGAGATCTAAGTATTTGCTTAGCATAAGATTTACAGCACATGCTGTGAATCCCTCTACAACCATCACTTAAGACATCTTAGCACTCAAGCCCAGATGGTTTACCATGACAATAACATTTAAAGTCTAGGTTTATAACGGAGGCATGCCATTTTCAAAACTACTTGCTGACTCTGTTTGACATCATCCCATTGGGTTAATGCATATTGATGCAAGAAAAAAAAAAAAAGTTAAATGTGAATTTAGTTTTTTAGTGTCAAGTAAAATGTACCTGTGTCATCAAGACTTCATATTTGTGAAGAAAGTAGACACAATGTAATATAAAGCTGCAAAGAATCCCTTATTTACATTATAAATAAAATGTGCAGTAGTTAATGCCTCACCAACAAATAAATAAAACAGAGAATGATGAAAAATAAATTCCAGTAAGCCAGGTAAATATACTTGAATAAAGTTCAAATGATAATACAGTACAGTTATGGGATCACTCCATAGAGAATATTTTAATTATATAATTCTCATTTTTAAAAACATTTCTGTAAAACAGTACCTTGTATGTAAACCTAAATTATATTGGATTTATTTAATGTTTAAATAATTCTTAGCAGACCTAAAGTATAGAGATCAAATTACAGTAGACACCTTATACAGAAAGCACCAGGTCCAAGGAATTCCAGATAATGCACTTGTCTTTTTTAATGAAATTCTGTATTACACCTACTAAATACTATACAAATATATTGGTTTAATCCTGTATTATAAACAAACATAATTATCTGTATTTAGATAATTTAGTATTTAGTCATAGTCAATAATTATCAGAGAGTATGAAATACATAAGGTGGTGTATCATGGGGTCTTTATGTACATTTTTAAATTTGGAGATATGAATAAAAATGTATGATTTGCTTTGAGTAATTTTTGAGAATTATGCCTTTAGAACTGTTCAACATCCTGTATATGTTTACAGACTTTAGATATATTGAATTTGGAGGGATTTCTGACCTCAGGAAAAGTGTTTTGTTTTTTTTTTGTTGTTTTGTTTTTAATAGTTTTGAACATTTCTGAAAAAGTGAGCTGCAATTTGGTAGGGGTCATGGCCAAAATGAGCCGTGTTTTTTGCACTTTGCTTCCTCTGTAGTTATAAACCTGCAGCTGCTTGGATGGTACATTGCAGCTTACAAACAGCAGCTCTTTATTTTTGAGTGGCAGAAGGGAGGAGACCTATAGACATCCTTACTTGCACCTCATTAAGAGCAATGATAATAATATCACTCAGTTTTAAAATTATAACTGGGGTAACTTTCTGATCAGATCCCAATAATGCAGAATTAGAGTAATTGGATATAAGTTTATAATTAATGACACCATTTGTAAAAAAATGTTTTATGATGTTCATTATTTTGTACCTAAGCAACAAAGAAGATATATTCAAATTAATTCCAAATAATAAATTGGCAAAAAGCTATTCCAATACATATTTATTTTGAAGGACTACATTTCAATATCCAGAGATCACATATTTATTAAATTTACACAACAAGAACTAATATTTGTAAGCTATTACGATGCAAATTGAGTGCACTCTAAATTATGTGAAATAATTTTCCAGTGTTACTAATGACATGTTAGGTCAATCATATTTTCTAACCTAATTATCAAAATAAAATAATAAATTCTACTTCAACCATTTTCCATTCTCTCTTTCAAACAAAGAACCATGGGAGTTAAAGATTTTTCATTTATTCTTTTTATTACATTAATTTAAACAAAACATTAGTGTGAAATTCAGTGCCTATTGCAAAATTTGCACCATCCAACATTGCAACATCCAGACACTTTAAGATGTTTGTCAAGATGTTTGTTAAGATGTTTGGCAAAAAAAGTAGAAACTTTAAGAGATAGTATTTAGCTTGAAGCATGTTATACATTTGAATCCAATTCAAAGCTTTGTTTTATATAGTGTAATTGAGGTAATTAGGATTCATTGTTGAAGACAAAGGTTCTGTTCATGAAAGGGTAAAAGATTTTTTGATGTTAACAATACAAATTATATTAAAAACATTTTTATAAATTGATATGACACTATGGGGGTATATTTATCAATGTGAAGTTAAAGATCACCCAAGCCCACTACAATGAAATTCTGCCACTCTCTATTCATTTCTATAGTAATTTTAAATCTGGTGCTTCGTATTGTCTTTGAGTCTCTTCGACTACAGGAAGCCTGCGGGAGCTTGAGTCATTGGGCCAAGTCAGAAATCATCTTACTTCACATGCACAAACCGTTATTGAGACCCTAAGCCAATACTAAGCGCTGAAAGATGGTGACTGGGAGCTCCAATAAGCTACTTTGGGTTTTTTTAAAAAAAGGTTTTTGAAACTAATGCACATCACAGGGAGGGTGAGGGGGCAATGCAAGAAAGTTTATGGGGAATTTTGGTTGAGGGTGTTAGTTCTCCTTTAAAGAGAAAACAAAGTTATTTGAATGGCAAATGCCTGGAATCATGGGTGCATCTGCATGTCAGCTGATATCACATAACAGTCAGCTATTTTAGTGAATGCAGAACATTTCTGTGTGTTTTATTACCTACCTGAGGAGCTGTCACCGAGGCAAAAACTGAGAGATGCTGAGTGTGTCATAAGATAGAAGCATGCATACAGTTCATATCTTACATTTCTTCAACACAGCATAAGGCTCAATTCCGCCTTTTTTATAATTACATTATTGTGAAGACTGCCTCAAAACCGATTTTTTTTTATACACAACTGCAAAGCCCATTTGTTTATATTTGGTTAATAAATAAATGTACCTTTTTTGTCATAGCATGTGAATTAAAATGCTATTTCCATTAATAGCATAGTTTATTTCAACAAAACAACAAGCATTAAGTCAATTGTGTTAGAATATGATTGAGAACGCGACAGCGTTCTTTCTTGCGTGGGTGAAAAGCTTGGAATTTTCTCTGTTGGCAATTTCAAGTAGAAGTACTTGAAATATTTCAGAGAACTCAGAGAAATTTAATTTGTTTCATGCTCCAGTAAAGTAAAAAAGAAAATGTACATTTTTAGTTGTTTGAACATGACACCTTTTACACTTTTACCAGCAACTTTTCTTATGATTTAAGTCACGTAAATAAAGGATATTTGTAGCAGGAAATTGAAAGCATTTTTTTTAAGCTCTAAAGTACAATATCAAGAAGAAATAAGTCTAAAGCAAATGGACTTTCAGGGTTTGCTTGAATATGTTTTACCACTCATCCATGTGGCTTCCTCAACTGAAACTGGTTATCCAGAAAGATCTACATTTTAGGAAGGGTGTTTCCCATAGAATCCACTTAATCAAATAATAAAATTATTCAAAAAAACAATTTCCCTTTTCCAAAGAAACCATTTGGATAAGTGGTGAAATATAAGAAAATGCAATTGTTTTATTGCTTTAGATTTATTTAATTTTTTTTTCATGTAGCACAATAGGTCTCATTCATGACCACAACTGCAATTGCAGTCACATAAGAATGAATACAGTCATTGCATGTATTGAAGCCATTCAACAAAGGACAAGGAAAGTCTAAAATACAATAAGGCTATAAATGAACTAGCTTGAACTTACTGCACCACAAGCCTAATCAAACAAATGATTTATGCTTTCAAAGTTGGCCACAGGGGGTCACCATCTTATAATGTTGTTAAACATCTTTGCAAGATCAAGACTGTGTACATGCTCAGTGTGATCTGGGCTGCTTAGGGATCATCATAAATTATCAAAACAAAAAAGCAAAATAATATCTGCAGAAGGTGGTATAGCAAGACTGATTAGAATATGCACACTGCACTGGGTTCTGTGTTGTCATGTACTTTAATGTGGGTTTTACAGTTTTTGTATTGTTTAATACAAGCTTTCTGCAACTCTCCAGAACCAGTAGCTGCACCAAAATAATCCTCCAAATAAAATACCAGTTTATGTGTTTAAATCTGGCTCCATGATCTTTGACCTGCAGCTGGAGTTGGAAGCATTAAAGGGGATGTAAAGGCAAAAATAAGATCCAGTACAAATCTCTACAGGGAAACAAAGCTGCTGGAGTTCTGCATGACTAGGAAGTAAGGCAGGGGTTCCCCCTGCTATTCAAAAGTATGACTGTTGCCCTGCACAGCAGTTAGGCATCATCTGACAATTTTTATCCACAGAAGTAAATGAAGGGAGAATTTCACTGCATACAGGGCCGCTTTAACAATCCAAGTTATGGGTGTCTGCTCAGGGCCCACTTTACCGGGGGGCGGGGTGAGACACAGAGAGGGAGACGGAGGGAGGGGACACACAGAGGGAGGAAGATGGAAGGAGGGGAACAGGGAGGGAGGAAGATGGAGGCAGGGGATGCACACAGGGAGGGAGTGGATGTACACAGGAAGGATGGTGATACACACAGGAAGGAAGATGGAGGGAGGAAACACAGGGAAGGTGGGACCAGATTTAAAAAATGTGGGGGTGGGGCAACTAGCTGGCTCTTTGCCCAGGGCCCACCAAGGCCTTAAAACGGCCTTGTTGGAAATAGGTTTCTTTTTCATTAAAAAAAGTAAAAATGGGATTTTATTATTTTTGCCTTTACATGCCCTTTAAAGGCTTTTGAGCTTAGACACACTCCGCCACACGTGCATGTATTTGTGCCTAGTGCCATCCTGATGCCATGTCTAATGAAATGTGTGCTTAGTGATGCATGGGACCCCTGCAGACACAGCCACCTCTCTTACAGAATCAATCAATCAATGTAATTTTAATGCTAAGTGCAAAAAGTAAGACTATCTCAATACCAGTTTTTGAAAGCAATTCTCTGATGCAGGTATGGACTTGTTCTGGAATTGTGGGTAAAAAAGGATGGTTAACTTATTCTGGAAGTCCACTTTGCACACTTTGTGGTTGCAGTAATGAATGAGTCTTTAGGAAGATTCACTAACGGTGAATTTTAACCAGCGTCAGCTTCGCACCCCTTTCACCACTTCGCCAGGCACAAATCCACTGTGAATATTCACTTATATTCAAAGTTTCATCCTGGGCGCTGAACACTAGGGACTTTACGCTAGCATTACTTCGGCTGTGCCATCATTTCATAGCAAACATGCGCTAGCGTTCATTTGTGCCTAAAGACAAGACTAATATTATGTACACGAACCCACCGTAAAATTAATATTCCATATTTTATGAAATGTCTAGAGAAAACCTGATAACCAAAAAAAGTGTAAATTAGGACTTTTTAACCCCCTTAAAAACAGGAAATGTCACCAGAGTTTTTTAAACTTTCATGCATTTTTGGCAGACAGGATATGATGTAAGTGACAGAAGATTGAGGAAGATCTAGATTCTTTTTAGCAATTTGTCTCGTAATAGCGGCAAAGTCAACTCTGGCGAAAGAGGTAACTTTCCATAAAATCCATTCTTCAGTAGTGATGGGCGAATTCGCGGCGAATTCGCGCGAAAATTCGCCAAAAAAAGAGTCGCGCGTCGTTTTTGACGCGACGCATCGAAAATGACGTGACGCAAATGAAGCATTGCGCGTCGGAAATGACGCGCCGCGCCGTGATTGACGCAATGCGCGACTCGTTTCGAGAATTTTTTCGCCAATTCGCGAATTTCGTTGGAAATTCGCAAATTTTTCGGCGAAACGGGTGAGATTCGCCCATCACTATTCTTCAGTGAATTTGCAGAGTAACAATCAAATGTCGCCTGGCGATAGAGTGCAAACGAACACTAGTGACGGTCCCGTTCACAAGCTAATTGGCAAAGTCCCGCCGGACTTATTGTCTCTAGCATTAGCCACTTTCAGTGAATCTGCCCCCTTGAATTACACTGTATATGCCATTCAATAATTATAATAATAGTAATATATAACCACATTTTGCATGTGCACATCTGAAATGTATATGAATTATTAAATTAATTTCATAATTAGTTGTTATGTTGAGTCCATTTTGGAGTGTAATTCTTACATTTTAACAATGGCTATGTTGATATTTTATAACATTAATAGAAGTAATTCAATGTAATTATAATTTGTTTTGTTACTGTTGTTTAAAACAGTTAGATGCCATGGGGCAGATTTACTAAAGGGTGAAGTGACTAATGCTGGTGACAGTTTCCCAGCGTTACTGCTTGCAGGGACTTTGCCGATTTACTAACGGGCGCAGGTGGCAATTTCGCTAGTGAAAGAGATAAACGTCAGTAGTGATTCGCACTATATCGCCAGGCATCTTTTCCCTCTGGCGAATGGACGTTACTGCACAAATTCACTAAATTGCTGATTTTACGGAAGGTTACCTCTATTGCCAGACTTGCCTTCGCCAGATGAGACCAGGCCAAGTGCAATGGACTGAATAGATCTTCCTCAATCTTCAGTTACTTATATCATATTCTGAGATTGAAAAATGCATCAAATTACATTCAACTTTAAATGGCACACTGTATGCAAATTGACCTGAGTACAAGACTCTGAATTTGCACTAGGCAGAAATGATCTCTAGCGCATCTTCTCTTTGATTTGCTCACATATATAAATCAATACATTGTGTCATTGTCTCCCACCACAAGATATCTTCTTGCAAACCATTGGACAAAATATTCTGTGATGTTATGTGATGTGTTATATTTAAATCTATGCTATGACTTATGGTGGTCCAGCATTTAGTGAACCACATGCCAGAGAATTGTTAGACAGTAATTAGTTTGTGGTAGATATGAGTAATAGTATATAACATATACTAGAGAGACATCAGTTAGTCAACATCAATCAAATGTATGTTTTCTATTTAGTTTGTTAAATAGTCTTCTCCCCTACATCTATATACTGTACATGACTATATAAATGGGTTTGCATGCTCTTTATTGTTTTAGACAATACTACTCACATTGAAAAGCATAAAGTACAGTACAAGTGTTTTTATTGGTTTTCGCCCCTATATCTATATACATGACTATATGAAGAAATTTTGCATGTCCTGCATTGTTTTAGACAGTATTATTCACATTGAAAATTATAAAGTACAGTACATGAACTTAAAATGTGTGATTTTTTTTATATTTTTATGGATTTCACATACTCTCTAATCCAACCAGAAACTCTTCCCTTGATGTTCTTTTCTTGGCAGGTTATTTGTCACAAAAGGCTGTTCATGGTAGTTCTTGCCAGTTAATTGGAAAAGCGATTGAAAGCTTAACACCTTAGGGAAAAGGTAATAATTGGGCCAGTGGCAGAGATACTGACTTAAGTCTTGGATTTCTGGCTATATATGTATATTGGTATCTATATATGACCTTTTAAACCTTGTATTGATGCATATGGCCCTCATAATAAGCTCATGGATGTACTGATGCATTTGAGCCCTCACATTGCTATAACTACATTCTGGCATGCAAATAAGGCCCACTGACAATATTTTGTTTATTAAACATCTTGGTGAATAGAGAGCAAAATACGTTGCAAGAAATTGTTTTGATACATAGTTACTCTGGAATTTTGGTTAAAAATTCAGTATCGTGGGCAAGAAATAAAATTAACTGTGCCAAAATTGTCACTTGCCATGCTATGCCAGTCAAGTAAGTGCTTACATATGTTAATAAACAATATTATTCTTTTTTGGACGTTCTTTGCTCATTCAAACTATTCAATTCCTCTCTAAGTATATATATATATATATATATATATATATATATATATATATATATTACTGCCAGGGAAATCTTGCCAGGGAGCACAGACAATTAGCATCAAGAGGGGGTGATTAAGAAAAGAATGGGGATTTTTATATCAGAAAGATCTATATCACCCACTACTGGAAAATACTTTAAATGGACTAATACTTGTTTCAAGAAAATCTTGAAAAATGGCTCCCTAACCAATTTAACTCTAAGCACTTTCGCTGCGTGTCAAAAAATAGTTGTCTCTCATAGACATCAATGCATTTTGGCAAATTTTTGCCATTTCGCAAATTTTTGGTGAAGCAAAATGGGTCAGATTCGCCCATCACTAGTCAGCACTAGCGATGAGGGAAATTTTTTGCAGCAAAATGATGCCCATAGAGTCTAATGGGTGAAAAAAATTGTAGCCCATGGACTTCAATGCATTTTGCCGAATTTCTGCCCTTTCGTGAATTTTCTGCTTAGCCAAACGAGTCAAATTCACCCATCACTAGTCAGTAAATCAATACATTTTAATACTTATATAAAGGGTTGGTAGACTAAAAATAACAATAAGAATATTAAATGTTTTTACAGCAGTCTGATAAACACCCTGTGCTTCATTCTTTTAAATAATATAGGTATGGGACCTATTATCCTGAATGGAACCTGGGATTTTCCAAAAAAAGTGATCTTTCCGTAATTATACTTAAGATCTGCTGAAAACATTTAATAATCCCACTAACACTGTTTAGCCTTCAAAAAGAATTAATTGTTTCTAAGATGGGATCAAGTACAATAATAAACTATTTTCCTAATATAGAGACAACATTAATCCTTTTTAAAAATTTTAGGTATTTGTTTAAAATTGAGTATATGTGAGATGGTCTTCCTATAATGTTGAGCTTTCAGGATAATGGGTTTCAATTTTAATGGATCAATCTGGTAAAGTATGGGATCCGCTATCCAGAAACCCATTATCCAGAAAGATCTGAATTAAGAAAAGGCCATCTACCGTAAACTCCATTTTATCCAAATAATCCACATTTTTAAAAATCTCCTTTTTCTTTTTCCTTTATAACAGAACAGTACCTTGCACATGATCCAGACTAAGATATAACGAATCCATATTGGATGCAGAACCAGCCTATCAAGTTTATTTAATATTCACGTGGCTTTCTAGTAGACTTAAGTTATGAAGCTACAAATTATGAAAAGATCTGTTTGTCAGAAAGCCTCGGGTCCTGAGCATTCTGGAGAACAGGTCCCACATGGTAAACAATGGCAAACAAGAAAAAGAAAAAGAATTACCTTATAAGGTGGCCTAAACATAAAGGCAACTAGTTAAAAAAGTAAATGGGCTAAATCTAAGCACCTACAGTATATAACAAAATAATATGTACACCAAATGCACCAATCTATTCCACCAGTAGAAATGTTTCAGTTAAACAGAACTACAAGCAGAGCTTTGAAAACTGCTTTAAACCATAGCCTTGTAACTGTTGACCTAAAACAGCTGTAAAACTGCCTAAACCCATAGCCTGGTAACTGTTCTTGACCTACAAGAGAGAACAATCCGTCACACTTTAGCTTCCAAAATTGGGAAGTGCAGCCTCTAACTAAAAAATGCTTGGAGGATAATGGGAGTAGTAATTCTACAATTAGGTGAGGCAGGTAGATCACACGTGGTTTTCAGTTTCCTGCTCTGCAAAGGAATGCTTATTCTGCTAACCTTGACATTTCCATTACGCACAGAGAGAGAAACAAACAAAAGCTTACCAAAAAAAATATTAAAGTATATCAAATGTCTTGTGTTACACAAAAATGCTAAACGTTAAGGCTTGCAATTTATTTTTTAGATTCTTGCTATTCAAACTTGAGTCACAGACATACACTGTCAAATCTAATAAATAAAGTCATGAATTTCATAAATATATTTTACTAAAAAATGCATGAATGCTATTCCCAATCATATTTCTGGTTAATATTTAAATTGATTCAGATGTTATAAAGTATATTTACTTTAAAATGTATCTTCAACTGCAAGTTTGTATTTAGCAAACACAAAAAGGTTAGTGCAGAAAAGAAAAGGTATGGGCATCTGTCAAAAAAAAGGTTTGTGAACCTGTTCTACTACTATGGGAACAATGCATATTCATGCATAATCATGGGTAATACATTATTTAAGTTAATAATACTCATATACTTTGTCTAAGTTGGAAAACTGGGCAGCAAACTGGAAAATGAGGTTCAATGTTGAGAAATGCAAGGTTATGCACTTTGGCAAAAATAATATAAATGCAAGTCATACACTAAATGGCAGTGTGTTGGGAGTTTCCTTAAGGTAGAAGGATCTTGGGGTTTTTATAGATAACAAGTTGTCTAATTCTGGGCAGTGTCATTCTGTAGCTACTAAAGCAAATAGGGTTCTGTCTTGTATAAAAAAGGGCACAAACTCAAGGGATGAAAACATAATTATACCTCTTTATAGATCCCTAGTAAGACTTCATCTGGAATATGCAGTGCAGTTTTGGACTGTAAATGAGCTGGAGAGAGTGCAGAGACGTGCAACTAAACTGGTTATAGGGATGGAAGACAAATTATGAGGGTAGACTGTCCAGGTTGGGGTTGTTTTCTCTGGAAAAAAGGTGCTTACAAGGGGACTGTCACGAGTGCTCGGCACTCTGTTCCTCTTCGGTGGCGGGGAACCAAGATGGCAGCGCCCAGGACTACATGTGGGCGCAAGGATGCTGGCGCCAGGGCGCAAGGATGCTGGCGCCAGAGCGCCAGCGCGATGACGTCACACGCTGTGGCACCAAATTCAAAGTTAAAAGGACGCTGGAGACCCTGGTTCAATGCCCGAGTATAGCTCAATCTTGCATTGTGTTCCTGGGTGTTCCTGCTATCCTGCTATTCCTGTTATTGATCTCCAGCCTGTTTCCTGACCTTGACTCCTTGCTGCCTGCCAACTTGAACCCTTGCCTGGACTTTGACCTCTCTATTGGATTTCACCTTGAACTGTACTTTGCCTGGACTCTCTGGAAGGGGCTTCCTCCTTGATCCAGACTACCCCCTTGTGGGTGCCGCTGGCCCCTGCTGACAGGGACATGATTACACTTTACAAATACATTAGAGGACATTATAGACAAAAATAGCAGGGGGCCTTTTTACCCATAACGAGGATCACTGCACAAGAGGCCACCCCTTCAGACTAGAAGAAAATTACTTTCATTTGAAGCAGCATAGGTGGTTCTTCACAGCGAGGACAGTGAGGTTGTGCAATGCACTGCCAGGTGATGTTGTGATCTGTTGATGCTTTCAAAAGGGGCTTGGATGATTTTTTGGACAGACATAATATCAAAAGCTATTTTGATACTAAACTCTACAGTTAGTATAGCTATGGGCATATATGGTTTGTGTGAAAGAGTGGAGGGGTGTGTGTATGGATGCTGGGTTTTAATTTGGAGGGGTTGAACTTGATAGACTTTGTCTTTTTTCAACCCAATTTAACTATGTAACTAACTATGTAACTATGTAACTATATACAGCATTGTCTTTTGGGAATCCATTATACATTTATTTAAAGGGTTTTCAGAATCAAATGCTTCTATTCAACAATAATAAGAGGGAAACCTTTGCAGTTTCCCTGGTGGTCTAGTGGCTTACCCCCTAGCATGCAGGAGCAGGGACGCTCACCACACGCATCTGACTCCTTCCAGCGTTGGTTCCTCTATGGCACGCACGCACTTCCGGGTTTATGCGCCGGCGTGATGACGTCACTCGCAATGGCATGAAATTTAAATGTATAAAAGGGGAATTCAGTCTACAGATCATTGCCGATTGTTAGGTTCTATTTAGAAAGTTCCTGGGTGCTTAATCTGTGTGATTTCCTGCCTGATCTGTTATTGACCCTTGCTTTGCCTGACCACTCTGATTCTCTCCAATCCTGACCTTGGCCTACCTGTTAACTCCGAACTCTCCAATCCTGACCTCTGCCTGTCCACTGACTATTCTATGCTCTCCAATCCTGACTCTAACCTGTCTGCTCTGCTTGTGCTGGCCCGGCCCACCTGTTCCACTCTGTGGCGTCTGGTGGTATTCTTCAATCCAGTATCCTTGGTGAGACGATTGTGCCCCTTTGCTCGTCCAGAACCTTTTAGCTTTGCTCCTCTCTCTATTAAGACCTGGCAGCATCCAATTAGCGAAGGGCTCCTCCCGAGGTGAAAGGCGGCGGTTATAGGCAGAAGTGAGAGCCGAGACCAGGGAGCTTAGCTTTGGTTCTGGGTTTAGGGTGCCGTTCGTGACATAAAAAGTGTCCTCAAAGCTGTAGGTGTTAATTAGTAATTCTATTTCACAAATAGTTTTTTAGCATTCTTTACCGCACTCACTGGCCACTACTCTGTTTGGCTTGTTCGCAGGAGTGGCATTTGCAATGCATTAATGCCAAAAAGCATGGCTGAAATGTTTCAAGAAAATGTTTTAATAGCATACTAATCTAAATTAATCATTTAGAAGCTAATTTATTTTAGGAAGACACCATTCTGGAAATAATTCAGAATTATTTAATAAATTAGACCTTTGGTGCAACATGGTTCCCATCACAGAAGCCACTACGGCTATCTAAAAATCACTAGTTAAAGCAAAATGATTACTACAGAAATAATAAGGTATATGAGTGAGTCATATCAGATAAGGGGTTATGTAATAAAAGACATTAAGGGGGTTACTTACTAAAGTCTGATTTTTCTCTTTGAAGGGGAAAACACAAATTTTTGTGGAAAAAAACTGTTTTAACATTTATTATACCCGAGACTGCTAAAAGTCAGAATAAAAAAATAATCCATCTCAAAGCTGCTGAGGTCATGAAGAAGTCAATGGCAGATGTGCCTTTTATAAATGGAAGATATCATTATCTGCTCTGGGTTTTGTATTATAATCTGAAACATTTTGGGCGTCAAATACAGAAAAATTGCACAATTCAAATATTTCATGATTTTATCAAGAGTTTATAGAGTCTTTTCCAGCACCTAATTATTTTATTGATAAATAAGATAACATTGTGGATGGATGTTTGGTCGTGTAGTAAAAAAGTTGATTCACTAAAATAATGAGAACAGTTAGGATTTTAGTAAAAAGAAAAGAATTAATTTACAGCATTCAATAGGATTCACAGGTCACCTGTTTAAAACCAGCATCTTATTGGTTACCATGGGTTACAGCACCTAGGCAAATGTAGTGCTTTTTTTTACATGAATGGGTTAATGGGTTTATAGCCAGCCATAACCAAGAATTATCGCACAGCCTACATAGCTAGTGATGGGTGAATTTATTCGCCTGCAGCGAATTCATGGCGTCTCATTTTGGACGCGTGCATCCATTTTTTTGGATGCTGGCAATGGGCGTTTGTGTCCAAAAAAGGACGCGGGCATCCAAAGTGAGACACATCAGTGTTTCATGAAAAATTCGGCAAAGCAAAACGCAGCAGATTCGCCCACCACTATACATAGCGCCTTCTGTTCTACAAGGACAGTGCACTCTGCAATCCACACATAGAATGTACTGCCAATACTGAATTTAAATTCCCACATTCAAAACATTCTGAACCAACAGTGCCATATTGAGTTAACCAAAGAGCATGGGTAAAATGAAAAAAATGTGATTCAATGTGCAGTTCACCTTGCATAACCTTAAAAAAGGTAACATATAAAAGAGAATAATCAGCTAGAATGACACCAGACCCTTAATGTTATTTTTAGCATACATAAAAATGGCTCTGTTTTACACAATAAGGTGTCAACTTTTATATCAATAACATTAAAAAAGCTTCAGCAACATTTAAACTTTTTGGTTGGAAACTGACTTTCAGGGGCTAACTAGAAGCTGTCACATTTGTACTTTATCAGAAAGCACTCAAGCTGAGGACCATTTGATCACAATGCACTAGTATGTCTTAGACTGGTGAGATCTATCTCACAGCTGAATGCACAAGCCATTATTTGAACACATATTCCATAGTCTATTTTTCTTTTTCAGCTTGTCAAATATAACATAGTTTGCTGAAACTCCTTGGGGTAACAGTAGATGTCTCTTCAACTATTTTACAACTGGTGCTATAGCATATTTTAAATTAAATAGGAAATTAAAAATAGTAAAAAGGGCAATTAAATATGTTAAAGTTATGCTGTTTATAAATATACTGTAGCTTTTTGCATTATAAGATCTGAGTGAATTTATATCTTTCAACTTTCACAAATGTGTTATTGAGATGAGTTCACAGAACTAATTCTACTAAAAGTGAACAAGCATGCTTATTTTATTCACAACATTGCCATAATCAATGTCATGCACTCACAGCACTCATTTTGCTATGTTGGCTTGCTCACAACAACACGAAACTTCAGGACCATACTCTTTAATTAGTTAGGACTATTTTTGAGGACTACACAAGTGGTAAATGTTTAATTTATTCAACTGTAGTAAATGTATGCAAGGGATCCATTCGTAATTGCTCTCGTAACCAATGATTGCACATCAATAGTGATAGTCTAATCTGACCCATTTTGTTTTGCATAATTTCACAACAATTTTTGGAGTCTATGGGAACATTTTTTTTATGGTGAAACGTGTCAAAAATTTTTGCACATCAGTACACGACAACTAATAAAAGTGGCCTGGATGTTTGAGAAGATGGGGATTGGAGTGCGCTGGGCCACTCTTAAGACTTTGTTGCAGGGTTTACGGGTTCATTTATGAATGCAAGTTCTCTAAAACTGGATGCAATGGAGAGTGCATATTGACAGTATTTATTAAGATACCAACTCTCTGCCAAATCTATCACTTTTAATGAATGGTGCCTATTGATGCTGTTGAACCCTGGACTTTACACCACTATAGGCCTGGCAGTAGCTCAAGGGTATCAACAGTGGGTTGCTCCAATTGGCACACCAGACTTACATCCAATAAATTGGATCCCTTTGATGAATTCAAATAAAGTTCCACACTTTAAATTCTAAACACAACTGTAGCACAGTGGATATTTTGAATTTGATAAAATGATGTACAATATATTTATCTGATTTATAGTGAATAAAACCTTAAATTTGTGTAAGTATAATGCAGATTTTGGGATAGTTATTTGAGTCCAATGTCCTCCAATCTCCCTGATGTAGTTATATTTCTGGGCAAACATTCTATAGCAAACACAGGCATTGTTCCCAAGCAAACATCTTTAAGAATGAATAAACAGACAGCAGACAGACAAGACTCAGATTGAGTAACAAAATGATTATTGATGAAAGAGATATAAAGTTCTTGCTGATCTTCTAGAATTGCACTGGATAGCATTTTGGGCTGAAGTCCTCTTTAGGGTAGTGGCAGATAAGCAGATTCGGAGAGATTTAGTCGCCAGGCGAATAATCGCCTCTTCCGCTCGGCGAACTGCCTTCTTCCTGTCTTTCATGTGCTTCAATGAGGAATCACCTGCACTAATTCACTCTCAGCACTTCGATTTCCGAAGTCGCCCGAAGTTTCCTCTTGAGGCAACTTGAGGTGACTTTGGAAATCGTAGCGCCGAGAGTGAAACAGCACAGGTGATTCCTCATTGAAGTACATGGAAGCCAGGAAGAAGGCAGTTGGTGGAGATTGTCGCCGGGCGGAACAGGCAATCAGTCGCCTGGCAACTAAATCTCCCTTAATCTGCTGCCATACCCGTAAACTAACAAAATTGCCTAGGTCAGCATTTGGGGTTAAAGGTCTCTTTAGCTGTTGATTATAAAGTACACCTTCATCTTCAATGGGTAGCTTAGCCTCGGATCCATGAGTGGCTGCCAAGATTTTGGATCATCGCTTGATTATCGAGAACCTGAGGGTGATGTGGGGCTCCCTGATTGTGCTGATTTGATTCAGAAATGGCTTTTCTTGTAATTACGATCATATGTAGTTAAGTAAACTTCTACTTTTACTTGTGTGTGTGTTAGTTATTGCTCACAAGCAGTATATCAAAAGGTTTAATAATTGACCCTTTATGTTTGTATTAATAAATTATTAATATTAATTAATAAAATTATTAATATTAATAAAGGTTCACCCCTTTATTACAACAACTTGCACACAAATTATACTAAAGATGCACTTGGGGTAAAGAAATGTTTTTCCAAAGACATTAGTCATCCGCTAAGACTGGGCATTACAAATCTCTTCCAAATTTCCAGCTTATGTGGAATCATATTAAAGGTATGGGATCTGTTATCCAGAATGCTTGGTAAAGGAAAATATAGACTACAATAATGATGTGCAAGTTAAAATTAAATACAATATTTTATGTTAAATATTACAGTGAAATAGAAATTGATGAAAAATTATACAGGGAAATTGTGTTAAAATATATTGAAGCTTTCTGGTAAACATCTTTCTAGATAAGATATATCTGTATGTATGTCATGTTTGGTAAACATTTTTTCTCATATTCATAAATCCTTTATATGAATGTTCCAGTTAAAGTGAGGCACTTGAAGGACTTTGTCCACAATCTCCTGGTAAGTGGTCACCATAGTGAAAAGGTGTCTTGTTAGCACGTGAGCCTGATAAGCAGGCACAGCTACCTGCATTCCATCTGATCTATGCAGTTTGTGGATATTAATAGTCGAATAGACAATACAGTGCATTTGTGTACATTTCAGAATTTTGGTTCCATTTAAAGACTTAATTAGTCTTTAGTTTATGAAAAACACAACTGAGCTAAAAAAAAAAAAAAAAGGCAAGCATTGAAAAAGACACATTAGAAACAAAATTGCTCTGTAAGAATGTTCAGCAGCCTATTATAGGTCCCTATTGTACTGGCTTGCAACAAAAAGCAGAATGAATGGCATAATGTTGAGATGACTCTAAAGTAACACTGAGCAGAAGCCTCTGAATATAATGTGACAATTATTGATTCAATTGACAGCATAATAGACAACAGAAAAAAACACAAGACTATGCTTTAGACAACACAACAATTTATATTTCAAGGATGCACAAGTTTGCCCGCCATGAAAGGTCATGTATTGCAGCACAAGCCCAGAAAAGCAATTTCATAGCAATAGACTTCCTACTGAGAAGATTTTCTAAGTGGAAAAAGGCAGACTATAAAATGCTTACTTGGTGAAACTTTGCCAAGTATCAAAAGGTATGCTCAAATTATTTGTCTTTCAAATAAATATTTATAAATGAACAAATTGCAAACAGTAGAAATATTACAGTATAACATATGAGTTGATTCATCACTGTTTGATTGTTTTACACATTTATTTATAACGCTTTTAACAATTTATTTTACTTTCTTGAAATACTATAATTTCTCTATTTCATGGTCAGACCATAATGCTGTAATTTTGGATATCCACTTGTCTGCTCGAATAAGGAAGCCTACTCACTGGCGTCTGAATGAAGGCCTTTTAAACGATTCTCATACCTGTGCTGATCTCTCCCAGACCACTAAGAATTATTTTATAGAAAATGTTCAATCAGTAGAGAAAGCCTCTACTTTATGGGAAGCTCATAAGGCTGTAGTGAGAGGCAAATTGATAGCACTTGCAGCAGCAAAGAAAAAGGTACAGACATATGCGAGGTCAAACTTCCAAAAAAACTTGGATCACTAGGAGGAAGGCCCAGCATAAGCCGACAGCAGTGGTTACCCGGGAGATTCATAGGGTTGGTAAGGAACTTAATTTGGAGATATAGAAAAGGCCTTAAAATGGACCAGGCAGAAGTACTATGAATGGGGGGATAAGCCACACACCCTATTAGCTAGAAAGCTCAGAGAACAAATGGCCCAATCTGCCATTGTTTCTATAACAAAAGAAGACGGGGAAAAACCTTCTCCCCTCTGGGGATTGCAACAGCTTTCCAAGAATTCTATACAAAACTGTAAAACTTATCATCCTTGCGCCCCCAAACATCAGATAACATACATGCCACCTTATCGCAATCCGATTTAGAGACTCTCAACAAACCGATTTCTGAAACAGAAATTAAAAATACAATTAAATCCCTTCCAGCTTTAAAGGCCCCAGACCCAGATGGCTACTTGTATGCCTATTATAAAAAATTCTCCGCTCTCCTAATTCCGCACTTAACTAAACTTTTCAACTCCTTTATGGCAGAAGAACCGACCCCTTAATCTATACTAACCTCATATATCACACTTCTTTACAAAGAAGGGAAAGACTCCAATCTGTGCGGTAGTTATAGGCCAATAGCCCTCTTGAATTCGGATCTTAAAATCTTCACCAAACTCCTGGCAAATAGGCTGGGACCCCTGATGCCCAAATTGGTAGACTTAGATCAGGTAGGCTTCATATATGGTAGACAAGCTGGAGACAACACTCGTAGAATAATTTACCTGATAGACGCAGTCAACAAAACTAAGACTCCAACTCTGCTGCTCAGTCTAGATGCCGAAAAGGCATTCGATCACCTAAATTGGGACTAAATGCTTGATCTTCTAAAGCAGTTGTGCATGGGGGGCCCCTTCCTTAGGGCCATCCAGGGTCTTTATGCTAATCCCACAGCTACCTTAAAGCTACCAGAGGCTTCCCAGAAACAAATTAATATATGCAATGGTACTAGGCAGGGATGTCCCCTATCTCCACTGCTTTATGCTCTGAGTATCGAGCCCTTAGTGTCCACTATTCGACAACACACTGATATTACAGGACCCAGGATCCAACAACAAGAGTTTGTGGTTTCCTTGTTTGCAAACGGCATCCTCCTCACCTTAACAAACCCAGTGATATCCCTCCCCAATTTACATGCCTTCCTGGCCCAATACAGCAGGCACTCAGGCTACAAATTAAATGTGGACAAGACAGAAGCCCTACCAATTAATGTTCCCCGAGAAGTTAGGAAAGCACTAGCTTCCAAATTTGGCTACAAGTGGAAGGTCCATTCCCTTAAATATCTTGGACTCCAGTTAACTAAAACATACCATCAGCTCTATCATGTAAATTTCACCCCACTGATACAGAAAATTAAAGCATCCTTACTTAAATGGAGTTCCTATACGATCTCTTGGCTGGGTCGTATCACAGTGCTTAAGATGACAGTCCTCCCCAAGATTCTGTACTTGTTTGAAACCCTACCAGTGGCAATCCCTAGACAGGTTCTGAGGGATCTTCAGGCCACTTTTTTTTAGGTTTGTGTGGGGAAAACGTAGACACCGAATTGCAAGATCAGTCTTACAAGCTAGCAAATCCCAGGGAGGTCTGGCAATACCAGTTATACAGGCCTTTCTCTCTAGAAATCTAAATAGCCCGTCCCACATGGCATTTGAAAAGCTCTGCATAAGGGGTCTCCCTCAAAAAGCCATGATCTCCACACTTTATAGAATTATAACAACATTACCAGAGGACCCATTTCCCAAACATTCCTAAATGTTAAAATGGGAAGCAATTACATCTACAACCCTTCCAATGGAAGAGTGGTTGGAGATCTGGGAAAATGCAAATAAAAGCGCTACCTGTGTGCGACAGAAAGAGAGTATATATAAATCTATGTTTTTCTGATATGACACTCCTGTGAAACTGAGCCACATCTTCCCGGGTACCTCCCCTTTGTGCTGGAGAAATTGTGGCCACAAGGGCACATTGCAACATATACTATGGGAATGCCCCATAATATCTACTCTATGGAAAGAAGATATGCTTTCCCAAATATTGCAAAGGGACATCCACCTAGATATATATACAACTCTAGTGGGTAAACCTATTCCTGAAATCTCTACCTCTGAACAGAGGCTTACAAATTTCATCCTTACTGCGACCAGGTTAGCAATCACCTCCCAGTGGAAAAGCATACATTCCCCCACACTAGCGGATATAATATGCACAGTTAAAGATATGAGGGAAATGGAGCGCATGACTGCAAATCTAAGGGGACGCAAAGATAATTGGGAGAAACTATGGTCAAACTGGAATTACTTTATAAACCCTTGCCCTTTAAATCTTTCTATATTCCACACTTGGATCTATAATAAATATGCCCCACTATATACTAAAAGTATCCAGTCATTCACTGACACTTTCTACTTTTTTTCTGGTTGGAATACACACATGCTTAACACAATCACACACAATGCCACAATAATCACTTTCACTACCATCAAAATCTGGTTTGTCCACTAAACACTGAAGTCTCTTAGGAAGGGCCATGGTGGCATTTTAAAATATACATCTGCAGTTTATTTTGCTGTTTTTAACAACAAAGTAAAAATAAACAGATTTTAAGTACAGTTGTGCTCATAATTTACATACTCTAGCAGAATTTATGATTCCTTAACCATTTTTCAGAGAATATGAATGATAACACAGAAACCTTCTTTCACTCGTGTTTAGTGGTGGGCTGAAGCCATTTATTGAAAAACCACTGTGTTTACTCTTTTTAAATCATAATCAATACACAATCTACACAAATTATCCTGATCAAAAGTTTATATACCCTCGTGATTTGGCCTGATAATATGCATACAACTTAACACAAAATGGTTAGAATGGCTATTAAAGGTAATCAAAAGAAAGAAAAAGTACTCCTCTTGTACATCTAACTATATAATTTACTCAATTAGATAGAATTAATATCCATTTATTTATAATCTTAAATTACTGGAGTGTATCGCTTAAATATTTTGAATTAATAAAAACTATTAAAGTGCAGAAATTATCAATATAATCAGAAATTTGGAGGGGAGTGAACAAGGCCTATGATGAAAGGTACACATTTGTTGCAATTCTTTTTCTTTCCTCTATAAATTAATAGAAAGGTATACTATTCCTACAGTGAAACAAGGTGGTGGATTGCTGACCTGTTAGGGATGTGTTAGCTACAAAGGCACAGGAAATTTGGTCAGAATTGATGGCAAAATGAATGCAGTAAGTTATCAAAAAATACTAGAGGAAAATTTTCACTCATCAGCCAGGAAGCTGCGCATGGGATGTACTTGGGCATTCAAACATGACAATGATCCAAAACACAAGGCCAAGTCAACCTGTCATTGGCTACAACAAAATGAAGTGAAGGTTCTGGAGTGGTCATCTCAGTCTCCTGACTGGGGAAACATCAAACGTGCAGTTCATGCAAGACAGTCTAGTAATTTTCAGGGAACTGGAGGGTTTTTGCCAGGAAGAATGGGCAGCTTTACCATCTGAGACAATAAAGAGCCTCATCCACAACTACCACTAAAGACTTCAAACTGTCATTGATGTTAAAGGGGACAATACATGGTATTACCAACTGGGGTATGTAAAATCTTGATCAATCTTGGGTAGTTTGTGTAGTGATAGTGCTTCCTGGCACAGTTGTTTGACAATAAACGGCTTCAGCCAACCACTAACCATGAGTGAAAGAACTTTAAGAAATCAAATCCTGCCAGGGTATATAAACTTATGACCACAACTGTAAGCCAAAATTATCATATAAGTCTCTGCAATATTTATTAAAAAATCAATACAATAAAAATATTTAACTGGCAACTTGCCTCCAGTATTAGCCTGCTGCCTTTGGCAGTAAAACAAATTTCAGGTATCAGAACACAAATGTGTCCATGTGCAAACTACAGAAAATTGAGTTCTTGAATGCATCTTTTATCTCACGTCACAAAATATGCTTCTACAGAAATAGAATATCTTAATTCAATTTGCAAGTTGCCCTACTTCGCCGCAGTCCAATTTATTTCACATGAAGGCTCACAGTTTCAGAAAAAACTGAGGCATTAGAGTAATGTTGATTTACTGTTCAATAAACCCATAAAACCAAGGTTTACAAAATATGGTCTAGGAAGAGAAAGCTACAAAGGCATTGATTTAATATTTTCCTTAAAGAGAACAATAATCTCATTTGGCTTATAGTTCTAGCAGTTTTCTTTATTTGTCCCATGCCCAACTGTAGAGCTAGTTTATAAACCACACAGAATGATATGGGTGAAAACACTACAAATGGTGAACTTTTTACAAAATCAATACAGGTAATATATGAAAATGTTAAAGAACTGTATCGCTGTTTTACGTGAAAAATTCTATAAAGGCATCTAAAAATTGCAGATTTGCAAGCAAATAGCACCAATGTCTTTTAGAAAGAAAATGTGTGATTGAAACAAATTAATAAGCTTTTTATTCAAACATATTAAGAACATAACCAGCACAAAATATCAGCAAATTTAAATACATAAAATATTCAGTTTCTATTTTCCACTAACTCACAACACATTTTTCATAACAATACTTTATCATATTCTGTTCATTTATGATTGTGCCTTGATTATGTATTGCAAAAAAAGTAGAAGTTAAAGCTTTGTGATAACCTAATGACTTATGGTGAACCCAGAGTTTTTAAGAAATTAGAAGTTTTAAAATAATTTTAAAATACATGGACTAGGCAAAGCAAATCTTTTCAGACCCAGATACATTAAACCCAGTCTAAAATGGGCTAATCCTTAGCAGGCATACACATTTTTAAATGTAATGTTCAGAAATCACAAATACCAAAAATTTATTTTGGTATGGATCTTGATTATTTGTGGCACTAGAAGTAATATGCATCAGTATATGAATAGATACAGATATGAATGATAATAATTAGTCTGGACTAATTTGCAGATGGAAGCAATGATTTTTTTTGGTCAGCAAAAGGGTAAATTAATCTGGAGCCCCAGCAAGGTCAAGGACAGTGGTAGCACAAGGATTCCCTAGTGTCAATAGGCATAAATGCACACCATTTATCAGAAGAGACAGGATGGACACATATGGACAACCGTGTACAGGAGTGCAAGAGCATGCTTAGAGGTATGTACTTTCATACATTTTCTGACTATCAGTTCTCAATTGTTTCCATTTTAAAGTACCTAGACTTATCATCACATTCATGAATGACCCCTGATATACTGGGTGTCCCAATATCCTATCTATCACCAAATAAATTTAAATTTTTGTGGTATATGGTATACTGTATAGGCCAGGACCAACAGTGTTAGTTTTAACACTTAGAGGATTTAAGAGACGGACCCACTTAATTAATTTGATAGAAACTGAATGTAGTATTGAAACATATCATGTTATATAAATATATTAATGCTATTTCATGGCCCTGATTCATTCATATGGAGGAATTGAGATTACATCAGGTATGTGATATAAAGATAATGTACCATTGCTTAAGAATGTAAAAAAAAAATATGACTGGTCGTGTCCAAAAAAAAAAGTTTGCAAATTTCGCAATAATTGCTACCAGAGAGTTATGTTTAATTAGAACCTTTGGATAAGGTTTGATTAATATGAATTAAAATAAACATAAATAACCATAAATGAACATAAATATATACAGATCTAAGGATCCTTGTGAAAAAACAATTTGCCAGTACAGTATCCTGAAACAATGTACAAGCATTAAGGGACCTATTTATCAAACCTGGTCAAGTTTTTAAAGAGGAAACTTATAGAGGGGGAAAAAAACTAGATTTTTTTGAGATTTATAATGATGCAAAGCAGCTAAAAATTTGAATCTGAAAATTCTCCAGCTAAAACCCTTTAATTATTTGAATTGTGTCACTACTTTTCTTGCACAGACAAATTTAGATCCAATTTGTTAGTAAATTAAGACTGATCACGGTTAGGAGTTTGGTCAAATTTTTACTATTAAAATAACAGTACAAAATTGAACTTTAATAAATAGCCACATTAGTAAATGAGCCCTACATACTATGGAGCATATTTTGCAATTAACGGTTAAAGAGGAATTTCACTTTTTAAATATACTTTTGCTATGTTATTTATTAAAGGGATGCTGTAATGGGAAAAACATTTTTCCCCCAAAATGCATCAGTTAATAGTGCTGCTCCAGAGCAAACAGATTTTTTTATATTTCATTTTGAAATCTGACATGGGGCTAGACATATTGTCAATTTCCCAGCTGCCCAAAGTCACGTGACTTGTGCTCTGATAAACTTCAATCACTCTTTACTGCTGTACTTCAAGTTGGAGTTATATCATCCCCTCCCTTTCCCACCCAGCAGCCTAACAACAGAACAATGGGAAGGTAACCAGATAACAGCTCCTTAACACAAGATAACAGCTGCCTGGTAGATCTAAGAACAGCACTCAATAGTAAAACCTATGTCCCACTGCATACTATTCAGTTACATTGAGAAGGAAAAACAGCCTGCCAGAAAGCAGTTCCCTCCTAAAGTGCTAGTACAAGTCACACGACCGGGGCAGCTGGGAAATTGACAAAATGGCTAGCCCCAAGTCAGATTTCAAAATATAAAACGTCTACTGGAGAAGCACTATTAACATGTTTTCCCATGGCAGTTTCCCTTTAACTTGTCCTAAGACAAGTGTGTGTTACAATACTTCTTACTGCAAAAGTAATTATGTTTGCTCCAAAAGATAATACCACATTTATGCATGTCTTAAAAGTGCAATACACAATTAAAATTTGCAATGAAGCAAGTCTAATGAAGAATATTACATTGTGAAATGCAAACTTTTATTATTTGTGTGAATTCTTTTTTCAAATTACAACTTTTATACATTTCCACCAAGGCTTTAGTTTTATCATTATTCTTGTTTTTCCTTGCTTATCTTTAGGATTAGTTCATTTTACCATTCATCTTCCATTCTAGCTTCCAAACTCCTGTGTGACTGCCAACATAATTAAGCCCTAGAAACCACATATGATTTTAAATTGCCAACCAGACAGTCAGTAAAGAGGTATTGCAAATAACTACAAAAATATGGGCAATTAATTTTTTTTGCTGTCTTAATTATAAAAACAATTCAACAAAATGTTGTGTTATGTTCTAAGAAGTATAAAAATCTTAAGTTGTAATTTATATTAAGGAACCAGTTTTCTAACATCAAATTATGAAATTGGACATGTCACAAATATCTTACTTACTAATGGGGGGAATGTAATAAAAGTCAGTAACTGAAGAAAAAAGTTAAACCTTGATGCAAATAAATTTTACTTTGTGCAATTTAATATAGCTTTTGATAACATGGAAAATGTTTCTTAGCTCAGGCACCCAGGTGCCTGAAATATAAATATGCCTTTAACTAGTTCAAGAAATTGTGAAGATGTTGTGATCTTAAGGGCTTCAGTTACTATTAATATTGGTGTATATATGTGTTTGTTTTTAAATATATAAATAGATAAGGGTCAAAGTGAACATTTTAATAAAAAGTTTTAATTTTGAAGTCATTTTTGGGTACTTGAACTATCAAATAGACCGAAATTCGATTTGAATTGAAAAAAATTTGATTTGAATTTTAAAATTCGACTATTCAAAAATTGAAGTACTGTCTCTTTAATAGTCTCAAATAGACTATAGAAAATAGAAATGGAAAATGGTTTGTTTTCGATCGAAAAAATTTCGAAACCATCGATTTCTTTTAACTACGAAATTCAACCCTTAATAAATCTGCCCCTAAGTAAGCTACAATTTTAGACAGATATTCAGACAGGTTTGGTTGCAGATATCAAATCAATAAAAGTAGTTGGATAATAAAAATAGTTAACGTGTTTTCATAAATATAACACCATTGAAATAATAATATGAGACTTGTAAATAGGCATTATCAGTAGTTAAAATCCAATGACT
Organism: Xenopus borealis; assembly: GCA_024363595.1. Taxonomy (NCBI): domain Eukaryota; kingdom Metazoa; phylum Chordata; class Amphibia; order Anura; family Pipidae; genus Xenopus; species Xenopus borealis. The sequence continues at coordinate 77,520,827 of CM044436.1, forward strand.
GTTGGCTCATTGGTGCTTGTGTATATGTGGTCATTCAGATATATAGGCAGATAGGTCAACAGTTAGACTGATGATATATTAAGGTATATCATAATACATACATAATACATTAAGGTAACCTTATCATTTTAAGAAAGTGGGGACTCTTTGGAAAACAGATCCAGATAGTGATTAGTTTCCGACGCGCGACTCGTTTTTGCGCGGCGAATTTTTTTTGGCGAATTTTTTTGCCAGTTTCGTGAATTTATTCGCCAGCGGCGAATCGCGGGAATTCGCCGCGAATTCGCCCCTGGCGAATAAATTCGCCCATCACTAATCCAGATATAAAGGTTGCTCTTTCATACATGCACATGCTATCATTTGGTAATCAGTGCAGCCCAGCAACTTGTATTTATTAGATATATTTCTGATATCCCTTATACAGATGAAGCCACTTTGGATTGTGCGTTTGACACAGAATAACTGAACTCAGACATCCCATTTAACTCACTTATCACAGAATATTGTGTCACAGCATCCCATCCAATTAAAGAGTTTACCATTGAAAACAATGGTGCTTTGGTATACTAATGAAAATGTTACATGCATTAAATGAGTTAAGATGACTTTAGATAACACAGTTTATTCAATTAGCCCTGAGTCACAACACATTTAACACACAAATCCAAGTGGCTGCATCTGTATGGGCTGTCATGGTGGTAACTTGGCTTAATGAGATTTGAAAAGGTATGTGCCACAGACCCATCCTTTGCTAGTTTGGCAATGCAAATTAAAGACACACATCAAAAACATTCTGCAGTATTACCAACAGTTACATGCACCATACTACATCCATGTGAATAATTTATTTGTTATGGATATGCAAATCATCACTGAGGAAGCAAGTGAATGCTTATTTTGTGCATAGCTAACAACTTTCTTCATTGCTTTGCAGTTTTTAATTACAGATGTGTGTCCTTTAAAACTAGAGTTTGTACCCTCAAACTATAAAAAATCTGTAGAGGAAACAGTGTGAGGCAATGGCCTTGTAAGAATAAATTAATATTTAGGCTTATATGCAGTTAGTCGTTGTTAAAAAAAAGTTTAATACAAGATTAAGATTTTTTTAAGAAAAAAAAAAACACACAGTAACACACTTTGAGAGCTGTTGAACAAACAATTCAGATGGTATTACTAATATAAAATATAATTTTACATACCAGAAATACTTTGGTCTAAATATGTAGTCAGCTATAATGAACACTTCTCACTGTAGTCCTAAAAAACAGAAAAGGTGAATTGTTTCAATGGGCATCATTTTTAATTCTGCTTGCATTTTTAAGAAGATATATATATATATATATATATATATATATATATATATATATATATATATATATATATATATATAGTGTATATATATATATATATCTTTTTTTTTAAATACATACTATACAACAAATAACCTTGACATTTTATACCATATTACATGGATTTACAGACACCAGTGACTTTCTTTGAAACATGAGATTGTGCATTGTAATCAGCTTTTCATGCAATATGTAACATTAATAACAGGTTCTCACTTTCATCTCAGCTTTATTTGGAGACATTCCCAGATATAAATTACATGGTTGAAATAAAATATCTAACAGTTGCCCAAGAGAATAATACTGAAAATCATGAGTGCTCTATTTTGGAACAGCTCAAATGATACAATAAGTTTTCCCATTAGACTGTGCAGAACAAATTGGTTCTTAAGTGTGAATGAGCCTAATCTGACCATCTTGTGATTCTGGAACAGACAAAGCTATTTGCAGACAGCTTTCCAAAGCATTAGTTACACAACTACTTACTTATTCCTTACAAATTGTGATCTGTCTAACATGGATCAAAAGGGATAAGTCAAAACTTAAATGTTGAAGTAACACATGAAAGTAAAATATGTGAGCACATCTGCAAAAAATGTGCCTTCAGTCTTACTCAACAATAGTATTAATGATTGAAATGGGTGAAACCCAGATGTTACAGTTCATAGGAATGGGAGGAAGGCATTCAAATTTGCAGTATTAAATGCTCTGGGGGTTGGGGTGGAGGGGTCTACCTCTGCCATTGACTGTCATGTGGACAAATTTTAAATGTCTAAAATGTCTCACTAAAGTGAGAACATACAGCATGTGCCTACTTCCTTAGGGTTGGAAATACCACATACAGTACACTGTATTAATAGTGTATACTTTTTTTTTTGCCGTCACACAACAATGGGCATAAACAATCTGACCCTGTTTAAGTCTCAAGAATCTAATAGTTCACCATTTTTTTATACATTATTTTTCCAAAAACTCTTGTTTGGATCAAGTACTGTAAATGGCAATGTTTTATTATTACAGAGAAAAAAAATCTTAATTGTTTGATTTGAATGCAGCCTATGAGAGACTGCCTTCCCATAGATTGGAGCATTATGGATAACAGGTTTCTGGATAATTATTCCTAAATCTGCATATGCAGATATATATTTATATAAAATATAAATATTTATGTAAATGCCTCAAATTCAATTCGCCATAAAAAGAGCCTCATTCCAGAGCCTCATTAAAAATGAATGTTTTCAAACATAAAGGTACACATAATTTAGTCCTGCAACTTATTTCAACCATTTTCCCAAAATTTTTCCCAAATTTAAGTAATTTTCACCGTTCAGTTTCTCTCTCTTTGCTATGCTTTTTCCATCGTACATTTTCTCCAGCTCACTCCCTGCAAAGTAATTTTAACATTATTAAGGCCACTTCCTGTCTAATGCAGATGGCTCATTTTATTTTGTTTTATTTTGCTTATTACATTTTGGAATCAGATGCCATAAACTATAACATAAGCAATTGTTGTCAATATTACCATTCAGTAGAGGATATGAGTAAAATGAAATCTGCATGCCTATAGATGCAAGACTGTAGTTAGAAAGCGGCAGATAATTAAATAAAAAGAAGAGAAGTCTGGATTTTCATAGTGATTAGATCTGTCAGGCAACCCCATGTTTGATAAGGATGTGCAGTCAGAGAATTCGGTTCAGTCATTATTGCTAGCTTTGTAATTTAACATGAGGAATTGGGAACCACTCAGTCCATGTCAATGCAATTAGGGAAATGTACCAATACTGAATGTACCTTATCTAACCCATATGTACAAATTGCACCACTGCACCACTGCAACCCATATAGCCTTCAAACCTAATAAGCATTATATTGCATATCATTAGGTTATATATAGAGAATAAGTGACTGCCCACAATAAATAGTGGGGCACATTTACTAACAGCAGCCAATTTGCCCTAGTGTAGCAATCCATGGCAACCAAACTTTATGCTTTCTGAAGCTGGATGAACATAGCTAACCACTCACTGGTTACAATGGAATAATGTCCAGGTACAAATGTAGCCAGTGTTAGTAGCTGCAACGGAATAAGCTCAGAAATGCATGTTTTATTTACTTTATATGTAGCCTTCTCTTTTTCCTCTAGCTTTCTTTCTCTTCTCTGTCTCGTTACTTCTTCCCATCCCCTTTTTTGCTTTCTCACACTCACCCTACTTTTTGCCTGTCTCTTGCTAGAGAATGCATTTCTCTGGCTTACTGCTGTTAATATTAGTGACCAATGTACAATATGGGAAATGTAATAAAAGTTGTAAGCAGAATAATATTTGTATGAATAACAACAATTTCTTCTTTATTAACCAAGAATTGCAAATATTGCACATAGTGCATTTTTTAAGAACTACTCAATAGTGGTATATTTTTTTGGGGAACAAGAATAATAACATTTTCAGTAATACATTTTATAATATCCTGAGCTCTGGTGCAGAGTATAAAATCTGCAGTTTTGCACAACTCGCACAAAAATTTCACATCTGAAAGCTGTAGTAGTAGAGTTCTCTTCGTGATAAACATATCTGCACTCTGCCTTTATTTCTGTGAATGTAATGGCTACATTCCCACTAAAGTGACTTAAGAAGTTTATGTTGAACATGAAGTAGGAAGTATGCACTGTGCTGTAAAACTACCAGCAGGTTTGGAGGAGTGTATTTCTCCATAGTTATATGGATACAAATGTTTTGTTAACATTCTACTTCTTTTTTAGTTCCTGATTAAACAAACTAAAAAAAACATTGTACCTTTTACAGTTACAGGTTGAACAAAGCAAGGTTCCCATCTTTCTTTTTTAAGATAGAATTTGAATGTTCTTATGTTCTTGTTTTCCATTATGATAAATGTGTGGTTCATCAATTCCAGACTTGTCACGGCTCATTATCTATAGATCATCATGAGCATCATTGTGTTTAAAAAAAATATGCTACTGCATCTGGCCTTGTGCTTTCCTGCACCAAAGCACATAAACTTTTTAAACAAGACATATCTTCTCCTTAGGGCCCTTACACACGGGCGTTTTGGACCTGCGCTCCCCTGCGTTGCGTTCAGCCGCAGGGGAGCGCAGGTCTAAACGCACCTCATTAGTTTCAATGGCGGCGTACCCACGAGACGCGTGTAAACGCCAAACGCAGATTCAGACGCAACATGCTGCATTTTTCCTGCGTTTGGTGCCTACACACGTTCGTGTGAGTACAGCCCCATTGAAAGTAATTGAGTGCGTCTATACCTGCGCTCCCCTGAGGCTGAACGGAGCAAAACGGAACGCAGGGGAGCGCAGGTAAAAACGCCCATGTGTAAGGGCCCTAAATCATGTTAGATTTACGCTTATTTAAATTATACTTATGTATATATTATGAAATTAATAAAATTAGGGTTTATTAAATTAGTATAGGAAGTTTTTTATACAGTAGAAGGTCTTTACAAAATAAAACTCATGAACAAAACTAGTATCCCCCCCATGAACAGTTTATATATCACTATATCAGCACAGAAAGACTGATATTATTCCTTTGTTAGTACTCTGTCACTCTAAAACAAAGTGTGTTTGTGTGGATTTATATAGGATGTGACTGAAGGCTGTTTTCATAGAATAATCTGTGTTGAGAATGTTTGACTCAGCAGCTAAGCCATTTTGGGGAGAGCTTACTAACTAACTTTTACTGACATAAGTCACCTAACACCTGTGGGGCAAATTTACTAAAGAGTGCAGTTTTGCCAGAATGTTCTATGCACTCCAATGCACTTCGCCAGGTCAGAAAAATCCACATCTTAGTGAATTTGCAGTTTTATGTCCATTCGCCAGAGTGAAACCATATATGTATATATATATATATATATCTCCAATCCAAAATTAATCCAATTATTTTACATGTACATAAATCCTAATGTGGGCTGAAACGTCAGATTTATGTACACAATAAAAGGATTGGATTGGAGTGCATGTCATTTCAATAAATCTATATACTACACTTTAGACCCTGCACCCGCATGTATTGAAACAAGTCCGGATTGGAGTGTGGATGGTTTCTATTGACTAATATATATATATATATATATATATATATATATATATATATATATATATATATATATGTTCTGTATGTGTTCCACTTTACATAGTTACTGATATTTTACTGCCTTAAATGTATTTGTTCATATTTTGCAAAAGCAAACTTGAAGAACTGCAAGATGTAAATCAATGCATACCTACTTTCCCAATCTGATCTAAATGTCACCAAAGATAGAATGGAGAATAACATAAACCCTAAGCTAATATTTCATATTATTCTGCACTTACCCTTGTTTACGCTAACAAAATGTCAAAATGTAGCTGAATAGAAAAAGTATCAATTACTATAGGAAGGGCTAACAAAGTCTGTGGATGAGAAAGGAAAAGAATGGCAAAACAATGCATAAAGCTTTGGGAAGCATGGAATATATCAGAAGAAGAAGAGAGATCAAGACAGAAAATCTAAATTATAATTATAGTTATTGAAGAAATTGTTTTGCAGCTATGGAAAACACATACTTCGGATTATATCTTTTCTTATACCAGGCTCTCTGTAATATTATTGTATTATTTATTTCTAGTTAATAGAATGTAGAACATTAAAGAAAACATCTTGAACTACTCTGACTAAGTTGACCATTTCTTTTCTAGATTGTTAATACAACCTGGTATGCACCACTACTATGTTTAGTTTCAAGCCGCTTCTGTTGTTGTCTTTTTATATAGTCTTTTGATGATGAAAATTAATTGAATGATACTTTTTAATACATATCTTTATACTTTAGCCTTTAGTCGTTCAATAAGTAGGTGCTGACCTAAAATGTAAAATGTCACCAGAACAGCTGTATTAAGCACATCCAGTGGATTAACTTCACAGTGCTGAAAATATGCCAGATCAGTTAGCCAGATTCTGTGATTTTTTATGCCTCATGTTAATTATACTTTTAAATCACTTTATACTTTAAAAGTCATGTCGTTTCCTGTAAGAATTTACATATATGACACTAGCCATACAACAGATTAATAATTTGAATAAAGTCTGGGGAAGACATAGCATTATATTTCTTATAGCCATTTATCACAATCCCTTCCTATACATAACCTTTCCAAATACAAATATACTTTAACAGCAGGATTCTCATTTATGTATGCTACAAAACACTAAGACCTGTTAATTTAAAAGGTGATAATTTGCATGCAATTTACTGGCACTTTTAACAAATGACAGATTATAATGCCATATTTTTGGTAGTGTCTGAAATACTAAGGGATCATATGGCACATAATACACAGTTGGGGGCTTTGTTTGCAGAAGGTGAATATGCAGCAGTGAAAATTCATATGCACTATTTTCATTTGATCACATGCCACCTGCTTTTGGTATATTTATGCATATTGGTCGTGAAGCTGTTCAGCAGACCATTGGCATTCATATTTAGGGTGTTTTACTATTGTATGTAAGAAATTGGGTGATATATATGCAGCACATATATTTTAAGGTGATTCAGAAAATCATAAAAATCTCTGCCTTTAACGTACAGTAGACTGTGTACTTTCCAAATATAAGTTTTTTGGGGGAATATTTGTACTGTTAGGTGGTCTTACAGCACATAATAAGAAGTCTAATTGGCATTGGAGAAAATTCATATACATTATTTTCATTTGGGCTTTGTACATGCCACCTGTTTTGGTATATCTATGCATATTGGGCATCAAAATGTTCATTATACTCTTAGTGTTCATATTAAAGGTTGTTTTGCTATTGTATGTATGAAATTAGGTGAGATAAATGTGGCAATTTGCAATATTTTATGTGATTTTTAGAAATATCATAAACTATATGGTTTGCAGGGGTCACCATAATTTTTTGTAGCTTTTACACTACATAAAACTGGCAGTGTTTATAAATTAAGTTAAATGTAACCCATCAAATAAGTATGCACACGGTAGATTTTGGGGTCTTTACATGCCATGTACTTCTATAAACTTATGTACATTGAACTGTTCAGTGGACCCCAGGTGTTCATATTTATGGTTTTATCCTGGTACCTAATGAAAAGATGATGCAAAATGGAAGCTTTTTTTGGAAATGTTATCAAAATCTGCAAATTTTGGAAAGGTTTACTGTTTAGTACTTTGGAATAAACAAATGGAACACATGTTTTCTGGGGTGAATGTATAAACATAGTTTTTTCTACATTTGCACCTCCAAAAATATTGTAAATGTGTTGATTTAGCAGTATATGGAATTACAGAACTGATAGCTTGAATGGAGTGCCTTAATTTTTGGGCCTCTTCATTAGTGGAAGAGACACTAGAGGTCATTCCCACTCTATCGCCAGATGACTTTTCACTCTGGTGAATGGGCGCTACTCTGCAAATTCACTTACCTCTAAACTTGCCTTCACCAGCTCAGACCAGGTAAAGTGCAATGGAGTGCATCAATCTTCAGTTACTTACATCATATTCTGTGAGTTCAAAAAAAGCTGGCGACTTTTCCTTTTTTCAGGGTGACAGGCTGCAAAAATCCTACAAAAATATTTCCCCCATACATTTTCTAACTTATGGAACATTTACTATACAGTGGGATCACGTGTAGTTCATTATAACAACTCTATTGTCTATTGTCCAGGACAAAACTTCACATTTTAGTGAATTAGCGTTGTCTAGACACTGTTCCTATTTGTCACATACTTAGACATCAAACTGTTTAGGACCCCAGCCATTGATATTTAGGGAGTTTTATCTTGGTACCTAATAGTATGTGGGAAACAGGATGTTGCAAGTTGGAAGCTTTCAGGTGATTTTTTCGTAAACGTAACCAAAATCACCAAATTTAGAAAAGATTTGCAGATTGGTATTTCAGGGTAGAAAGGCATGCACACTCAATTTGCACATTTGACTAGTTAGAAACAATTCATAATGAAGAAGACAGGGCATGCATATAGCTACTGCTATTCTGAACTCTACTAAAATTATTAGAGATGACCGGTTTTAAATTACTTAAATAAAATTATGCTTTTAAAATAATTTTTTGTGAGTAGCACCTGGGTATTTTGCTGTCTTCAGTGGAGTGGTGTTAATGCAGTTTTATTTATTTATATATATTTTGCCTACATAGACCAGTCCACAAGGGCACTTAATCAAATAGATGACAAATCTGGAGGTGCAGGACACTCTATGATTGATGGAAATAAGCTTACCAGAGTGTGGATGTGTGATGTGCAAGTGGTGCAATCAGGGCAGTGAAAGCAGTCCCTTTTCTCCGATTGGAGCCAGGTAGATTGGTGGGCCAGTTGATAACAATGTTTAGGGTCTGTAATGACTAGTTGATCTCTGAGCTCTGAACCTCAGAGATCAACTAGTCATTACAGACCCTAAACATTGTTATCAATCAGCCCACCAATCCACCTCTGAGGTTCAGAGCTCAGAGATCATGCATATATTTATATATATATAATTCATTAAAGCGTGAAAATGCGCTAGCGACAGCTTCACCCGACAACTTTGCAGCCCTTCACCAGGCGAATTTTCGCCAGTGCTACGCATTTTCACTAAGATGTGAAATTTGCGCTCAGGGCGGTGAACGGTAGCGAAGTAGTTCTACCGTTACTTGGCCAGGCAAAGTGCATTTATACTAGCAATGCCTAATTTGCATACAGCGCGAACTTAAGCATATAATAGAGGTGTATGTTACAGCCACTACATTACACTACACAAGCCCAGGAAACCTTTAATAAATAAAATAAAGTTATCCTATTGCCATTAACATGTGCCCACTGCTGAGTTGCCATATGTTAGGAAATGTAGGGAGGGAAGGAGGGTAACCCTAAAAAAAAATTCGCTGTTTTTCAGACTTTTCATCACCCTACAAAAGGTAAAAGACGCCAGCGTTTTTTGGGACTTTCAAGTTTTTTTTTTTCAAACTCCTATCTATTATATTGAACTGGCAAAGTAACATCAAGCGTAAGAGGTAACGCTCAGAAAAATGTTCATCTTAGTGAATTAGCGTAGTTACGTCCCTTTGTCAGTGCGCCTGGCATAAGGGTGCGAAGTTGCGCAAGTCTATCTACTTTGCTAGTGAATTTTTGCCAGGGACACTGTTAGTGAATTGGGCGAAGTTGCGAATTGACGTCACACTGGCGAATTAGCGTTAGCATTAGACGCTTCGCACAATAGTGAGTGAGTGCACCTCTGACCTGACTGAGAAAATGTCCCAATACTTGTTCGACATAGGACACCTAAAACACAGGCCAAGCGTGATAAGAGACTCTTCAAGGATGCATATCACTGGAACAAAACACCGAGATTGTTATTGACTTTTATGGATTCACAGGGACTTTTTTGAGCAACGCATGCCTAAACATTTTACAACACGTTGAATAGTTTATAGCTTACGTGGTGGGTTTTGTATGTGGGTTCTTTATCTTTCTTCATTTCTTTCCCACTTTATTTTTCAATTAATTTGAAACTATTTTTATCTGTATTGAATTTTTTATATGGTATAATGATTAACCATGGGGTAATATTGTATTAACACTGGGAATGATGTACTTAACATGGTTTTTTCACAATAGTGAGTGTCTGCAGGAACTGTGTCGCAGATGGGGATAGATGCACCTTGTTTTAGGGTGAGCATATTTTTTGGGGTTAAACAATTAAAGGACCAATAACATCAAAAAAATAAATCGTTTTAAAGTAATAAAAATATAATGCAGTGTTGCCCTGCACTGATAAAACTGCTGTATTTTCTTCAGAAACAATACTATTGTTTATATAAATAAGCTGTTGTATAGCTATGGGGGTAACTAGTCAAAGGAGAAAAGGCTCAAGTTACACAGCAGATAAGCTTTGAAGAACATAATGTTATCTGTTATCCATTACTTATCCAGTGTCATATAGCCGTTTTTCAATTCACCCCATTGCTACTTAGCAGCTTGTTTATATGAACTATAGTAGTGTTTCTGACGCAAACAGGTTAGTTTTAACAGTGCGGGACAACACTACATGATATTTTCTTTACTTTAAAACACTTTAATTTTTTGGTGTTACTTTAAGGTCACCTGTGAGAGCTGGTAATGACAACACAGTTTGGAGTGGGATGACCATTCATATTACTAGTAGTGTTTTGCCTACTTCAAAGCTATGATAGAACTTACAATACACCTTATTACCGAGTTGTCCTGGCTGGTACTTGTATAGTAACATTTATATATAATCAACACCTCTAGTTGCCACAATATTAATTATCTCCTATTCTTTGAAAGATAGCTTTAAGTGGAACCATAGACACATAGGGCAGATGTACTAAATTCACGTGAAGGATTCGAAGTTCGATCGAAGTTCGAACGTAGGATTTCTTCTTTTGGTTGAATATGTGAATTTTGGCATATTCGATCACGGAATAGGGTATGATCGAAAGATCGAATACATTTGAATAGAGACGAATGGACGAATATTCAATCATTCGATCATGCGATCAGCGAAGGATTTTATTTTTTAAGTTTCTTCGATTGCCTACTTCGCCAGATTGGACCTACCGAATTGCAATAGAAGCCTATGGGAGCACTCCCATAGGCTTCTGAGACTAAGTCCTGATCGAATAGGATTCGTACGATCGAAGTGTTCGATCGTTCGAATCGTACGAATCATTGGAATGATCAAATGATTTTTTCGTTCAGTCGAATGATTTATTCGACTGATCGAATAGGTTTTTATTCGATCGTCGAATGATCGAATATCGAATAAAAGGTATCCTAGAACTATTCGATTAACATTCAAAAATCGAATGCTAATCGAATATCGAATAGAAACCAATTTTTTGGGGGGAATAATAGTAAGTTTGCCCCATAGGGTTTACAAGGGAGAGTAAATATGTTACTGTGACCATTTAAATGAAGGTTGATCCTCACATATATAAAGTTTAACAGTCCAATAGAAGAAGGAGGTAGGGATATGTAGTTGTGTTATACTCAATGATTTACACATGAGCAATATAAATCAACAGAAATTGCCCCTTTGAGTACAATTTAATAACAAACTCATATATTAGTGAATTAGCAATGTTTATGAACATTTCTTGTTTCTGCTAAGTATCAGTACAGATATGGTTATATTATTGCAATTATATGATTATGTGTGTTTTTAAGCTAAGTGTTGTATTATGAAAGAACTGTGACATTTTATACATATAGACTAGAAGATTATTTAATTGAATATCTAATTGGTGTGATTAATGACTTTGATCATGTGACGAGGCTGTAACTGTTGGTTCCCCCACCATTGTATTGTTCCGAGTTCATTTTAGTACTTTGAGAAAGGCTGAGTAGTGATGGGCGAATTTATTCGCCTAGGTCGAATTCGCGGCGAATTCCCGCGATTCACCGCTGGCGAATACATTCGCGTCAGTCGCGCGTCGTTTTTGACGCGCCGCACCGAAAACGACGCGACGCGTCAAAGTTGACGCGACGCGCGACAAAATCGTCCCACGACTTGTTTCGCAAATTTTTCGTCGATAAATTCGCGAATCTCTAGGCGAAGCGAATCGCGGGAGATTCGCCCATCACTAAGGCTGAGGTGTCAGCTGAAACGTCAGTCTGCTGCTAGTTTATTAAATACATATTTGTTTATTTTTAAGACTTGAGAATTGCTAATCTTTTATGCAAGTATATATATATATATATATATACAGTATATATATATATATATATATATATATAATCACAAGCAAATGTCAAAGCACACACATATAATCCATATCCATATCACATATAATCATAACATGCATCATGCTAAATCCCTATACATGTTTAGAATTTGTAAATTAAGTTTGAAGCCTAGGGCTGCCTCTAACAAATGGCAATATATTATTTATAATAATAATATATAAAATCAGCAGAGAGAACGTACTTAGCGCTACGCAACAAGTTGGCGCTATAGAAATACATGTTAATAATAATGTCAATAATTTATCTTGGAAGGTTTCCTAGGGTGGGACAAATTTAAAATAATTTAATAAAATATTTAATGAGAATGTTTGTTTTTTATCTTTTTAGTTGGAAGCCTAGGGCTGCCTCTAACAAATTGCAATATATTATTTTTCTCATTATGTTCAGTAAAACAGTTTTCAGTTAGTCTTTTCTAGTTTATTTAACAAACTCAAGGTTTTTTAAAACAGCTATGCAGTATATGCACCATTTTACAATGATTTTGCCAAGAGCAGCCAAAAAACTGAAAAACAGTAAAAAAAAAAATTGGAAAATAAATAAAATCAGCAGAGAGAGCGTACTACTTATTTATCTTGGAAGGTTTCCTAGAGTGGGACAAATTTAAAATAATTTAATAATAAAATATTTAATGAGAATGTTTGTTTTTTATCTTATATTTTTCATATAAAATCTCACAATTACACAAACTCTTGGGGTGTATAGGCATATACTGTGGTTATGTGCGGGCCGGCCTGAAGCCCAGGCGGGTTTTGGCCAACTTCTGAAAGATGTCCTCGGACAGGTTCTAGCTGAACTTTAGCCTCCATTCTCCCCACCCACAGCCTTCTTCTGCCCCACTTCTGCCTCTGAGTGCACCTTTTTATATACTCGTGCCTGCCCTGTCCCTTTTGTGACATCACAGCAGGGCAGGCTGGCGAGGTTATATAAAGAGGGGAGTGCACCAGATTAGGGTCGGTGAAGGCTGGGGAACAGGGGGTTAGGTTTGGGTGCAGTTCAAGATGAGCACATTGCTAATATACTGTATAGAATTACCCACTTTACATAACCTGTACTTTAGGACAAAGGAGTAGAAAGAGCAAGTATGAATATATTCAGTGAAGCTGAACAAATAAATAGAGAGGATATATAAAACTGAAAATATATTTTGTTCCAAGAACTTGTATAGTTACAGATAGAAAGGTGAGTAAACACTATGGGGCAAATTTATTAAGAGTGCAATTTCGCCAGCGACGGGTTTGCAGCCAATGCAAAACTTCGACAGGCGAAAATTCACTCATTATTAAAATTAATAATACTAATTACTATGTAGCGGAGTTACATCCCAGGCAACGAATGCTGGCGAATGTTCTCTAGCATTACTCGGGCAGAGTGAGCAACTCAAAGTGAAGATTCACTAGCGTTCAATTCTGGCTATTGCAACTTTGCTAGAGTTCTTGAACTTTTGCATACGGTGGGAAATTTTAACTGGAATGGAGCTATTTAGGTTACATGGTGCTGCTAATACATTACAATTACACTGGTAACTGCACATGCCAAGGGAACCTTAATAAAGCCTATACAATAGTTTTAATGCCCTACACATAAGGCCACTATTAAATAATGTGCCATATGGTAGAAAATGTATGGGGGAAACTGGGTACTTGAAAAAAAAAATCTATGCCTTTTGCAGCCTATCACCATGAAAAAAATAAAAGATGCCAGTGTTTTTTGGACTTGGAACATATTCCACTCAAACCTTAATAAGTAACTGAAGATTGAGGATGTTGTATGCACTGTAATGCACTTCGCCAGGTCAGAGCTGGTGAAGGCAAGTCTGTTGATAGAGGTAACGTTCAGTAAAATCTGCATATTAGTTTAGAATTAGCCAGAGGGAAAATTCACCTGGCGTTAGAATCCAAACCAATGCTAGTGTCTATCTCCTTCACTACGAAGTGACGCCTGCCAGTTAGTAAATAAATTAAATCCCTGCAGAAGGTAACGCTAGCGAATTGATGCTAGTATTAGGCACTTTGCCCTTTAGTAAATCTTCCCCTAAGGATGAACTGAATCCACTATTTTGGGAGTTGGCCAAATTCCAAAAATCTTTGTGAAAAATTTTGCTGAATCTCAAACCAAATCCAAAAGCTAATTTGCATATGCACAAATATGTATAATTTGCATAAGCAAATTAGGGACAGGAAGGATTAAATAGAATCGTACATGCAGCATGATTATTTCCTTGTTTATGTGATGAAAAGTCAAATGATTTTAAAGAGGTTGTTCACCTTTGAGTAAACTTTTAGTATAATGTAGAGAGTGATATTCTGAGACAATTTGCTTTTGGTTTTCATTTTGTATTGTTTATGGTTTTATAGATATTTAGCTTTTTATTCAGCAGCTCTCTATTTTGCAGTGTAATTTGGTTTCTAGGGTACAAATTACCCTGCAACCCTGCATTGATTTGAATAAGAGACTGGAATAAGAATAGGGGCTGGACTGAATAGAATGATAAGTAATAAAAGTAATAAAAAGTAGCAATAACAATACATTTGTAGCCTTACAGAGAATTTGTTTTTAGATGGTGTCAGTGACCCCCCATTTGAAAGCTGCAAAGAAACAGAAGAAAATTGCAAATTATTAAAAAACTATGAAAAATAAATAATGAAGACCAATTGAAAAGTTTCTTAGAATTGGCCCTTCTACAATATACTAAATTTAACTTAAAGGTGAACCACCCCTTTAAAGGAATTGTTCGGTATAAAAGTAAAATCTAGGTAAATAGATAGGCTGTACAAAATAAAACATGTTTTCAATATAGTTAGTTAGGCAAAAATGTAATGTATAAAGGCTGGAGTGACTGTAAGTCTAACCTAACAGAACAGAACACTACTTCTTGCTTTTCAGCTCTCTTTTGTTTACACTGACTGGTTACCAGGCAGTAACCAATCAATGACTTTAGGGAGGGCCACATGGGTCATAACTGGTGCTTTTGAATCTGAGCTGAATGCTGAGGATCAACTGCGAACTCACTGAACAGTTATGTCCCATGTGGCCCCCCTCAAGTCGCTGACTTACCCAAATTTAGAGAGCTGAAAAGCAGGATGTTGTTTTGTATTCTGTTATGTGAGACACCCACTCACTCAAGCTTTTATACATTACATTTTTGGCTAACTAACTATATTAGAAACATTTTTTATTTTGCACAGCCTATCTATTTAGCCAGTTTTTATTTTTACCCTGAACTGTTCCTTTAAGGATTTGGTTCAGACAAAAACTTTGATTTGGCAGAATCCAAATCCTGCTGAAAAAGGGCTGAATCCTGGCCTAATTTCAAAAATCCTGGATTTGGTTAATTCTTAGTAAATATTATAGAAATGGTTACCAAAATATAATGGAAGGAGGAGCGATCAAGAATTAAGCTTGCATGAAAAAGATATCATAGATGTAAAAATTGTGTCAAGGAATGACTTACTTAAATCTTTTTTTTTAGGAGAGTGTCATATACATTTATACACATTTTCTGCAGCAGTATTTGAAGAGAAAGACATAATGAAGTGCCAGGAAATACTTAAAATCGTTTCCCGATTTGGAAAATGTTGGAAATGCCTCAAAGTATGCATATCACCATTCTTGGCGAGTGTCAAGACTGAACCACCTGCAGTACAATTTCAATTAATTATAGTATCAAATGATTTGCAGCATTCTAATTCCTGGAAAAAGATATGCCGAGGCAACACTAGAATTTCATATAAAATATTTTATTTAATTGTTCATACTGTTTCTTTTCAGTATGCCAGAACTTTCCTTTGTGTACACTGTAGGAGGGGTGAGTCAGGTATAGCCATGCCTAAGCAATTTAATGTTATCAGTATGGAAGACACATTCACAAATATTATTGCAATCTAACAAATATTTCACACCTCCAATAAAAGCAATATATATTTATATTAATTACTGTAATCATAATGATCAATTCTATGTAATATGCTAGTGCTCGTGAATTTGGTATTCATAGGGAAAGAATCATCTACATGTTATTAATATAGGTTTAATTTCTGTTTAATTAACAACTCAATAATGTCAAAACATTCTCCCAAAATGATATACTATATGCCATTATAACAAACAGTTCCAAAGTCATAATTCATCTTTTGAATGCGGAATGTCTGCAGGAAATTAGCACTGCATATTTTCTGAAAGCAGACATGATTGCAATGACTTACATTATAACCACAAGATATAGATTATAAACACACATTTAAAATATTTGCTATTAGTAATACTACTTACACAAGTCAGCCAAGTCACTAACCAGAAACACATCAATGACTTCCAGTTTTTTTCTATAACCGCACATCTTTCCCACAGACAAGCCTTTGGCCTATGTCAATAACCCAAAGCAAAGAAGCTCATTCACTTATTTGATGTTAAAATACAATCTAAAAGCCTAAACTGTGACCGTGACCTTCAATTTAAGGAGATAACAGAAAACATGATCAATGCTTTGCAAGAATACCAGAGTGCAGATGGAAGCAAAACTTGCCATCTTGGTGAAAATATTAGCAATCTGTCAAAGGGCAGATTGTGATTTTTAGTAGTCAAAAACATTTATAGGGAATCATTCTAGAGTAAAAAGGGTTTTTCAATGTCAACTATTTCCTGTTTGAACATAAATGTTTTATATTTATCTAGCTATATCTCTACTGTACAATTTCTATAGCACACATTATAATCCACAGTCCTCAATAAAACAAAAAGCAAGAAGAAAGATTTGATATTTCTTTTTTTAACATAGTACTTAATGCCAATTCAAAATTCAGTTAAAGTATTATCAATTTTTATGCTTGATAATTTAAATTCTTTGTCTATAGTTAATTAATGATAGTGATATCTACTAAATGAGACACTTCACAATCCCAGTTTCACACCCATTACATTAATTTCAATGTTTAATGCATGCTCAGTAAAATTAATATGGAGTTTTGGTCTAATAAAGCAAATTTAAAATGTCCAACTCTCACCCCCTACTTACACGTAGATTATTCTATGTAAAATAAACCCATACATGCCCATGGAATGCAGGCGTCAGGCATTTCTTTTGAAATGCTAGGCACAGAATTCAGTTTTAATTAGCACCTGTGAACACGTTCACACTAAAATATTATTGTATTATCACTTCCCTTTCACATATCTCTTCTTGCCAGAAAGGAAAATGTATCAATCAACATTTTGTTGAATTAATATACATTAGAACTTTACAAAGCCTAACACAGATTTTTTGTTTATTCTACTACAGTGATGTTAACCCCTGAATCCTGTGATCCTATGGCATATATAACCTATACGTAGCTACAGTGGCCATGTGTCAATTACACTTTGTTTGCTGTGTGATTGGAGCAGAAAAGTGCTTAGATTTGAATTATTCAGTAGTATTTATGCATATTATTTATTTCATTTGGTGAAATATACCAATGTATTATTTTAATAGGCTTTTAGTCCTATGTGCAGGCCAACAAGGGGGCTTGCTATGGTATCATAAGAACCTCAAGAGCTTGTAAAGAACAAGCAAAAAGTGAATCATCCTTAACATTTGCTTACACAAAGATACCTATTTTACATATGCCAAGAAAACAGTTCAACTTGACAATTTTAGTATCCCTTTATTACATATTTTGTTCTATTTTTTGCCTATTGCTTGTCACTTTAAATTAAATTTAATTTCAAAATTAACTCGGATATTATGTTCTTTATAATTTGATGTGACACATTCTTGTTAGCATTTTTCTTTTCGGAGTCAGAGCTTTTTATACAGATTTACCTCTTTGGGATGGATGTCATATTACTGTAGCTCTCTGTGAATAGCCTGTCCACTGTATATTCCAGAATGCTGCGTGAAAACTGTTATTCACAGCAACAACATGAGGATAGAATTAAATTATGCAGAAATAGATGGTCATTGTTACAATTACAATGACAGCCTGTGTGAAATCCAAAATAAATTGGGGATGTAATTTGCAACATAAAAGAAATGCAGACATTGACATGCAGTTCCAATGCTTTAAAAATGTGCCTGCAAATAACAGCTAGGAATGCTACACCTGGCACTATACAAGAAATGAATGATTAATTGTCAAGCAGTTTTGGTAACATTTAGCCAAGAAAATAGCTTTGTTTTTAATGTCAAATTTGCATTGTGTTGTGGGACAGATCCCATTGTTCAGATGGTATTAGAGATGATAACTGCCATTATAATATGAATGTAATGCCAAATAGAGTGCAGACAATTCTCAAATTTCTCGAAGGTATCTTCTTTGCAGAATAAAAACCTACTGAGCATCATTTATTATCCAAAAAATAACAATCTGTGACCATTTATTCAAACAAATAGCTTGGCAAGCTCTTTTAATTTTAGCTGTATTTATTTAATTCCAGTGTTTCCCCTACTGTATAATTCTGGCGTAGTAAAGCAAATATATGTATAAAAAAATTAATATAAATTAAGATGTATCACCATAACTCCCAACATTTGAAAAATAGAAAGGGACCATTTTATGGCCACACCCTCTAAATACCATGTCCATTTAACAACATTTGGCACATTATGAAAGTATGATTACATTTATCTGAGTTTTAGGGCCATGTTTTAAGTGTTATAAGAGTTTTGCTAATGAGGGTGAAATTGCACTTTAAGTCTCAGTTCTTCCAAGTAGAGTTACAATTGTATGTTTGCTTATCTTAAATGCTGAGTATTCTAAGCTCTCTACCAAAACACCTCTGTGTTTCAGAAACTTTGTCTCTTTTTCTGGCATCAGTGCAGGAGAGCAAAGAGAAATGTGGGACTTTTTACTAAAAATCCAGGACTGCAGGTTGAGCTGTCAAAATCAGAAAACCAGACAGTTGGGAGGTATAGTGTAACTATTGGTGGATGTTAAAGGGAAACTGTCATGACTTGGGGCAGCTGGGAAATTGACAATATGTCTAGTCCCATGTCAGATTTCAAAATGAAATATAAAAAAAATCTGTTTGCTCTTTTGAGAAATTAATTTCAATGCAGAATTCTTCTGGAACAGCACTATTAACTGATGCATTTTGATTTTTTTTTCCCATGACAGGATCCCTTTAAGATTAGAAGAAATAAGACAATTGCACAAAACAACTCTACTTTTGTCATGAATGCATTTAACTAGTTAGTTAACTAGCACTTTATAATTAAGCAATTTCAGATCAGAGGGTTCTTGCAAAATATTTAATATCAGTATCTTGAAAGCTTCTTACCACTTTAAACAACCTTGAATATTGCTAATATCAACAAAAAGCCTCAAGGCCAGCAGTCACACTGCAAAAATGTCATGCAAAGTTCAAAATTCTATGATGGCAAATATGACATTAACATTATTAGCCCCTTGGGGTCTGAAATGTGTTTAGTTTCTCTTTTCTACAAAGACATTTCTGAGCACTACAAACCCTCTGTGAAAGAGAATAATTATTGATCAGTCGATCATCATTAACTGACTTATACAGCACGACTAAAATGGCTAGCATGAGAATGATCCCTTGACACAGACACAATGAAGTCATTTCTCTTGTGTGAGAAATAAAATTGATCCAGCAGAATGTAATGATTCATTGACCTCTTTTTAGAGTCAGTACTTCATTGAGACTTTAGACTGAGGTTTTTTTAATCTTTTTTAAAAGAAATTTCATATGTTGCACAATGCCTTTTAAACAGTGGTAGGGAGGCAAAGGCAGATCAAAAAGGTTCTTAAAATACTGCTTACTATTCCATGAGCAAAGCACTGAATGTGGAGTTTGTAAAAAAATCTATACTCCTATTATTTTATTTCAAAAAGGTTTATACACTTAGCGATATCATCTATATTTGTGTAGTAGTCTCTCGTCTATGTGTTTAGTTATAGGCAGTGTTTGCTGAGATCTATTATCAAAGTTTAAATGTTTTAAGATGCCACTATTTTTTAAACATTTTTAAAGGGACAGTAACAACAAAAAGTATTGGAAAAGAAAGACAATATCATGTACTTGTGCCCTGCACTGGCAAAATTGGTGTGATTGCTTCAGAAAAATTACCATAGTTTATTTAAACAAGCTGCTGTGTAGCCATTCTGGGCAGCTATTCAGGCAAAGGACACATAATACATAACAGATCAGTTCTGAAGAATCCTGCTATTTTTATGTTGCAGAATATTAAAGCATTATAAAAACTGGTTTAGCTTACAAGTGACCCAGCAAGCCTAGAGTTCCTACAGGAACAAAAGAACAAGGCCAGCCTTATTTTATAATAGTTTTGTGTCAGCACAAATAAAATTGCCTTGAGCATATTTTTACAAGAGGGAGTTATGGACTGCAGTTAGTCATGCAAAAACATTCATTAAAAACGAAGCCTCATTTATGCAAAAGTAGGAGCCTTAACGGAGAACAAAAGACAACAAGTTGACGTTAAACATGTACATAATGTTTAAGATTTCTATTCCAGCCCAAGGCAATGGCAGACCTGTAGCAGGGAAGGTCTGTTCCTCCAAAGATGTACAAGTAGCTCCCTGTAGTGATGGGCGAATCTATGCAGATTCACTCCGGCGAAAAATTTTTGAATTTCTAGTGAAATTCGCAAATTGGCAAAAAATTAGTGAAACAACGTGTATCTTTTTTTTGCGCCGTTTTCAACGCGTGTCCCGTTTTTTTTTTGTCAGGTGAATTTTTGCCAGGCGAATTCTTGCGGGTGTTTCGCAAATTTCGTGGGAATTTGGCGCAAATTTGCGGCTGGCGAATAAATTCGCCCATCCCTAGCTCCCTGTCCTCTTTTCTGCTGATTCAATGCACATGCTCTGAGTTACTGTCAGTACTGAGCTCAAGGATTGATTAAAAATATACAGTACACATAGGGGAAAACTCCACAAATGCTTTTCATCAGATTTTGCATGTTACTTCATGCAACACCATGCAACACTGCACAACAGCAGGATGCTACAAAATCCCCCTGGGCTAGAATGTAAAGTTGGATCAGATTAAGTCAGATGGAGTCTTTTCTTCATGCATTTACATCCAACAGTCAATATATTTCAATGAAACAAAAAGTGTTTCAGACACCACCCATTTTTATCTTGTTGGATTAGGACACAGCCTGCAGCGATCACATCTGGCAGTCGTGTTGTGTTGGATGGAAAACTTTACATGTATTTTATACATTAGCTTTTGACCCATGCAACACCATCCAACATGTGTTTTGTCAATCCGACACCATCCTACAAAAGTGAGCTTGGAGTCATGAAGGTTAGCCCATACTATATAAATGTCACAATATACGGCTGATTAGTAATTAATACAGATAAATACTGCATGTATTACAGTGCAACTAGCATCAGAATTTGCATCAGAATTTAATAATCAGCCTTGTAGCATCAGTTTATATTACAGGCCAGCCTCATTTTGTGCTTGATAATTTGCACAACCCCTAAGCTCCCACTGAGCATGCGAGTTTCGCAGATACTTTCCAAGACGGTGACCCCCTGTGACAAACTTTAAGTCCTGAATCATTGCTGCTATTGAGAAGCTGAAATGTTACGCTGGTGCAATAAGTTCAGTATATAAAATTTGCCATTTTTATCTATATTCATTTTAAGGATTTAGTTCTCCTTTCATTTTTGATTGTTTTGGACATGATCCATTTATAACTTGTTTACAAACGAAAATGAAAGCAGAATATTAATCATCTAATTTATTAGCCAATAAAATGTGACACACTCTCAATTTCAGGGAATGGCTTAAAGTATGGCATATATGAATATCTATTGCTGGAAGTGCAAATCTCTTTGAACCATTAGCCAAAAGGCATTTAACACAACTGCTTAAAATTATATTTATTAAAAAGCATGGAAATGTATTAGAAGAACTCTAAGAATATGTGCTACAGTGTTCTTCTGTAGCTGAAAACAACCTTCTGCTACATGAAAATATTAAATAAATTATTCTACAACATTTTGTATAGTGCATGTTAGCAGATGATTAAAAAAAATTCAGGAAAAAACATTAAGAAGCATGATCTCAGGAATGACATAAAAAGGAAAGAAAAGATAAGAGAAAAATCAATGAAATGATGTAGTACAAACCTATAATAAAATAATGTCATGTTCAATATGAGGTAAGGATTACACAAATTATAGGCTATTGCTTGCAACTTCATCCATAGCAGTAGCACAGAGTCATGATTAGCTCACAGTATATCATCCTTATGCCATGTTGATACTAGAATGCTTTTATTCTTAGAGCTAGTACAGCTTGATGTTATTAAATATTACACTTTTTACCTTATCAATCACATGTCATCTAAATAAACATTTCTGTTGTCCTGTGCCTCTCCTGTTTAGGATTCTCAGCAAGGTGCATTAAGTAGCCTTAAAAAAATTATGTGAGAGGTGACCCTAATCATGGGATCCCTTATTTTATCATTTTTGTTAGATTCAACAACAAAATGGTTATAAAAATTTGTTAAGTACCCCAATTAGGATTTTCTTATTGGTGGAAAAAGAGAGAGCCGAGTAGACATAATAAACCCACCAGAATTTCCCCTCATCTGTCCTCTGCTTCTCCTGATCCCCATGACCTACTACCACACCAATTGTGTTACTAAGACAAAAGCTGACACGTAACACTGGGAGTTTAGGTTAGTACCAGCTGGCAACAAGATGGAAATAGCTGGATCAAGATGCCTTCCTGCATACTGCATATTGGAGTCAGGAAGGTGGTTTCAATATGCAATTTTGGACACGTCTGGCAATTTTACTTATGCCAATAAAACATATAGCCAGGTATCAGCCAATCTCTGAATCTTTGTACATTGTCATGGCTCTTGAGAAGTAACTGTGGTGTTTATACAAATGGCCTGCGGGTGTCACTGTGCATACACAGGACTTTCTGTACAGCTTGAAAGTGAAAGTAAGAGTTACTGCTGTTATGTAATGGCTGCATGAACCTGCAAATAAAGCATTGTTATATTCTCCTCATCCTCAGCTACCAAACACAACAGTAACAAAGTACTCTGAGTTCCAAGAATGGAAGTTATTTTGATCAAGGTGCTAATGTGTGCTGAACTTTGTAATGGATGCTTAAGCTGAGTGGTTGGCAGCAGCCACTGTCATGGGGCGCAAGTACTTTATGCAATAAATTACACAATATTGTGCCCTGCAACTCTCAGGGATCTGCAACCTTGGCTCTCCAGCTGTTAAGGAACTACAAGTCCCACAATGCAATGAAGGAGTCTGTCATAATTCATAAAGGCAAATGCATTGTGGGACTTGTAGTTCCTTAACAGCTGGAGAGCCAAGGTTGCAGATCCCTGCGCACTTCACTCTTGCTTATGGTATGCACTATGTTCATACTTTTTGGACATCATGGACTTCTGAATGCCTGTTGGTACCAATATGCTCTATAAGGCTATTTGGGGGACACTGAGATCACTGCACTTTGTAAACAATTAGTGCCTTTTACATTCATCTCTCTATTATGCCACAACAATCAAGCAAGTTATGTCTGAAAATGCCCCTTAGTACAAATGTACCACAGACTATTAAGATGAATGCAAATTGCTTTTTGATTAAAAAATACTTTGTATGTGCTATTAGTAATCATGAGGCCATCTGTGGTATTTTAAATGCAGAAGTAGGTACTTCCAGATGGCAACTCTGCCTATAACAAATAAAGCAGTTTTACTAATTTTAAAGTCACAGCAAGTTTACAGAAAACGTTTGATGATCAAAACTAGATACCTGACATTGTTATCAACTATTTTGTTTCCTACACTTTCTATTATTTAGTATACAGTATTTTGGGTCATTTAACATTTCCCTGGACACTGGACACTTGGAAAAGGCAGGTCTTTGAGCTCCAGTCAAAACGCAATCAGGATGGGAAAGGGTGCAAAATGTTAATACATAGAGGCTAGAGCCATTATCAGCTTTTGCAAATTAGCTACTCGCCATTTTGTATACATTGGCAACTGTTCAACATTTTTAGCCGAACAGCTTAACAAAGCAGTTTCAGTTTAACATAACCCCCTAGTAGCGAGGAGTAGAACTGACAACCACATCCACTTTCTAAAACATCACAATAGTTTTGGATAGGATCAGGAAATGTGAGCTTCCGTTAATTATAATCTATTAATTTAATTTTGCTTGAATATTTACATTAAATCATCAAAAGCTCTATATATCTTTAAATATCAGTTATGTGATCTTACCCATTCCTTAGAAATTATGAAGTATACTTTACTATTGCAATAGCAGAGATTTTTAGATGCTTAGAATTTTTGCTTTAACATCAATGTAAGGTGTGTATTATAAGGCTCTGTTGGTTTTTCATACACTAAAGAAAATAATAAAATCTAAACACTGAAATGTTTGATAATGTCTCTACCCCATTTGAATATTGTAATTGGCATAAATGCACACTTAGGGAGTAACAGAAAATTGGTGCCTTTACTCTTGTGTGTTGTGCTCAGAAGATCATTGTATTGAATTGTTGTTTTTCCTACTGAGCATCTTTTCATGTGAAAAGAACATTCAGAAACATCTGAAGAACAGACTATAATTATTTTGATCTTTTGGCTTTATATATGAATCTAGCTGTGAACTTTTATTAGCAAAAATGTTATGCTCTGATTTAATTTTTTTGGAAACAGTAGGAATTAACTACTACCAAGCAAAAATAGTCATTCCTTGTTGAAGAATTTAAGACATTCTATTAGTGTTACATACATAATATACTATTTTTTTTTCTACTGCTTCATAATTGTCTATGGAAAATGACATTAGAAATTAATGAAACTAGATCTGGGCCGGCTTTCAGATGATTAACTCCAAATTCCAGAGCGCTGTCTTGCTTTGTATGCTTCAAGGTATATTACAGTAAAGCCACAGAGTAAGTTTGCTGTCCCTACCCTAGCAAAACTATGCTAAATTGCTTTAATATATAATTTATAAGATGAGGCATCTGCTTGGCTGCATCATTTTCCTACTAAACTTATAGGCCAAATGAGTAGCAGTGTTCATGCATGTTTATTTTTGGATAACAATGCCTTATGAAATGTCTTGAAGTCTTAATGTGGAAAAACAATAGCTAATCCATCCAGATGAATGACACTAAGGATTTAGATTTGTTCCAGCTAATGGCAAAGGCATTTTCTGCGCTAAGCATTTCTTGACTTGCTGCCCTTATCTTGTACTTTCAAAGCATATAAAAGAAAATAAATGTTTGATAACAGGTCAGGCAACAGGTAAAATGCTAATGCTATAGTCATAAAGCTATCAATCGTATATGGCAAAATTACTACTAGTGCTTTGTCTGCCTCTATTCTCTAGAAATTAGTGATAGACGAATCCACAATTTTGGATTCGGCTGAACCCCCGAATCCATTGTGAAAGATTCGGCCGAATACCGAACCCGAACCCTAATTTGCATATGCAAATTAGCTAGGGGAATGGTAAAAGTTTTTTTACTTCCTTGTTTTGTCACATGATTTTTTGGATTCAGATTCGGTTCAGCCAGGCACAAGGATTTGGCCGAATCCTGCTGAAAATGGCCGAATCCCGAACCGAATCCTGGATTCAGTGCATCCCTACTAGAAATGTACTGAGCATAAAATAACAATACATATTTCTAAAATCCAGGAAAGTGTTAACTCCATATAATGTGTTAAAGCAACAGAAGTCTATTTTCATTTGAAATTCATTATTTACTGTGTTAATGACGAGAGTAAAGAAATGAAGTATTAATGATATATTATGGGGAGGGGGTTGTGATCAAGACCTCTCTGGCAGTCTCATGAACAACCTACAGCAATAAGTGAGGTGCAGGCTAATTAAACCTCTTGAATTATAAGAATATTATAAATCACTAAAGAGTTCTATAACTATCCAATGGAGACCAAGGGTTAAGTGCTTTTATACAGGTCTTGGAGCTATGTGGTGACTTCTAATATCCTCCTAATTTAAAACAGGGGATGCGTTATTCTTTTAATACACAAATTAAAGTGATTTGTGCAACATAAATTACATTACTAAGCAACAATTATAACTGATGACATCACTAAGCATTGTTTAGAAGGATATAATGTGACAATACCCAACACTATTAATTACAAACTCTGTAATCTCTGAGAATCATGTTGAATATAAAAATAAGATTTTCTTGATACATTATTTAATTTGTGCAGATATCTTCCCTTTGTTATGCTTAGTGAGATGCTAAACAACAGGGTAGGATTGTGGTAGAAATCATATATCTTTCTGTCATGTAGCAGATATTCATTAAACTAAGGAAATCAGACTTGTTATTTTCCAGCTGTGGAAAACTTCTTGCCCCTGGCACAGTCAAAATGAACAAAATGATGCAAGTTTAACATGCATGTAAGTGTACTGGGTGTAGGAATTACACCCATGGCCAAGTGAATTAGAAATATGTACCACAATCTTAACTGAAATGGTCTTTGTCAGATGTATTTACCATATATGAAATGTATTGCAAGAAAAGAAAAAGAATCTTAAAGAGATACTGCCACCAGAATGTAAACTCTATCATAATAATGCCTTTGAAAGCTACTTATAACTTTGGCATAAAGTATTTGAACAATGCTTTTACATTACCTGTCTTATGCCACATGTTCCTGTATGAGGCCATATTTGTGCAGCAGGAGTTAAAGAAACTTTAACTGACAGGCTTAGTTGGGACAGTCAGGTTGGCAAAACAGTCAGGTTTAGAAACTTCAACTAAGAATTAAACCTCTCAGCAAAACATGATCAACATGACCTATAGGTAACTTTTAATGTACATAGTCACCTCATTTGTCAGAGGATTGCCTTAAGAAATACTATTAGAATTACACTATAACCGATTTTCATGCGGCCTTAACATTTTTGCAAATTAGTAAAACAGGGTGCTATATTCAATTTCAATCAATATTTTAAACACAACACATACAAATATCTGACATATATAATGTAACATTCCATGTGGATTGTAAAATTTGTGCTGGATACAGAGCTTTATTGCTCTACATATTCTTGAGGCAGTTACTGTCACGATAGCAAAGATAAAAATAAAAGCTTAAATAAGAAAATCGTGAACTTTTCTCAAAACTAACATATGTTTTGAACTGAATTACAGATACAGTTGTTCTCATAAATGTACATACCCGGGCAGAATTTATGATTTCTTCACCATCTTTCAGAGATTATAAATGATAAAACAAAAACTTTTTTAGCAAGTTATTGTCAAACAACTGTGTTTACTCTATTTAAATCATAATCACTACATAAACTGCCATACCCCCTTTAACAGCAGTGGCAGCTTGAAGTTTTTTGTGGTAGTTGTGGATGAGGCTCTTTATCTCAGATGGAAAATCTGCCCATTCTTCCAGGGAAAAAGCCTCCAGTTCCCATAAATTCTTGGACTGTTTTGCATGAACTGCACATTTCAGGTCTCCCCAGAGTGGCTCAAAGATACTTAGGTCAGGAGACTGAGATGGCCACTCCAAAACCTTCACTTTATTTTGATGTAGCCAATGACAGATCGACTTGGCCTTGTGTTTTGTATCATGTTGGAATGTCCAAGTACATTCCATGTGCAGCTTCCAGGCTGAGGAGTGCAAATTTTCCTTCAGCATTTTTTGATAACTTACTGCATTTATTTTGCCATCAATTCTGACCAAATTTCTTGTGCCTTTGTAGCTCACACATCCCCAAAACACCAGCGATCCACCACCATGTTTCACAGTAGGAATGGTGTACTTTTCATCATACTGTAGGCCTTGCTGACTCCTCTCCAAATGTAGTGTTATGGTTGTGACCAAAAAGTAAAATTTTTGTCTCATCACTCCAAATGACTTTGTGCCAGAATGTTTGAGGCTTGTCTCTGTGCTATTTGGCATATTGTAAGCAGGATACTTTGTGGCATTTGAGTAGTAATGGCTTTCCTCTGGCAACTCATCTTGCAGCCCATCTTTCTTCAAGTGCCTACTTATTGTGCATCTTGAAACAGCCACACCACATTTTTTCAGAGTTCTGTATTTCACCTGAAGTTATTTGTGGGGTTTTCTTGCATCCCGAACAATTTTTCTGACAGCTGTGACTGAAATTTTAGTTTTATTTGGTTTGGTTTCAACAGAATCCCTAATTTTCCACTTCTTTATTAGAGTTTGAACACTGCTGAATGACATTCTCAATTCTTTCAACTACCTTTTCCTGCAGATCCTTTGACAATTATGAGTTTCCCCATGCCCAATGGGGAGTTACAAAGCCCCTCCTGTTGCTACAGTTTGAAAGTGAGGTAAGGGGACTATCACATTACACTTGTTTTGCTAAAGACTTGGACAGGTATGTAGCTTACAGTATGTGGTGAGTTTGGTATCTTACTATCTTAACTATGAATTTTAAGGGAAATGGTGCAGTAAAGCTGAAAAATGCACGTTATAGCTTTAAATTCTACTAAAGTATTTTATTCTGTTTTCTAGCAACATACATTATGAAGCATTCCATGCATAATGACTGGAAAAAAGACAAAAACAAAATCCTTACTTTATTTTTCTCTTTCCAGTGTTATTGGAAACTACTTGCTTGACTTATGCCTTACAAAGTTTCTGTAGACTTCAGGAACACAAACATTGTAACCTTCAAGTATCAAAAAGGTCCAGTTCACTAGAAACAAAAAAACAAACACATTTTTATTACATTTTGCACCATACTTAGTATATTTACACATTTAAAAAATACAGCTTGATGCAATGGTGTGAAACATAGTTTAGGTCCACAAATCTGACCTCTACTCATATAGAATTCTCAGCTACAGAGTTTAGGCACAAGCTTTAGAAATATAGGCTGGCCATTCATATTTTTCTCCTAAAGTATGTTAAATTTTACCATACAGTACATGCATAAATGAAACAATTCGACCCAATAGTGTTGACTGCAAGTTCTACAGAGTTATTTTATCTGTCAAAATGTGTGAATGTTTAAAGGTTACTAGCTGCTAAAGGCTGAATAAGACTGCTATACTAATCTAAATCTCTGCTCTAGGTACAGTATGCCTCATTACATTCAACATTTTTTTAAATCGTTTCTATT
Source organism: Xenopus borealis (assembly GCA_024363595.1). Lineage (NCBI taxonomy): Eukaryota > Metazoa > Chordata > Amphibia > Anura > Pipidae > Xenopus > Xenopus borealis. The sequence goes on from CM044436.1 coordinate 77,550,066, forward strand.
TTCTACAAAAACTGTTGCATAAAAAATTATTTTTGGTAAATCCATGGAATATATTTATCTACTAAGCAATGGGAAAGGAACTCATAGAAGACAGAGGCTAATGTAAAAGTTAGGTAAACATAAGAACAGTTACATAGATTTGTTTTTGCTCCACTGATGGCTAACATTGAACAACCCTCTGCATAAATCATATGACAAAAGAAGATACTCTTCTAGGTGGCATTTTTTAAGCAAGTTTTCTCCATAGTGGCTGTTTTAATTCCTATCTAAAGAAAAGTATAATATAAATGTCTGTCATACCAAAGCAAATGATTGTATGTCCCTTGTCCAGAGTGTCTGATGTTTTTTCAAGAATCAAAATGATCTAAAGCTGACACACATATTAACTCACATTTTATTGTAGCAATGCTCTCAATGCTCCTCATTTGTTGCCATTTGTAATCAACTGGCTGCTTATCACCAAAGCATTTATAAAAAGAAACAAAAACGCTAATAGAGGATGGTGTGTAGAGAAAGACACAAGAGCATCTGTTTCCCCATTATTAGAACACACCACTGCACTTCCTGGGCAGGCTGGGTTTATGCCTCTGGCCCAATCTGTCATCTTGTTTGCAATGAAATCTTTTGTTTACCATAAAAATGCATGAACAGAAGATACTAACAAGCTCAGAAACTGTAATGAATGCCACACAACTGAAAGACTGCTTTTGTTGAGCTGATGATTTTTACAACTGCTTTTGAATCGGCACATCAATAAATTCAGAAGGCAATGTCATGAATAAAGGTTCCGCCTCATATATGATCTTTTATACATTGTCTAAAAAATATGCTGATATTTGCCAAATATGTAAAAACAACATTTAATTTAAAGAAAAGCGGAGTGCACAGTAGCCCAAAAGTGTAATTTTATTCATTTGCTTCTGGGATTTCTTTCAATTTGCAACACAAAACAATTTATCTCCATTTATTTCCAGTTTTGTTAGATCTAAAATGTGAATGAAACGTGTGTATAGTGATAAACCGACTGGTGTGGTTGCTCCATACTCTTCATGTTGGCGCAGCTTCAGCACAATTGCATAGCTGGCACTAGGGATTTTTCTTGACAACCTTATTGCACTCAATAGAGGACTCTCTACAAGCACTTCAGTTATTAATCTCCAGGCTTAACTTCTGCAGCATTACACTCTAGGGACACTGATGCCCTAAAATAGACTGCACACTTTACAGGCAAGTACAGTATCTCCTGTCTTTGTTCTTGCTTTACTAGTTATGCAGTTATAAACTATTGTGTCATCTTTGCCAGCGTCAGATTTCCTGGGCACCCCTAGGTTGCATGGTCCTAGCACCCGCCTGCATAACCAGCCCGTGGGAGTGCAAGCGCTTGCACATTGGGGAGCTGCGCATCCCCAGTGCTCTCCATAGAGTAGCTGGGCAGCATGCCGACCCCTAATCATTGTCTGCCCTATATCTCAGTTGGGTGGCCAAATGTACTGTATGTACCTGTCTAATTTTCATATGATGCATATTGCAGATTTTCTGTTAATCAAATAAATTCACTTCCCACAGTATGTGGCAAAGGTTTATACTTTTCTTTGTATTTTTGTTAAATATGCTTAAAATGTTTAACCTGCCATCGTAATTTTATCTCAGATACCACATTTATACTATCTTTTATGAGATACACAATTATTTTTTTAGCTGCTCAGTTCAATCTTCTATTATAATAAACCTTTCTAGAGTTCATTTTCTTCCTGTCTACATAGTCAGTTGTCTTACAAAGAAAATGTTTAATAGCAAACTCTCACTAAAGGGAGAAAGGGAAAAATGGAAAGATAAAGGTTCTGCCTTTCTGTCAGATAAGAATAACCCATGTCAAAATAGTCCTTTCTGCTAAATCCTGATAGTGTATGGTTAATATTTCTAGAGGTAACCTGGCTGTTTAAATTTACAAAGGACATATAACATTCAGACAAGGTCTAATTCAAGGACATTAACACCATACACTAAAGTGCACCTAACATGTTAAAAGGAATATACTGCTGTGCAAGGAAGTGTAAAATGAGTTTCCTGGCTGTTGTAGTTTAACTTCATAAAATAACCTTCATAAACTAAACACATGTGGATAAGTTTCCTCTAAAAATTAAAAAGTGCCATATTTGAATGTCCTTTTCTCAGATAAATATTTGTCCTTTGTGTGCATTTCCTTTGATACCTCAAGCAACATTACATTGTTGTGTGTGTTGTGATGGTATATTGGTCCATTAGCATTTGCATTTACCATGCCCTCAATATAAGCAAATAAAAGTCCATTAGGACAATACAATAAACCTACTAAATGTTAGTTTCCATCTAGGAAAACTGAGTTTGCAAATCAAAGTATTACATTTTTTTTTCTTAAGGAAGGTAAATTACATGTTTATTTTACAATGTGCAATGTACTATCTCACAGTAGTTTGCCTAACAGTACAGATATTGCACCTGTTATCCAGAATGCTTGGGACCTGGGGTTTTCCAGATAACGGGTTTTCCATTATTTGGATCTTCATACTATGGGGGAAATTCACTAAAGCGCGAAGCTTTGCAAATTCACTAACACCGACTCTTGCGAATTTTCCCTAGCGAAGTATATAGAATAGAGCAACTTCGCACCCTTACGCCAGGCGAAGTTACGCACTGATGAAGGATCGTAATTATGCATATTCACTAAGATGACCATTTTACTGAACATTACACTTACGCTAGACGTTACTTCGCCAGGTCAGACCTGGCGAAGTTCAATACAATAGATAGATACAACAGAAATTTCCCTGACGTGTTTTACCATTTTAGGGCGGTTGAAAGAAGAGTGAAATTATTTTGGGAGTTAACCTCCTTCCGCCCTATATTTCCTAACATATGCCAACTCAACTATACAGTGGGCACATGTTTAGGGCAATAGGACAACTTATTTTTTTTATTAAAGGTTTCCTGGGCTTGTGTAGTGCAATGTAGTGGCTGTAACATATACTTACATTATACATTGAAATTTGTGCCGTATGCAAATTAGACATCGCTAGCATAAATGCGCTTTGTCTGGTAAAGTAACACTAGCACAACTACTCTACCGTTTGCCGACCTTAGCGTAACTTCGCACTTTAGTGAATTTGCGTAGCACTGGCGGAAATTTGCCTGGCGAAGTCCGGACGAATGTTAGTGAAGGCAACGATATCGAATTTTTGCCGCTTAGTGAATTTCCCCATAAAAGTCTACTAGAAAATCATGTAAACATTGAATAAAACCAGTAAGCTGGGTTTGCTTCCAGTAAGAATTAACTATATCTTAGTTTGGATCAAGTACATGCTACTGTTTTATTATTACAGACAAAAAGAAAATCAATTTAAAAAATTCGGATTATTTAATTATAATAGAGTCTGTGGGTGCATTATTTAGACAAGCAACACATAGGCAATGCAAAATACAATATATCTTTTGTGATTAAAGCAAGTCACTTCTTAGTAATAGGCCCATATTAATAATCACACTCTCTCTTTAGAACATATTATATTATAGAAAATTCCCTAGAATCTAACTATTACCATTTCAAACCCTATTTAAGGGCACATCTGCTCAACAAGACACTTATGAATATTTGCACAAAAGCAATTATGCATGGATGGATAAATTATCCTTTTCATGCAATTGTAATTACCTAAAAGTGTATTGTTAGCCTTTTTGAGTTGGATTCCTTTCCTCATGGTTGTCTTGTAGATTTTTCAATCTACTAACATCTTGTAATGCTTGAACACATCTCTTACACTTAGAGTATATAGTTATACTATACTTATTAAGAAGTAATATGTACATTTTAGGTAGCAGCTCATAGCACCAATATATCAAAAAGAGGTAAGATTTACCAATTTTACAATTGTAGGAAATGACCACAATTGCATAAAAACAAAACATCACTGATGGTGAAGTGGACATGCCCTTTGTACATTTTGAAATTTACTATAAGTAAATAAAAGAGTGACAATGTTTTAATAATGTACAGCAGTTAATTCTATTTAGTGTTTCCTAATATAACTATAAATGCAATGAAATTATTTAATTAATTCATGTACTTAGCCTCAAAACAAATCTCTTTCAGAGACATCTAGTAATACTCTGACAAACTGAGCATTTTGAAAATTTGAATCTTGAAACATTTTTCAAATTGGCCATGGAATCCATGGTGCAATAACTTCCTATACTAAAGTAAAAAAAGTCTGTTCAATATTCCTGCCTTTGTGTTACCACTATAAAAAGCATCTCTATTGGAATCTATATGATTAATGTGAAACAGATGTCCACTATACATAAACAGAATAGAATACGACTTCTTTACATACAACAAAACTAGGCTGGTGCAGATGATGCATGTGTGAATGAAAGAATATATTTTAATACAATCCTCAGCTGTTTCTTGTGATTTGGAGGTGGCAGTTGAAATCCATACAATTAAAAAAATCCTGGTAAATGTATTTAAAAAACTTAAAATAAAAAAAACAAGGTCTATTTCAACTCACTGCATTTCTTCCCATACTTTTGATAATGTACTTCTAGTTAAAAAACAATTGTAATCTGAATGGAATAAAATAATATTGTAATACAGTGACCAGGTGCAATAAAGCAAAACTGTTCAGTGCTGTGTTCAGCAGCTGCAATACATTCCAGTCTTATGTGTTGTTGGTAGGTTGCCCTTTTAATGCAGGCATTATGAAATTGACTGTTACAAAGAAGGACAGGCTGGTATCTTGATATACAGTCTCTGTTATTGATGACTATATGGGTTAGCTCAATTATATTTTTTACTGCCTGACAAATAAGTGGCAATAATTATCAGCATAAATGAAGCATAACTGAGGTTCACTTAATGAGGAGCTATTAATCTGATTACATCTTCTATATCCAGAATGATTTAAATAATTGCTCGAAAACAAGCTATAATTGTAGTACAGATCTAAGAAAGTATAGAACGATGATTTTTGGTATTTAAAAAATAGTTCTCATTTACCTTGTCAAGCATATTACTTACAGTTTATTGACTTATCATAAAGTGCAGCATATTCACTTCTTGTTAAAGTCTGCCATAAACAAAACTATTCATTACCCAGTACATTAATATATAACCCTTTCCCATTATTTAATAGCTTTCCAGTGCCTGAGGCTGGATGTGAATTCCACAATTTATAGAGCGTCTGTAATAACTGACACCAGCACAACCAACACGAAGCAAAGGTACAAGATACAAATATATTGGAAACCGCACAAAAGTGAAGAAACTGAAAAAAAAAGCTGTAGATGGTCAATCACTTCAATATATTAAGAAAAATCTTCATATATTAATGCACAACTGCCAAACTGGGAGCAGCTGAGGGCTAGACTAGATAATATTTAATGAACTGGGATAAAGAATCCTGAAGGCTTTGCTTATTGATTGAGCTGGATTAGTTCCATCAACGGATTTCTGGTCTGAAGGTTCATAAATCTGCCACATGGTACTAATAAAGGTGCCCATTTATGTAATCAAATACATTAAAAAGTAGTTACAATAGTAATTTTTAAGACTAGATCTTGAACTATTGCTCTTGAATCATTAGCAAACAATTGAAACAAATGTATTTAACAACTAAAACTATGACCACAAGTTTGGACAAAATAATTTCGCAATTTGTAATAGTATGTATTAAATAAACATAGGAGCCGATTTACGAAATTCACGTGAAATGATCGAAGTTCGATCGAATTCCATCGAATACCGATTGTACGAATTTTTCGTGAAATCAGATATGCAAACTTGGCCTCTTCGAATGATCGTATATTCGATAAATCGATCATTCGATGATCAAAGGAATAAAAATTTTAAAGTTATTCGACTGCCTACTTCGCCAGATTGAACCTACCGAATTGCAATAGAAGCCTATGGGAAGCTCCCCATAGGCTTCAGAGACTAAGTTCTGCTCGAATACCATTCGTACGATCGGAGCGTTCGATCGTTCGAATCATACAAATTTTTCGGACTCTTGAAGGAATCCGATCGTATGAATTCATCGAGAAATTGATATCGAGCAAAATGATAGCCTAAAACAATTTCGATAAGCATTCAATGGTCGAATTGTGAATTTGGTCGACCTAATTTCTGGGAGTAATAGTAAATTTGCCCCATAGAGTTTAAAAATTGGTAGCTCCATTGAAAGTATTGAAAGATATGCTACCATTGTATGTATTTTCATTTAAAACATGTAATGGCTTAAATAGTTTTACCTCCTACCCAGTCTTATGTGTTCCCTTGTGCTTATTTGTCGGGTTATTCTTGCCTGCTATGAAAAACTGTTTAGTCTCCAATGAATTATTCCATGGCTATGGTAATGAAGCAGTGGAGGTGAAAGGTTTATTGCAGTGTGCTATTGTTACTTGCTTAATGGGAAAAAAATTGAAAAAGCAGAGAGAGATGTTTTTTTACTCTACATGTAACTATACTTTCTGGGGGTAGGTTCAAGAGTGTTTCATTAAAATATATATCCTAAATTGTAGGACTGTCTACAGTGCAGTTCATTCCCCAACCTTTACTTAGCCTCCATGTTTTAAAGATAAAATGCCTTTCTCACAGGATGTTACTAGCTTACAATCACAGTCATAACATAAGCCTCACTGGTTGCTAGGGTGGGTAGAGACATACCCTATGAATTCTTGTCATGTCATGTGCACAAATCAAATATTTTATTCGCATTTTGATTCCCTATTCCCAACAAAGTGTGGGCAGAACAATGGGCAGGTTCAACCAAACTTTGCATGTAATTCTTAATTTGCTGTTGTGAGCACTTAAGTGCACACATATGCAAACAGCATACAGGTAACATTTGTCTGAACACCCTTTGAAGCAATTTGCATAGCCTGCTCAAATGAGTTATTATCTTCCATGTACAGCAAGTGTATGCTAAGTGAGAGTAAGGTGTATGCTGGTGAGAGCTCCTGATGTAAGACCGATGGTTCACTGGGCTGCAAAAGACACCCCATCACTACCTAACCACACTCCAACATGTCCTGTAAAGAGATTGTAGAAGAAAGGTGCAAAAAGAGAACTCAGTGCTTGTCACACACGAATTAATCATTGGTAATTCCAGGTGGTGTTCTGCCCCTAAAAATACATATATGCTTTGTTTCAGGCCAAAAACTGTACATTGTCACACAAGGCACAGCAAGATATCAGGCATGTATCTACTTCTCGACATATGGCAGTTTAGAAACAGTACATGTGCCATTAACCTACATCCTGATCATTGTTTTTAGAGGTTTGTACAAGGTGTTCATTAAATTTCCTGCCAGGCAATCTTCCAGATCTGCCATGCAAGATCTTTATGTCTCATGAATGCAATGCAGTGCAGGAAATTACTGGACCAATATAGCACATACTAGAAACTTAGGAGCACCCTTTATCTTGGTACAGCTTACAGCCACACGTTTAAGACAAACATAACATCTAAATAACATATAGAAAGAAAAAGTTTGTTGAAAAGGATTAGCAGTTATTTGGCGATCTAGGTGGAATTAGAAACAACAATGAGAAAATAGATTTGGATTTTACAGTACAATAAAAATGTTAAAGACATGAGCATTTAATGCCTTTTACAATTCATCTTTGCTTCACCACAGTGTGATAACTACAGCGAGAAGAAGTGCATCAAGCAATAACTGCATGCCCTATTACACTGCACGAGGCAGACAATTTGGGAATAATAATATTCCTTCTAGCTAAGAAAGCAAAATTTCCAGTGCAATACTATTAGATTCTTGGCAAAAAAAATTTTTTTTTCAAGGACCATGAACAGCTATTTATTTACTGGTGTCATGTCTTATGAGACCTACTAATAACATATAAAACTCAGCAATCAAAATGTTCAATAAATGCAAGTGGCTTTGCTGTACAAGTGTATGCTGATACTTCCACAGTGCACGTAAATATAAAGCCAAGTTGTTTGCAGACATATGGGCGAATAGAACTGATGTTTTCTTCCAGGTAATAGGCTTTTGCAGCTGCTTTTGATTTGCTACACACACTTAGAAGCTACAGAAAGGCTTTCCACATATACAGCAGACTTGCATGTGGATAGACCAATCCCAACACATCAAACAAGAGTGTAAGTATAAATATAATATTTGGTAATAGTGTTAGCAAGACCCTCAATAAAAAATATAAGAATATAATTCAATGTAAATCTCTTGCAGGGTCTGCCGATTCATATAAAACTATTCCACTGTTGATTTATTCATTTCCATCACAGTCCACAGTTTGTATTAAGATGATTGTATCATTCATTCATAGTATTATATGGGATCTACTTGGTACCTGAACGTTCTGCTGAATAGCCTTGACAGAGGCTAATTAACATGAATAAACATCATTAATAGCTTCTGAAAGAAACACCTTTAAACACAAAACTGTTAAAGGGGTGGTTCACCTTCAAATTAACTTTTAGTATATTGTAGAAGGGCCAATTCTAAGAAACTTTTCAATTGGTCTTCATTATTTATTTTTCATAGTTTTTTAATGATTTGCAATTTTCTTCTTTTTCATGCAGCTTTCAAATGGGGGTCACAGAGACACCATCTAAAAACAAATGCTCTGTAAGGCTACAAATGTATTGTTATTGCCACTTTTTATTACTTATTCTATTCAGTCCCTCTCCTATTCATTTTCCAGTCTCTTATTCAAATCAATGCATGGTTGCTAGGGGAATTTGTACCCTAGAAACCAAATTGCTGACACTGCAAACTAGTGAGCTGCTGAATAAAAAGCTAAATAACTATAAAACCACAAACAATAAAAAATTAAAACCAATTGCAAATTGTCTCAGAATATCACTCTCTACATTATGCTATAAATTAACTCAAAAGTGAACAACCCCTTTAAACCTTGGTTCACTCAATACTAAAAAATATACAAAGTACATATGTGTATGTAAATAGCATATATTTATTGATTACATTATGATATAAAATTCGAACCCACTCCTGTGTATGCATGTCTTTCAGTGTTAAAGGGTACGGAAGCCTCCTTAATTTGCAGTGACTCGACTCTATCTATATTTCTACATTGTAAACTCCCCTGTGAAATTGGTCCAAATTCAATGTAGTAGCAATCACTTTCTTTGTTCACAGTATTTTTGGACACATTGATCTCTTGGTTGTCCATACAATTCACATGCATTTGTCTTAGGAGCAGGCATCAAAGGAGTATACAATGATCACCATTCAAATATAGCAGATGGGGAATGGAGCAGGCTGTTAAATACTGATAGATTTGGCAAAGGCTTCGTATGGCTTAAAGGTACAAAACAAATAACACATTAGCTTTTTAAGGATTTTCTAGATTTTGTATTGTATTTTTGTTCCGAAATTAAAAGCTGGTAAAAAAAAAAAACTAAACAGATACTTTTCAGCACTACACAATGTGATGCCCTATTCTACAAGGTTTAAGAGTTTGAATATAAAATCAATTACTATGGTCAAGGAAGATAAGTCCTGCTCCTAATGCATGCATAATCCATTCTTAGTGCGATCAGAAAACAAAATTCCTTTGTGAGTCAAACTGACAGATAAATCCTCTTGTTTTTGTTCTGCGTAATGAGAATGTATTGTGTTAAAGTTATATTTAATGAAGTAAGCCAGACTTTTTGGTTTTGGTCTAATAACTCATCTGTAAAGACTTAAGCACTGCAGATGAAAGGTGGTACAATTATTTATGGATTTAATGTGCTGTGCTTGTGCATTTGAGAGTACATTTTCTGTAGCTCTTTTCTTATTTACTTCCATTAGATCTATTCCATGCTTGATTTACAATAAATATACTGTGTGTGTGTGTGTGTATTAGAGAAAAAGAGTTTCAATCTCAGATAGGTAAATATAGAATTTTCTGCGGTATTTAGTATAATTTACAAGGTACTACTCTGGAAAACATATACATTCTCCATACACAACTATACTGAGCGTAAGGGGCAGATTTACTAAGGGTAGAATTCAAGGATTAAAGAACCCTCGAATTCGACCATGTGAATAGGCAGGGAAGTAAAATCCGCAATTTGATTGGTCGAACGATCGAATAGGAAATATTCAATCGATAGATAAATCATTTAAATCAATCAATTCGAACTATTTTATCGATCGATTGAATATTTCCTATTTGATCAAAAATAATGAAACCCAATTCGGTAGCTTTGATCTGGCGAACTAGGCAGTTGAATAAAAAATTAAAGGGGAAGTACTTCGACAGTCTAATAAAATTTTATCGAATCATTCAATTCGATCGAATTTTGAATTCAAATCTTTTTGAAAATGTGATCGAACTTCGAATCCTTCATGTGAATTTAGTAAATCTGCCCCAAAAAGTTCAATAGCAAATAATAAGAGACAGAGGAAATAAGGCATAATGAAATTGGGGGTGGAGTGTTAAAGGACCAGTAACATCAAAAAATTTTATTGTTTTAAAGTAATAAAAATATAATTCAGTGTTGCCCTGCACTGGTAAACTGCAGTGTTTGCTTCAGAAACACTACTTTTGTTTATATAAATAAGCTGTTGTGTAGCTATGGGGGCAACTAGTCAAAGGAGAAAGGCTCAAGTTAAGGTGGCCATACACGCAGAGATCCGCTCGTTTGGCGACATCCCCAAACGAGCGGATCTCTCCCCGATATGCCCACCTTGAGGTGGGCGATATCGGGATGATCCGGTCGTGGGCCCTAGGGCCCAACGATTGGATCATAATTGAGGCCATACAGGCGGTCGGATAGCGGGACCGCATCAACGAACAGATGCGGACTGGATTTTTAGTCCTGCCTGATCGACATCTGCCCGACTTTCGGCCAGATATCGATTGGTGAAGCCAATTGGAGGGCCCCATACATGGGCCAATAAGCTGCCGACTTGGTCTGTCGGCTGCTTTTCTCGGCCGTGTATGGCCACGTTTACACAGCAGATAAGCTGTGTAGAACATAATGTTATTTGTTATCCATTACTTATCCTGTGCCATTTAGCCGTTTTTCAATTTCCGCCATTGCTTCTCAGCAGCTTATTTATATGAACTATAGTAATGTTCCTGAAGCAAACAGATCAGTTTTAACAGCGCACGGCAACACTACATGATATTTTCATTACTTTAAAACACTTTCATTTTTTGGTGTTACTGTTCCTTTAAATATACTATTTTCTATATTATTTATAATAATTTACAAGGTACTAATCTGGAAAACATATACATTCTCCATACATAACTGTTCTGAGATTAAAAATTCTACTCCAATTAGAGAAAAAGAGTTTCAATTGCAAATATTGCTAAATATAGTATTTTCTACAATATTTATTATACTTTACAAGGTACTACTCTGGAAAACATATACATTCTCCATGCACGACTGTTCTAAGAGTACAAGTTCCACTCCAATTGCAAATAGTCAAATACAGAAAAAATAGGGCATAGTGAAATTTGGGGTGGAGTTGCCAATCGTTGCCAATGATGTGCGTTAGCCAGACTCACCTGCACGCCCCATGGCTTTAGGACCAGCCTGCACATCACAAATGCACGCTCCTTGTCTTATGGAAATGCAGCTAGCATTTTATTGTTATTAGTTATGCCCTGAGTGACATTCATGGAGGAATTCTTTTGTAAAATTATATTATTTTGGGGCAACATGGTGATTGTGGGCTTTTGCTGACCCTGTTGTATGGACCTTAGCACTACATCACTGTACTGCATTTAAAAAAAAAAGACACCAATGGACAGCATGCTATGTATGTCTCACATCTAACTCATTCAAATGGATTCCGTATATGCCTTCCCAGGCCATCTTCATTTATGGATTTTTGGGTTTCTCACAAATGAGGACATATTGTATAACTGTTAGAAGGGTTGGGGGAAAGGCACAGTTAGGGATTTCGGGACCACACTAGATGAGGTGGATAAGATACTGAACTAATAAAATATGATTTCTATATAATCATAATGGATATATTTCTATTAAGAGTTATGGACCACTGTGACAAGGCTGAAATTATCCCCACAACAAATGTCACATACACACTGGCTGGATTTAAAGGAGTGGAGTTTGTTTTTAGATTAATCTGATTTGAATAATCTGTGACATGGTTGGGACTGTGCATAGTCTTTTGGTGTTCTTTAGCTAATATGATTCTTACAGCCTTGTGATCTATTCACTATTTGATTTCTCTAATCATTCAATATCACTCGAATACACACTACAATAATATGGCATGCTGAAACTTGCCCTGCGGGTACAGTACACGTGCATACATACGTTCTTCTAGGGAGAAACAAAAACTTAAAATTGTTCATATTGTATTGTAGATTGTGTTTTACAAGTTTATTTTTACAAAAAGCCATGTTTGAGGGTTTAATAAGGTTTGAATCTTCTGAAGCAGCCAACATTATCAATTACAATAACCAAAGCTAATCTTTGCAAATGGAGTTGCTCATGATGAATCTCTTTTAGATCAATGTTTTGTCCTTGTGCAGTCTACTTACAGTGCTATTCTCTATCACACTGTCACTTCCCCTGAACACAGCAAACTTGCACTATTTATCTGTGTCACTGGTCTATCTCTTCTCCAATGTGAAATGCTGCAGTGCATTAAAAGACACTTGAGGGAAAATTGTTGCTCAAGTGCAAATTGTTATAGTCTGATCAATACTAGTCCTGCTTCTTTAGGGAGAGGTGTCCTGAAATAATGGGAAAACAAACCCTTCAGAGCTTTCAAATAAAATATATGATAGTTTCCATGGTACAAACAGTCAGACTGTTTTATTGCACAATTTTGCTAGAAATTATTATTTAAATGTGTGTGTGTGTGTGTGTCAGAGACAGACAAAGAATGCCTACATTTTGTTCATTATGTTGACCTGACAAGACAATCCAGTCATGCAGAAGTCTTATTAAAGGATAAAATTCAAAATGCATAAGCTTAACAGTGGTTTTGTGACCTAATTCTGCAAGTAATAACGTAGGATAATGATTGTCATTACAAAGAGCTGAGTAACTTCACTGTGTACCATGGAAAAAAGTAATTTGTGGAAGACTGATATGTTTTTCTTCAGCTATCCTGCTAAATATAAATAAAATAATAAATAACACTTCTAAAAGAAGCAAATGAAGAATACTTAATGAGAAAAAAATGAGCAAGAGAATCAATTCGGTTTTGTTTTTATCAATTTACTTTCTAAATAGTTTGCTATATATTAAACTAATTAATTAAGCTTTATCAAAGAGAACAATTCCTTAAAATACCTATAATAAAGGACCACATGATCAAGCTATATTTGAAACTAAACATACTCAAGTGAGCTTCTCAGTAACTGGAAACTGCAATAATTTTCTGTGGTTTAATATAGATTACAAAAATAATATAATTTATGGCAGTTTTAAGCCAAATACCAACTGATATGGATCTTTCTGGTTATGGGTTGTGCAATCAATGAATAATCGCACATCCATATGTCGATTTAATCCACATACAAGTCTGTTCTCAGATTACATGACATGAACAAAAGTAATATGGACACCTTCATACAACAAGGTTATTAAGCATAATAGTAAAGCTTATACTAATGCACTGCCTGTGCAAGTATTTGTGAATTAGCTATAGCAGCAAACTTTATGGGCGGTTTATGTTTGTTTCATAAAGTTATATTTTTTGAATTAACAGAATTACCATGTGCCAAATAATGAAAGCTACAGCTGGGTATGAGCACCTGTAAAACTCCCTTTATGATTAATTAGAGTTATTGCTTAATACTTCTGGATATAAAAAAAATATAATATGCAGGCTTTAATGAAACATATGGTGCATTCATGTCAGCAGGAAAGCAGGTGCAAGATGTGTGCTACCGATGCGTAAATTAAGCCTTTTTCAACAGCATATCTAAAAAAATATTTATGAAACATTACCTTCTCCTATTTTCAGGTTTTACAATAAAGTTAAATTACTATAAACATTTTTGTTAAAATATCAGACTCTTCAAAATCTTCAGATGCTGATTACAGATTACTACTACCTGACCTTGCACCCCATATTACATGATTGTATTCCCAAGTATGGAAATTATAACAAATAATAATAGATAAACCTAGTAAGATTGTTTTGCTATGAATATGGATTAATGCATTTTAGCAGAAGATAATGTTTTATTATTACATAGAAAAGGAAATAATTTTTAAAAATGTCAATTATTTGCTTACAGTGTGTCACAAACGCCACCCGGAGCCGTGTTGGGAGCATCAGCGCGTGTTCCCCGTCCGGCATCGCTCCCACAATGGCGGCGCCCAGGGCCGCCATGTGTGTAGCGGCACCGGTTAGTGACATCATTGTGTCACGACAGACGGTATGACATCACAGTGCTGCTGCTGGCGCCAAATTTGAGTATTTTAGGCAGTCCTGGACTCCTGAAGGGCACCCAAGTATAAGGTTTTTCCCCTGTGAACCTGGGTGTTCATTTTCTGTTCCCTGAATCTTGTCTTAGACATTTGGCCTGACCTTGACCCTGAACCTGTGCTGCCTGCCTTTTTTGATTATTGCCTGGACTTTGACCACTCTTTTTTTAATTATCCCTGAACTGTACTTTGCCTTGGATTCACTGGAAGGTTTCCTCCTTAGATCCTGACTATCTCCCTGTGGGAGCCGCAGGCCCCCTGACACAGTGAAGTCTATGGGAGATGGTTTTTGAGTAATTTGGAGCTACAGTATGTAGATAATGGTTATCTGGATAAGGGATCCCACACCTGTAGTGACAACTGATATGCAGTCATTTATAACAATTTCTAACATACAATAATAACTTATAATAATTATGACACTCAAAATTCTAGGTATTAAAAACATTAATACTTGACAGCTTCTAATTCATGCACAGTTGGGATTACTTAAAATATGTTCATAAACATTAGCAGAACTACCAAGATAAATATATTATATTACATACATATTTAGATTGGGGGCAACCTTGGGGGCAAACCATGGTAGTCTGCCTCTGCAAGGACCATTTTCATATCTGAGCCTTATGCTGTCATTTAACTCCATCCTTACCTAGGAATAAATGTTGCTTCTGAAATTCATGTGTATGCACCAGAAAAGAGAATTTTGCTCAAATGTTTAATTTAAAAATTACTTATATATACAGCTTTTTATGATTGGGTAACAGGGCCCTTTAATTTCACATACCTTACTTCTACAAATGTTTCTTGCCATTTTAGTCTTCCAAGCATTTTGCTCTTGCTGCTGGTTCCCAAAACAACCAAAGCATACATTTTAACTCACTGGAGAGACAAATGGTGGCTCTAATATTATTTCGATGCATATCCAAAATGGCTAACTTTATTTGTAGAGGGAAATATCTTGGTAGCATTTATTTTTCCATACAATGATGGAACGAAAAATATATTGGAATGTTATATACTGTAGCTTTTTTGATTCACATTTTCCATAACAAAATTCAAGGTTTATCAAAAAATCATTTTAATTTTCTCATTTTAGTCATGTCTATTTTCATTCAATGAATAATTTATACACAAGTTTGATAAGCAGCCATTTGGCAGTCATTTACAGTTCACAAACATTATTTACTATTCAGGATTTATCAAGTATTTACTTTAATGTGCCAGCTACTGTTGTATGAAAAATCAGACAAAACAAATAATACAGATAATTGATTTGTGAAGCTCAGATGTAAACTTTGGGATTGTTTGATTTGGCAGTTACCATTTCATTTTAACATTTGTAATAGACCGGGTTTCAAAGGAGGGCTGGATTTTAAAATGTGAAAAAAATGTTTATACAGGTATGGGACCTGTTATACAGAATGCTCAGGACCTGGGGTTTTCCAGATAATGGATCTTTCTATAATTCAGATCTTCAGATCTTTAATCTACTAGAAAATCATGTTAACATTAACTAACCCAAATACTTTCAATAAGCAACATAGGCATCTCTTAACTTTTTTCTCCCCAATTCAAGCACTGATTAGCACTGCACAGCTTTGCAATTTAATTTAGCAATTGGCCCTGGAATGTTAGGGAAAAATCAAGCAATATTGTTTTAAGCATATTGTTGGGTGATGTAGTCCAGCTGATGTTGGGCTACAGTACCCAGTACCTTAATCTGCTGGAATTGCTAGTCCGGCAACAGCAGAATTGTGGTAACAATGTTCAGATCCCATTTACATTTTAGGGATCTATTTATCATGCTGTGTAAAAAGTGGAGTGAAGCATTACTGGTGATTTTACTTATAACAGCCAATCAGATCTTTGCTTTTGTTTTCTAACTGTTGAAATATAATTGCTGATTGGTTGTTATGAGCAATACATTAATCCTTTACTCCACTTTTTACACAGCATGATAAATAGACCCCTGTCTAACTTAATACTCCTGATTTCTACCATAAGCCTTTGACTGCACATTCTCTGTGATTGAGGTCAAAGATGGCCATGGCAATCAAACAACAAACTGACTGTGAGG
This sequence comes from Xenopus borealis, assembly GCA_024363595.1. Lineage (NCBI taxonomy): Eukaryota > Metazoa > Chordata > Amphibia > Anura > Pipidae > Xenopus > Xenopus borealis. The sequence continues at coordinate 77,566,602 of CM044436.1, forward strand.
CTCCATTTTTATTGTTATTCATATTTTTTTATTTTCCAATTAGAACTTGAACTGTAAATTTTAAAACTACTTTATGACTGTTACAGCCTACAGCCTGCAACCAAATAACAGTTTAAATTACAAGCTTGAAAGCTGCCAACAAAAAAATAATTAAAACCTATTGCCTTTTACCTTATAATTCTGCTGACTAAATCATAATGAAAGTTCATTTAAACCAATGAGCACAATTAACATTGTTACAGTGGTTCACAATTTAGGGTATTGCTGTACTGGTTTGGGTAGACATGGGAATGACATTATTCTTATTTTCTTCTTCATTCTAAAGGATATATTTTGATCCAGAATAAAGGTAATCTGTACAATAAAATATTGCATTAGTGGGAAAAAGCTGTATGCAAACAAACATTTACAATTAGTAATTTATGGCAATTGTTTGTTTCCTAGAATGTTGTACACAAGAGCCTCTGTAACATCTGTTATCTCAAAAGCTACCCATATATAAGATTTCAATTATTTGGATACATAAAATGTATACATGCAGAACAGTTTTATGTTTCTGTGCTGGGCATAATCTGATATTTCTTATATCTTTAGAAAACTAAATTATATTGTTCTGAGTTTATTGAAGCTTGTATAATATTTTTTTCATTGGCATTGCAAATATTTTCAATTTCCAGTTTTAGATGAGCAAGGAAAAGCAAATATTCCTTTGTATGAAGATTTTCCATGTAAATTATAATATAATGTAAGCCAATGGTAGAGTGATTTAGTGAGCTCAGTTGCTTTGTACTAATTTTTACTACAAATATGGATGCAGAATTTGTACATTGTCTTACTGCCCAAAATTGAAAATTAATTTAAAAGTGACTTTTTGTTGAGAGAGCAGAGACAAACACATTTCCAGACATTTGCCAAAGGTCTAGTCTATTGTGAATTTCAAATGCAATATCCAACATTTGCCTTAAAACACTTATGACTTTGTCAAAGGGTCAAGTGCTTCCTTAGGGGCGCAATGATGTTGTGTGTACAAAGCTAAAAACATAATTTTAAACTCTGACTGTAATCTTTTTTTCCCAAAATTGTAGCTTGAGGTAGCATATAAAATATATAAAGATATTTACTTATATATCAGAGGAGTTTAAGAGAGTGCACAAACACACAGAGCCTATTGCTATCTCTTTCTACAGACAATTACCAATCATGCTATACTGTTCAGCTGTGAAATTAAATGCTTACGCTTAAAATTGCCTGTTTACTGAATTTACTGGTTCCCATTAAATCAACATACATTGAAAAAAATATGCAATTATCCCACTCTACAAATAGGGAGGGCATTGACAATAAACCTAAGAATCGCATGTACAGTCAAAAAGGAACTACACTATATTCATTAATAGGAAATTACATGGAAATTCATTATAATTTGTATAAAATATAATGTGGGAATACTAGAACATAAGATAGAAATATATAATTTGAAGGCAGAAAATAACCAGTTAGTCCATATTGCATGTCCATTTGCTACCAATGAGCTCAGGAAACAATTGAACAAAATGGTCTTCAGCTCAAAACAGTCAAACACATTCTGGCAAACTGATCTCTGATCAACTTTAATACTGTAGATGTGCCAATTAAGAAAGGTGTTAATAAATGTGAAAACATTTAAACTGATGGAAATGTTTTAGGTTCTGCGTTCTACAGTTCAAATATGATAATATATCTGCACATATGGCCTGTTACTGGACTCTGCCTGACTCAGCCTTTGTAAGTCATCCAGTCTAATTTCTTTTTTGCCCCATTATGAGTCGCCATGTAACTTTTCAGCACATTAGGGTCAGCAGTTAGATCTACATCAGATTTATCATCTTTCTATATCCGTTCCTATATGCACACATTGGATCCAAATTGTCTACACTCAACTTAACCTTTATGACATTGATATGCTGATGGAATATAAATGCCATTGAATTTGGAACATTTTTCAGTATCAGCTATCTGATGGTCAGAAATAAAGGGCTCATAAAATACTTATGTGCCTTTAATATTGGGTAATTTTGGAAAATTATTTATATTATCCAAAAAAAAATTATATTATGGTTTTAACATGGTAATGGTTTTTAGATGTGCAAAACACCCAGTGTGTACCACAGGTGTAAGCATTAGGATGTCACTACTGAGATCACTGGAAGGCTTAGCACAATAGGCTATAAATTTATAGGTCATAGATCTGCGGGCACATATTTACAAATATGCCCCTATACTGTAGGAAAGTTGTAAGAATTGCATAGTAACATTTAACAATCATCTCCAGCCTAGCTCAAGTTTACTCTTTTATAGAGGAACATTTCCATCCATGAGCAGTACAGACTAAGTAATCAAATCTGCTTCTGTCTACATCTCATTACTGAATTCTTTGTAGGCACTGATTAATGGCTGCTTATCTTAAAAATAAATATATAAAAATTAGAGGACAAGTGAAAGTGGTCAGAAAGTCAGTAATTCTATGTGCTTAATTTTAATTATGCTACAGCCTGAAGTGAGTGGATGTGCTTGTTCACTGTCAGAGCCAAGAATATAAAGTTTCATGAGTCTTCTGATTTCACTTATCTCTGCATAAAGCTTTCTGTGCTTGGTCCATGTCTCTCTATCTATTCTGTTCTCTCTATTACAGATATTCATCTGAAAAACATGTCCCCTAAGTTTCTAGAGCCTTTATCAGTCAGCAAACTTAATTTACATTTTGGCAGTAACTAATCGTTTCTTAATCCGTGGAGTGATAGAGAGGGGATTGGAAAAAGTCTGTACATTACTGATAAAACAAATGCACACTGGAAGAACACTCTGTAATCCTTATAACTATTACATTTGTGTCTGCTCAGGAACTCAGGAGAAAAAAGTGAATATAATATATATATATATATATAATTTACTGTATGCTGCTCAACAAATACATCCTAAGCAAGCAGTTAAAATATTTATTGCAATCATCTTTTTTAGCTCACCCACTTGATGGTGGCATTCTACTTTTTTAAATGCACCAGCTTTGGGTACTTTCTTTTAGAACGCCACAAACCTGGTTTAAACTAGAGTGTAGATTTGCAATATATTGCTTCATTATTACTGCACAGGACGTATGCACAATTTAAGCTACATGATGCTTTTCAAGTATCCTTTACTGTTGCCTTTTTAGAGAAGAGATAACCCTGGGTAGAAAGTCATCGATTTTAGGGACAATGTATGAAAGAAATTTCATTCATTCAGCTGTTGTAAGCCCTGTTATGTGAACAACAGGTTATGAGAAAAGCAAACACCCAAGCTATGGGTGCTGACCCTTTAAACGCTATACGTTTTGTGTACTGCTGATTCTTCTTTGTCATGCTGTAGATGTGGGAAATGTACTTAGCCTCTGCTTTACCAGCAAACTGAAATACATCTGTTTTATTGATGGGAGTCAAATCAATGTTGCAAATTAATTTGGAAAATAGAATATTAAAAAAATATCAAAATGCATTACAAAATGTACCAACTATTTATATTACAGGTATGGGACCTATTATCCAGAATGCTCGGGATCTGAGGCTTTCTGGATAATGGGTCTTTCCATAATTTGGATCTTCATACCTTAAGTCTACTAGAAAACATGAAATAAACCCAATAGGCTGGTTTTGCTTCTAATAAGGATTAATTATGTCTTAATTTGGATCAAGTACAAGGTACTGTTTTATTATTATAGAGAAATAGAAAATTACTTTTAAAATTTTGGATTTTTTGATTATAATGGAGTCTATGGGAGATGGCCTTTCCCTAATTTGGAACTTCGGGATAATGGGTTTCTGGATAACGAATCCCATTCATGTATATATGGGTCACATAATACTTAATTAAGAAGCCATAATAAGAAGGGGACAGTTAACAGAAGGTAGGTTTAATATTTTATAAAATGGAATTAAATATATCTATGATACAATATGTGTCATCTTAATCAATACATGGTATTTAAAAGTGTTATATTATTATTGTACAGTTATTACTGAAATATTATGAGTATAAATAATATATATTCAGTTTTCACAACATCCTCTCTGTTGTTTAATAGTTTTTCCTTTGTCCATCTGCAGAATATAGTTTTGTTTTGATTGTAATCAATTCATTTGCTTTGGAATTATTTACTTTACCTTTGTCTCCCACTCTGCTAATTATATCTATTAAGGCCTGAACCTTCTGTACTGATGTAAACAATAGAATGCTTAGGTTATTCCCATAGAGATGCACTGTCAATACAGAAAACACATAGAAACTCATACTGAACAAAGTCAATGAATGAATAAAATCAGCACGAGGTTATTTTCCCAGCTGATACAGATTGTGTAGCTGCAAACTTCATTTAAAAGAATGAATTTCTAAAAAAAAAACCTCGAATTTGACCATGGGAATAGTTGAGGAAGTAGAATTCCATTTTCAAATTCGAAGGATTTTACTGCAATTCCATTGGTTGAACGATCGAATAGAAAATATCGAACAATTCTAAGTCAAAAATAATGAAAGCCAATTCAGTAGCTTTGATCTGGCGAACTAGGCAGTCGAATAAAAATTTAAAGGGGAATTCGAATAGTCGAATATTAAAATAGATTTTTATTCAAATTATTCAAATCATTCGATTCAAAAATTTTCAAAATTCACTGGTCGAAGTGGTCTTCAAAAACATTTGAAAATTCAAATCTTTTTGAAAATTTGATCAAACTTCAAATCCTTCCTATGAATTTAGTAAATCTGCCCCTACGTATTAGAAACAGATCTAAGAAAAGTCTATCACAAACCTCTAATAGAGAGTATCAACAATGACCTCCTGGAAAGGATTGTTTACATGGAATGTCATTGACAGTAGCAAATTAAAATATGTAAGAATGCATGGGGGCACCCACTGGCTGAAGAACCAAGTGTTTTCATCATAGTTAAATATACATATAAACAAAGTAAACATATTCTTAGCTTCTGAACTACTTTACTTTTTTGACATACAGTATCTGATTTCTTTACTAGTATGGTTGATTTCTCTTTATAAATTCTGAAGCATATTCTGAGTTGTTAGGGCAATCATTTTTATTTGTGGTAATAACAAAAATATTGCCTAGCTGTAGTCAAAAAAGGAAAGCAAGCACAAATACAATAATTCCAGGCATCTGTACAATAACCCAGCAGCTGCTGATGTCAACGTTTGCTTCCTCCTCCTGTTCTCATGTAGAAAAACATTCACGTAAATAAATATTTGTTTTCTAAACCACTAAAAGTTTGAATGGGTAAGAATTAGCAATCAAATCAAGCAGCACTCCATATTTCCCCCAGATAAAAGTTTAAAGACAGTAACTCTGCATGAGAATAATGTCATGCCTAATTTTCTCTCTAATTTCTTCTTGGCTATGTTCACAAAAAGTATTCTGTGCACTCATTGTAAACCTGGGTACACATTTTTTAAAAATGTGTGCTCAGGTCAGAATGAATACAAAATGTTATGTTTTCACACAAAATTCTTTGTGCACACCACAATTAGTTGTGTGTGCTGGATTCAAAATTAGTATGCAAGCACATTACATTGACAATGGTTTGTTTATACAGAGGCTTATAAGTGGGCTGATGATTTATTTAGACCTTGCTTGCAAGAACAGGAAGTATAATGTAACATCACTTTCAGATTTTTCTTTGTTTAGTGCAATAAAAAACAAAAACCACCAAAATTTCTTAATGAAAACCTTAAGGAAAGAATGTCCAGTGGAAGCTCAAGTCCATTGACCTCAAGTCCATTGACCTCAAGTCCATTGAATCATATTTCCCAGCACCCTGTCAAATAGAGATATAGTAAGTACAAAAAGAAGACATCACACTACATTTACAAACAATAAAGGCTTCCCTCTCTAGTGCCTACAAATTAGCACCTCAAGTTGATATATACAGAGTGCTGTTATTTGAGTTCTTTTTCCTACTAAACTGACACAGTTACGCTGCACTGAGAAGATAGAGAAAGTGTCCTTTGACCTTAACCACTGGCTTGCTGTGATTGGTACAGTATCTTACATATGTATGTAACATACATATATATATATATATATATATATATATATATATATATATATTTATATAGACTGGAACAAAGTCTCGCACTCACAGGGCTTAAAAATGAAAAAACTATTTATTTAAACTCACAAACTAAACTGACGTTTCGGTCAGCATTCTGACCTTTCTCAAAGTGAAAAAACTGTGCATGCGTGACCCTTTTAACCCCTGGTGAAGGAAGTAACAGGAAATGAGGTCAAGTGTCAAAAGGTCATATGACGTTTAAGTTCACAAATCAATCCCCATTGTGTGCATATAAATAACTAAGCATATATACCACATCACATATACAAAAAATAAAATACCTATATATACAATATTGCACCACGTGTTATTAGCCCAAAAAATTCAGTGAGAGAGAAGTGAAAAACGACCGATTCATATCATAAAACTCCATAGAATTACTTATGAGATTCACATTACTGTACAAATACCAATTAGGTTCCCATATCTGCACTAGTAGAATTTATATACGTAAGGATGTAGCTGTTCTAGTGCCCAAAGTATCAACATATATTATGTATCGAGCAGACTGTGCCGGAAGAGTCAGATATAGAGTTTATATATATAAGTACGTAGCGGTTCTATTTCACAAGGTAACAACATTTATTTTGTATCAAGCTGACTATGCTGGAAGAGTCAGATATATCTAATATGAATGCTCACAAACAGCAGTTTCAAGAAGCTCACTTACGCGTGTAGCTGGCTGTCACAATCGCAAGACTCCCACACATAGAAAGCTGCAGCGAGCGGCTTATACCTAATTAGAATCCTGATGCCGGTCCGGGTACCTTTGAAGAGCCTCACCTCATTGGTTGTGTTTAGTATAAGCGGAAGTGATAATTCGGCGATCAGACCCGCCCATAGTGATCGCAGCCTGTCAGTGTCAAAGGTGCTATAAGACAGTGAAGTGCACACACATACCGGCTATATGCTGGTATTAGAGAAGTGCCTGATAAGATTAGAATACATGTGTCACAATCAAACAAGATAAAAGAAAAAGAAAAAAGGAAATATATTAAAGCTTAAGGAGTGGTATCGCCCACTCTCATAGATCACATGGTTAATAGGCTAATCAGAGCCCCATGTATTAACCCATTAGGGGATTGAAAAATTATATATATTATTGCAACGTACACCCGATGTCAGTTAAGACATTGGGCTACTGTTATTCAAATGATCACTGTCAAGTGGCCATTGTGTGCTGAGACCACTGACAAGTATGCCCGCCGTATATATCAAATTATTGGGCTATTGTTATATAGATGGTCACAATCAAAAGGCCATTATGGCCAAAAGTGGCCAAAGTCCACTGACCAGTATTTCCTGCATATATCCATCATAATTACACTCCATTATATCCACCTAGTAGGGACGCTGGATACTGGGACCAGTCAGTCAATTCACCCATTCCCACATTTCCGATGATAGTGCGGGTCTCTAATTTAGAGTGAACTCTCGACATGGTAGCCCGTCCTGGTGTTACGTCCGAGTGCTAGGGTCATTCAATCTACAAGGTATATATCAGAGAATGTAAAAAATAAATGAAAAAGAAAAAAGAAAAAGAAAAAAGAAAAAAAGGAAAGAAACAAAAAAGAGGAGAAAACAAAAATCTAACCGAAAAAAGTGCATCTATATAGTGAGAAGCAAAGGTTCTGGATCCCAAAAGTGAAAAATTAGAGATACCGTGAGGGCCCATATAATAGGGGTACCCGGACAAGGCGAAGGAATTACGCTATCACACGAGCATATGGCTGGTTGAATCACATCCAGTTCAATATATAAGTTTCTATTAGAACCTAAAATTGGTCAATTAATAAAAAGGAGCATAATAAATAAGTTCGTTAAGTCCCCTTGGGCTCAGAGTGTCCAAGCGATGTATCCATTTCAATTCTGAACGTAAAAGTAATTTATCCTGATTGCCACCACGCGGTGGTTTTACCACACAATCAATGAGCATCGCTCTGAGGGAGGCTAAAGTGTGCTTCTGTTCCAGCCAATGTTTCGCTACTGGTGTGTCTCCGCTGCAAGTATTAAGTGCAGATCTGAAATATATAATATGCTTTGACGTACAAGTTAGCCTATGTCTAATTTCAATGGCCTTTCCCGAATGGGGATGGTGGAATTGTGGGCCGGTTAGTAATTGCCGGCAAGTAGTACAGTCAGTGCATTTATAACAGCCCGGTTTTTTGTTAGACAGCCAAGTTGTGGGTATGGAATTTTGGTAACTTTGTGTCGGGTCTGTATTGACCAACAGGTCTCTCAAGCTCCGTCCTCTTCTGTAGGCAATTCTTGGTGTCACTTTGAAAACTGGAGGTAGTGACTTGTCTCTCTGTAGGATTGTCCAATGGTTATGGATCGTATTGATAAAGGACCCAGTTGTCGGAGACACAACCTCATTTCCTGTTACTTCCTTCACCAGGGGTTAAAAGGGTCACGCATGCACAGTTTTTTCACTTTGAGAAAGGTCAGAATGCTGACCGAAACGTCAGTTTAGTTTGCGAGTTTAAATAAATAGTTTTTTCATTTTCAAGCCCTGTGAGTGCGAGACTTTGTTCCAGTCTATATATATATATATATATATATATATATATATATATATATATATATATATATATATATATATATATATATATATATATATATTATTCGTAGTGCCCGCACATCTGACGTTTCGAGACGGAGGTGCTGGATCAACCAGTGGTTGCATAGAGAAAGAAGGATCCGCACACTCCTTGTTCCAATGCTTGATAGTGTTTATTTGATGAAATCACATCCAACGTTTCGATCCCTCCTGGGGACCTTTTTTCATCCTTGAAAAAGGTCCCCAGGAGGGATCGAAACGTTGGATGTGATTTCATCAAATAAACACTATCAAGCATTGGAACAAGGAGTGTGCGGATCCTTCTCTGTCTCTCTCTCTCTCTCTCTCTCTCTCTCTCTCTCTCTCTCTATATATATATATGAAATTGGCTGGCTCTGGTTTTTTTGTAACTCAAAGACCAAGAATAACAGTTGTACAAGAATATATATTTATAAATGATCTAAATGATCAAGCGGTACTATACATGAATTATCATACATGTAGTAGAGATAATTTTAGATCCTTGCAATAGTATGTAGCCTTTCTAATTCTTACATCTCACTTGGAAAAAGGATAGTTCCCATAATTAACTGGTACATCTTAGCTTTAATCAATTATGCATCAGATTTTTTGTTTTATTCTTCACTGGATCTCCGTATGGAGTGTCAGATTAATCAAACATGTATAACATCCTTCTGCATTTATATTTAGAACTGCTATTTCACATTTGAAAAAGATCAGGGCAATGTGATGGTTGGCATCATTCTATGTGTGACCTTTTTGCATCAAAGTAATATAAACAACATTAAATTTAAGAAATATTGCAATTACAAACCTTAAGATTAATTTATTGCTACTGTGTAATTCACAAACTGAATGGCTAATTTGTGATGTATTTTGGATTAAGTAACATAATTTACATATATTTTCTGTTACTTTGATATCTGTGTGACAGATACCTCATCCCTCTTATATATTAAATATAAACATGTTTTCATGTTCTAGATATATAAAAATGAAATGTATCTATTTTACTTATTCCCAAGAATTCTTTGATTTACAAGCACCATTGCAGTAGTTGGTAGAAATATATGATATACAAGATTAATATTTAGTATTTTCTGCATATTGGAAATGTTTTTTACCCACAATGCTCAGAATTGCAGGCAATCACTTGTGTAGAAAAACATATCAAAAGTGTTTGGTGAAATGAGAAAGTAGAGAGGAGCATGTATGGATGCAAGCATCTATGCGAATGGCGTGTTAATTTTGTGGTTGTGTTTATATTCAATCGGAAGTCATCTAGACTCAATACTGATTCATCTACTCCAAATAATTGCAATTTTGCACCATGCTGATAAAGTCAAAGAAATTATCAAAATCTACTCCAAATGTCCACGCTCTTGGGATCTTGATTGTTTGGGGATGTCACAAAATAAATGATATCCTTGATTGTAACTAAACTACAACAAATCAATGCTGCTGGCTCTTTGTACTGTTTTTTAATATATAAATGTATTTTAGTAGCCTTAACGAATGGTGCTCCAAATTACAAAAGACTAGGAATACAGAGTAGTATGGTGATGTCCTCACTTTGTTAGTAGTTTTGATCGGTTCAATCAACAGGAATAGTGGCTCTGTCAGGTCACTAAGCTTCAATAATGAATGAAGCACCTGAGGAAGAGTCATCTGACTCGAAACATGTCGTGCATGGAATGCCAAAAAATATGGCACATTGATTAATATGGTTCTCCAGGATCATTTTATTTTAAATTACAAAAGACTCCTTACCTTGAAAACTCCAGGTCCTAAGCATTTCAGAGAATAGTTCTTTAAGTCATTTTTTCATTGCTGTTCATACAAGGCAAAAAGAAAATTACTTCAACCATAAAAATCTTTTGGCCATGTAGGAACATTTTCCCTTTGAATATTAAAAACAGACAATAACAGAAACTTATTCCTTCCTTTCTGCAGATATAGAAATGCTACAGAAAGCAATTTAATCCTGAATGGGTAGCTCTACAACAGATTCAGTTTTCAGCATCATCCCTACAATCCTAACTTAACAAGAGATGTATGTGACAGAAAAATAATACTATCATTTGTAGCCTTTCCTTGTCCCCACAATGCTTCCTAGGTCCCTGAAGAGATGTTTTAGACCTACAGATGTTTTTTGCCCTATTCTCAGAATAACCTCAGCAGTTGCAGGCTAATAACTATGGTGACCTTGATCAGTCAGAATAATTACATCTATAACTGTACAGAGCTGTCATATTTTAGATACAAACTGGCTAAAACCTACTAGTAGGTTATTTGTAGATAGCTGCTTCTTTTTGTGAAAAAACAGGAATTAAAGGCAGCAATTATTATAACTAGTATTATAATTAAGAAAAAGAGCAATAGGACTGCATTTGTTATGTCTGCGGCTTTTGAATGATTTCCATTTTTTCATTGTGCAGATGTCAGTCTTGGGATTTTAGCTGCTACCTGGTTGAAAGGGATTAATTGCCCTAGCAACCAGCCAGCACTTTGGATTTCAGAATGGTAGAAGATTAGTAGAGAGTATGAATATAAAGATATGCAATAGAAAATAAGAATAATTATAAAACTGAAACCTAGTAGTAAATCTGGATTTTTGTTTTTGAATTTTGACTCAATTTTTGGTTTGGTAATATTAGTTCAAATTATAGACGTTCGAGTTTTTACTTAAGTAATATGCTATTTGAGTTTCAAGATCATTCAAGGTCATTCGAGTTCATTCATTCAAGGGAAAAAAAAAACTATCTCTAGACTTTTGATAAATCTGCCTCCTAGTGTACATATAATAAAAAGTGCCTTCATGAGCTAACTTTATGTGCATGCACCACTCACTGATTCTAGCTAATATGTATGCTCGTGGTCTTGATCTGAGTGGAGAAGAGCTGCATTTTGGGATATTTATTTTCATTAACTCACCATTTTTTTGTGTGCTGTTCAAACTGCTGAATGGATGAAGATAAAGCAGAATCAACAGTACTGCACATCACACAAGAGGTATGCCTCTCCAATGGGCATACCTTTTTTATTAGACTTTGCTTGTCCTTTAAGGAGCCATCTGACAACCCTGTCCATGACACTATGGGGTCAATTGAAGTTTTCATAAAGAAAACCCAGTGTGAGTTTATGGACTTTTGTAATGTAGAAACAGTGTAATTAATAAATTTGTGTGGGGTGTCTTAACATGAAACCTTGGCCAATCATAAACCACCCCCCTAAACAAACTATCTCCTGAAATCTGCGTCATCCCTACCCCCATCACCTGAAAATCTAACTAACCAAGAGAAGCATGCGGGCACAATCTCCATTAACATGATCATTAAACTGATCCAGAATGAGAGTAAACCTGGCACTACAGAAAATACATTGTGGTAATAAATTAGCCACTCTTTTTCACTGCTGTAGTGTTCACTAGCATGCATCACTTTCTACTGAAATTGGGAATGTCAACTTGATTAGTTACCAGGGTTTCCACGGTGTCCAATTCTCTGCATCCTTATGTTTAACAAAGTGCTGCCAATAAACTCATTTTCTCTGTAACCCTTTAATGCCAAGCATTTGGTTTGATATTTATCTAAAATAATTCTGAGCCTTTAAGAACACAATAATAAGCAGATATAGCTTATATACGGACAAAATTATCCAAAATAACCATGCATTGTAGATCTGGTTATATACCAACAGTTACATTATTTTACACATCACTAAAGCAGGCCTTAAACAATAATATTCATAAACCTTCAGATTGTCATTGGAAGAGGATATATACCTATAAATGAAATTTGACTTTAGTTTAATTAAATTAAATGTAATAATAATAATTAATTTCATTAAAATTATATTTGTATAGGAATCACAATGAAAAAAGAGGATTCATTTGGTTATACTCCTCTGTGGCCTCACTTCATATATTTATTAATTTATAGGCATTTGAATACTACTGCAATGGCAATAACAAATGTAATTAGCATTTAAGCATAACCCTCTCAAGGCATTTGCTGCCCTATGTTTAAAATCCACATTTGACCTTCTCTGAGCTATGTAAGCTTGTAGCATATACAGATATGTCAATGGTCCTTGTGGCCGTAAATGGATTAAAGAGTTTCCTAAATGGATTATACACATTGTACTAAAGGAAGTTTGCTGTCACTGTTACAAACTCTCAGTCTATCTCATTCCATCTCTCTTTCTCCATAATTACATGTATCCATATATATATATTTGTGTGCTTGTTTAACCTGAACAGCCTTCCTGCAGTTCAGTAAAAACTCCTCTTCAGCTTAGTCAACTCTGTCTTGATAAATTACTTTCTTGAAGAAAATGATATAGTGGCAAGATGGCTAAAAATGGCAAAGTTCAGTATGTCAAAGATTATTTCATCATGTCTCTGAAAGCTACTCTGTAGGTAGACATTTTGAGATAGAATTATAGTTTCATGTGATTCATTTTCTTCTTCATTCTACTGCTACAGAGCCAAGGTCAAATGGCCATCATGACTCTTGTTTATGAAGGAGAAAGTAACCAGACATGCTTCCTATACATCTGCCATATTGAGCCAGCATTTATTTTGACTGCTAATGCTAACAACATGGAAGGGATTTGTTTTTATTATAATTACACAAAGCAATATCTTTATGTGCAGTAATATAATTATACATATATATATATATATTACAATACTGAATTTACAATACTGAAACTTTCTAGAACACAACAATTGATAGTAATCAGATATTCACTTAAAGGAGAATTAAACCCCTCCGGTGCTAAATTTCCTCCCCCCTCCCCTGTGTTGGCCTCCCTCCGTCCCGCCCCCCCCCCGGGCAAATTCCTCTAACTTGTTATTGAACCCTCCATGCAGTTCCTTTCCTGTTGAGTACATGGCAGCCATGTTCACCCCTGCAGTCTTCTTCCTGTTTTCACCGGCACTTGGTGGCGCATGTACAGAAGAGGGATTGACAGTAAGGATCTACTGCGCATGCGCCCGAAAGTCATGACGTTTCTGAAAAAGGAAGTCGGAAACTTTGTGACTTTCGGGCGCATGCGCAGTAGATCCTTACCGGTCATTCCCTCTACTGCGCATGGGCCACCAAACACAGGGAGAAGAGCGCACAGGCGAACATGGCTGTGAACAGGAGAGGAACTGCACGTAGGGGTCAGTAACATGTTAGGGGCATTTGACCAAGGAGGGAGGTAGGCCGGGGGGGAGAGGAGGGAGGGAGGTCAACACAGGGGAGTGGGGAGGGATTTTAGCACCGGAGGGGTTGAATTCTCCTTTAACAAGTGCATGCATAAATTAATATTTGTCCAATCATTAGCTTTATCCATAAGGATAGCCAAACTATACACTAAGGGGCAGATTTATCAAAGGTCGAACTGAACATTCAAATAGTTTTTTTAAGGTCAAAACTGTCAAATTTGACAGTTGAGTTATTAAAATAATTTTAAAAAGAAATGTAATACACTGGCCCTTTAAGAAATCTAATTCAACTATTCGCTACCTAAAACCTGCCAAATTGCTGTTTAAGTCAATGGGAGAAGTCCAGGGATCAATTTTGAGTTGTCAGCCACCTTCAATTGAGTTAAAAAAATTTAATTTTTAAATAAATTTTGATTCATCGGATTTCGAGTTCACGGGAGCCTATTGGAGTTTTAAAAAAATTCAAATGAATTAAAAATTTGACCCTTGATAAATGTGAGTCTAATAGTAGTTATATCCCCATGATTAAGGAATGAATGCAAGGGTCCTTTAATCCTAAACCATGGGGATGTCATACTAACTGAACTGAAGTGAACTATACAATCTTAGCATAGAGTTATGATGTTGGTCCAGTGTCTTAATAGACTGATGTATTGATGTGGATATCATAACACTGTCTTAGTTTGGAGTTGATACATTTTTCAGGAGTAGAATATTAGCAACTATTGTATCAATTCTAACATGTTTTTAATAAACAGGTCCAACAGGGCCAAAGATAAATGTACTCATAAAGTCGGCAACCCCCCACCAAGGTGAAAAATGAAACTTTACACTTCAATATTAGAAAAATCGTCACAAATATAAAGTGACTGAATTGTCTCCTGAATTGCCTCCTTGATTGCCTCCTCAGACTGGCTTCCTTTTTCCATGACACAGCCATAACTGGTTGTCTGTGAAAGGAACAGCTTTGCCCCCACACTGGCCTCCTATTTTCCATGCTTCAGCCTATATCAGAAGGGGAGCTGTGTTTCAAGATAAGATTTCTATGTGCAAGTTGTGAAAGATAACATTTGTAAGTACCCACCTAAAAAGCCTACATAAGGAAAGTCTAATCTCTTTCTGTTTCCCTGGTGGTGTTGTAACTGGAAATGGACAACACACATGGTGCATTTATTAACTTCTACTGAGCACAATACTTGGTTTTATATGTTAAACAATATTACCCTATATTGTTCTTGTTTGTTCCTGTGGCTTTGACGCTGGCTCTTAATTTAGATATTGTGAATCAGGCTTGAGGGGATACAAGAGTGAGCTGACCAAGGATTGTGAACTAACTTGGACCTTGGAACTACTTTTTTGGATATAAAATGATAACACAGAGGCCTTGACTTGACTCAAAAGGAACATGCTCATAGTCACCCTGGGTATTTATTCCAGGTTTACCTGGGATCTTTGAAAAGATAATATACTATATGTCTAGCAAATACAAATCCTGCTCCAGAATTTTAAAAAGTACTTGAAAAGTAAGGTACAGGTAAGGTGAAGTAGAGCTAATGGCAACATGACATCCTCAAGGTTAATGTCAAAATGTGTGAATAAGTGATGTATGCTACTAAATCATTGTTGGTAAACGTAAATAAACACTATACATCTTCCAATTTTTCCGAGTTACAATGAAAATTAATTTCCAGTAACACCTTGTTGCACACACACAGTCTACACAAGGGAACATGCCATACACCTCTAGTGAGTTGAACACCACTAACAGCTTCAAGTTACAACTTGAAGTTTGGTGGTAAACAAATAATAAGAGGTGTGTAGCATATTCCCTTGAGTATATTAAGGAATAACCTCTCTTAGATATAGTAATACTGTACTGTACTGTAGATACAGAAAAACAAGCCTTATAGATGCTTGGTTGGCTGAATACAAAGCCCCATAGCACAAAACATGCATTAACATCTATGTTCTAGGTATTATAAATCTGGCATATGACAGAATTATAATAACTAAATATAATTTAGATACTTTGGTGCAATTGTTTTATTTTTATTGTAAATCTGTTTAGGATTACATGAACTGGAAGACCCACAAGTTACCAATATGACCTGAAACAGGCAATAACCCTGAATTAGCTAAAAATAGCTTTAATGGGAGGGACAACAATTAACAAGAAGTGCAGCTCCCCAGCATTAAGTGGGCAGCAGAATGATGGAAGCGACCAATCTTCAGTATCAGAAGTGATTCAACTTGTCTGTACCTCATCTATAACAATAACAGATTTCACTAGGGAGAACCTGTCAATCAAATCTGTTTTATAAAGTTGGAAAGGTGTGACAGAACCCCAACTCTGTATAAAAGGACCCCAATACTAGATAACTGTGGAACTGAGAATTTAAAAAATCTTGCAAATTACATATACAATATCTTAAAAGTTTCTGATAGTAAAAGGAAATAATGGACACATATTCACATACTATAGAGTTAAGGTGAACATACATTATAAGATCCACTCCCTGGCGAGGTCACCATCCGAGCGAATCTTTCTCTCATATGACCACTGACAGCAGGGTGATATTGGGTTAATCCGAATGTTTGGCACTAGGGCTGATTACAGCAAAAAGAATGGACACAGACGAGTTGTAAGACAGCATCAACTATCTGATGCAGTCCTCGATCACCAGAAAAATCAAACCTTCCTGATCAATATCTTGGCCACATATCGATAGGGGAGGCCCGCCTGGCAGATAAACTGCTGAATCAGTCTAAAGGACCACTATTGCCAGCTAGTGATGGGCGAATTTATTCGCCAGGGGCGAATTCGCAGCAAATTCCCGCGATTCGCCGCTGGCGAATAAATTTGCGAATTGCCAGCGAAATTTCACTTACCGAAAATTTGCTGGAAAAACGAGTCGCGCGTCGTTTTTGACACAACACACCGAAAACGACGCAACGTGCCAAAGTTGACGCGACACACGTCAAAAGCGTCCTGCGACTTGTTTCATGAATTTTTCGCCAATTCGCGAATTTCTCTGGAAATTCGCGAATTTTTCGGCGAAGCGAATCTCGGGAGATTCGCCCATCACTATTGCCAGCTTTAATCTGCCCACCTTCAGACAGTGGTGTGATCCAAAAATAGGAAACCTTTCCATTATGTCAAAACAACAAACCTTGTTGAAGTTGTGAAGTTGTAATATACAGTAGCTCTATGAATTTTAAGATACCCGTTTAGCAGAAAAGCCAAATAATGAAGAAGATAATTTCTTCAGCCATACTGTACAACAATGTATAAACTGTTCAATGTTCATCTTCTGTGTTAAGCTACTTTTCTGTTCAGCTACTTCAGCCATTTTGGGATAACCTAAATGACATGTACTGAAATAACGCTATTAAGCTAGCACGCGACTTTGCAAGTTCAATAATGTTCCAAATGGTTACCCTGTGTCTGGTGGAAATTATCACTGATCTCTGACAAACCCTTATATTCTCACAATGCCAGAATCATACAGATTTTATACCTACAGAACATAAAAATGGCTGCATTACAACCAGGGACTGCACATAAAATATGTAAGTAGGTGTAATTCAAATTGCAGGGATGTGTTGTCAAAAGGCATTTGCAGTTTAGTGATTGTGTCCTTTTTTCTGTCTGCTCCAGCGTGACTAATGACTTCTAATTCTACACACACAGTACACACACATGTCATTAACACACATAAAGCTATTGAATCACTGTCCTTTTGTCCTTGTTGTAAAGCCAACAAAAGATTTATACAGCTTCAGGGAGACTTGCAAACAAAAGTAAAAGGCCAAATGGTTAAGAAAAGAAAATATATATATTACAAATATAATTACAATATATATGTTACAAAAAAACATTTTTTTGCCATTTCAAAATTAACTTTAATTAAAACTGATTAATGGGCAACATGCAGACATCAACATTTTAATAAAACTTGGTCCTCAAACATGTATCAGATTATGGGCCCACAACATGGAAGATGTTGACCAGCACTGATTTGCAGCATCATTTAAAATATTTTTGTGTAAGGTTTAAAAAGCATATAAAATACAGCAAGAAATGCACATTTTGCCTAAAGTAGAATTCTGTTCTAGTGAAAAATTACATACTATCCTTAGTGACAATCAAAGGAAGAGATTGATTAGTGGGCTAACATCTGCTTGCATATACCAGCCAATTGTTGTGTGTGTATGTGTGCGAGCGGTCATTCAGAACAGCACTTAGAAAGCTTTCCAACTACAATGTACCAAGAGATTTTGCACTAGTGCGACCCATCTGACACAATCTTTCAGCTATTCAACTGGGTCTATGGAAAAACTAGTGGAAACAGTTTGTATCAGTAAGGGGATTACAAACTGAAAATCTTTCCAATTTGTATATATATATATATATATATATATATATATATATATGTTTGTTTTGTTTACAGTAACGATTAATTATGTCTTAGTTTGGATGAAGTGCAATCTACTGTTTTATTATTACAGAGAAAAAGGAAATCATTTTTTAAAATTTTGATTATTTGGTAAAATGGAGTATATGGGAGACGACCTTTCTGTAATTCAGAGCTTCTGGAAAATGGATCCCATACCAGTATATGGACTCTATAATGTCTTCCAGCACTTTAATTAAGTCAAGCTCTGAGCAGCTAAATTCTTGGGAAACTTTTAGTGATAAGTGTAGCATAGGATGGTACCTCCATGTTCGCACAAGGGCACTTACAGCGCAAGGTTAGCTTGTGACATATGCTAGTCCTTGCCCATTACTGGAAGGGGCTGGACCACAATGGGCATTCATCTGATATATATATATATGCAGTTCAGTAGAGCTATATGGGAAGTTTGGATTGCCTCCACCTGTTTAGAATAAATGCTCAACAACACATCACAAAATGCACAAAATCTTTGCGAAATACTGTGATGTATCCATGCAGCATCGGCAATAGCCCCCTTTCTATTTTTTGCTCCAGTGGCCCAGAAAAAGTTGCATTTAGCTATAATGTCACATAGGGGTAAAAGGAGATTTTGTTTTTGCTGGACACATAGGGCTAAAAATATCTAGTTTTGAGAGCACCCTCCTTATTTCAGTTCATTCAATTTGTATATTTTGTGGCAGTGTAATGCCCTCTAGAGAGCTATGGAGCATTGTCCTGCTTTCCTTCTTCTTTGACACATGCATATGATTAATATTTTGCTGGCTAGAAGCCAAGAATAGCCCCAGACAGATTTATTATGAGTCTGACCCATTTCCTATGAAACATCTATAGCTCTTAAGGTAGCTTTGTGACCCCCCCCCCAAAAAAAAAAAAACTCAACCCTTGACATCCATCGATTTGCACAAATTCTGCCCTAAGACCCATATGCATAATGATGCATTTTCCTAACCAAGAATTTAGGCGCTCCATACTGTTTTAGGGTGTTAGCAACTCAGCATTTAAATCCTTTAAGTGCACAGAGCTGAAGAGGCAGCAGATGTCAGATGGTTGACACTTGCAATCAACAGCAATTAAGTAATCACCGGGCTTTTTAACCAAGCGTGTCAAATAAAAGAGAAACTCAGAGCAGTTGTATGGAAAGCCAAGTTGCCTAGTGATTATATTACTTTCCAAATCCCGAGGAGCTTGGTACCTTGTTCATTATATTAATCAGTAGGGGATATGAGGCTGGGGCGTGTGAAAGGGGTCCTTGTGTATGTAAACCCCGCTGACATTTTGACCTATTTTGTGTATATTTAATCTGTTGATGAAAAGGAAATCCAGGGTACAGCAGAAACTGGCAATGGTCAGCTGATCGTAGTAGTAACTTGTGCTGCATGGACTGCCTACTTCACTAGCAGTCTTTGTTGCCATACAGCAAATGATGATATAAATAATATCAGTGGTAACCTGTGGAACCTCTGCACCCCCCCCCCCCTTTACTGGTTTTGGACTACTTTACAGCACAACTAACAGCCCATAGCTGTCAAGAGGATGCTGGGAGTTGTAGTACAGCAGCAGTTGGAGACTGAGAAATGGACATCCCAAGCAGTTAAGTGCTTACCTGGCAGGGAGCTGTCAGTCCTTCAGTCGTGCTGGAAGTGGTCCCTGTCTTCCTTCCTCCCATATAGAGGAGCTGCAGCCCAGAGCGCTATGTGCAGTGACAGAGGAGATGAGCAGCGTGCACAGTCTCGATCCTTATAGCTCAGAGGGTGAATTATACACGGGCTGACAGCGCTCCCCTCGCCCAGCAATGGCTCATGTGCCCAAGTTTGTGCTCTCGTTACAGGCGAGACTGGGATGAAGATGACACCAGATTGTTAGGACTGGAGCATCACTCACTGCAGCCTCTCCGGCATCCCTCCAGTGAGAAGGCGGGGCATAGCCTGGATCTAGCAGCCCATTGGCTCCCGGCTCAGGATGCTGCCCTGAATATCCAATCTAGCAGCACAAATAGGAGGTGGACCTGCACATCCCATCCATTACTATCCCCAGATGGGCAGGGGCCAGGGAGGAAGGAGATCCCGGCGAATGACAATCAAGGACACCGTGGACCAGCAAAGTGACCCCGGGCTGTTACTTTGCAAGTGGGCGCACAAAGGGGCAAAAGACAAAAAAAAAATGTCACGTGCCTGTGACCTGAATATGCCCTGCCACACCTCAGTCTCCCGGGACAGGCTGCCATTTATCATCCAAAACAAACCCAGTAGTACTGGTGGGAGCCGCGGCTTGGGGGGGAGGGGGAGGCAAGGATGCTGCTCCTGCTGCCACAAATCACTGAGGCACAGCAACCCTCCATGCCCGGCTGCAAGCACATCACAGGCATATATAGATTTTATTCAAGGACAGTAGCTTTGGCCAAGCTGTGTGTGGGGATATTCGAGTTCAATGAGCTTATTGTTTTGCTATTGTGTTATGGGTCAAGCTTATGCAACAAAGTAAGTTTTGCACGCCAGTCAATAGATCATTTAGCTGAGTGCATGGCAGATGGGCACGGAAAAGTGAGTCCTAACAAGTTGTGGGAGGCTGAGCCGCTCTCTGTTCGAGCAGTGAGTCTGGAACATCAGCACGGACAGAGCAGTGTTTAAACTCTCTCCCTCTCTCTCTCTTTCTCAGCTGCTGCTTCTGCTGCTTGTGACTGACACACAGGCTAATGTGGGAGTGGAGGGGGAGGAGGGGGGAATCAGAACAAGCTATTAACTCTTCTATTGCCAGCTGACTTGCATCAGGAACAGCTGCCTCCATTCTGCCATTTTAACCTACATTTGCTTAGTGGCTAGGGAATGTTAATCCCGGCCTTGTAGAGAGGGAATTTGTGAGGTTTCAGTGTTCAGCATAAAGCAGCTCGGGCTGTTGGCAACTACATCATTAGAGCCTCATTTGGGTAAATGAGGCAATTACCTCCTTTTTTTAGCACCGTAAGGTGCGTAATGAAGAATACGGTAATAATATCCACACAATGAAAGCTGTAAATTAATACAACATTTGGGCTTATATTTGGGAACTAAAGCCCAGTCAGGGATGTTGATAATACAAATACTACAATGAGAACTATGCATTTTAATCTGAACTGTCTTGGCTTTCCTTGAATGATCCATAATTCCCAGAGAGCAAAGATGTGTGCTGGACACTGACAGGCAATTCAGTTTAAGGCAGCTTCCAGAAAACAGCAGCTGAACCTACATTTTTCTCTTGCTCTACATTTTAAAAAAACGATCCGCCAATGCCCGTTGTCTGTGATATTACGTGGCTGTTTTCTTGGCCACACTGGTGTTTCTTCACATTCTTGGCAACACTGTAGTCACACTGTTTCCAGTGCAAGGACAGGGCCACTAATTGGAAGCAAAAAGCAGTCTGATGCACACAAACAGAAGTAAAATAGCAGCTTTCAAATGTCTTCATTGCCAATCTACATAAGAGGGTTACAGAATTGGACCACAGTTATTTGTATACTCAGGGCCTTGTAAAAATGCTGCTTCAAGGGGCGATAAATACATTTGAAATACAGTCTTCGAATGGACATTCTAGGGCAGTCAACCGATGTAGGAAACAAGAAAGGATTGATGGAAACTGTCATTGCCTTGCTAGCACTAGGGCTTGATCCTTTGGATCTGGAAATTACATGACTCTTGAATTTTATACATTGACTGGAAAATAACAGCATCAAATCTGGTGTTTGGGCAGAACACTCACATAGCTTTTCACACTGTTTTTCTGGAATTCATTGTTTTACACAGAATGAAAAATAGATCCCATTATCTACATTTTATTATATCGTAAATATGATGGCACAACTTTATTAAAACTTGTAAAAGGACTATGTAAGATGTATTCTTACATAGTCCTTACATATCCAAGTTACTGTAATCTGCAGTGTGTGGTGTTTGTTTTCTGAGCTGGCTAAGAGACATCATTTCCCATGTTCTCCAAGTTTGCTTGTTAGAAAGGTCTAACCTACCATAGTATGGCGCAGCTGAAGTGATGAGAGGTGATACCAAGTGAAATTACTTTTTCTCACCTTGCAGAATTGCAGTCTTGTGGCTCTTGATATCTTAATTTTTTTCCAAGGTATTAAATCTGTGAAATATGCTGTTGCATATTCTGCTAAGGGCTGACTTTAAGTACAGGGTTTGCTTTTATATATTTAGAATGCAGAGAAAAATTGCTGATCCATACTTTGCAATTTTGTGCACCCTCTTAGCACACCAGCACGTGCACAACTTCCATACTAAATGAGCCTTTATAGCATTAGTTTGATGGCTACCTACTTTTGATCCTAAGTAGCTGCATAATGACACTAAGTTGGGCAGGGGCATCATGTGTGTCCTGTGTGTTCTTTGCCAGATGAAATATATTGATAGCAAATGGAGTGTAGAGAGACTTGACAGAAGGTTGTTTGTGTTACTTTGTGTGAGTATGTGATATAAATAGCTTTGTTGATATTGCCAGGTTTGCAAGACATCATGATACTTCAACTGGCATAATATGCAAGGTTCCTCTGACAAAGCCATTGGGAGCTTACTAATGGTAGAACTTCTTTCCACCCATTTACATGCTGATCACCCAGAAGCAATACATAATTAGGCAGTAAAATACATAAATTATAGTGTATAAGCACAGTTTTATGCCATATGTATGTCAAAAGGGTATTCATATGTATGCAACAGCATTTATTTCTGCAGAATGTTGATGATTGTTTATAAGTCCCACATGCATAATAACAGAGTATCTTTATATGAAATGAAATATAATTCTAATAATAATTTTGTGGGTGGTTTATCATTTGCGTCATGTTTTAACTGTCATACGTTAATTAAAGGTTACAAAAAGCTTAAAGCTTCTGACACATGCCGTGTTACTGTTTGGTCATGGCTAATGGTTACAATCCAGTTTGAAGATTCAATAAACAGTAACCTTCTGTTAATTAGCATCATTAATTATTGAAATGAAAGAATACAGGATGTTGTGCGGGACCTCATAAAAGCTGAAAGCTAATGTATCTAAGCAGGTTTTGGTGTCATTTGTGTGCCACCCTCTTTCATGTAAAACAAATTAGCAAAAGCTAAAGCTGTGTTTTAAATACAAGGTTTTGGTTCTCTTGCAATTACTGAACTACAAATCCCAGCAATCCTGGGGGATTAGGGGAGGCAACTGGCAGGGGATCACAGTTTCCCTGATCTTAGCTGTTCACGTAACAGATGTCAGGTTGAATTTTTTTAAGAACAAGGAAATGCAAAGCAGACTGAGCTATATATCAGATAATATGGTGAAAATCCAGTTCTACTAATGATAGCTTAATGCAACACGAATCTAAGAAGCCAGAAGGATGTGATTTAATTAATCGTATTTTGTGTGCAGGCCTTACATGAGCAAGGCAGATGAGCTTTGTGATTGATTCAGGCAAGGTTGAGCACATGTTTTACGGCACCTTTGTCTACTGATGAAACAGTAAATTATATCCCTTCTGTATTTATAACTAGAACTCAGAACAGATGTGCCTGCATTTTTAAAACAGATTTCTTAATTAACATCTTAACTGCTAGATAAACAACAGGAGTCGGTTCATATTTCTATGGCCTATGCACTAAACGTGTTTTATTCAGGAAGATACAGCAGTGCTCTTGAGAGGGGAGGGACACCATGTCTATACAGCACTGTAATAACAAATGATGCGGAAAAGTACTTACTGTGTCTTCAGGAGATTTCTAAGCCTAGCTCAGCCCATAGCCACCCATATATTATTTAAAACTGTATTTAGTTGTTCCCTGCTAATAGTATGTATTTGTTAGTACTGAGCTTTTTCATTTTCTCTTCTTTTTCTCTGTTACATGAATGACTTGAAATTCTGAAAAGGATTTCTAATGTCCTTTTTTTTAAAAATATACTACTCTCCTGAGGTCATTTATTAGTGGGCGTCATTAACTTAACCTGACCACAACATATGTGGTGGATTAATAAAGGGGATGTTGACCCTTAAAACAATTTGCTCTTTTTCAGTCAGCACATTAAGTAAACCAAGCTCCGATTTTATTTTTCTTGTTTTAGCAGCAGCATCACAAATCCTGCTGATTATTATGCGGACCATACTTAGACCAATAAAAGATGCCAACTCTGACCTTCCATTTCTTGAGTAAAATATGAAGATTGTTGCAATCAGGGTATGCCTAGTGAAATACCATACTCATATGTAACATATAAGCACACAGCAATTGTAAATGCTATACAATAGTCACAATAATACCATATATGGTAAGGTCAGGATAATGTTATCATTGTTAAAATGAAATTATATTCTACAGCCATTGCAATGCCCGCAAGTGTATATCTATGTAATCATATATAATTATATAATAATATAATATATATGTATTATTTTTTGGAGGGGCAGGGGATTCTCTACAGTAATGCTACGATGTGCAGTATAGGTGTAAATAAGATTAAGTGACATGAATATCCTTTTGTAGTGAAATGATTTGATCTTGCTGAACCCTCAGTACAGTGACTAGAATCTCTTATAGCCAGTTCATTGTTATTCCAACTCTCAGGACGCAAAGTTATTGCAGCAAATGATAAGGATATTGCAGCTTTTTCTATCACATTAAGTAAAGTGTATGTGATCGGACAGGAGAAGGTAGGTGCAGGTGGGGATTTAAGCACCAATTGCAGAAAACGTGATCAAATAATAGACACCTTTCACCAGTGTAAATATGACAATTCTTGACTTAAATTATGCATACGTATTACTATCTTAGAAGACTTCTAATAGTAATGCACCGTGTCCACATATTTTCTTTCATCTGCCCATGTATTTGTTTATGAATAACTTTCTAGAAATGTAGCTACTTTAAGTAACCTTTTTGTGTTCATGATTGAGTCTTTAATGCACACAGTCGCCGCTGCATTCTGGGGGAGGATAAACATTTACTTAGCCATATGTCAGAAAGTAAAACTGTTGCAGTCCTGTGCCTACGCTAGTTACCCTAGTGCTTATAAGGGACTGGACAGGAGATTTTATTAAAAATAGGGATGCACCGAATCCAGGATTTGGTTTGGTATTCGGCCAGGCTTTTACCCTTCCTCTCACAAATTTGCATATGCAAATTAGGGTTTGGATTCGGTTCGGTATTCGGCTTAATCTTTCGCAATGGATTTGGGGATTCGGCCGAATCCAAAATAGTGGATTCGGTGCATGCCTAATTAAAAAGTTCCCTGCAGGATGTTACATGCTGTATGTTAGGAGTACATGTAAAGTGCTGATATCCATTTCAATGGTCAGAAAGCTGATGACTGGTCATACAACATAACAATAATCCTTCCCTTGTTGACTTCTTCAGGAAACTTAGAAATGAATTTCCACTTTTCATTCCTATGTCAACCCAACTGCCCCCCCCCCCACATGAGAATGCAGAGCAACATCACATCATGTACCACATACCACCCTCCTTCTCCTAAATCTTAATGGGGTGGCTACATTACTTCAATGTAGATTATCATGTTAGTCTCTCTTATCTGCATTCCATCCTTCCAGATGGAGTCTGACATTCAGGACTATGGTACATAGTCATTTACAAGGAACACATTCTCAAAATAGCCTTCCAAGTGTTTTGATTGGCAATCACATGAAAACACTGGTGTGCCTCCTTTACAGGTGAGATTTTTCTCATAGACCTGTGTTTCAGCATACGAGTAACCACCTTCCCCCTATGCCTAAGCCGAACAGGTGCCAAAAAACATATTACAGTTGTAATGTTTAAAATAAAGTAAAAAAACAAACCATAAAAAATGTGCAGCTATCATGCTAAGCAAAACATCATCAAGGAAGTTAAAGGAAAACTATACCCCCCGAACAATGTAGGTCTCAATAAAAAGATATTTCATGAAACAACTCATATGTAAAACCCTGCTTTATTTAAATAAACAATTTTTATAATAATACACATTTTTAGTAGCATGTGCCATTGGTTAATCATAAATAGAAAATAGGCATTTTAAAAAATAAGGACAGCCTCCTGGTATTGTATGATTCAACAGTGCACACAAACATACCAAACAAACTATAAAGTTAGGTCACATGAGCCGATTAACAGACAGAGTTCTGTCTTTTGCTTCCACACTTCTTCCTGTTACAGTTAGAGCTGAAATATTTCTGGTCAGGTGATCTCTGAGGCAGCACACAGATCATCACTAAATGGTGGTTTAAGGCAAGAGATGTAAAAGGGCAATATTTACTTAAATATATATACCAGATTGGTAAGATTCTTTAATATGCCACTTAATTTGATTTAAACTATCTGTTGCTCAAGTATTCATTTTCGGGGTATTGTTTTCCATTAACTGGACAGTGCCTCTTTAAAAGCATTCTGTTGCTGTGGTAATGTGCAGCCCATACTACATTTCCCAGAAGCCTAAAGTACCCATGCTTGCAGTTATGATTAGTGGGCTGTCCAAACCACTACTAACAAAACATGTGGATAGTGATGGATTAGTGTGGCATACATGGCCCATTACCTCCAGGTAGGTATAAGTGAACCGAGTAGGCAGGGAATGGCCCACAGACAAAAAATATATTTTGCATTTACATTTTTGATTGACAGTTCTTCGGAGTGTTGTCCTTGTAACCTGTCCTTGAGCTTTGAAATCAACATTCCACTCCTAACCTTAGATAATTGAGTTGCTTGCCAATCTTTGAGAAACATGAAAAAATGTGTAGTAGCAGTGCTTTGATCACTGCCACAAGTAACTGCAATCAAAATCAAAGAGTATCAATAAGTTTGTATTAACTTCCAACCCATCTTTAGTATTGTTTGCAATCCCTATTTTTATAGTGATTATAATTATTATTAATAATAATAATAATAATAATCTAGATTTAAAAATCTAGTTTAAATCTGTCCTTTTTTGTTGCTTTAGTTAGATTCTTTCTGTAAGTATTAGCATTTTCAGGTTTTGTGTTTTGCTTTCTTTTATTTCAGATATATTCTACTGCTGACTGGTATTCACTGTCGTTTTTCCATGATAAGCACAAATTGGACTTCCATCATGTGGATATGGAAAAAAATCTACTAGCCAGGCAATCATCTGTGACAATTCTTTATGAGATAAGGCCATCAGTTGTTATACGCATGGCAGTTCTTTTAAGAAAGAGGGTAACAACATTTTGTGTATCTGATCTAAACTTTATTGCAAGTTAAAGGTTATTTGTTATTTATGTGCAAGACAATACAGACACTGTAATCCCTTCTGTAACATGTACAGTCAGACCTATTTCCGTCTTAAATCTAGTGGGGGTTAAGTTACAGAAGAGAGATGTGATTAAACATTTTTTAAAAATGTGTTTTAAAATGCAAAATAACCTGATATGGAAATAAAACTTCACTATAATATTTCATACTTCAGCCAGGTCCAAACATTTGAAGGGACAGCACAGGCGCAGGACATGGCATTCCACTTTCACTTGCTCCCTAGGTGCAAAAGCAATGTGTTTAAATTGTGTAATTGTTTAATATAAGGTGCAATGTTTGCTACAGTTCTTATCACCGATAGTAATCAGTGGCTGGCTTTTTCTGGTCACCTATAGATCTTATTGTTTGCTCTTGGTTTCCTTACCTGGGCAAACTTTGTGCCTTCTGTTAGGGGGTTGACACTTCACCATTAATACTGGCCACTTATGGAATCTAGATTCTGCATGGCTAATTAGCAATTAATTTAGATGTGTACTGCATATAAATCAATCCAGTTCTCAGCATGCAGGGAAATGTATTGCTAATTAGCCATACAGGTGTGGATTCAGCAGGTGGTTGATATTAATGGGGTGAAGTTGTTACCCTAATAGGTAAGAGAGTTGTTCATGACAGGGAGTCCTTGCATACAGCGCTCACTGTGGTCATTTATAAACACTGGGCAAATTTGCTCCTGGGCAGAAACCCATGGCAACCAATCAGATGATTGCTTTCACTGTTCATACTGTTACTGGCTCAAAAAAAGTTAATCACTTATTGGTTGCTATAGGTTATTGCCCAGGAGCAAAACTGCCCACTGTTCACAAATGTTTGCAATTGGCAACTTGGTGCAGCGAAGGCTCCTGTTTTGGAGCTGAAGAAGGCACAAGTAATCAAGTGCATGGCACAATAGTTGCATCATTGTGTGCTCAATACAGTTATTGTATGTACGCATAACTTTATTTATAAAGGGCTGTAAGGACCCACACACCACAGAGGAAATTCTACACAGTCGAGTTACTAACATGATAAGACAGCCTCACAACATTAAAATAGGCAAAAAGTCAAAAGCATGTGGCAAAACCTTAAACTAAACAGACAGAAGTCAAAATCAGAAAACTGTGAATATATAAGTAGGGATGTGAAAATTTAGACACCCTCACATATTATTGACAGGCACATCCCTAGTAATATGGACACCTAAATTGGTCCTTATGGGGACCTTGTGCTTATGTAAGCCCCTGTATTTCTCACAGTGTACGCTAGATGGTACTGTGCCATAGTGTAAAGGTCCTTGGAACCATGTGGTCTGGGTCCATTGTTTTAGCCCAACCTGTCAGGCTGGAAGGGAATGGATATGGTCCCTAGGAGCAAAGGCTCTAGTAAAGTGATAGCAATATTCATGTCATAGATCACTCTAGGAGTGATAGAAAGAGTTGAGCAGCTCAAAGCTCCGCCGAGGAGAAATAGAGGGATTAAGATCCCAGGTACAAATAACCCAGAAGTAGTCACTATGGGGCAGATTTACTAAGGGTCAAAGTGAATTTTCGAAGTTCAAAAAGTTCAAATTTCAAAGTATTTTTTGGATACTACTGACCATTGAATAGGCCAAAATTCAATTCCAATTGAAAAAACTTTGAAATTCGAATATCGAATTTTTAAAGTAATATCTCTTTAAGAAAACTGCAGCTTCGATACTTTGCAATATTAAACCTGCCGAATTGCTATGTTAGCCTATGGGGACCTTCTGCAAATTTTTTCAAAGTCTTTTCTCTTCAAAGCCAAAATCGTACTAGGATCGTATGATGCCTACAATCCACCGACTTCGACTTCAAATGTCGGAGGATTCTATTCGAGGGTCGAATTTCGAAGTTTTTTAAACTTCAAAATTCGACCCTTAGTAAAACTGCCCCTAAATGTCTAAGTTCAGGGAAATAGGGGTATCCTGACAGCACTTAGGGAAAAGGCTGAAAACTGGTGGTTTTGGTTTTTAGGTGGGCCCCTGATGTCCCAGTCCGACACTGGCTATACACCCTGCCTCCACCCTGCTGCAAGGACTTACCCCTGAGAAAGAGTGTCTCATTTGTCAGTTTAAAGGGGAATTCAACCCCCCCCCCCCCCCCCCCCCCCCCCGGCGCTAGAGAACTATTATATAATGCATTGCAATTTAAAATTTTCAATTAGTATAGTTTATATAGCAACTTCATTTGCATGCATAAAGCAATGCATTTTGCCGTTTACTGACTCAGTTGATAACTCACATGCCGCTATATTTTTATCTTCTTCCCACACATTTAATTATCCTGTTGAGTTTTTTCCCTTATAAAATATTGTGTAGATGATACTTCTAATCCTAATGTACAAAGAGAAGTTTTTTTAAATATTCAGATTAAAGTCTTATGCAAAGTGTGACTGCAAGGCTGATGTTAATTCCACTTGCTTTTTATATATGTAATTGTATTGTTCCTTTTTTGTTTCATTTATTAGTTATTTTTAAAATTAACATCTCAGTAAATCTTTGAGTTGTTACCATGTAACGAATGTAAGGATATTGTAATCATCTTCTTTTGTTATAATTTGAGCTATTTAAGGACTTGAATTTTGTTTTATATACTGTATGATATATTGAATAAAGGTTTGACATCTTGCACACTTTATCTACTGCTTTAGTCGGAGGCACAGGAATGACTGTTCTTTGGAGGGTTCAGGGAGAACCGAAACACGTTGTTATGGGCAATTATGTTAAAATCTGAATAAACAACTACTTAAGAATTATCTGTGTGTGCTTCTAAATATGTTTCAATATTTAACAAATATGACTTTTTGAATATACTCATCTTTATGGATTTATACACAGCCTTGTCACGATTGCCGCCTGGAGCTCTTCCAGGAACTCTGGGTGAAGCGTCCTTTCCTGCCGGCATCGCTCCCACAATGGCGACACCCATGGCCGCCACATGGGTAGCAGCGCGGCAAAATTATGTCACAGTGCCGCGGCGGGCGTGTCACGGAGACTCAGGTTCGATGCCCAAGTATAGCTTTAGCTAATTTACCTTTGGGTATTCCTAAATTACTCCCTTATTGATTCCTGGACGTCTGACCTTTGCCTGAACCCGACCTTGCTGCCTGCCTATTGACCCTTTGCCTGGATTTGACTCTGAATATTGCCTGAACCTTTGCTGTACCTTGTATTGGACTTTAACTCTATTGCTTCCTCCTTGGTCCTGGCAAACTCCCACTGGGAGCCTTAGTTATCAATATACACACAATTGGCAGTGTACACAGTTGCTGCATGATGCACTCATTGGGGCAAATTCACTGAGCTGCGAAAATGAGCTAGTGTTGCCTTTGCTAACTTTCGCCGCACTTCGCCATGCGAATATTTGCCAGCGCTACGCAAATTCACAAAAGTGCAAAGTTACGCCAAGGTTGGCGAACGGTAGTGTAGTTGCGCTAGTGTTACTTCGCCAGGCAAAGCGCATTTACGCTAGCGATGCATAATTTGCATATGGCGCGAATTTCAAAGTATAATAGAAGTTATATGTTACAGCCACTACATTACACTACACACGCCCAGGAAACCTTTAATAAAAAAAATAAAGTTGTCTTATTGCCCTACATGTGCCCCCTGTATAATTGAGTTGCCATATGTAAGGAAATGTAGTGGGGAAGGAGGGTAACCCCTGGCGAAGCAACGTCTAGCGTAAGTGGTAACATTCAGTAAAATGGTCATCTTAGTGAATCTGTGTAATTACGATCCTTCGTCAGTGTGCAACTTCGCCTGGTGTTAGGGTGCGAAGTTGCGCTAGTCTATCTACTTCACTAGCGAAATTCACTAGTCGGTGTTATTGGAATTGTAAAGTTACAAATTTACATCACGCTGGTGAATTAGCGCCAGCATTAGACGCTTTGCACTTTAGTGAATTTGCCCCATTGTCTTTGGGTTGATTGCCTTTTAGAATGTCCAGTTCTGGCAGGTTTTTCCCAACTTTCTAGGCAGCCCCCCCAGCTGTTTCCTTGTTTCGACTGCAAATCTCCCCCTCTTAAGTGTGTCCAGTTGTGTGAAGCCAGAATAGATCACACATATTAAAATCTGTACCAGTAAGCAGTGTATGTAATATAACTTCTTAGTGAAAATGTTATTTTTGGCTAAATAAATAAGAGACTTGGACAAGTCTTAAAATGTGTGCAATTGAAATCTTCAGTTTGATAATGTCCATTAATTGTCCCATCAGACTTTATATTCTAAGCTTTCAGGCCTGCACATTTCTTTCCCTATAGCAGCTATGGTATCAAATTAGATATAGGCATCTGAGTCATGTCCCCAGTTCCAATTGCATGTGTTTAATTTTCTGGCTAGGTGCTAGAGGTGGATAAAGCATGGGACTCTACCATAGCAACTGTCTTTCCTAGCAGTGGTATATGCTATTGAAGTTTGCCCTTAATATGTCCATTTCATGTGCTCTAGCTGTCATTCTTCACTTGCTCTTTTACAGAGCAAAGGTGAAAAGCAAAACAATATTGAGAAAAGAGTAAAGGAGACCAGAAAAGAAAGGTGGAGGGGTAACAAATATAAATGGGGATGGAGAGGAGAAATAGGATAGGAGAGATGGGAAGAGCATAAAAAGAAACCTGTGGGAGACAAGATGAAAATATAACAAGGAACAATGGAAAATATAAAAAATATATATGAATATAATTGTAGCTGATCATTCATTCATGTATAGAAAAGCTGGTGTGCAGTTTTATGTATTCAGTGATTAATTATGGTGTCCAGAAATCCTAAAAAAGTCACCAATCATTTAGAAAACATGAGTGGAGAAATGACAATACATTGTAGTAATTACACTTTATTTCAGAAATCAATATGGTGGATGTCAGGAAGTTGGGCGGGGGTCAAATAGACCAGCTAGTCTGTTATCCTACAAGATTTAAATTAATACCTAAGTTTGATAAACATAGATTAGAAATACAGGTATGCGTAAATGTAATTGGGTTTTGGTTTTTTTGTGATGGGGAAGAAAGAAAGCTTTTTATTTGCAAACTAAGCATCTTGCTTCATTGAGGGGCAAATTTACAAAATTCACGTGAATGGATCGTAGTTCGATCGAATTACGATCGTACGATTTTTTCGGATATTCGAATATAGATTATTACCTAACATGAATCATTTTATAACATAAAATAATTATCATGTATAAATGAGACTGGAAGATCCAGCCATGTTCTATTTAAGTGACATGTCCTATTATGCAAATAATATAGCTGTCAATATGTAAAGCACAGAATTCTATTGTAACACTTGCTTTAGCAGATGAATAGCAAAACGTTGGCAATTTAGCACTGAACCTAGGGTCAGTCATAGGAAGTAAAAATGAACTCTATGATGGGTTGTGAAAATATGTTTAAGCAAATTGTGTTCTACATGCATTGAGTAAGAAATCATCATTTATAAATGAAATTTAATATATGAATGGCATCTGAAATCTAAGCAATTTAAAATTTTACTTTATTGTCCCATTTGAATACCTTTTTTCAAACTGCATTTACTATGTTGTTCCTCAGATTATTATGCCTTGGAGGGTCTGACACTGTGTATTGGAGATTCCCAGCAAAACAGTTCTTGACATATACACTAATCAGAAGAAACAGTATGCTGCAATCTAGTAATAGCTTGAGGTCAAAATGCTTTTGTCTATTCTGCAGTACATAGATAAACCAAGTAAAGCAAGGGTTCTAGTTAACTTGATGCTTTAAAACCCTAAGGCTAACTAGATTTGTGCAGCCCCCTGAAAAGGAGTGGATAATAAAAGAAAACCTAACAGTAGTTAGGGAGATGCTATGAAACTAGGTCAGCATATGTACTTAATTCTTAAGCACAAATCATCTAAAACATTACAATGTAGCCTTAATTCAATAAGGGGAAAGCAAAAAATGCCTGAAAATGGCCATCCTTGTTTTCCTTAAACAAAAATACAATACCCCTGAACATTGAAGGTTTCTATAAAAATATAGTGCATACAGAACCCTAAAACACCGTTTCTTGTAAAGAAATTATCATCATAAAAATATACTTTTCTGTTAGTATGTGCCATTGAGTAATACCATATAGCCATTTTAAGTACTATGGGCCACTCCCTGACTGGTAAGATTCACTGTGCTCATACTCAAACCAAGGGTACACATACATGCTAGTTTACATCAACCAAATGACTGGTAAGAGCTGTCTGCTAGTCCAACACTTCTTCTTGTTACAGATTTGAAATATTCCTGTCAGGAGAACTCTGAGGGAGCACATGACCATCACACAATGGTGGCTCAAATTAGGAGTGAAGAGAATGGAGTTAAAGGAGAACCAAGACAGGAGAGAGCAAAAGGAAGGGAAGGGCAAAAGGAGGTAGGCGAGGGAAATGGAGCGAAATAGGGAAATGGTAAAGAAAGGAATTAAGGCCTGCTGCTCAGTGCTTTTCATATGGTCACAAAACTCCAATTTAACTTCTAATATCTTTATAAATTACAGTTTGGGGTACATTATTTTATGTGTATATATATATATATATATATATATATATATATATTGTCAGGCCTGGATTTGTGGTGAGGCCACAAAGGTCTGGGCCTAGGGCAGCAAAATTTCAGGGGGCAGAATTAGGGTTGCCACCTGTCCGGTTTTGACCCGGGCAGCCCATTTTTTTAAGAACTGCCGGGTCAAAAATGCCTGTCCGATTTTCCAGATTAGGAAAACCGGGCAGGATTCCCTATAACTGACACTGTGATCGGCCAGTCGCAGATCGCCGCGTCATAGCCCGCCCCAGCATTGCCTACCCCTCCGCATTATGACCCCACCCCCTCCACATCACAGCCCGCCACCTGCCCGGTCTTTAATATAGGCAACAATTTAAAGTTTTCTCTTCTAACACCAGAACAGAGCAGTCTGCTGGCTGAGTGCATACCTCCATGACCTGATTTTTAACATTGCTGTAGTATATTGGACTATGTCAGAACCTGTAGCAGAAGCACTGGGCAAGCTAGTAATGAAACAGGAAGTAATATGGTGAATATGGACATGCCTACACAGGAGAAGTCTTGTTCTTGTAATCTTGAAAGGCTATCCTGTGGAAAGGGTATTTAAACTTAATTGGAAGTTTAGAGAGTGTCTCTCAGCAGGGCACAGCAGGTAGGAGACCTGGCTGTGTTAGGAACTCCCAGTGGAGGGTGCCACCTGTTACTGAAAGAAGCAGTGGGAGCCCGTGGCTGTGACTAAGAGACAGATTTTGTTGTCTGTGTGGGACATTGAGAAAAAACCTATGTTTTGACTGGTAGCCCACAAGGGGCCCAGTATAGTGAAGAAACACTTCATATGAAGGTAGTGCCCAGTGGGCAAGGATTTATTTTTATGGTTTGTTGTAAATGCTGAAATGGTCACCCCTGTTTGTGAATGACTTAATGTTTGGGAAAATAAGCGTTTCTTTGAAGAGCCTGTGTCCCGGTCTAACTGCTCCTTTTCCTATGCTGCCTGCCCTACCATTTGCTAATTTCCCCCCAAAGTTACGTGTTCAAGCCTCCACATTTGGTAAAACTATAAATACCTAGTAGCCAAAATGCAATAACAATGCATTAGAGGGGTTCTATGTAGGGCACATTGTTGCAAACTCAAAATTCACACTTAAATCGTATGTATTTATTTCTAATAGACACTTGAAATAAAGTGTTGACAAAACTTTCTAAGAAAATTGAATTGGCCTGGGTCTAAAGAATTCAGCTAAGCAGATACACTATATACTATATACAGTATGTAGAACTTGCATTCATGTATTTACCTAGAGACAGATTTATCAAGGTTCCTAATTTCTAATTCATGTGAGTTTCTTTTAACTGTAATAAATTAAATGTTCCTTGAAATTCCATTGGGAGGTTGTTTATTAAAAAAATCAAATATCTAAAACTGGGACGAATTTTCCGGACCCAAAAACTCGAATAGAATTCGACCAAACTCTCCGGAAAAAACCTTGAATGTCATGAAAGGCTACTAACATGTTCAAATTGGTCACTGAAACTCTCCCATTGACTTATACATGAATTTGTCAGGTTTTAGATGGCGAATATTTGAGTTTGAATTCTTAAAGGACTATAGTTTGATAAATCTTGAAAATTGTATCTGAATTTTTAGAAAAATTTTAATCAAGTATGGATAATTCACTAGCCAAATTTGACAGTTTAGACCATAAAAATGTAAAAAAAAAATTAGAATTTTCAATAATTCTACCCTTAATAAATCTGTCCCCATATGTATAAAATAATATGTACTTATATATTATCTCAAAGGGAAATAAATCTTATTGGTCTGAATAGGGTTTATACTTTTCTATATGATGTGTGATGATCATTATGCTTTGCTCCTGCAAGTGTACACTATGGGGCAGATTTATCAAGGGTCTAAGTGAAAATTCAAATTAAAAAAATTCGAATTTCGAAGTAATTTTTGGGTACTTCAGCTATCAAATAGGCCAAAATTCGATTCAAATTGAAAAAAATTTGACCATTCAAAAATTCGAAGTACTGTCTCTTTAAAAAAAAACCTGCTGAAGTGCTGTTTTAGCCTATGGGGGATTTCCTATAACCGTTATGAGGTGTTTTTGAAATTCAAAATTTTTTTGGGGAGGAAAATTGTTCGAATCAAACGATTAAATCAAATGATTCAACCGATTTAAATTCAATGGAAAACTGACCTATTTTCAACTTCAAAATTCTATCCTTGATAAATCTGCCCCTATGTGTTCATAGTGTTCTGAAATTCCAATCTGTGCTCCTAAATCCTAGTGTCTAATCAAATCCAAGGTTCATATGTTAGGAGAAGCAAGTAAGTGAAACACTGTTCTGCCTGTTAACAAATTATATTAATCAAAAATAATAGGTTTTATCTACATGTATCAAAAGAATTCCCCATCAGTATGCCAATTAATGTCACAGTGATAAATAACACAAAATGTGGATGCTTGTTTCATTTATTAATGTCATCTAGGGTGTCTTATTGCCTTAATTAGCCCATAACTTTATAAACAGGCAGATTTATATTTTCCCTTCTTGAAGAAATAATAGGTTATTATTCCTAGCTGCTAATTAACGGTGCTTAATACAACTACAAATATTATCTACAAACACTCCAAGGCCATAAACCTAGGCCCAGACTGTAGACTTTCAGTGGTACTGAAATGCTGTAGAAATATGTAGAGATACTGGGCCTCCTTTGCTTGCTACCAGTCTGCAGTTGGAGGCATGGATGGTGGATAAGACAATCATTTCAGTTACAGATTGCATTTCCTCAGACAAATATAAATGTTGCTTGTAAAGTGTTGAGCTGTTTATCTTCACTACTGGCAAGATAAAAGACAATATGAAAGGTACTTTGACAGTATGGCACAATTCACGACTGCCTTCAGTTGATTGCTTGTCACAAAAACTACAAAATAAATGTACAGTGGGCACCCACACATCTCAATTCCAACCAGTAAAAGTTTCATAGAAATGCATCTTCTTTTTGATCTACTTTCATAATTCTTCTTTGTTCACTGCCCCTCATAGTATCTCTTTATTAGATATTATTCCTTGCAAACAAATAAACATGAAATACCAAGGAACCAGTCATGTGGATGGCAAGGCAAAAACAGGGCAAGTAATAGAAATAAAGTCAGTATCCAGGAAAAAGGAGGGGCAAGTGAAGTGTATCAGTCTGTATCCAGACTAATACGTCAAGGAGGCAACAAGAGAGACAGAATACATGGACACACAAGTGAGCAGTTTCTAGAGGCAGATGAACCCCTTAATGAATGGCAATGCTCCTCACACTTCTCTATCCAAAGCAGATGTGTACATTAATATGTTAGGAGGGGCATGCAAACTTCTGAATGGATATGCAACTCAGAACTTTATTGTACATTTATTGGTTCACAGCATACTGGCACATTGTCAACGGGGGCCTCTGGCACCCACGGGGGATTGTAGTTAGAATCAAGGAGGAAGTCCCTTCCAGCGAGTCTAGGCAAGGTACAGTTCAGGGAGAATCCAAATAGCGAAGTCAGGTCCAAGCAGGGTTCAATAATGCAGGCAGCAAGGTATCAGAGTCAGGAACAGGCAAGGATCAGCAACAGGAATCAATATAGGCAGTTCAGGCAATACAGGAGACCCAGGAACACAATAGCTATAATGAGCTATTCTCGGGCATTGAACCTGGGTCTCTGGCGTCCTTTTATTTTGAATTTGGCGCCATTGCGCATCTGGCGCGGCTCGATGACGTCACGGCGGCGCCGAAGCCACGTGGCGGCTATGGGCGCCGCCATCTTGGATCCGCCGCCGAGGGAGACGGACGCGACCGCCCGGAGCTCCTGGAACTGCTCCGGGCGGCGTTCGTGACACACATATGTCAAACATTCCACACAAGCTATACAGACAGATGTTCTATATGTATGCATATATCTGTCAATCCAGAGGATTACACTTCCAATTCCAGATAGCTCGGCTGGGTGTCATATGCCGTCTCCAGTTCTGGTATCCCCTGTTCCCACCTGGCTCAGCAATCTGTCACACCCTTTGGTGTCCCTATGCCATTACGCTCAGGAATTTTCTTACTGGCAGACATAACTTGCTAGAAACTGAGCTGTCAACCCTTCTCACTAGCCCATTTTATCACCGGTGTCCCTATCCTATGATCCACTGGAAAACTATTTCCACTACCCAACTCGTTGGAGTAATAGGCGGCCCTTTCTACATAACCATGTACTGTATCAGAAACCCAGTGCCTGCTTTACTTTCCACTTAACTATTCTAGCCTGCTGATACTCCTCACTTTTCTCTCCCATTGAAGGCATGGGGTTTGGGTGTGGCCTGTATTGCCCCTAGTGAATTGGGTTGATGTGCTACAATTAACTTACTATATTAACTATATTGCCACATTCTGGCTGAATGAGGAAATAGCACTTTACCCAAATAACATATTTCTACTTAAAACACTACACACAACATTAACATTTTCATTTAATTCTCTTCCACCCCTTACAAATATGCCCTCTTACTACTTTTTTTTTCTTTTTGGAATTTTTATATAATGTCTTTTAACACATTTTGTTTTATTTAAACACAAAAGCTGTTCTTATTCTGATCATGAATTAAGAGATGTATGAGCTGTAGGATAATTTGCTTGGAGAGACAGCTGAAGAAGGGCCCAAACCAGAACATTCATGTTACCTATGAAAGCAGTAGTGAAACACATACAATATTTGCATTCTCTAAAAAGCAGAATTAGAAGTACATCTATTTCTT
This sequence comes from Xenopus borealis, assembly GCA_024363595.1. NCBI lineage: Eukaryota > Metazoa > Chordata > Amphibia > Anura > Pipidae > Xenopus > Xenopus borealis. The sequence continues at coordinate 77,605,560 of CM044436.1, forward strand.
GTGAAACTGCTATTAAAATATTTTAGTTCAGTAAAATTATTATTCTTGCTTAGTAGTGCAAGGAAAATTAATTTCATAACTAATATATGATATATATATATATATATATACACAAACACAGAATTTGTATTACTAAAACAAAAAGTCAAATTGCGTACCTCATTACAATCTCCTGGAATAGTTGTGTAATGTTAAAAAGAGTGGATCCCTGAGAGGCTGGGTCTCACAGAAGTAAATATGGGGAGAGGTACACTCTGTGAAACAGTTGTACAGGTAAATATTGCAAGAATTTAAAGGGACAGTAACATCAAAAAATGTAATTGTTTTAAAGTAATAAAAACATAATGCAGTGTTGCCCTGCACTGGTAAAACTGCAATGTTTGCTTCAGAAACACTACTATTGTTTATATAAATAAGCTGTTGTCAAGTTACACAGCAGATAGCAGATAAGCTCTGTAGAACATAATGTTATCTGTTATCCATTAATTATTCTGTGCTATATAGCCGTTTTCAATTTCCGCCTTTGCTACACAGCAGCTTGTTTATATGAACTATAGTAGTGTTTTTGAAGCAAACAGATCAGTTTAAACAGGGCAACACTACATGATATTTTCATTACTTTAAAACACTTTCATTTTTTTGTGTTTCTGTTCCTTTAAGAAAAATGCTCCTCAACATTACATTGCAAAGAATTTGGGGATTTACAGTACATATTTTTATTAAAAAATTCAGAGAATGCAGAGAAAACTCTGTATGCAATGGGCAAGGCCAATAGCCAGTATGAGATGGCTGAGATTTTCAGGCCCTCAGGCAGCACTGCATTAAAACCAGACATGATTCTGCAGTGGGAATCATTGTATGGGCTTAGGGTTACTACTGAAAACCATTGCCTGTGAACACAGTGGGGCCGATACAGTAGGGCCGATTTACAAAATTCACATATATTCATGTGAATAAAATCGAATTCGATGGATTATTTGATCGTAGGAGCTATTCGATTGGTGGAATATGCAAATCAGGCATATTCGATCATCGAATGCTAATCAAATATCGAATTTGGTTGAGCTAATTATGGGGAATAATAGTAAATTTGCCCCAGTTTGTTGCTTCATCCATAAATGCAAGTTAAAACTCTTCCATGTAAAGAAGAAACCTTATATAAACATGATCCAGAAACACTGCTGCCTTCTCTTCCCCAAGCTCATTTAAGATGGATTGAGGTGAAGTGTGAAGTGTCCTGTGGCTAATAAAAATGTTAAATAATTTTTTGGAAATCATCATAAAGAGAAGGATCAATTGGTTGTTATCAGTGCACAGTTCAAAAGCCAGTATGTGATGGTATGGCAGTGCACATGGCATGCCTTGCATAACTGGGAGGGTGCCATTAATGCTGAACAATATATATTGGGTTTTGGGGCAACATATGTTGCCATCCAGGCAATGGGGCTCATTTATAAACTTGTGAGTATATTTGCCCTGCGCATGGTTATATTTATAAAGCTGAAAAAGAGTGTGCAAATAGAACTGCTATTTTTTTCATACTGATTATGTCTATAAGAGCTTTTTAAATGTGGCAAAAATCTCAAACTGTGAATATTTATCTGCACACTTTGCATTTGAATTCCGGCACAACGTTGGTGGTGGAGAAATTTAAGTTACTGTCAATGCTATTTTCATGCACAACAACCTCGCACAGTGGTTAGACTCACACAGCCACCCATTTCATTCGCTAAAATGTATTCCCAATGTGAATTTGCGAAAAAACGGAAAGACGGGCAGAGCTATATTTTAGTGTTCAAGAAAAAACATGGGCAATACAACCATTTGCAAATAAATATGCTCTGTGTGAACTTTATAAATGACCCCCAATATCTTTTACAGGGAAGGCTTTGCTTATTTTAGCTAGACAATGCCAAACCACATTCTGCATGTCTTGCAACAGCAAAGCTCTGTAGTAAAAAAAAATGCGGGTGCTAACCTGACTTGCCTGCTCTCTTGACTTATCTCTTGACTAACCATTGACAACATTTAGCACATTATTAACATTCCACTACCCACACTGCTTCTCAGTTCCCAAACGAGAACAGAGTTTTGTTAAAAGAAGAGGTGATGTAACATAATGTAAAACATGCCCCTATCCCAACTTTTTTTAAATGCCTTCTTGGCATCAAATTCAAAATGAGCATGTATTTTTCAGAAAACAGATTTTTAGTGTCAACATTTGATATGTCGAAAATGTGTTTGATAATAATTACATTAAATGTAATCTCTTCAAATTCTGCATATATATAGTATATAGTATATATATATATATATATATATATATATATATATATATATATAAAGACATGTCAAGAAGCCCAAATACAATATATATATATATATATATATATGTACACACATACCTACATTAAAATAGCTGCAGATCTTGTAATACTGTATCTTATTACTTTGCAAATTTTAGTTGCACATTGGGACCTATTAAGAAGTGCTTGAAGGTGTTGTAAGCTTTAGAAGCAAACATGACAAACACAAGGTTTTTATTACATTCACTGCTCACAGGAGCAAACTATAAAATTGGCAATCTTTCTTCCAGTGTCAGAAGTGGTCGCTACACAGTTTCCGGCTTTGCAAAAGCTACATTTAAACTCCTGCAAAGGAAAATTTGTTCAGCAAGGAAAAGGCATATATTTTTGCATTGCAAACTTTTACATACACTATTACACTGTTCCTCAAATATGCCTATTTATGAAGTGTACATTTTTTCTACTCAATTTTTTTTTTTTAAAGGTAAAAAACTCAATTGGCAGATGGTCCCTGAAATAATTTGAAGATGTGTTAAAGGATCTTCAAGGGTTTTGGGCTGATTTTCGTTCTATAAAAAGAAAAAATTGTGTTTTTCTGACGTCAAACTGAAAATTAAGGTTTTTCTAACGTCCAATCGAAAAATGCTTCATGGTTTTGTTACAACTTTTTACCACACTTGCTTTTTTAGTTTGGATTTATTGGAGAGTTAATGGGATTCAGGTTTGGTCAATTTTTTCTTTTATGGTGAGAAAAATTAAAGTTTTAGGAAATAACCCATTTAATGTCTTTGATTTATTGGTATGAATGCAGAAGATTTTTTTGCCTATTTATTTATTTATTAACCAGTACACAGAGACTTATATGTTAGTATATTGAAAAAATAGCATGTACAACCATTGGGACCTTAAAAAGGTTCTTAAAGTTTAAGGTCCCAAAGGGGACCAAAATGTTAATTGTACATAAAAAATTTTCAATATAATAACAGAAGATATAAGTCCCTGTGTGCTGGTTTTTTTATATCTTTTAAAATATATTATATGTGACCAAATACAAGGGCAGATATAAACAAGTTGGAAAAGCTATATATATGTATTATATCCCATACCTCAGAATTTGACCTGGAGTAGAAATTCTTGATGTGCCTTTACTTTTCATCACATACTTTGCTTGGCAGTAAGAGGATTGCTTATCACACTGCTGCAATAGACTCCAAGCAAGGCAAGCATAATGCTGCATTAAACTGCTTGTGGCTAGGGTTTAGACAGATTACTTATGCAATCTGAATCCTGTTACAGCAATTTGCAATGTTATTTGGAGCAACAAATAAAAAATGCCAAATATCAGAATCCTTATTTGTTAAAAAATACATATTAAATCTTTGGTCTTTTCAGGAAATAGCATGATAATAGCTAAAGCGTGTATCAATATCAGATATACACACAAATATGAAGGATAATTAATGTTGTACAGCTAGTTTAATTTTCTCTCATGCAGACTGTATATTGTTCAGATTTTTTGAGCATACCATCTGTAGGTAATAAATAATGTAAAGCCAGAAATAGGCTAGAAGAACAGCAGAATTCATCAAAACATTTTTCATACCTGTCACAGAGCGATGAACATAAGGATTTGGTATTGTAAATAGATATTTTGAGGTCCAATTTTATTGTTATGTTTACACAATTAAAATCATAGTGGAAGTAATAACACCTAGGGGCAGATTTACTAAAACTTCGAAATTCGACCATCAATTTTTTTTGTTTAAAGGGCTTTTTTGATCGAAAATGGACCTATTTCGATCAAATAGGTCTGTTTTCGATCGAATAACAAAAATGTTCGAATCGTTCGATCCCATCATTCGAATCGAACGATTCAAAGGATTTTGCGCAAAATCCTTCCAATTCCTAGGACTTAGAAAAAATTTCAGGACAGATTCTAGGAGGTCCCCCATAGGCTAAAAGGCAGATTGGCAGCTTTACAGTGTCAATTTGAAAGATTTTAAAGGGCCAGTACTTCTATTTTTTCTATTTGAATCAAATTTTGGCGTATTCGATAGTCGAAGTAGCCCAAAATAACTTTGAAATTCGAATTTTTTAAATTCAAATTTTATTCGAATATTCACTTTGATCCTTTGTCAATGTGCCCCTTACTGTATATTATCAGATTAAAGCATTCTGCCAGCAATGATTAAATGGGCTGCCAACAAGGGTGGGAATAATATTTGGCACTGTCTTTCTCTCTCAAGCTCAGGCACACTCTCTTATTGTCTGTGGCTCCATGGGCCACTTAATTCCCTTAATTCATTTAATAGCCCCAGGTAATGGAACACACCCCTTTACCTTTATGGAAACCTCTACTATCAATTGGTGCTAGTGATGAGCAAAATATTTTGTCAGGTTTCACATTGAAAAAGACGCCCATAGACTGTAATGGTAAAAAAAAAATGCATTGAGGCAAAAATTCGACTAATTGTTAATGTCATGAATTTTCGGTGAAGCGAAACAGGTCAGATTCACTCATCACTAGCTGCCACACACTGTCAGTATCTATTGTAGGAATTCACTCAAATGTTAGCCTTAGCAATAACTTCAAAGTAGAAAGGCAGCAACATCCATGTAACTTTAAACAGAAATCCATCTGTTGATTCACAATAAGGTACAAGAGAGAAGTAACTTGTAGAGTGTGTAACAAAAGTAACAGTAACTTACAGAGTTTGTTCATTAACCAGAACAGCCTGTTCCATTGACAGACTGACCACACACATCTTGCACTTAACAGCAAAGTTTTTGCCCCACTTAGTTTCGGTAGTCCATTAGTCTTTTTACATAGATTTTATTATAGCCAACGTTTCTCACACCAACATCTTACTTTAGAAAGCCTCACAGCCTTACCTACTTCCTGCTTCCCTCCAGAGAGCTCAATTTCCACAGGTGGTAACATTATTGCCAGCAGCTGCACTAGTTAACTGCTGGTTTCACCCAACCTCTATTATCCTCCTCCTATGCCAGGTCTCACTCTGGGAGATATGTACCTTCCCTCTAGTGTTTTTACAGACACTGTGCCCCTACACACACACACGCACGCACACATATCTGCAGAAATATACACACAATATTGATATTCACATATGTATGCATAAACCCAGATGCATAAAAATAACTATAGCTCTGGATATTTTCCCTGTTAAACAAACCATGAACCTTATTTGCCAATCTGCTGAAAAGTACCCCTATTTATTGTTCAACTGGAAAAATCATGCTTAGTCTGTTTTGAAACGCAGAGAAACTTCTGCAGTTAAATTATATATATAGTAGCAGTTCTCACTTACTTATTCTATATTCAATATTATTTACCACATATACCATATGTGCCTTATAGAAAAATTGTATTTCTATTATTTGCTTAGGGCAAGTAATCCAACCACTACACGCTGATTTAAATGTTAAAAAAAAAAAGCAGTATGTAAAAACACAGGTTTAATCCCTCTAACCCCACAATATCCTACTATTTATCACCTGGAGAAAGCTCTGTTTGGAAGTTTTCTACAACAAAAGAAAATATGCTCACAACACTCATACTAGAAAGCAAAATACTGTGAAATATTGTACTTATCTTGTTTTTAACTCCAGTTAGTCATCAGCCAGTTAGTGAACCATGCTGTTTGGCAGTTGAGCATTCCAAATCGCTGACTCCTGCTGAAATAAGCCTGTTAGGCCAGATGAAATCTGCCAGAGACTGTTTGCAGCTAAGTTGAAGAAATCATAAATATAACATTACATTTCTGAACAACTGTGGGGACAAAATCATCTACCCTGTTTGTGGACATATTAAACATTCAGTATAGCTTAGAGGATTCTTTTTACCTAAAAAACAACAAAAAATAATCTACAATACAGCAAATTATGAAATCTTTAAAATTCCATTTTACACACATAATACTGAAAAATGGACAAGATGAAATGTAGGCTAACATACAATTTTAAATATTAGGGAATGAGAATACAACTAAAACAAAAATATGTTGGGTTCCCCATACCATTCCCAAGGTATTCTGCCAGTCCAGTCTTCTTTTTCTAGCTCCATTATTTCAACCAATGAAAAGGCTTTCATTGCAAACCACATGAACAAGGCAGAATACACATTAATACATGCAATATCCAATATTGTCCTGCAGAATAATGACTGTTTGCTGTGGGATAGCACTTGATGTGCAAAAAATACCAGGTTCAAAACGAATATTTTACTTGCATGAATAATTGTAGTACTTGAATCAGTTATACAAAAACCAAATTATATAGTATGCTCCAAAATCTGGCCATTTAATTCTAAATGGTGTATTAAGAATGGGACAATCTAATGCTTCCCTCCATACTGAGCTTAAAACGTAAGCATCAGAGCGGATCAAAGTGGAGACTAATTCCTAATGCAAAGAGGGATATTTTGCCTCTTAAAGTTGCAAGAGGAAGCTTTTGCTGCCCATGGTAACGGCACTCTTGCTGCTGTCTCTGCTCTTGTATGTAGTTATTCAGTGCTCAAATGTAGTGATGGATGAATTTATTCTCCTGCTGCGAATTTGTGGTGAATTTCTGCATTTCGCGGCTGGTGAATAAATTCGCAAAACAGCCTAAAAAATTTATCAAAAAAGTTTGACGTAAGGGACCACTTTTGCATCAAGACAAGGGCGTCAAAAGTCCCGTTTCACGAATTTGACCTGTTATAGCTTATAGAAATCTCCGTATCACCTAAGATAGAACTGCACATTATTATTTATTTTTAAAGAGAATAGTGTCAGATAACACTTTGAATGTAAAATAAATTGGTTTAGAACTATTAAAAACAATTGAGCAAACAAAAAAAATACTTAGAGGCAGATTTGCTAAATTCACATGAATGATTCGAAATTGGATCGAATTTTCAAATAGATTCGATTTCGAATTTCAAATATGCAAATTAGGTAAATTCAACCAATGAATTTAGTAAATTTGATCAAATCGAATGATTCCAATAATAATCTATTTGAATATTCGAATACTCAACTATCGAATAACTTTAAATTTTTATTTGACTGCCTTGTTCACCAGTTTCAATCTACCGAAGTTGTTTGGCCGAATTTTGATCGAATTGATCGAACTTGTTTCTCATGAAGACGGCTCCAGTCAGGATGCCGAAACGTTGAGAATAAAAAATTAATTTTGCATCTGTTAAGGCCTTCGGCCTCGTGTTTTTATATGGTTATGAAACTCCTTGGTAACTTATAATATCCTTATATTTTACAAGAGGGGGTACTTTATTCACTATATATATATAGGCCATGACAAAGTCTCACACTCACAGGACTTACAAAATAACAAAATGGTTTATTGTGTCACAAAGCACTGACCTTTCTCAAAGGTCAGATTGTTGACCGAAATGTCAGTGTTTTGTGACACAATAAACCATTTTGTTATTTTGTAAGTCCTGTGAGTGCGAGACTTTGTCACAGTCTACATGCAACTTTTTTGTCTTTGCACCCAGACACTTGTTGTACCTTCAAGACATGAGTGCTGGTTTCCCATCGGCTTACTTATATATACATATATGTCCAATAAGTACCTGCACTCTTTCCTGCGTTTGTTCAGAAGTGGGTGCTCAGTCAATTCGGTCATACAATCTTCAAAAGTGGACCAGCACTGCCAATTTCTCTTTCAAAAACTTTTTATTATTCAAACATCACTCTCGTGCTCCAACGTTTCGGCCCACATAAAAGCCCTAATGTGGGCTGAAACGTTGGTCACAAGAGTGATGTTTGATTAATAAAAAGTTTTTGAAAGAGAAATTGGGAGTTCTGGTCCACTTTTGAAGATTGTATGACCGAATTGACTGAGCACCCACTTCTGAAAAAACGCAGATATATAAGATTTCTTTTATGTAGCAGGCTTTTATGGCTATATAGTCACTTCCTTAATTAGGCTACTAAATTACTACTTAACTCAATAATCAAATGGTCAAGCTTGCCACATGGTAATAGTTGCTGTTATGTTTTGGTAACCGAGGATGAGCACTTCAAGAGGAACTTCAACTCTAATACTAAGCTGTAAAGAAAGTACTGTGTATGCACAGTATAACTCTTGTGCACAGTGACACCTACAGGCTACTTGTATAAACACCACAGTTGCCATTTATTCTCCCAATTCCTGCTGTTGAACTGAACCACTGAATAACTAAATTAAAAAAAACTGATCATTTGGTATGGGTTACTGACTAAGTGCAATTTTGCCAAGTGCAGACAAATGTGACTTACAGTACTTAAAAATCAATAATGTTGATCCAGTCTATGCAACGGTCTACTCTATCTTAATGTATGCTTGATAGACAACACTGGGTAACACGGACATCATTAATTTATTTTCTTAAATTATATTACACTTTTCTATAACACTTCCCTGGTAGCATCTGTGCTGTGTAGATAACAATGGTTTGGAAAAAAAGAAGGTATCATCATTGTAAAGCAGGTGAGGCTGTCACAATAATAAAAAATCTAATTCATTTTTATTTTGCCATCACATTTCTGAGTCACCATAGCTCTTGATGACTTATGATCAAGCAATCTTAGAAAACTATATCTCATACGAAATTTAGTGGGCTTTTCTGACAAAACAACCTTCATCACCTAAAGATATTGGACTGGCTGAGAGTGATTTTAAATCAAATATTAAACACCTCCAGCCAAATGACAAACATATTATTGTTGTGTAACGCTTTCTTTGGCTAGTTAAAGCACCAAGGATTAAAGTGTCCAGCTAGTGATGGATAAGCATGGGTTACACTGCGACCTACACACCAGGGCAGGGCCTTCGCCATGTGGAAGCTATCCTTTAGGAGGTAGTATAACTGCAATACCCAGGCAAACTATACAATAAAAGATGAAATGGGCACCAGGAGGTTCTTTACAACAAAAAGGTAGATGTTTATTACCATAAGCAATATCCCCAGGTTTAGTACTCATGCAGGAGCAGCCAGAGGAAATAGCAGAGGTGCACACAGCTGTAGTTGAGATTAGGGTTGCCACCTTTTTAAAATTTGGTTGCAGGTGGGGGGCGGGGCCAAAAGGGGGCGTGTTGTGACATCAAAGGGGGCGGGTCGTGATGTCAAAGGGGCGGAGCCACACGAGCGATCGGCTGAAGACGCGAGAAAGGTAAGTTTTTCATTGGATTTATGCAAGGGCCATTTTTAAGGGGTATTACAAATTTACCGGCAGCTACATTGCTGGTAAATTTGTAATACCGGCCCCGGCCTTGGCTGGTGTTTTACCGGCTAGGCCGGTAAAATACCGGCCGGGTGGCAACCCTAGTTGAGATATTAGCAGAACTTTCAGACACACACTTCAGTTAGGTGATTATTCCTCAGAGTCCGATAAAACAAGGGTACATCCATTCCTTACAACCCTCCTGCAATGTGCCCAAGGGCCGCATGAGGCCCAGGATGGATAGGAATGCGGCCCAGCTTAAAAGGCTTGGTTCCCAAGGAAACAACGTTGCAAAAGATATAGGAGGAGGGGGACTCTGCCCATTGCCCAGTTAGTAGTAATAATAATGATATAATAAGTTCTATTTAATATCCATGTGTCCCATATTCCAGTGTATAGCTCCATCTGGTTATCCAACTGGTATTGTAGTTCTTTTGTGTGCATTATATTTACTTTTACAAATCAAAAGTGTTTGTGTATTTCATGTGCGGCCCCCAGACAATTTTTCTTTTTCCAGTGTGGCCCAGGGAAGCCAAAAGGTTGGACACCTCTGCTTTATAGGGTCATGTGGCTTCACAGGGGCCTTCCTGCTCCCAGACTCAATGGCACATCCAGTCGATCCAGACACCAGCAGCCAATGAAGAAGTGGCCACTCCTTTCCAGCACTAGAAAGCTGTGTGGCAGGAAGTGGTCTTTACACTCTTGGCTGTAACTATTGGTTAGAAGTATACACTTGTAACATAAACTTCTGCATAGTAACAGAGATCATGGACTTAACTCCATAGGTGCCAAACAGAAACCTATGGGTCCCTACATTTGCTATGCATATTCTTCTATTAACAGTATTAACTTTTTTTTGTATTTATATGTACAGTATTTTAGGGTCCCTTAAAATACTGAGAGGGGTGCAGGAGCATTAAGGGGTTAAAACCATTGGGCAGTCAGGAGGAGCAGCTAACCCTGACTTTACCCAAAAGCAGGCAGTAAGGACAGGGCTGCTATGGGAGATGTCACACAAGATACAGGGAGATGGGGGGCCTAAGTGCCTCCCCTGCCCACCTCATGAATGGAGTGCTTCCCAATGCAGGCAGCATTCCATTCAAGGCACAGTCCACCCCATAGAGTGGGCAAAGTGCAAAATTTGGTAAAAGATGTGTGGCATTGTAAATGAGCTTTAAGGTTCTACATTGTACAGAAAGGTAGAAGTGTTTTCCATTAGCTCCTAAACTAGAACACATATTAAGAATGAGCTAAAAAGTGACCCAATTTTTTTTCCCTTTAACTCAATAGAAAAAATTCAGCCTCAAATGTTCTGTTTTATATAAAAAATATCACAATTATATATATAATATACAAAGGATTACTGTATGTTCCACCTCCTTTAAAAAAAGGAGGAGGGCCCTGAATTTGGAGAAGTTTGCAGCCTTCCTGACATTTGAGTTTTTTTCAGAGAAAAAACTCAAATCTAGTTTGAGTGAATCCGATTCCAATTTAATTTTAATTTTCGGGTCGTTTCAATTCACTCAAGTTTGAAAATTTTGATTTTAATAATACATTTCAATTGGTCGAATTTCGAATTTATGGGAGTTTAGGGGAGTTTTAAAAACTCACATGAATTTGAAGTTTGACCTGTGATAAACGTGCCTCTTGGTCTTTTGATAAATAATTTCTTCTATATTGATATATAATTTCATCTAAAACATAAATACAGGTATAGAACCCGTTATCCGGAAACCTGTTATCCAGAAAGCTCTAAATTACAAGCAGGTTGTTTCCCATAGACTCTTAATCAAATAATTTAAAGTTTTAAAACCTACTTCCTTTTTACCTGTAATAACAAATTGCATTTGATTCTAGTTAATATATATTTACAACAATCCTGTTGAGTTTAAAATTATTTTTTAAGGAGACTTAAGGTATGGAGATCCAAATTACAGAAATATCCCTTTTCCCAATCATTTTGGATATAAGGTCCCATATCTGTATAAAAAGAACAGTTGGCAGTGGGGTCTTAGGGTTATGAGTGTTTGGATCAATAAGGAACAAAGGGGTAGAAGTGCAAGAGCACTAAGTGATGTAAGATCACATCCCCTAGTGACATGTATTTCAGTATTTCCAACTGGTTTCTAACTGTTATGGGCAGGTATCTCCATTCTTGCAAATCTGAGTTTTTTTGTGCTCTTTAGTAGTGATGGGCGAATAAATTCGCCCTAGGCGAATTCGCGGCGAATTTCCGACATTCGCCGATGGCGAAAGTTTCGGCGAAACGTTCTCAAAAATTTGCCGTGTGTTTCGTTTCACTGCGCACCTCGTTTTGTCGCGCGTCAAGTTTGTCACGTGTCGAGTTCGCCGCTTCACTTCAAAACAGCACAATCTGTGCAGTGAAAAATATTTTTAAAAACAAATGAATATATTTTAAAATATGCCTTTTTAATTTTTCACTATTTTAAATAATAATCACAGATGTTTTTAAGAAGCTGGCAAAATTGTAAATTGCTCTTCTCATTGACTCCAATGCTATTCAGCACATTCAGACACAAAGCAAAAGACATTTTGGAAATAAAAAGAGGGACAGGATTTTTTTTTCCATACGTAGCGCTGCAACATTTTGACCACACCCATTTTTGTGGTCACACCCACTAATTAACATGTTCGTTTTACCAAATTTGGCAGGTTATGAAAGTTTGAAAATATTTCTCCTTATCTAAACTGTTGCAAAAACAATCAATTACTTATTTTATTATATCAAAATTGTTAAAAAGCATCTTTTTTGCACCTGTTAGCTGTTCTTCTAGGCTCTCTGCCAAAAGCCAATTAAGTTAGAAACTTTGTTTCTTTTTCTGGCTATTCCGTGCAGAGAAAAGAGGGAATTTCCAATACAAATGAAATGAGGGACTGCACTGTCAAAAGAGGGAATGTCCCTCCAAAAAAAAGGACCGTTGGGGGTATGCATTTCACATGGCAGTTTTATCACATTGCACTGTGCGTCAAAACTATTCTGACGCACGTCAAACTAAGCGCGCGGCAACTTGGGCGCGCGACAAAACATCAGTGTGACTCGTTTCATGAATTTTTTCGTCGTTTCATGAATTTCGCAAATTTTGCCACAGATTCGCCCATCACTACTCTTTAGCAATTGTTTTTAACATATTTATGTCTTGTTGTTATGTTTAGTGTGCAACTGCAGTTCCTTCATGCATTTACTCATTCTTTATATAGTCTGTCTGAAGGGATCCAGACACATTTTCAACCAAAAGTATTCAGACAGGTTGCTCTGGAAGCAGACAATATTAATATTATAAAGATACATACACTAGGTTCAATTAAATTTTAGAGATATAGGGAGAGGTTTCAAACTACAGTGTCCAGACTGTATTTAACTTGATGATAAACACAGGGCCACAGTCCTGTCTCAAAAAATGCTACAGAATGTGTGAAAAAATATCAGTTACCATTTTAACATATTGGGGCAGATTTACTAAGGGTTGTATTTCAAAGTTAAAAAACCTTGAAATTTGACCATCTAAATTTTTTTAGGGCATTTTCGATAGAAAATGGACCAAATAGGTATGATTTCAATTAAATAAAAAATGTTCAAATCGTTCGAATGCATCGTTCGATTTGAACTATTTTTGCTCAAAATCCTTCGATTTTCCAGGACATTTTTCAATACAGGTTCCAGGAGGTCCCCCATAGGCTAAAATAGCAATTTGGCAGCTTTAAAGGGGTTGTTCACCTTTGAGTTAACTTTTAGTATGATGTAAAGAGTGATATTCTGAGACAATTTACAATTGGTTTTAATTTTTTATTGTTTGTGGTTGTATAGTTATTTAGCTTTTTATTTAGCAGCTCTCTAGTTTTCAGTGTCAGCAATTTGGTTTCTAGGGTACAAATGACCCTAGCAACCCTGTATTGACTTGAATAAGAGACTGGAATATGAATAGGAGATGGACTGAATAGAATGATAAGTAACAAAAAAGTGGCAATAACAATACATTTGTAGCCTTACAGAGCATTTGCTTTTTGGTGTCAGTGACCCCCATTTGAAAGCTGCAACAGAAGAAAATTGCAAATCATTAAAAAACTATGATATAATGAAGACCAATTGAAAAGTTAACTTGAAGGTTTTTAAAGAGACAGTACTTAGAATTTTTGAATTTTTTTCAATTTGAATCGAATTTTGGGCTATTTGATAGTAGAAATCACCCAAAATTACTTCAAAATTCAAAATTTTAAATTCAAATTTAATTTAAAAATTTACTTTGACCCTCAGTTAATCTGCCCCATAATATATACTACACCGAGTAACAGTATATTAGAAGTTGCAAAGCTGTTATATTAAATGGGCATTTCACCTGCAAGTTAACTCTTAGACCTGCATTACAATTTACAAAAAAAAAATCAAATTCCTAAAAGTTAAAATAGGCAGTTTTTATTTAAAAAAAAATCTATAGTAGACAAACATAGATATATCAAATATAGGTGGACTAAGGGGCAAATTTACAAAATTCATGTGAATGGATCAAGTTCGATCGAATTCGATCGAATTCCGGTCATACGATTTTTTCTGAGGCTCGAATATGCAAATTTGGCCACTTCGATCATCGAATACCAAAAATTCGAATGATTGAATAGATCGAATGATCGAATATTGATCATTCAACCATTAGATGATCAAAGGACTTTAACTTTAAAATTTTATTCGACTGCCTAATTCGCCAGATTAAACCTACTGAATAGCAATAGAAGCCTATGGGAATCCCCCATAGGCTTCTTTTGCAAACACCTGCTCGAACACCATTCGTACGCGCTCTAAGGAAATCGGTATTCGATCGTACAATTTCATTGAGAAAATCGAATATTGAGGAAAAAGATAGCCTAAAACTATTCAATAATCATTCGATAGTTGAATGCTTATCGAATTTCAGGGGAATTCGAGGGATTTTTAGGGAATTTTAGTAAATTTGCCCCTAAGTATATCTTATCAAACCTGGCTACAAGACAACTGCTGGGTGTCACTCAGTTCTTTTTTCATTGTATAAGGCTTTTGGTGCAGTATGCTCTACATCTTTATTTGTTTTTTAAGATAGGACAGGGAGTGCAAATTTTAGCCGCTTGACAGTTACCTAGCAACAAATCACGCAGCGATTCATGATATTCTGCAGTTAGTCAGAGTCCAAGCTTTGTATAAAGGCATTGATAAAGACATTTCTTCATTTTATACTGCCTTTTTTTAAATATGCAAAACAATAATGTGAATTCTTTTTTTTCTCTGTTGCAAGGGGGTTTAATCAGTTGCCCCAAACTTACCCTAGCCATATCAACAATGTAAAGTGTATTCCAATCATTTAGGATTGAATTTTCAGTCAATGAATTCATTAGATTGGAACAGAAAATGAAAGGAAAAAGAATGCTTTGTCTATTTGCCCATCCAAGTATAGATTGTATATACTGTTAGATAAGAGTAACATAAGCTTCAAACATGAATAACAGAAAAAAAGCATAAAACCCCTTTAAAACAATTCTCCAAACATACATATGATCTACACAAGTCATTGGAAAATTTCTGTTAGGGAGTTTTGGGAACAGAAAAGGGGCCCTTTGTGGTGAGAGCACTTTTCGAAACAATTGTCAGGGTGGGTTTGTTGTCCTTTAAAGTCAAAAGCTACTTTCTAATATATTATAAATGGATTGCACCTTTAAATGCAAAATGCCAGACATGGGGTATAATTTTCTTCAGCAAAATTAACAATTAACTTGTTAATGACTATATTATATCAATGGCTGTTTTGGTCTCAAAACCCAATGAAAACCATATATTTTTATGCAGTTTTAGCTGGATGGGAAGTTGGGCCTTCACAGAGTTTTACAGACCTGTCTGGCCAATATCTAGCTGAAAATTAGCCAGATATTTATTGGGCAAGTAAAAAAATGAACTGCTGTATTTACTGTAATGCTATACTACTGATACAAATGTTAATATAAATTTGAATAAATCGTACAATACAGGGAATATTCAATTGACAAAGAAGGACGGCTATCAAAAATAGAAATGCCAGTAGTGTACAGAATTTCCCACTACCAACAGGTCCTCTCCCCAATTTACGAAATTCATGTGAATAGATCGAAGTTCGATCAAATTCGATCGAATAACGATCGTACGAATTTTTCGTGAAATCGAAAAGTGAATTTTGGCCTCTTCGATCATCGAATATCAAATAGATAGAATAGATCGAATGATTTTATATTCAATAATTTGATCATTCCATGATCGAAGGAATAAAAATTTTAAAGTTATTCGACTGCCTACTTCGGCAGATTGAACCTACCGAATTGCAATAGAAGCCTATGGGAAGATTCCCATAGGCTTCAGAGACTAAGTCCTGCTCGAATACCATTGGTACGATTGAAGCGTTCGATCTTTCGAATCGTACAAATTTTTCGGACACTCAAAGGAAATTTTACGCTGTTTTTGTGAAATCGAACGATCGGTATCCGATCGTACAAATTAATCGAGAATTCGAATATCAAGCGAAATGATAGCCTAAAACTATTCGATAATCATTCAATGGTTGAATGCTTATCGAATTTCGTCAAGCAAATTTTCGCGAATAATAGTAAATTTGCCCCTTAGCCTCTGAAGCCTATGGGGAGCTTCCCGTAGTCTTCTATTGCAATCGGTAGGTTCAATCTGCCGAAGTAGGCAGTCGAATAACTTTAAAATTTTGATTCCTTCGATCATTGAATGATCGAATTATCGAATATACGATCATTCGATCTATTCGATATTCGATGATCGAAGAGGCCAAATTTCACTTTACAATTTCACGAAAAATTTGTACGATCGACATTCGATCGAATTCGATCATTTCACGTGAATTTCGTAAATTTGCCCCCAAATGTTGGTTTGTCATAAAGAATGTGTTTCAGAGCCTTCCTTTTTAAGAACCCAGCTGGAAGACCAAAAGAGCAAAAACCTTTTTTAACTTATTTGTAGTAACTAGTTACTTGGCAAAGTTTTTCCTTAGAGTATACTGTATATTTTTTTGTGTTGACATTGCCTTTAATAAAAGAGGAGATTTAGTGCAGTTAGCACCAGTGTGCTTTGTATGTAAGAAACATTCTGACTAAAAAAATTGTGCATCAAAAGAATACCCCACTTTTAAGCAGGGTTTAAAATGCACTAAAGGTGCAATAAAAAGTAGTGATGGGCGAATTGGCGAAAAATTCGCGAAACGAGTCGCGGGGCGCTTTTGACGCGCGTCGTGTCATTTTCGGCGTGTTGCGTCGTTTTCGGCGCGCGTCGCGCCGTTTTCGTTGCATCACGTCAAAAATTACGCGGGGCTCGTTTTTCTGGCGAATTTTCGCTGGCGATTCGCGGGAATTCGCTGCGAATTCGCCCCTGGCGAATAAATTCGCCCATCACTAATCAAAAGTCAATGTAAGATATTTGTAACAAAGAATATTACATTGCGGAAAGCTATTTTTTCTTTTATGTATTTATGTACATTTTTCTAGGTATGATTTTTATTACAGTTCCACCTATGTTTCTAAAATGCCAAATGTGGTCACAGATCATTCGTGTACTTTATAACAATGTATTTCAAGATCTTTATACATTGTTAAATAGGTGATCCAGGTCTAGTCTCACCAAATGTGAATGTCATGCTTTCAGAAAACTGTCCAATAACACAGAGATTGTCATTAAAGCAGCCAAAAAGGGAGGTTGTACACAAAACAAAAATAAAGGTTACCTTTAAAAATAATTATTACAAAAATGAGTTGTTATTAACACACTTTATCAGCTTGAGAAAGGACCAGGAGATCACAAACTTTGCTGTGCCATAAATAATGTTGTAATAAAGGTGGTTTTATTACTATACAGGAGTGCTGCAACTTTGTCCAAAATATTTCTGATCTTACCACCCACAATACCCTGATCTCAAGAGAATCAATCTCAGGCACAATCTCTGAGAACCTGCAGCTGCATTTAAGAACCCCCACCTACAGCATTTCTATGAACATAGCCACAATATATTCCTTGTTCAATCCCCTCAGAATTACCAATAGTGGCCTTAACAGTGAACAATGAGCCTAAAAGGTGAGAAATACAGTATAATGAAAACTAAATGAAAAATGGTAAATAGAAATTAGGGAATTAGTTCAGTCAGGGTATAGGTTAATTGTATTTTACCTCATATAATGAGCTGCTACAATAGGCTTTTTAAAGTTTCTTCCCCCGCCAGCTCATTGCCTAAGAAAACAGGTTAATTTTAGTGGTGCAATTTAGAAGGAGGCACAAAGGATGTGCTACCACAAATTGGACTCTAAGGGGGTTATTTATTAAGCTCTGGATTTTTATGGTGGATTTTTTAAAAAAAAACCCTAAACTTTTTCAGGATTTATTAAAGTCTGATGGTGGGCAACATCAGATGAACAAATTACTCAAACTCAGAACATATAAAAGTCAATGGCAGATGTCTCATTAACAATTGGAAGATTTTCTGCGTTACGCTGAGTTTCCAAAAGAATAGTCGCTTTTGGGTTTTGAGCAGAAAATAATTTTTTTTTTTTATAAATGGGGTGGGGGAAGCCCGTGTGGATTAGGTCAGTAGTTTTCAGAAAATAGTGAGAACTTTTTGGATTTTGACAAATTACCCCTAAGTCTAGTACTGTCTTCTCTTCTGGGAGAAGAATTACCCTTTTAATTCATGATACCAAGGCACAATAAACTCCTTTGGGATTAATAAAGTTTTTATCTATATTTGACTACAAGACTTCTTTATCCCTCTGCTACCATGAATTGGTCTTCTAGAGCTGTTAGTAACTTCCCAAACAGTCCTATATTTTGTACCAGCTTTACCCCTCTTTATAGTGATTTAACTACTTGCCAAATAAACACTAGAATGCATTTAATTCTGATTCCTGAATAAAAACAGATGGCAAACCATTAAGAAGTTAAAATAATGCTATAAGAATCATGATTTCACACATATTATAGACTTTGACAATGTATGATATAATGTCAAAGCTTGTTTTTTTAATATGTTTAAAAAGTGAAGGTGAATATAAAGTGAGTGTTCATCCTACTTTCAGATCATTGGCATACTCTGGTGAACACTATCAGCCTGATGTCTAACAACTGTACATTATTTTTACCATTTGATGCCTTGAAACATGACGCATCTATAATAACCAATATGCCGTATTTTAGATGTTCATTTGCATTGTACTTTTGTATTTTTTCTTGGGGTTATAAAGAAGAGTAAAAGTTTATCCTGCATGAAGGATTTATTTAAGAAAAACCAAAAATGTAGGCACACATTCATCATAATCTCATAGTACTTACTATTTTGTTTCTATTCTTTTTATTGATGTTCTGTTTCCCTTCATTTTATTCATTCACTTTCCATTTGTCTTGTTATCCTTAAAAATCCTTTATCTTTAGCCTTTTCAATACTCTTCCATACCTCTTTTACTCCTCCCTTACTGTGTTCATTTTCTCTCCTTTCTGTATTTTAGACTACCTTCCATTGCTTTTCTCTTTCTCCTTCCCTATCTGTTTTTTCTTCTATGTGTAATTATAAATTGTAGAGCTCCTTAAAAGTTCAAATGTTTTCAATGAGTATAGCAGAAGGCATGTTTACCAAACCACTTCATTTATTTAAACATGAGATGAAACAAGTAATTTCCAATATTGTCCTTTGAAAAAAATATGAAAAAAAGGATGAATTTAATTGTACTATGCAAATTGGGACCAACATGAACTGTCAGAACCATGTACAGATAAAGTATGCAGTATAATGTAATTATTTTGAATAACTATTATTAATTACTATCCTGCACCCAACTGCAGCTAGTTACGCCACTGCTTTGTTCTGTAATCCCCTGGGCTGGATTAACTAAGCATCTACTGGTTTTATATTTTAAATACAGCCTTAACATTTAGAATATTTATGGCTATGAATTCTGAAGCTATGTCTGCCTGAATTTCTGGATACATAGTTGTCACCCGGGATATAAAGTAGTAATTTACATGTGTCTGCTTGTAATGCCTTAAAGGGGATTTAAAGGCAAAAAATTGAAATCCCATTTTACTTTCTTTAATGAAAAAGAAATCTATCTCCAATATACTTCAATAAAAAAATGTCAAACATTTTTATATTAAACCGTACATGCAGTGAAATTCCCCCCTTCATTTACTGCTGTGGATAGTAATTGTCAGACAGTCCCTAAGTGCTCTGTAGGGAAACAGTCATACTTTCAAACAGCAGGGGGGAGCTCCCCTCACCTTACCCTGTAAAACAGACAGTGACTGTGTAGAGATTTGTATCCACAGACCCAGTGCAGTCTGCATATTCTGATTATTAATCAGTCTTGCTGTATTGGCTTGTATGGCAGATATTATTTGACCTTTAGATCATTTATGATGATCCCTCCCAACTGAAGCCCAGACCAGACTGAGCATGTGTGAGTCTTGATATTGCAGAGATGTAACAAAGTTACAAGATGACAACCCCCTGCACAACTTTGAATGCATAAATCATTTGTCTTATTAGGCTTCTGGTGCAGTAAGTTCATGTTTATATTTAGTATACAAAATACAGCATTTTATACTTTTAGTTGCCCTTTAAGTGAAGGTTAAAATCTTACTTTTTTATTTTAAGGGTTAAGTTTAGAGCAGGCCTCATCCTAAACTATCTAATAGCAGATATAATATCAATTGAACCTCAGCTTTGTGCATACCATTTTAGCTCTCTCTTGTATTTACTTATAGCAATGGCACAAAGATAAGGTATGCCTCATAATAAATCACCCCTATCTTGGAAAGAGAGAATTCATCATGCTCACCTGGTGGTAGTACAGAAAGAGGTGGGATCAGATCAGGATTAAAAAGCTAGGGAAAGTTCTTCTGAAATTCAGTAAAGTGTTTTCATGAAAAAAATCATAGCAATGCAAATACACATCAGTTCAACTGTCCGGAGCACTGAGCTAACTCTCTGAATAATTAACATTCACCGCATTCAGCAAGCACAGATTAAGGATTCAGAATATGTTTGTGCTAACATAAATCAATCACTACTGCTAGGTCAAAAATAATGACTAAATTGTCCAATAAATTGTACTGCAGGAACAATACATCCATTTATTGGCATCAGTAGAAATTGAAATACATTTTTCATTTCAAAGATGGGGAAAGGATAGATGTATGTATAGATCATTAAGAGCATTTAAATTGGAAGTACAGTAAAAGCATCAGTAGAGTTTGAGGTGTTTAAAGTTCCGCAGCAAGTGAATTTACATGGATCTGATGAATAATAAACTTGCCTAGTGCCAAGATTTTGCTCTGGCACAATAATAATGAAGAGTGAACATGTTCTTCAAGCAGCATATTTTTCTGATCTCTAGGCTCTATTTCAAAGCTGACTAAAATTATAAACCCTTATGAAACATTTCAGGAGTAGAGGATTCTTATTTCTTTCTGAGCCAATACTTACAAGTGTATAAATGCAAAGACATAATCTGCAAATGTTTTTATTCATATTAACTCAGAGATTCAAACTGAAACAGAAATGTATTTTCATAAGCAGCATTATCTGGACAGCTGACCTCAGTCAGCAATCATAATTTAAATTATGTAATTCATTTACATTGCAATAAAACATTTGCTCACATATGTGAGCATTGTTTTTCTAGCTTCACATGAATAACATTCACTTTGCACCAAAAGTTAATATGCATTGGATTTTCCCTTTGGCTAAGGGAATTAGTTATGTTAATTGCAGTCCACTATTTGTAGCTGACCAACATGCTACAAAATGCAGGGTATGATTTGCCTTATGCTCTCTTTGATGCATATCATATTCCTTAAATATAAAATAATGTTTAATGTATGTGGCATAGGATTAAATTTTACTCCATGAACTGCAGCAGTATACAATGTTCAAATCTATTCAGCTCAGCATTCTATCCATGCATTTTGTCTTTACTTGCAGTGTGTGTATGTGTAATCTGTTCTTGGCACACTACATAGTAATATAATTATGTATTAATAGTAACAGTAGTAAGATAAACCTGGTAATCAACATACTCAGGACTATTTGAACTAGCCTTATAAAGCAAATTATCACACACTGTAAGCATCTGAAATAGATATTTGCAAAAAATTATAACCACAAATTATGTAGAAGTAAGCAGAATGATGTGCATAGAAAGACATAGGGGCAGATTAACTAAATTTGTGTGAATGATTCGAAATTCGATCAAATTTTCAAAAAGATCCAAATTAGAATTTTCGAAAAAAAATTTGTGGCCACTTCGACCATCAAAATTCAAAAATCCGATCGAATCAAATGATTCAAATAAATCGAATAAAAATCTATTCGATCATTCGATGGTTCGAAGTACTTGCCCTTTAAAAAAAAATTTCAATCCCTAGTTCACCAGAATAAACGTACCCAATTGCTATACTTCCCTATGGGAAGCTCCCATAGCATTTTCTTAAGTTTTTTAGATCGACTAAAAAAATTTGATTGAATGGTTAAAATCGTTCAAAACGATTCTATCGTTCAATCAAATTTTTCCTATTCGATCGATCGAATTCCGTTTAAACCCTTCGAGGGTTAAAATTCGACCAAAATTCGATGGTCGAATTCGAGTGTTAATTAACCCTCAAATTCGACCAATAGTAAATCTGCCCCTTAGTGTAACTATCCTAAGTTTATGGTTCTCCCAAATGCTATTCCTGTAATGAAGTATTTATTAAAAACAATCTCTGTATAAGTGCAAAAAAATACAATACTTTCAGTATTGTTTGTGACTAGAAACCTATTCTGTTTTGGTTAAATAAGTAATTACCCACACAAAATTCGACCATCAAATTTTTTTAAGGCTATATTCGATCAAAAATGGTACTATTTAGATTGAATAGGTCCGTTTTCGATCGAATAAAAATCGTTCACATGCATCATTTGATTCAAAAGATTTTAACCAAAATCCTTTGAATTCCTAGAACTTAGAAAAATTTACAGGACAGGTTCCAGGAGGTCCTCCATATGCTCCAATGGCAATTCAGCAGCTTTAAGGTGGTGAATGTTCGAATTCTAAGGATTTTACAGAGACAGTACTTCGAAAAATCTAATTTTCAAATTTTTTCTATTTAAATCTAATTTTGGGCTATTCGATAGTCAAAGTAGCCCAAAATTAATTCGAAATTCTAATTTTCACTTCGACCCTTAGTAAATTTCCCCATAATATTCTGTGAAAACCTTTCAGTTGTACCGTTTTCCTTTTGTTAAATCTTTATTTTTTGAAAATGCCAAGCAGCTTCTGAAACTATTTCAAAGCTTTCAAAAATGTTTTCAGAAGACACTGTCTTAGTCTTTCTCTTACCTTTCTTACACCACCCTTCACTAAAGCTTCCCAGTGCAGTGAATTGATACAATAGATACAATAGCCATATGCATATTGTTTTTTGAATATTTAATATATATTCATTTTTTTTAAAGGAGAAATAAACTATACCATTTTTCTCACTGATATATAAGGTTAATTAGTACAATAAAATCTATACCCAACTGCATCAAATTTGTGTTATAAAAACAATTACTTATCACTCATTTCTAACAGCTTTCCAGATCAAGCATTTTCAGAATCTGAAAGTAGGAGTGCCCATTCAGTTCAGCAACATTCATTTAGCCCCGCCCATGTTCCATGAGTCATATTTCCCCTCCCTTACCTCTAGTTACATCATATCTGTGTGCAACACTTCTCTGTCAGCAGACAGGCAAGTAGTATTGAAGAGCTAATTTATGCCTCTGGTTTGGTTGACAAAGAACTAGAAAATAACTTTTCAAACTGATTGTAGAGGATTATTTCAGCAGTACTGCTCCTTACTGCTCCAGTATTGTTCATGTCTGTAAAATCCTGTACTTTTCACACCTCAGACCCAGACTGCATTGCTCACGTGATCAAACCACAGAAAATCTACTGGAGTATGTATGAACATAATATATATATATATATACACATACATATCTATATATAACAGTTATGTACATAACAGTGTCCTACACTGCCTGTGTGCTATACTTTATGCTGTATGGCTGAGATTCTGGATAAGTTTATAACACATTATTTCACATTGGCACAGCTCCTCTCTCCATTAAAGGAAGCATCACTGACATGAGATTATAGTTATTATTGTATTCTCTCTCTGATCCCCATTATAACTAACTGTGGAGGGTTAAACATACTAATGGAATGAATGTCACATTTAAACTACAATCCCCATAATTAATTGCAAATGACAGTCTTCTGATGGAAGGTGTGTCTTTATGACATCAACTTGGTGGAGGGGGGGATCATTGGCTCCTCCAGGGGGATACAGATTTGAATTCATGCCAGAGGGTGGACTTTGTCAGGAAGGAGGAGGAACATACTGGAAGCTTTTTGTGATGACACTTTGTCCCACACTATGCTGCTTTTGTGTTTGGCTGCGTGGGATTAGTAAAAGCTTGGTTGAAGATGTAGAGGTGATATAAGGCTATTTTTTCATTAAGTAATAGGTTTAACTCAGAAAAAACACTGTATTCTTTTTTACTGTTAACTTTACTGTGTATAACTTAAAAGATAAAGAACACTATGGGGTAGATTCATCAAAGAGTGAAGTTAAGAGTGAAGTTCCACCACTAGAGGGAAATTCCACAGCTCTCAATTCATTTCTATGGGATTTTTAAAGGCGTATTCATCAAAGGGTGAACTTTCACTTCACCCATTGATGAATATGCCTTGCAAAATCCCATAAGAATGAATTGAGAGCTGTGGAATTTCCCTCTAGTGGCGGAACTTCACTCTTTGATGAATCCACCCCTATATTTCATGACAGTTCCCCTTTTATTGATTTACAGTACAGTATATGTATTGATATATGTTTAATCTATGCCGTAAAATGTATGCTCGGATTTTTGATGCAAGAAAAATGCTAAAACAAAAAAGCATGCAAAACAGTGCCCATTGATTTCAAGGCCTTTAAATCTTATGTGACAAAAACTCCAATAGGCTTCAAAGTGTGTCCAAATTTTCCAGAAAAATTAAAAATTTTCACCCATCATCACTTGTGAGCATTATTGGATAAAATTACATATTCAAAAATAATTTTAGGACTTTTATTCTGGTTGTGCACTCTGAAGCAAATTTAAACATAAAAACACTGGTGCTGGTCTTTTTGGGAATTTAATTTTTAAATACTTTTATTATAGTACAAGTGTCCAATATTTTTCTTGAAGTATGCCTAGTCCTTACACACCATACTTCACCTTGTGTAAATCAATTTAGTTTTTCACTGAAAGCGTGTCCAAACATGTAAAAATTGTAAAAAAATACATCACTGTGGACAGCATACTGTGCCAGTTGTGACACAATTCTTAATAACACTCACAACTATATGCTCATTAATTTTAATCTGATTCTTACTTCTCCACAAATAAAAATATTTGCAAGTAAATTGATGCATATTATTAGCTATCCCACTCATGTTACTTAGGAAAAAGTGACAAAATATCAGTTTTATTTAGGATTTCAGTTGTCAGCTTGGCCCGTGGTGGGTGTATAGTGTGGGTTTCAGTAATGCCCTAACCTTGAGATGTGTCAGCTTACTGTATATTGCATGGGCAACATTGACTGTAATTGTATCTCATTTTGCTAACTCTCCATTGAATCGCAGGATAATTACCACAATTGTCAATTTTGTGTCTCAGCTTGACACTAAAATGCCAAGCATCAATTCTCTTTGCTAAATATGGCTGACATTTAAAAAGCTAGGCAATGTCAACAAATGTTGAAAATAAGACAATAATTCAAGTTTTTTAAATAACTTTTTGCTTTTGTTTGAAATTGTCACACAACAATGATAACTATACACTAATTAAGCATAGAGAGGGTGCATGCCAGTTTTTCAATATTTTCAATATATTTTTAGAAGTTAATATGAGTTTAATGTGCTCACAGTTTGAACAAACAGGTACATATTATGTGCATAATATCACCTATTTTTTTATTCACCAAGCCTGGTCTCTAGATATTAACAAAGCTGTTACAATGTATTATGCCTTATTAAGGGATGGGAATCTTAACAAAAATTTGAAACTCCTCACTTTGGTGTATTTTTCATAATTCATTGCCAAGTTATACTTTGCAATTCTAGCCAAAAACCAGAAAACAGAGCAATTTCTGTTTTTATAGATAAAACACTATAGAAGCAATATAGAAAAGGGTACTTCCTTTCATGTTCACCCTGTTTCTATACAGATGTGTAACAAAACTGCTAAATCTACAAAATAAATACATTTACTTGTCTTTGCTTTTTACTAATATCTGTGTCACAAAATAGCTTGGTTCCTCATTGTAAGGCTTACAGCGGGGAGCCACTGTTACTGCAGTTAGCCACTCCATGGGGAGTGGGTATGGCAGAAGCCCAGGGGTGCAGGCCCGGACTGGCAATCTGTGGGTTAGGGCAAATGCCAGAGGGGCTGCTATAAGGTGCCATAGAAAGTCAGTATTTAGTGGGCTGGTGGGGACTGTTTGGGCCTCTATGTGGGCCGATTGGGCCTCTGTGTACCTGAAATACCAGGGCCTATTTTGATTCTCAGTCCAGTCCTGCAGGGGTGTACCAATAGATAATTGGATGCAAATTCATGAGTAAGAAGGTTTAATGGTACACAAAAAAGCAAGAACAGGCAAAAAGCAATAGTCAGACTCTGGCCAAGGTCATTATCAGGGAATCCACAAAGAATGGAGAAAATGGTGAACACAAGCTAGAAAACCAGGAACAGGGAACTCTGAGGTACTTACTCAGGAACAAAGAACTCGGAACAAGGAATTCAAGAACAGGGTACTTGGGAATCAGGTATTCAAAGACAAGGTTTTCAAAGACAAGGATTTCAGGAATCAAGGTTGGCAGGTCATTCAAGAACAAACAATCACATTCAATGACTCAGCCCTGCACAAAGCTCAGGGCGGGTTTTATAAAGGGAAAGTGATGGGGAATAGGAAACACATGAAGATAATGAGAAGGGAGGAGACCAGGGAGGAGATATACTGGGAACAGGAAGATTCATGGACTTT
This sequence comes from Xenopus borealis, assembly GCA_024363595.1. NCBI lineage: Eukaryota > Metazoa > Chordata > Amphibia > Anura > Pipidae > Xenopus > Xenopus borealis. Next base: position 77,632,216 of record CM044436.1, read on the forward strand.
GATGAAAAGAGGTCAGTACCAGCTCCAAGAGTCTCCAGTGGCTCACAAGGTAAATGCAAGTGACAAGAAGCACACCTCTCAGAGTTCCCGGGCTGATCCTGACACTCATGTTTTGGAATAGAAAAGTGCTGTAGTGCCCTCGTCATAAGTATCTTTTTAAACTTAGTTAGTTCACTCATGCGTCTCAGTACATGCATACAGTACATATTATCCTCTGGACTTTTTCTTCTACTTACACAGATCAACCTGCTATCCACAAAAATCTTAATTTTTAAAATCCATCAAATTGATCTGATGAATAATTTGGTGTTTATATTAGTTTGTTGTAGTAGCTCCTCTGCAAGATGTTTTTAATTATTTGCATTAACTTTTTTTAGACTGTGCATTTAGACATATTTTTATATGTTCATAATGAATATACTATGTAAAATTTTCAACATAATATATAACGTAGAATTTGAATTTTAAAATTTGATTTTAAAAACGTTTACATCTATGGATAGGCGTGAATGATGAATGCAGCTTAGTAGTAGTACCAATGTTACAGGGCTTCCAAAGACATAAACACATATCAAATATTCAAATTGATTTATTTAAAAAATGCAATATTAAACTATATAAATTAATTCAACACATAATACTTGGTAAATTACAGAAAGATCCGTTATCCGGCAAACCCCAGGTCCGGAGCATTCTGGATCATAGGTCCCATACCTGTAGTATCTTAGTACAAAGGGAGGAAACTTAATCTGTACATTTGACTCATTTTGATCACAATCATTGTGTTACTTCATTTAAATTGATTATTGTCACACTTTTTTTCATTGAAATAAATGTTATGATTTATTGTTGCATTGTGACCTTTGTGATGAACCATCCAAGATGAGATGGGGGCAGAAGAATCTGTATGTTCTCAGCATAAAGGTGATATGAGAAACTGTATAGTGTGATGAGGTCACTAGGAGAAAGAGAATGTAAAAAGAGATACCAACATAGTGATCAACAGGTAAAGAATAAAGGAACTATCATAAGAACCCCTGAGGCCAAACATATGAAGGCTCTTTAAAAGAATGGTCAACTGTTTTTAATGCTGCAGAGAGATCAAGTATAGGATCAATGATAGTGTTCCTGGTCCTTAGCAGCATGGGTGCCACTGATGACCTTTAAGCTTATTTTTATTACAGTGACCAATGCAGAAACCTGAAAGAAAATGTCAAGATGATGTTTGGTGTAGCTGAAGGTCTGCAAATGGTTAGGAACAATCTGTTCTAGGAGCTTGGGGGGCATAATTGAAATTGGCCTGTAGTTAATGATAAAAGATGGATCAGTGAAGAGTTTCAAAATTATTGGTGTGACAAGAACATGCTTGAAGGTGGACTGAAATATTCCAGAAAAGTGGGAAGAGTCCATGATAAATGTTTTTATAAAATGTGATGTATGGGGTTAAGGGAACAAGTGGTGGCTGGGGGAGGGCAGAGCAGCTTGATACTTTAGTATCAGTGACAGGGAGGAAGGAGTCACGCAGTTACGTGGTTATCTAGACCCTGCAATAAGTCATTATAGTACTTAGTTAGGTACTAACTTACAGGGCTCTTGTACTAAATGTAACTGTTTATTTCTATTTATTTTGTCTTGACAAATATTGGTAAGTGCAAATAAGCATACTGAAATAACATTTCAGGAAACATCCATAGTATAGGCAGTACGGTTGATTAACAGTTGTACATTGTAACTCTTTGGATAGATTCAAAGTAAAATAGCATTTACAGTGAAACAGATATTCTGTAATGCAGCTGCTATCCAATAATCTTTACAGTGCCTCAGTCTGTATCTTACCTGCTCTTGCAAAACTTCAACACCCATTTTTGCCACCAACAGACTGTCATTATGTCACTTTTGGTATATTTTTTTTGTCTTTTTAATCAGGTAGACTTTATTAAATTAATCTTACATCATAATTTGGCACATTTCTTAACATTGGTAGTACATTTGGAAGAGGAACAATGTTTAGGATACAGGGAAAATTACATTACAACTTCACTTTCATGATCATACGGAGGCATGTATCCATTCAATAACATTAGCATATTATGCATTTTTATTGATGGTAACAAATTATCTTTCCTTCATATAGCATATGACCTGGAGAAGTGGATTAGGTGGTATTACCGACCCTTATTGAACTGGAACTGGGGTTTTTGTCAAGCCATTTGCCCCAAATCTTGTTGCACTTATTGGTACAACTTCTTGAGATAAATTATACGTTCCAGGCTACACGTTTCATTTACACTATTTGCCCAGATTTGAACCTCTGGGGGGGGATAGGGGGGGGATAGGCTGTTTTACCAGAATTAGCAGTTGGATATGGATATGGATATATGGATAGGCTGTATTACCAGAATAAGCAGTTAAAGCAGTATATAACAGTTATAGGAGTTAGTTCCATGGAACTGCCGTGTATAACTGCCAAACCCAAAAAAACTAATACAATCTGGGCAGCTAAGTGGCAAATGCGATTCAATACTGATAAATGTAAAGTCATGCACCTGGGATGTAAAAATATTCAATCCACTTATTTAATGGGACTGCACTAGTCAAATCCATTATGGAAAAGGACCTTCGAGTTCTTGTAGATGATAAACTTGGATGTAGCAAGCAGTGCCAGTCAGCAGCATCAAGGGCCAGTAAGGTCTTGAGCTGTATTAAAAGGGGCATAGAGTCACGGGAGGAGGGGGTCATTCTTCCACTTTATAGAGCACTTGTAAGGCCACATCTAGAATATACCGTACAGTTTTGGTCTCCCTCACTCAAACAGGACATTATTGTATTAGAGAGGGTACAGAGCAGGGCAACTAAGCTGGTAAAAAGTATGGAAAATCTTAGCTATGAGGAAAGACTGGCCAAATTGGGGATGTTCACACTGGAGAAGAGGCGCTTAAGGGGTGATATGAAAACTATGTATATAAGGGGATCATATACTAATCTCTCTAATGCTTTATTCACCAGTAGGTCTTTCCAGCTGACACAAGGTCACCCATTCCGTTTAGAAGAAAAGAGGTTCCGCCTAAATATTCAGAAGGAGTTTTTTACAGTGAGAGCTGTGAAGATGTGGAATTCTCTCCCTGAATCAGTTGTACAGGCTGTTACATTAGATAGCTTTAAGAAGTGGTTGGATGGCCTTTTAGCAAGTGAGGGAATGCAGGGTCATGGAAGATAGCTCATTATACAAGTTGATCCAGGGACTAGTCCGATTGCCTTTTTGGAGTCAGGAAGGAACTTTTTCCCCCTCTGAGGCAAATTGGAGAGGGTTTGGATGGGGTTTTTTTTGTCTTCCTCTGGATCAACTAGCAGTTAGGTAGTTAAAATAAAAAAAAGTTAAAAAGGTTGAACTTGATGGATGTCTTTTTTCAGCCTAACTTACTATGTTACTATATACCTGCAACTGCTATATTCTGCTTTAACTGTTTATTGTGGTAATACAGCTTATATCAATTCTTGTATCTGTTAACCCCAATAACTTCTTTCTATTAGGCCTACTCTGCTTTAGTGTCTCTGACAAATATCTCAAACAAACATCTGTGTCCACTCCTCAGTGAGCTAGAGATATTTTTATAGCCCCAAACTAGGGTCTGGTGTCTGTAAAACCCAGCCCCGCTGGTTAATTGATTAATTAGTCAATCAGGGTCTGTTTTTATCCATCTGCTACATATAAATTCAGGTCTAGTATTGGGGATGGCACTTGTGTCTGGGGGCATGGCATGAGTGCTAACATTTCCTAAGTGCTAATATTACAAGTGCTTAGAAATGCAAGTTATACAAGGCAGTTCCATGGAACTCATGCTTCATAAAACATTTCTCACTACCTCCCCTATTAAGTCTCATTTCTATAAAAATCTCAGCCTCTCTAATTTCCTCTCCTTCCCTCTCCACACATGAACACTGTTTAGCTATTCCAGAAAACTCTTCTTTTTCATACAAACTAAGAACTTAAAAATCCTGCTCTCACTTAGGGGCAAATTCACTAAAGTCCGAAATGACTAATGCTGGCATAAATTCGCAAATTCACTAAGCTAGTCATTTTTATGAACGTTAGCCCCTTCGCCAGAGTTCACTTCGCCAGGTTAGAGCAGGCGAAGTGCAATAGTAAAAAAAGTTTACATTTTTTCTAAGTCCCAAAATAGTTAAAAAAAATTTCTAAGTCCCAAAAAAACGCTGGCGTTTTTTCCTTAGCGTAGGGTGATAGAAAAATAATTTTTTTTTTGGGTACCCTGCTCCCCCCCTTAATTTCTTAACATAGGGCAAATATACTAGACTAGGGGCACACGTGTAGGGCAAGAAAACAACTAGATTAGCCTTTATTAGGGTTCCCTGGGCTTGTGTAGTGTAATGTTTGAAGTGTAACATATTACTCCATTCAAACTTACAAGTTCCTGCCGTATGCAAATTAGCCTTCGCTAGCACAAATGCACTTTGCCTGGCGAATTTTCGCTAGCGCAATTTCGCTACCGTTCGCTTATATGAACATAATTTAGTTTTTTAGTGAATTAGACAAGCGCTGGCGAAAATTCGCCAGGCGAAGTGCGGTGAACGCTGCGCTAGCGCAGCTTCACTTCTAAGTGAATTTGCCCCTTAGGGTTCTTACATACGAGCGTTTTTACCTGCGCTCCCCTGTGTCCTGTTTTGCTGCGTTCAGCCGCAGGGGAGCGCAGGTAAAAACGCTAGTGTGTAAGAGCCCTTAGTCTCTCTCTCCTTTCTATTGCTGGCAGCTGGGGACATTTCCCCAAATCCTGGCCCCTACCCCATTCCAGTTATATCACGGCCACGGGCTCCTTCTCTTCGATGCAAATTCCAACAGTACAGAACACTTATTCCTATACCCAAAAACCCAGTTAATCTTTTCTGTGCTCTCTGGAATGCCAGATCTGTTTGCAACAAACTCACCGCTATACACAACCATTTCATTGCCAATTCCTTTAACCTACTTGCACTTACAGAAACCTGGCTTTCTCCCACTGACACTGCCTCACCTGCTGTCCTGTCCTATGGGGGCCTACACCTTACTCATACTCCCAGGCCTGGAAACAGACCTGGGGGTGGGGTAGGGTTGCTTCTCTCTCCCGCTGTACTATTAAAGTTCTTCCACCTTTTCCTTCCTTATCATTCTCCTCATTTGAGGTTCACTGCATTAGGCTCTTTTCCCTAGTTTCACTCTGCATTGTTGTCATATATCGACCACCCAGACCAACTGCACAATTTTTGGACAACTTTGCTGCCTGGCTTCCTTACTTTCTTTCATCTAACACGCCATGCATCATATTAGACTTTAATATACCTGTTAACAACATTAACAACCCTTCTGTCTCTAAACTTCTTTTACTAACCTCCTCCCTAGGCTTATCCGTGTGCTCAGACTCACCCTCTCACACCAATGGTAATGCTCTGGATATAACATTTACCTGACTCTATTCAACCAACAATTTTACTAACTAACCATTTCCCCTCTCTGATCACAATTTGCTCACATTTCAACTACTGCTAACTCCCTCCTCACCCCCTGCTATACCCCAAACACGTACCTACCATGACCTCCATGCTGTAGATGTGGCATATCTCCTTCCTTGACTCTAATATCTCCACCATCTCTTGTTCTATTGTGGCTACCTCTGTCTATTACAGCACTCTCACCACTGCCCTTAATGAGCTTGCTCGTACAAAAACTAAATGTGCTAGACCCAAACCAATTCAACCTTGGCATACTGCTCAAACAAAAGCGCTCATGTGCATTTGAGCGTCACTGCCGCAAATCCCGCTCAGAATCAGACTTTTGGAGCTACAAATATCCCTTTCTAAAAAACCAGCACAACTTTTCTCCACCTTTAACACTTTCCTTTCCCCATCTCCACCCCACTCCTTTCCCGTCTCCCCAGGCCCGGTGCCTTGGGGTTATCCTAGATTCTGCCCTGTCATTCACTCCTCACATCCAGTCAGTTATTAAATCATGTCACTTCCACCTAAGGAACATATCCAAAATATGATCATTTATTACTCAAGATGCTGCCAAAATTCTTATTCATATTACGTCTAGACTATTGTAACTCTCTTTGAATTGGCCTTCCCCACCAGAGACTGTCACCTCACCAGTCCATAATGAACACTGCTGTGAGGCTCGTGTGCCTCAGCTACCGCTCCTCCTCTGTCATGCCATTCTGCCAATCCCTGCACTTCCACCACCCTTCAGAATTAAATTCAAATTAGTGACCCTGTTATTCAAAGCACTTCATAACTCCTCTCCCTACATCTCTGAACTCATCTCTACATACTCTCCCAACCACTTACTACGCTCCTCTACTAACCTGCTACTCAACGCTTCTCTCATTACCTCCTCACATGCTCGGATTCAAGACTTTGCAAAGGCTCTGGAATTCTCTCCCACGGTCTGTCTGACTTTCTCCCAACCTTTCTGCTTTCAAGAAATCTCTTAAAACGCACTTCTTTCGAGAAGCCTACCCTCACTCTTAACTACCAAATGCAACACTACATACAGTACCATATTTCTCACCCACTTAATTTGATCTTGCCCATTCCCACACCTTATGTATAACTCCCTTACCTTTAGATTGTAAGCTCTTTCTGCATAGGGCCTTCCTCACCTCTTGTACCGGCATTGATTGTAATGTATGTAACTCCATATGTATGTAATTCATGTGATTTAGTTGTATAAACACATTTACTTTAAAGCGCTACGCAATATGTTGGCGCTCTAGAAATACATGTTAATAATAATAATAATAATATTACCTTCAAAAATGTCCCACAGCCATTTTTTCCACAAAGCACTCTGTGTTGGTGCCCTCTGCCTGTTCCGGGAACCAGACGAATGTCATTTCACCACAAGCGGTTTTTCAAGTTATCTGCTTTAGATTGCAACTGCGTAACTGCCAGATGGAGATCCTGTATCTGTTGTGGAAGAGGGTTGCACATATACTCTAGTGTGTTTATGCACTGCTCAGCTTCAATAGTGGACTCACACAGCTTTTGAATATCTTGCTTCAGGATAGAAAATTCCACTTTCAGCACCTCTGCTTTGGCTGTAATAATGGGTAGTGCAGATGCCCCTTTTAGCTTTAATCTCCGCTAGTAAATCGACTAGTGATGGTTCTGGATCTTTGGTAGGTGAAAAGTTCAGAGGGAGAAGCGTGTTGTGTAGGCCTTTCTTCTCTGGCATATAATTCCAGCCGAGCGGCAGAATCCACAGCTTTCTTCTGCATCCTGTATGGCCCCATTTTGTGCCGCTGAGGTAGAGGGGTTCGGGAAATAGTAGGGTGTTCCATATTGGCTTGTTTAAATGTTCCCTATAATTGAAAAAGGGTCCACAGCAGCGGAGCCCCTCAAAGAGACGTCCACTCACATCAAGCAGGTATCCACGCCCCCACTGTTGGTATCTTTAACAGGTTTTGGCATATTTATTTTTTGGCAATTAAATTCTCCTTAAATCACTTGACCACAGCAATGCCATCAGTTATGGTAATGTCACATGGCCTCATTAAAATAGGCAGGAGAGCCAGGAGGAGACCTGTGTGATTAAAATAAAAACCTAAATTATCTTTAGTAGAAAACTAAAGCAGAGATGCCATCAAGACATTACCTACTAATGTAATATGGTGGTCCTCTTGTAAGTACTGTATATACAGTATAAGAATATTATGTTTCTTAAAATGGCTTTTGATATCTTTAATATATTTAACAGGTTTTGACATATTAATTTTTAATTCATTTTGTTAATTAACTGATAAACTCTCCTTAAATCACTTGACCATAGCAACCCCATCAGTTATGGCAATGTCACTTGGCCTCATTAAAATAGGCAACAAAGAGACCTGTGTGATTATTTACTTAATTATAAATTCCTCATACAATAACTGCCTTTTAGCATTTTAGAATATAATAAATGTTACTGCAAAGCCCATTTGGCTTCTCAATCTGATTTACAGTACACCTGCTTCAATCCTACACAATGTCTGTTTACTTGGATCCATATTTACATAATTAATTTCAAACATTTTGGTAATAGCAGTTAATACCCCAAATAAAGATTCTGTCACATGAAAGTACACATATTCCCTTACTCACACCTGTGCTAAACCTCCAGGGTAAATACATATTATCTCTACCCTGGTGTCATTTGTGCAGCAAGTCCATGTTTTGGTGGTGTTTCCTGTCAACTGTGTTTTTTTTTTAAGGTATCCATATTTTTTAATTATTACCAGAAAAGGGGTAAGGGGAAGCTTAGTTTCAGATATACTTCATGGTTTGGTAGTTTCATTAATAAACAGAATAGTTTTTCAGCATAGACCATGTCTTAATATTACCTTTCTACAGTGCAGTGTTACAAATTAATCATAAATATGACCTGGGGAAAAGAAGTATAGTGTATATACTATTGGTACAAGCACAGATCCTACAGTTCTGACATTTAGTAAATTATACACATTACCATAATGTTTCAAGTCTAATAGCTTGGGCAATGTCCATTATTTTTCGGCTCACTGTTTTTCCATTTTTTACCTTTTAGTTGCAAGTCAAGCAATTTTTTTTGGTGTCAGATTTTTTTAATCATCTTAAAACCTGTACTATTTAAAGGGGTACTATCAATGATTTAAAATGATATGCTTTATGATTTTTTTCTCAAAAAGGTTTTAATTGTTGCTTCTTATAGTCTTTGAAGAAAAGGCTTATTAAAGCCTTAACCCTTTAACTGCCAAGCACGTAGGTACTAAGTTCTTGATAAAAAAGGCGCTAAGTGCCAAGCTCATGGTACCTACGTGCTTTGCATTAAAGTGTTTACTCACTGCACTGGCGGCTTTAGCCACCATGCAGCGAGTTAGAGAGGCCCCCTAGGCAATGAGCCAAGGTGGGTACTGTGTCAGTCCTGCGATGCAATTGTCGCAGGACAGAATTTTTTACCAAGTGACAGCAGCAGCAGCAGCACCCAAGGCCTCCAGGATCCAATACCTACCCACTCACTTCCTAGTTTGCAGATCGTGATCCTCCAAAGCTGCCAAAGTCCTTCCTGCACACACAAACAGTAAGGGGCAGATTTATCAAATTCACATGAAGGATTCGAAATTCAATCGAATTTTCAAAAAGATTCAATTTCGAATTTTTAATCGAACGATCAAATTTTTACTATTCGATTGTTAAAATATTCAAATAGCGGTCAAATCCTTTGAATTCGATTTTCGAATTCAAAGGATTTTACTTCCCTCACTATTCACATGGTCAAATTTTTTTCAATTCGAAATTTGACCAATAGTAAATCTGCCCCTTAGTGTCCTTTTCTTTATTTATTTGCACACCTTCACACACTCATACAGGCCATACACACACATTTATTTTTTACTTTTCTGGCTTTTTTTCTTTTTCAAACTCTTGCACATATTTACACACATAAAACACATTTATACACTTTTTAGTGCTTTACACACATGAATACACAAGCATACACTTATATATTTAAAACATTTTTTTTTAGTTCTTTATTTTATCATATTTCCTCTTGTTTTTCTGCTAAAAACTGTTGATTTTACCGTGTGGCAATTGGATCAAGTATTCTGACTGATCAGTTCTTTTGTTATTTCATTGATTTGTCTAATTGTGTTTAATTTTTGTGGTTTTATTCTTGCATTGTTGTTCCTTATGTTTATTTTAGGGTAGAATTGTCGTTCAGTATGTTAGAGTAGAAAGACATACAGTAGAACAACCATTTTACGTTTTTCAGGGGACTTGAAAAAAATGTGTAAAATCAGGGAAAACTTAAAATCAGGGAAAACTTAAAATCAGGGAAATTTACTATGGATAATATAAAGGTGGGACCACAAAACAACTATGTAAAATGAGGGGAAACTTAAAATCAGGGGATGTAAAATGGGGGTTCTACTGTAATTACAAATTTTGGATTCATCAGAATGTGTAATTTCCAAAAATATATGGTTTTGGGGGGGTCTTTGTGCTGTTAGGAGGGCCTTGTGGCAAATAATTAACTGTAGGGGTCTTAGTTCACAGAAGGCAAATCAGCCAGATAAAATTCATATGCACTACAGTATTTTTATTTGGCATCCGCACATGCCAGCTGCTTCGGTATATCTATGTATCTTGGGCATCAAACTGTTCAGTAGACCCTTTGCATCAATATTTAGGGTGTTTTACAGTTTTATGTAAGAAATTGGGTGATTAAAAATGCATCCAATTACAATATTTTTAGGCGATTTTCAGAAATCTCATAAAAACCGCTGCCTTTACCGTTGCTTTGCAGTATGGTGATTTGGAGCAGAAAGACATAATTACTCATTTTGGATTCATCAGAATGTGTACTTTCCAAAAAATATATGGTTTGGGGGGGTCTTTGTGCAGTTATGAGGGTCTTGTGGCAAATAATTAACTGTAGGGATCTTAGTACACAGAAGGCAAATCGGCAGTTGAGAAAATTCATATGCACTATTTTTATTTGGCATCTGCACATGCCAGAAGAAATTGTGTGAGAAAAATGTGGGCAATTGCAATATTTTTAGGCGATTTTCAAAAATGTCATAAAAACCACTGCCTTTAACATAGCTTTGCAGTATGGTAGTTTAGAGTAGAAAGACATAATTAACCGTTTTAGATTCATCAGAGTATGACTTTTAGGGGTCACCATAACTTTTTTTAGCTTTTATCCCATATAAATCTGGCAATGTTTGGAAATTAGTGTAAATGTAAGCCATCAAACAAAGTATGCATAAGGTAGATTCTGGGGTCTTTACATGCCATGTACTTCGATAATCCTATGTACATTGGACATCAGACCCCAGGCTTTCATATTTGGGGTGATTTATCTTGATACCTAATAATATGTACAAAATAAAGTGCTGCAGGGTGGAAGTTTTGAGGTGATTTTTGCAAATGTCACTAACATCGCCAAATTTAAGAAAGATTTGTGGCTTTGTGCTTTGGGGTAGAAATACATGCATAGCCAATTTAGATTTGGGGGAATGTGTACTTTTCTGGGGTGAACGTACTTTTTTCTACCTTTGCCCACCCCAAAATGATGTAAATGTGTTGATTTTGCAGTACTTGAAATGATAGACCAAATGGGGGGGGTCTTCCTTTTGAGGCCCCTATATGACACGTGCTTAGGTACACCTATACATATTAGACATCAAACTGTTCAGCAGACCCCAGGCTGTCATATTTTGGGTCATTTGTCTTGATAACTAATGTTCGATAAAAGATGCTGCAGGGTGGAAGTTTTGGGGTGATTTTTGGAAATGTCCACCATAATTGCCTAATTTAGGAAAGATTTGCGGGTTGGTGCTTTGGGGTATAAAGACATGCATACCCAATTTAGATTTGGGAGAATGTATACTTTCCGAAAATATATGGGTTTCTGGGGCGAACATACTTTTTCTACCTTTGCCCTCCCCCAAAACTATGTAATTGTGTTGATTTTGCAGTACCTGAAATGACAAACAATATGGGGGTTCTTCATTTTGGGGCCCCTCTATGCCACATGCTTAGGTACACCTATACATATTGGGCATAAAACTGTTAAGAGGACCCCAGGCTTTCATATTTGGGGTGATTTATCTTTATACCTAATAAAATGTGGGAAATACGATGCTGCAGGTTGGAAGTTTTGAGGTGATTTCTGGAAGTGTCACCAAAATTGCCGAATTTAGGAAAGATTTGCAACTTGGTGCTTTGGAGTAGAAAGACATGCATACCCAATTTGGATTCAGGGGAATGTGTACTTTCTGAAAATAGATGGTTTTCTGGGGTGAACATACTTTTTTCTACCTTTGCCCCCCCCTCCCCCCATATCTATGCAGATTTGTTGATTTTGCAGTATCTGGAATTACAGAACTGATAGCTTAAATGGGGTGTCTACATTTTGGTGCTCCTACTGTATATGCCACATACTTAAGTAAACCAATACATATTGGGCATCAAACTGTTCAGTGGACTCCTGGCAATCATATTTAGTGTGATTCACATTGATAATGATGTGAAGGCGATATGATGCTGTAGATTGGAAGCTTTGTGTTCATTTTTCAAAACATTCACCAATTTCTATAAAAAATTATAACTTTAGGAAAGAATTTTAACTTGGTAGTTTGGCTTACATAGATCTATTTACCCATTTTTGATTTGCCAGAATCTGCTCTTTTTAATAATGGGTAGTTTTTTAGGGTAAACCTACTGTTAGTTGAGGGTTTGGCCTTGAAATCATAAGTATGCCGTTTTGTGGAGCGCTGCTTTGGAAATTTGCTAGTGTACTGTCTGCAGATTTTGATCTATATAAGTGAGAAATCTCAATAAAACTATATATATTTGGTATTGGCACATTCAAGAGACATAGAACTTTCCAAATCAGCTGTGTTCTCGTACATAAAATAAATTATGTTTCTGATATACTGTATATGATTGTACTGTGTGAAACATGATTTTTTAAATTTTTTTAGACACTTAAAAGCCTATATCTTTTTACAGAAGTGGAAGCTCATGTTATCCTGATAAAAACAATACATTGTTTTCCTGGTTAAACTAAAAGACCCCCCCAGGAAAATACCTTAAATTGAAAGTGCACAAAAAGTCTAGAAAACTGCTTGGCAGTAGACGTTCTCATTTAGGAAAAAATGGCTGGCAGGGAAAAGGTTAAATCTTTTCAAAATGGTTAATAAAGGGTAAGATACTGGACTTCATAGCAAATCATAATACTATGAGTTTGTGCCAGCATGGTTTTATGTGTAATTGATCTTGCCAGACTAACTTAATTTCTTTTTATGAGAAGGTGAGCAGGGACATCAGTTCTGGGATGGCAGTGGATGTGTTTTACTTTGCTAAAGCATTTGATATAGTGCCGCACAGAAGGTTACTAGTTAAATTAAGGAATGTTAGCCTGGAACATTTGTACCTGAATAGAGAACTGGCTAAAATATAGACTACAAAGAGTGGTGGTAAATGGAACATTTTCTAATTGGACCATTGTTGTTAGTGGAGTAAGTTTGTCACAACCTGCTTTACTTTGCAGTTAGTTTTCCCTCAGTTTGAGGGGGTGGGGTTTTATTAGTTGCACCAGAACAGACTCTATAAATAGAACCCCTGGGACTCCAGTGGAGCTTGCTCTAGTGTTTAGCTGCTCTTAAGTGTTTGCTCATTAAGTGGGGGCTTTGTAAGTGGAGTTGCAAACACCGGAGTTAGTGGGGGCTTTGTAAGTGGAGTTTCAAAACAAAGGAGTTTTCAAACTAGGTCAAAAGTTTGTTCTAATCCCTAATCTCTTTTTTTATTCCTGTTTTGATCTGTAACTGGGATAATGAGTGCAAGCAAGATTGAAGGTCTGACCCAGTGCACAGTCTGTCATATGTATGCAGATTTGGAACAACAGATCCAAAATGCTTACCTCTGTGGTAGATGTAAGCAAATTGCCACTTTGGAGGCTCGAGTTAGAGCACTAGAGGAACAAATTGCAACACTGCGGTCAATTGACAATCTTGAAAGGTGTCTCTTGCTCACTGAGCAGGACCTAGCGGGGTCAGATAGTTTTGGGGGATCAGAACAGCAGCAGGATGTTGAGGCAGCTATCTGGTTGACAGTTAGAAAATCTAAGGTGGGCAAAAGGAAAAGGGAGACTGATCCTGGGTTTATACATCCCAACAGTTTTGCCAGCTTTTGTGAAGATTATGGGAGTGTGAACTCTGGATTGGCAATTCTAGATGGGGCTGACCTCTCTAACAGCCGGGAGACCAGATTCTCTAGTAGTGGTGGGGAGGAGAGCAGACTCAGGCCTAAGCAGACTGTGGTTGTAGGGGATTCAATTATTAGGAAAGTGGATAGGGTAATCTGTCCGGATCGCTACAACCGAACAGTTTGCTGCAGGGTTCGGCATATGGTTGATCGGGTAGACAAATTATTGGGTGGGGCTGGGCATGACCCAACTGTCTTAGTACATATCGGTACTAATGACAAGATAAATGGTAGATGGAAGACCTTACAGAGTGAGTTCAGGGATCTAGGCTCTAAGATTAAGGGAAGGTCTTCCAATATAATTTTTTCGGAAATTTTACCTGTGCCACGTACAAATTTAGGGAGACAGCGGGAGCTTAGGGAGTTAAATGTGTGGCTCAAGTCTTGGTGTAGGAAGGAAGGGTTTGAGTTCCTAGAGCACTGGGCTGATTTTTCCTTGGGGTACAACCTATACAGTCATGACGGATTGCACCTCAATGGAAAGGGGTCCACTGTGCTAGGGGAAAAGAATGGCCAAGAGGTTGAAGGAGTGTTTAAACTAGGCAAGTGGGGGGTGGGTAAGAGAAAGCATTTTGGGGAAGCTAGGGTAGAAGGGGTAGTGGGATTAGTAAGGGGTCATGGGGAGGAGTGAGGGGGTCATACAGTTTACAAGCTAAGGAGGTCCCTCTGTTACAAGGAAAACAGACTAATATTAACTTAACATTTAAAAAGTAAAAGTAGTAACCTCTGCTATATGCTGGCAAATGCACAAAGTTTGTCAGGTAAAATGGGAGACCTAGAATTAATTGCATGCTCTAAAAATTATGATATAATTGGTATCACTGAGACTTGGTAGGATGAAACATGTGACTGGACTGTGAATTTAAATGGTTACACCCTTTTTAGGAGAGACAGAGGGACTAGAAAGGGGGGAGGAGTGTGTTTGTATGTAAAGCCTGAATTAAAGCCATGCACTAAAGAAATGACCATTATGGGTACTGTTGAGGGGTTGGAATCCCTCTGGGTAGAGATTTCGACTGGGCATAAGGTTAAAAAGAAAATTTTAATTGGTGTATGCTATAAACCACCTTGTATAAGTGACGAGTATGAAGCCCAGCTACTTTTACAAATAGAAGCGGCTACACAACTAGGTCATGTTATTATTATGGGTGACTTCAATTATCCGGACATTGACTGGGGTAATGGGGTTGCTAAATATGTTTGTAAATATGCTAAATGACAACTTTTTATCCAAGCTCGTTCAATAACCTACTAGGAATAACTCTCTTTTGGATCTTGTAGTAACTAATAATACAGAATTCATCTCTAGCATTTGTGTGGGTGAGCATTTAGGAAATAGTGATCCTAACATGGTCTCCTTTGAGATTCTGTCGCAGAGGCAGCTCTATAAGGGAATAACTAAAACATTGAATTTCAGGTGTGCAAACTTTGACAGTATAAGGGCATCACTGCAACATATTAAATGGGAAATGCTTTTCACAGGGTTAAGCACTGAACAAAAATGGGAAGTCTTTAAAATGCTGCTTGATAAATATACATGTCAGTATATTCAGCTTATAAGCAAGGAACGTTGTTGCAAAGCAAAACCTTTTTGGTTCAATAGAAGTGTTTGTGTAGAGGTGGGTAAGAAAAGATGTGCTTTTAAGGCTTTCAAGTTAGCTGGGACAGCCGAATCATTTCTAAGGTACAAGGAAGCCAATAAATCATGCAAGCTAAAATCGATATGGAAAAGGATATAGCAGTAAGCAGTAAAAAGAATCCAAAATTATTTTTGAAATATATTAATAGTAAAAAATTGAAACAGGAAGGGGTATGACCTTTATTATCAGTGGGAGTCAGCTGGTTGATGAGAACAAGCAAAAAGCCCAGATTCTGAATGCATACTTTTCGTCTGTCTACACAAATGAGGAACCAGCTAATGAAGGTTTCCTTATTAATAGTCCCAATTCTAATAATACATCTAATGATGCATGGTTCACACATGCTGAAATTCAAAAGAGACTAGAACATGTTAAGATAAACAAAGGGCCAGGGCCAGATGGGATTCATCCCAGGGTAATTAACGAGCTTAGCTCTGTGACTGCCACGCCTCTCTACTTAATTTTTAAGGATTCATTGAGGTCTGGCATGGTGCTGAGAGACTGGCAGCGAATTGCTAATGTGGGGCCGCTATTCAAAAAGGGATCCCATTCTCTGCCTCAAAACTATAGGCCAGTTAGTCTGACATTGGTGGTAGGAAAGCTTTTCAAAGGATTAATAAAGGATAGGATACTGGACTTCATAGCAAATAACAATACTATGAGTTTGTGCCAGCATGGTTTTATGCCTAATAGATCTTGCCAGACTAACTTAATTTCATTTTATGAGAAGGTAAGCAGGGACCTCGATTCTGGGATGGCTGTGGATGTGATTTACTTAGACTTTGCCACACAGAAGGTTACTGGTAAAATTAAGGAATGTTGGCCTGGAACATAGTATTTGTAACTGGATAGAGAACTGGCTAAAAGATAGACTACAAAGAGTGGTGGTAAATGGAATTTTTTCTAATTGGACCA
The DNA here is from genome assembly GCA_024363595.1 of Xenopus borealis. Lineage (NCBI taxonomy): Eukaryota > Metazoa > Chordata > Amphibia > Anura > Pipidae > Xenopus > Xenopus borealis. The sequence goes on from CM044436.1 coordinate 77,648,550, forward strand.
GTGTTGTTAGTGGGGTATCGCAGGGCTCTCCACTGGGTCCCTTGCTTTTCAACTTGTTTATTAATGACCTGGATCTGGACATTGAAAGTACGGTTTCTATTTTTGCAGACGATACTAAATTGTGCATAACTATAGGTTCCATGTAGGATGCTGCCACTTTGCAGAGTGATTGGGAAACCGGGCAGCAAACTGGAAAATGAGGTTCAATGTTGATAAATGCAAGGTTATGCACTTTGGCAAAAATAATATAAATGCACGTTATACACTAAATGGCAGTGTGTTGGGAGTTTCCTTAAGTGAGAAGGATCTTGGGTTTTTTATAGATAACAAGTTGTCTAATTCTGGGCAGTGTCATTCTGTAGCTACTAAAGCAAATAGGGTTCTGTCCTGCATAAAAAAGGGCATAAACTCAAACATAATTATGCTGCTTTATAGATCCCTAGTAAGACCTCATCTGGAGTATGCAATGCAGTTTTGGACTCCAGTCCTTAGGAGGGATGTAAATGAGCTGGAGAGAGTGCAGAGGTGTGCAACTAAACTGGTTAGAGGAATGGAAGACTTAAATTATGAGGGTAGACTGTCGAGGTTGGAGTTATTTTCTCTTGAAAAAAGGCACTTTCGAGGGGACATGATTACACTTTACAAATATCATCAAATCAAAGGATGGAGGAAGCAGAGGCGCAGGACTTTGCTGCAAACTTCTTTTATTAGGAAAAACTACATGTTTCGGGCTCTCATGCCCTTTGTCAAGTGTACACGTACTCAGGCAGGAGCACAGGAGGTCAGCGGGAAAAAAAGGGGGAAATTTATTTGCAAAATTCTGCCACGACTGTACACTAAGATTTGGACACTTTACAAATAAGTTAGAGGACATTATAGACAAATATCAGGGGACCTTTTTACCCATAAAGAGGATCACCACACCAGAGGCCACCCCTTCAGACTAGAAGAAAAGGACTTTCATTTGAAGCAGCGTAGGTGGTTCTTCACAGTGAGGACAGTGAGGTTGTGGAATGCACTGCTTGCTGATGTTGTGATGGCTGATTCTGTTGATACTTTCAAAAGAGGCTTGGATGATTTTTTTGGACATACATAATATCAAAGGCTATTTTGATACTAAACTCTACAGTTAGTATAGCTATGGGCTTTATGGACTTTATCTTTTTTCAACCCAATTTAACTATGTAACTATGAGTAACGCAGGACTCCATACCAGGTCCCTGGCTTTTCAGCTTATTTATTAATGACCTTGAAGTGGGCATTGAAAGTACTGTTTTCTATTTGCAGATGATACTAAACTGTGCATAACTATAGGTTCCATGCAGGATGCTACCACTTTGCAGCGTGATTTGTCTAAGTTGGGACTCTAGGCAGCAAACTGGAAAATGAGCTTTGATGTTGATAAATGCAAAGTTATGTACTTTGGCAAAAATAGGTTATACACTAAGGGGCAGATTTATCAATGGTCGAATTTCTAAGTGAAAAAACCTTGAAATTCGACCATCTAATTTTTGGGGTGGTGCGATAGTTCAATTCGAACAATTTCCCTTTAAAAAACTTTGAAATTGCAAAACTTTGCCAAATTGCCTGTAAACGCTATGGGAGGTCCCCCATAGGCTATAATTGCAATTCAGCAGGTTTAAGGTGGCGAATGGTCGAATTCAAAGTTTTAAGGAAGTTCTTCGAACAGTACTTCGAAATTCAGATTTTTTCAATTCTAATTGAATTTTGGACTATTCGATAGTTGAAGTAGCCCAAAATTACTTCAAAATTCGAATTTAAAATTTTTTAATTTAATTTGAAAATTCACTTCGACCCTAAGTAAATTTGCCCCTAAATAGCAATATGTGAGTTTCCTTAAATGGAAAGGGTCTAGGGGTTTTTGTAGATAACACATTTTCTAATTGTGGGCAGTGCCATTCCGTGGCTACTAAAGCAAATAAAGTTATGCCTTGCATAAAAAAGGCATCAACTCAAGGAATGAAAACATAATTATGCCTCTTTACAGGTCTCCAGGTAAGACCTGGAGCGTACAGGTGCAGTTTTGGACTTTAGTCCATGGTTTTTTCAAAACGTATCAGTTAATAGTGCTGCTTCAGCAGAATTTTGTACTGAAATACATTTTTCAAAATAGCTAACAGATTTTTTTATATTCCCTTTTGAAATCTATACATATGTTATTAATAATAATAATGCTGATATTGGGCTAGACATAGTCAATTTCCCAGCTGCCCCCAGTCATGGGACTTGTGCTCTGATAAACTTCAGTCACTGTTTACTTCTGGACTACAAGTTGGAGTGATATCACCCCCCCCCCAAAGCAGCCTAACAAAAGAACAATGGGAAGGTAACCAGATAGTAGCTCCCTAACACAATGTTATGGTCGGCACCCAATACCAGAACAAATGCCAAGCACCCTGGTCTCGGCTCGGGAGGAGCCCTCAGCTACTCAGATGCCACCTGGACTTAAACGTGAGGTACAGGGCAGGAGTTCTAGCCAGCAATGGGGCACGACTGTAAGTGAAGTCTTTAATGCCAAAGGTCACTGTACAGGCAGGATTAGGCGGATTGGTGGTCAGACAGGCCGGGTCGAGGCAGGCAGATAGCTAGGATAGTCAAGCAGGCAAGGGTCAAAACCCGGTGATCAATCAGATGAGGCAGAATCAGTAGTCAGGAATCAGGCATGGGTCAGGTTTCAGATATCAGAGTGGTCAGTAGCCAGGCAGGGTCAAACACAGGAATCAGACAAACTAGAAGCTTAACAGCACAATGCAAAGGCACCAGGAGCAATTCCTATCACGGGCAAGGAAAAAACCCAAAAGGAACCTTTAAATATATTTCAATTTCGCGGAACTGTGCGCATCATCACGTCAGCGTGCATACTCTACTTAACCAGGAAGTGTGCGCCGCGCTTGCACTAGAGAGCCGTCGATAGAGGAGAAGAGCGACCGCACCACTAGATCGCCAGGGAAGGATTTCGTCACACACAAGATAACAGCTCCATGGTAGATCTAAGTACAACACTCAATAGTAAAATCCAAGTTCTACTGAGACTGATCCAGTTACATTTAGTACGAGAAATAATAGCCTGCCAGAAAGTAGTGCAGGCACAATTCTCATGACTGGGGGCAGCTGGGACTGACAATATGTCTAGTCCCATGACAGATTTCAAAATGAAATTTAAAAAAAATTAGTTTGCTCTTTGGAAAGATGGATTTCAGTGCAGAAGTCTGCTGGAGTAGTACTATTAACGGAAGCGTTTTTAAAAAAACATGTTTTCCCATGACAGTATCCCTTTAAGATATACATGAGCTGGAGAGAGTGCAGAGTTGTGCAACTAAACTGGTTAATATGATCGAAGACTTAAATTCTGAGGGTAGACTGTCAAGGTTCTGGTTGCTTTCTCTGGAAAAAAAAGGGGCTCGCGAGGGGACATGATTACACTTTACAAGTACATTAGAGGACTCTTTGGACAAATAGCAGGGGATCTTTACACCCATAAAGAGCATCACCGCACCAGAGGCCACCCCTTAAGACTAGAGGAAAAGAACTTTCAATTGAAGTAACGTGGTTCTTCACAGTGAGGACAGTGAGTTTGGGGAATGCACTGCCAGGTGATGTGATGGCTGATTCTGTTAATGCCTTTAAGAGTGGTTTGGATGATTTCTTGGACAGACATAGAGGCAGATTTACTAAAGGGTGAAGTGACTAAGGCTGGCGATGTTTTGCAAGAGTTACTATTATCAGTCACTCCACCGATTTACTTATGGGCACAGGCGTCACTTCCCTAGCGAAGGAGATGCTAGCGTTGATTCAAAATCTAATGCCAGGCAAATTTTCTCTCTGGTGAATGAACGTACAGTAACTCTGAAGATTCACTAATGTTTTTACTATGTTCAAAAAACGTTGGCGACTTTTCATATTTTCAGAGTGATAGGCTGCAAAACTCATAACATTTTTTTCCACTAACCGGTTTCCCCCATATATTTTTTAGCATATGGAACATTATTTTACAGTGGGATTATGTGTAGGGCATGAAAACAACTCTATTGACTTTATTAAGGTTCCCTTGGCATATCTAGTTATTAATGTAAATGTAATGTATTGGATGCACTATGTAACATTAATAGCTCCATTCCACTTCAAAATTCCCCCCATATACAAATTAGCCCAGGCTCAGGACCTCTAGCGAAGTTATGCTAGGCAGAATTGAGCAACGTAGTACATTTTTCATTTGACGAAGTGTTGCAATGGCTGCAAAGCTATCTCTGATGAAGTTTCACTCTTTAGTAAATTTGCCCCAAAGTATCAAAGGCTATTGTGATACTAAACTCTATAGTTAGTATAGATATGGGCATATATAATTTATGTGAAAGTATGGAGGGGTGTGTGTGTATGGATGCTGGGATTTCATTTGGAGAGTTGAACTTGATGAACTTTGTTTTTTTTAAACCCGATTTAACTATGTAACTATGTAAAAGGGTAGGGATAATATGGGCAGACTTGAAAAAACATTTGCAAGGTTTTTTCCTGGGCCAATGCTCCTTTTAGAAAAATTGCACTAGCCTGGGGAACAACAAATGCAGCATCACATAGCAATTTTACACTTTACAAGCGCTTATGGTGAGAATTTACTCACAGTACTTTGTACAGTAAGATTGCATAATTTATTGTTTTGTTCAAATGCAAGCCCAATTAGTGGAAAAAGGATAAGACAACTGTGGACATATTTACAAAAATAAATTAAATATATACATAAATATATTAAAAAGCAGAAGTATAAAGTGCTTTTTTAACCAGATTTAGCAACTGATGGCTGATTCTGTTGATGCTTTCAAAAGGGGCTTGGATGATTTTTATGGACAGAAATAATATCAAAGGCTATTTTGATACTAAACTCTACTATAAAAAGAAAAGTGATTGCTTGATTAGAACATAACTATACTCTAGAGCAACATTTCTGTATTGAAGGGCATATTTTCCTCATCCTTATATACTTTTATAAATAAATGAATACATTTACATTAGCCACTGCATGTTATTCTAAAAAAATACCTGTATAAGATTTTTCAAGAAGACAAATCATTGGGTCTGGAAGACAGTTATGGGATTCTTATGAAGTGGCATAGTAAGTTAGGTTGAAAAAAGAAATATATATATATATATATCCTGCCTAACTGCTAGTTGATCCAGAGGAAGGAAAAAAAGACCAATTTGAAGCCTCTCAAATATGCCTCAGAGGGGGAAAAATTCCTTCCTGACTCCAAGATGGCAAACAGACTAATCACTAAATCAAATTTAGTTTGTGGTATTTATTATTGTTTTGACATTTTCCCGATAAGAAATATTTTTGTAATGTGGAGTACTTTGCCTTAATGCTACTAATAAGCATAACTAACACAATAAGCTTTCTTTGTTTTTTTTTATAAAGAAAACAATAGAAGAACAACAAGAAATACACTTAACTGAAATAAGTAAACCAATTACCAATCCCCTGTAGTCAAGGAGGAATGGAAGTGTTATCCATATTATATTAGCTGGCATATAGGAAGTTAATCAACAACTGAAAAATAATAAATCTTTAGGTTGCAAAAACCTTTTATGGAAAGACACTATGTAAGTTATTTATTAAATCCAAGTGGCAAAAACTCAAAAAATCAAGCTTTTTAACTATAAAATTAGAATTTTTAGTGGAAAATAAAAAACACATTTTTTGATATTTATTAAAGTCTGATGCTGCAAAAAGTCTGATGCTGCAAAAAGTTTGAATCTGGCACTTCAGAACTAGTTGCTGACACAGTGTGTTGATGGGTTTAAAGCAGATAGTACAGAATAGACAAGTTCTCTGGTCAGTACCTACATCTTAAAGAAAAAGGACACACGTTTGAAGACCAGATTCTAGACTGAGAGAACGACTGGTACAAAAGAGGTGTTAAACAAGCCATGTGTAAAAACTGAAAAATCGGGATTGAATAAAGGCAGGGGGTGAAATCTATTGTCTGCCACATACTATGCTGTTTTGGCACCTCTCCCTGGAAGGTTTAATAACACAAAAACGCTCCAATCTTGCTAATACAATCAACAGGGCCGGATTTACATAAAGGGTGCCCCTAGGCCCACTGTCATTTGTTGCCCCTGTCCAGTCCCTTGTATTTGTTAAAATTTTCATAATCGGAACAGAGCAATGGGAATTGGCACACAGGAAATTTAAATTTCTGAACCAATGTGGGTATTGTTGGGCAGCATGCCGCCCCCTAAAATCCTGCCGCCCTGGGCGTAGGTGGCCTCTCCACAAATCCGGGCCTGACAATCAACACCTAACTTAATGACATAATTGTAGATTATGATAGACAGATTATGCTGATTGGGGCAACATTCCAGACAATATATAGCGAAGCAAGATCCTATGTATACGTTATTCTGAAGTGAGAAAGCCAGTTGGATGACTGGTGAAATGTCTTCAAGTAAGCAACCCAGCAAGTCCAGTTGATTTGACTTATTTCTACAGATATACGATGACCTGGATATTGTGTTTGGTAGCCAAGGAGAGTAGGGTATAACAATGCTTTATTAGCAGGTTCATGCAGCCATTACATAACAGCAGTAAGTCTTACTTTCACTTTCAAGCTGTACAGAAAGTCCTGTGCATGCACAGTGACACCTGCAGGCCATTTGTATAAACACCACACTGGATGAATGAGATTCTTCACAAACATATTGTATATAAATCAGTAGTAGAGGGCCCTATCCTAATTTAACATTTCTGTGGTCTGCACTAGAATTAGCCCCAAATTCTTACTATTTCAGACTTTTAAAGCAAAAATTTAAAAAAAACCTGAAAAAACATATGATCTGGGAATCATACAATTCGGGTTTTCTCTCAATTGTATCGGGTTTTTCTCCAATCTGATTAAATTGTGTTTTTTTAATAATAAATAAGGTCACATTGTGGATTCTAGTTTGGTTGGATTTCTTTATTTCAAACAATCGGATTTTGACAAATACCCCCTAAATGTAATATATGAAATAATTTATATGAGTTTTTCATTATGTTATGTCATCAGCAAACTATGTGTTAAATGTTGTAAGTTTTTAAATGCCACTAGAAAATCCTACTGGCAATAACTAATGAGATGGTCTGTTCCACAAGGTACTGTTACTATTACAGATATTACTTATTACTTATATTTCCTGTCTATTAAAAACAAAAGAAAAAATATTAGTCCTCTCCACCAGTATGAAGTCATGCATCTTAGTTACCAAGTAAAAGGTACTGTTACTATTACAGAGTATAACACATCCCATACCTGTTAGCGGAAAATTTGCAGTGAAAAAAACACCCATTGAGTAATGCATCTGAAGAAAAAATTGTCCATCTACATCTGGAGAAAAAAAGTAATCATAGCAAAAAACTCCCATTTACTTTAATGCATTAGGACAATATAATTTGCCATAAGAAAAAATACCTATTGACTTTAAAGGGCAAAAAAAACTCCTACAGACTGCAATGTGTTTGGTGAAATATTGCAGCTAATTTTTTTTGCAATTTTGTGAATTTTTCGGCAAAGCAAAATGGTACAGATTTGCTCAACTCTAAAAATACTACTTGTGCCCCTCTTGCAGTATGAATGAATCTTCTTCACCTTTTATTTGCAAGAGTGTCTCATCATGTCACAGGAAGTTTGTGATGAGCGAATCTGTCTCTTTTCACTTCGGCAAAAAAAAAAAATTTTTGTCACAAATATTTTGTACCTTTTTTTTTTAGCAAACTACTTTACAATGGATGCCCATTTTTTTGTGGCACCTTTTTTTCTGCTTTAGGAGTGCAAAATCACCTGTTTTTTTTGCTCAGTATACTGCTACACACATGCCCTACATTGTTGGAGGCTACAACAGCTTTTTTTAACAGAATTGCCAATTTCATAAAAACATGTCTGTGATTTTTTGACATATCAGCTGGTCAACTGGTAATGGTATCTACTACTACAGTAAGTAACTCTGTTGCTGTTTAACCAAAAAGTACCATCTATATTTATGTTTATATTTATTCCCATGTCAAACCCTTCTCTCTTGCACTCCTTATTAGGGATGGGCGAATTCCCACGATTCGCCGATGGCGAATAAATTCGTGAAACACCCCGCAAAAATTCACCTGGCGAAAATTTGCCTGACAAAAAAAACCGAGACGTGCGCCGAAAATGACTTGATGCGCGCCAAAAACAACGCGACAAGCGTCAAAAACTACGCAACACGAGTCAAAAACGAGACACGCGTCGTTTCACAAATTTTTCGGTGAAGCGAATCTGCCCTGATTCGCCCATCACTACTCCTTATATTTGGAATGCCATTCCTGCATCTCTCTGGAGAGAATTCTCCTTCAATGTTTTTAAAACAAAACTCAGAGACTATCTCTGGGAGCACCTGCATAACACCTAAACTGGGAACTGTCACTTATATGACAGTTTCACCCACTGTAAATTACAGCACTTTAATACCCCTCCAAATTGTGTCCGTAAATTACCCTCCCATTTAGACTGTAAGCCCCACAGGGTAGGGTCCTCCATACTTTTGTCACTTCGATACTGTGTAATTATATTTTACATTTATGTAAATTGTATTTCTAATAATGCACCTATTGTTACTTATTAATGCAGTGATCCCTTGTTTGTTACTACTAATTTATTGTTGCTGTACAGTGCTTTGCCCTCAAGGAGCTCTATACAAATAAAAATATACATACATATATTTATATATTACTACTAGCTTACAAACTCAAGCACAACTAAAAATACAGCTGACCACCAACAAATAATATCTGGGTGCTTTGTATTCCACATTAAAATCAATAAACCATATATTTATGCATACAGTGGTGTGAAAAACTATTTGCCCCCTTCCTGATTTCTTATTCTTTTGCATGTTTGTCACACTTAAATGTTTCTGCTCATCAAAAACCTTTAACTATTAGTCAAAGATAACATAATTGAACACAAAATGCAGTTTTTAAATGAAGGTTTACGTTATTAAGGGAGAAAAAAACTCCAAATCTACATGGGCCTGTGTGAAAAAGTGATTGCCCCCCTGTTAAAAAATAACTAAGAACAAAAGTAATTGAGATCTATCAGTCTGGTAAAGGTTATAAAGCCATTTCTAAAGCTTTGGGACTCCAGCGAACCACAGTGAGAGCCATTATCCACAAATGGCAAAAACATGGAACAGTGGTGAACCTTCCCAGGAGTGGCCAGCCGACCAAAATTACCCCAAGAGCGCAGAGACAACTCATCCGAGAGGCCACAAAAGACCCCAGGACAACATCTAAAGAACTGCAGGCCTCACTTGCCTCAATTAAGGTCAGTGTTCACGACTCCACCATAAGAAAGAGACTGGGCAAAAACGGCCTGCATGGCAGATTTCCAAGGCGCAAACCACTTTTAAGCAAAAAGAACATTAAGGCTCGTCTCAATTTTGCTAAAAAAATCTCAATGATTGCCAAGACTTTTGGGAAAATACCTTGTGGACCGACGAGACAAAAGTTTAACTTTTTGGAAGGTGCACGTCCCGTTACATCTGGCATAAAAATAACATAGCATTTCAGAAAAAGAACATCATACCAACAGTAAAATATGGTGGTGGTAGTGTGATGGTCTGGGGTTGTTTTGCTGCTTCAGGACCTGGAAGGCTTGCTGTGATAGATGGAACCATGAATTCTACTGTCTACCAAAAAATCCTGAAGGAGAATGTCCGGCCATCTGACTGTGGGTCAACTTAAGCTGAAGCGATCTTGGGTGCTGCAGCAGGACAATGACCCAAAACACACCAGCAAATCCACCTCTGAATGGCTGAAGAAAAACAAAATGAAGACTTTGGAGTGGCCTAGTCAAAGTCCTGACCTGAATCCTATCGAGATGCTGTGGCATGACCTTAAAAAGGCAGTTAATGCTAGAAAACCCTCAAATAAACCTGAATTACAACAATTCTGCAAAGATGAGTGGGCCAAAATTCCTCCAGAGCGCTGTAAAAGACTCGTTGCAAGTTATCGCAAATGCTTGATTGCAGTTATTGCTGCAAAGGGTGGCCCAACCAGTTATTAGGTTCAGGGGGCAATTACTTTTTCACACAGGTTTGGATTTTTTTTCTCCCTAAATAATAAAAACCCTCATTTAAAAACTGCATTTTGTGTTTACTTGTGTTTACTTGCGTTATCTTTGACTAATAGTTAAATGTGTTTGATGATCAGAAACATTTTGTGTGACAAACATGCAAAAGAATAAGAAATCAGGAAGGGGGCAAATAGTTTTTCACACCACTGTATGTCCTTATAGAGACATTGGGATGGCTCAGAACCCTTTGGTTGATGTGGAAAGGGAAGAGAAGGATCTCTTTTCTTTTTTTTTGACCCATTGGAGTCTCTGGGCGTTTTTGGCGAAAGCTGGGGAAAAAATTTGCTCATCGCTAGTTAAAATTTTTTAATTAATTTATGAATGCAAACTCAAATGACAAGATTTTAGTTCTTTTAGGTTAGTATACATTATGAGGGATTTATAAACTTTGAGTAATTGACAAAAACCTTTTTTCCATGATCTAATAGAAAATTATGTGTCTTCATTTTGCTGATTTATCTTTTCAAACCTCTGTGCTTTGAAATAAAAAAAAAATGACAGCCGTGCATGTACAGCTTGTATCTCAACAAGATACACAGAAACTGACCTATATGTCAGTCTGGTAATGTAAAAGCTATTGTAGACTAGATGTAATCAGAACAAACAGTGTTAGAGTTGTACAATGCTCTTTGCAGAAGAAAGAAATAAACCTTTACCTTTTATTCTTGTGATTCTGCCTGAATACATTGAAGACAATAGTAATCAAGAAAAGTGCAGAGTTTGGCCCTGTAAAGACTGCTTTGTATTTCCATTGACAGAGAAACATTCAGTGGGTTATATCATGTACTAAACACTCAGGAATGTTGTAGTGAGTAAGTTGTCCTGAAAACAAATACTATAAAAACATCCAGAAAATATGCAAAAAGCATGAACAGAAGAATGCTAAAGGGAGGTTTAGAATCATCCATTTTTATGAAGGAAAGTTTGCTGTTCCTAATAAAAAGTGTACATATTTTTCAGAAATTAAGTAGGTTTCAAAGTGAAGGTGATTAGGTGAAAGTTTAAGTTGTGGGAAAGACTCTTCCATCCCAATTCTTATGGAACTGCAGAAGGTGGAGGTTATTGTCATGGTAAATGTTATACAGTATGTCTTGAAGGCAGGCTAGAACATTATGAATAATCACATGTAGACTTTAGGTTATAATTTAGAATTGTTTCTCTAGATTACATTAGGTTGGTTAGCAAAAGTGTAAGGTATACCCCACTCATAATCCAGGGTATGAAGGTTATGTCTTCTGTAGCAGGATTTTATTTTTGAAAAGCACTGGTCTGTAGTGATGGGCAAATTATTGTGTCCATTTTTGGACATCCATTTTTTTTATGCCGGCAATAGGTGCCAGCGTCCAAAAACAAACGAGAAGCATAGTTTCGTGGATTTTTTGCCGTTTCTCGAATTGCTCTCGAAATTCTTGAAAAATTTGGCCAAACACCACCAATTTTCTCATCACTACTGGTCTGAATATGCTATTTGCTCAAACAAAGTCTGCTGGTAAAATAGCTGCAATATTTCCCTGACAGATACATGTTTTTTGCAATAGAAACGTTATATTGTATTCTCCTTCACTGTGTTCTTATGGTGTGGCTCTCATTTTTTTTCTCGCTTTTTTACTCAACTTCATGATTGTGAATATTCTGTTTGTAAAAAAGTTAAATAAAAGTATTTCATAAAAAAAAAAATAAACATAAATGGATGTAAACAAATTACTCTATGTAAATAGAAAAGACTACATTTGTGGGAAAAAATTATATTGCCATAATCAAGAATAGGTCACTATTGCCAGAATAGTTTGTGGTAATCAATGTGGTGATTAATTAGCTACAATTTGTAAACCATAGATTTTGGGAATTAAGCAGGTGCAACATAGTATGCAATGAAGAAACAGGTACACCATAAAAACCAAATACATCTGTTGATTTGTCAAGAATACATGCAATCTACAATTCAGGCTTTGCTAATCTCTATCTGCTTATTTACCTGGTATTGTTTCCCTTTTTATAAAAAACATCGTTTATACATGATCTCATAATAGATAATTATATTCTATTTCAATCATTGTTTTTAGAAACGGGAAAGAAACATCTTACTAAATCTCGAAAAGGAAATGGTTATTAAAAGTTTAAGGGCCTGCAGTAATTTTGGCTTGGAGAAGTTAATATTGTTTAAAAATATTGCTTGTGATTAATATTTGCCTTTGAATAGCACTGTAAGGCTAGATTAGCAACTTTTTAGCAAAAAAGGTGTTAGTGTTACATATTTAAGACCCTGTGTCCTGATTGCCATTATCATAAATACATCTTGAAGAAAGTGCAATCATCGCACAATCAAATCACAGAACATCAAAAAGGTCATGACATTATAACTACCCTCCATATTCAGCATACATTCATATTAAACTGCAAAAAAAAAAACTTTACTCAAATAATCAGTTTGTGAAGAAATGTTCACTGTACTACTGACTTTGGAACATTATTTGTAATTTGTTACTTTAAAAATAAGTTTGTCAATTTCCCCATCTTACTTTCCTAATAACCCGATTCTGCTTTTAGATTGTAATCTCTATTGAGCTGGGTCCTCTTTGTTTTTGTTTGTACATGGGATGTACATACCATTTAATTGTACAGCCCTGTGAAATACATTGCCACTTTTAATATATGTGGTGTTATCTTTCTTTCTATTGGAAAGGTTGAATGAAAAAAAATAAAAAATTTGTAAATAACTACTTTGTAAATAGATCATGAACGTTGTCAAATCGAAAGTCTCTAGGTCACCAGATTTGGTTTTAACGTAATCAAGCTGATGTATCTGAGCTGCACAGAACTTCTTTATCAGCGCAAATGAAGTAATAATACATATTACAATCAAGTGAAGCAGGGACTATCGTCATGATATAGTATACATGGCATCAATGCTTGACAAATGGTCACAGTCCAGAAATGTTGCACTTTCATATTAAACTTTCAGGGGTTCAAACTGCAACTTCTCTATGTGCTGGTGAGTTTGTGTGTTGCTTAATGGGTGTAATGCCAGAGCATCAACACAAAACTTTCAAAAAAAATATGAGAGGGTACAGAGGCGTTCAGTGAGAAAATTATTATTGCCAAAAATAAGAATGGGGCCAGCTCTGAGGTAATAGAAACATTTATGGTATTCTGCTTGAGCAGGAGTGGGCTAGTTAATGCATTCAATCTATTCCTTATCTGAAGTAATAATACTGCATGTCTGGGGTTAAAATGTTCACTGTTCATTTTTGGAAGGGATCTTACTGGTTTGTCTTTGAGTTAATATATTAAGCTCCCCTTTTGCAGTGATCTTACTGGTATATGGAGGTTAATATGCTAATAGTCAATTTATGCATGTGGGGGTTAATATTCTAATTGACCATTTCTGCAGTGACCTCACTGGAATGACTGAAATTAATGTGCTCATAATCCATTTTCTGCAGAGATATTTCTGGTATGCCTGGCATATATACAGTGCTCATCTTTTTACAGTGATCTTAATAGCATGTATGTGGTTAATATCTATTTTCTGTGGAGATGTAACTAGCATATCTTGGTAATTATGCAAAGTGTAGTAATGCATATTTTTGGGGTCCAAAGTTTTAGGCCCCATATTTTGTTGTGATAGCAAAGGTGATGTGTGCATAGTGGTGGGGAAAGTTGTGGGAGGGGTGGTGGCTATGGTAGCAGGTGTGTACAGGTGTGTATATGTGTTTGGTCGGTCCCAGTGTTAAGGTTCTCTGGACCCAGCCACTCCAGGCTGACACTGCTGATAAGGGTATTACTATATTGCAATTAAAGGAAAATTATACTATTTCTAAGAGGAAAGGAGACATGTAGGGGACATGTAGTCATGCTGAAAGTGAAAGTAGTACATTCTATTTCTCCTTTACACTAGTATCTCAACAAATAGAAATAATTGGAATAAAGTTGCATCAGGCTTATCACTTATAGATGCAGTTTGATGGTTTAAAGATTGATGTAGTGATGTGGATAGCGGGGTTTTCATAGAGATGTGTGTTGTATGTACTGTTTTTATATTAAGGCTACCAAGAAACCTGACACACATACCCCTTTTCCTTTGTAAGGAGTCTACTAAAGCTTGCCATAGACGCCAAGGTACAGTCATACAAAAAGAAGATATTGTATGATTTTCAGACCATGGGTGGAGTATCGTGACATTTTTTGTACCATGGCAATTGGTTTTTTAGTCGATTGGACAAGTTAAAATGCTTCTGTTTCATGATGATAATATCTCTCTATGTATCTGACAATTTCAATGGGTGATGGTTACTACTATTTGTCGGTTAGGACTTTTGTATGGTTGCTCTGTATATTAATGGCCAGAACATTTTCTGATTTGTTATTTTTCCTACTTATATTAATCTAAATATTTAATGATCGATTGTTTGTATGAACAAAGAAGAAAATCTACAGGCCTTTGGCCACCTTTAGATGCAGTCTGGTCTTGAGAATTGAGCATTTTTATAACAGCAGAATGGGACATGTCATGAGGATGCTGGACAGGGAATATAATAATATGTTGAATAATTCAGAGATTATGATACATGCCTAAACATGAGGAACAAAACAATGCCTGCAGTACTGGGATTAACATTGTACTGCCATAAAAAGAGCTATAAAAAACTGACAGAAGCAGTACTACTGAAAGACACAAAATACCCAAGGTCAGGCCAAAGGTCAGAACTGACATTAGGCAACTACAGATGCAGCCACTGGGATTGGTGAGTTAAATGCGTCGTGACTCAGGGGTCATTGAAGAAACTGTGTTATCTAAAGTTATCTCAACTCATTTAATACATTTAACCTTTTCGTTAGCATAGCAAAGCTCCATTGTTTTCAATGGTGAACTCTTTAATTGAATGGGATGCTGTGACACAATATTCTATGCTAAGTGGGATAACTGGGATAGATGAGTTAAGTTTTTTTGTGTCAAATGTACAATCCAAAGTGGCTTCATCTGTATATTAGTAAGGTAAAATATCAGCCATTCACAATAAAACAGATCACGGAACTGCAGGTGTTAGAAGCCCTAAAACTGCTTGGGCAAGCAGTAAAGTGAAGTAAGAGAGCCCTATTTTCTCGCAGTGTTCACCAACGCCCTTTTGGGGCCCCGGAATTTCTGCTGTGGGATTAAGCAGAGGTCCTACTCACAGACTGGTGGTTCAAAATTGCAGTGCCGGAGGGTGAGATAGAAGAATGGTCAGTTCAGGCAGAGGTCGTGAGCAGGTGGCGGATTTCTTGATCAATTCAGGCAGAAGTCGTGGGCAAGCGGCAAAGAAGAAGTAATCAGGTCAGGCAAAGGTCAGAACACAAGTAGTCAAATAGGTAAATGCTTAGGCAGGGTCAGAAAAAGTGCAAACCAGCTTGGGGGCAGAGTGCAGGGAATCAGGGAATGTATTTTTGAATTTGGCGCCAACTTGTGACTTCAGCACGTCCGCCGCGTGTCGCGACTGGGGAACCGGCACATCTGAGGGTAAGCATGTGCGCCAGTCTCCTTGTCCGCCTTACACAAATAAGAAGAGGGCATATGAGAGAAGCTCAAGAAATACATATGGTACAAGAAGGTACTATCAATACAGGAACAGAAAAATTAAAAAGAAATGCAATAAATTCAAACAGCTATCCATCAGGTATAGAGGCTCAGTCTTGGTCTTAAGACTGTTCCCAATGCATGTTTGTAATATGCAGCAGGTTATATCCACTGTACATATTTAACTGACAAAATGATAATGCAGTCCAGTTAATCTATATAGATGATGAGCTAAACTCTGAAGTCTCATTAGTGGCTGGCTGGCTGGCAGATTGAGAAGCAAGATAAAACCAATATATTGCTCTTAGCCATTTTAAATCAGAGCTAAGGATACTATATACACAGCAGGTAAAATGTTTAAACCCACCTCCAGGGCTACAACTAAAAAAAAAAAAGTGTGACGTTCCCCAGTGTTTCCAACAAATTGACTCAAATAGTCATATTCCTATTGAAATACCAATGTGCTGAAATTATTAAAAAAAAAATAAGAAAGCTGAGTCATGGCAGTATTTATATGCAACCAAAACCTATTTTGAGACCTACACTTTAAAGCCTTGACTCAATTTTCATATATTTTTTCTTTCAGGGCTAGAACAAACCAGTGCTTCTTATATTTGTTGAGTGCATTTATGCAAGCAGACATCATGTTCTTTTACTTCCGTCCTGTTTTTAAATCAACAGCATTCTCATTGATTTTAGGTACCGTATATGTATCAAAAGTCTTGAATGTCTCACAGAAAAATATCAATAGTCCTTTCACCAAAAACCGCAGGTTGTCATTATTTCTATTTGCAAATTTAAAAATTTTACAGTGTATAAAATGCAATGGTGATTCAATGCTTTTGAAACTATATATGCAAAATGTACTTTTAAGGAGTATTTAACATTTTCTAAGTAGCACACAGATGGGGCGGGCATTCAAGATACATTTGACAATTTTATACAGTGCAGAATCAGAAAGTTGATTTTATTTCTCAGATGTTTGGAAAGATGCTATTTTTATGTCACTTTAAGTTTCATACTAAATCCTTTTGATTGTATATTTCCTTACTTTACTTGCATTACATATTGGAAGGTATGCAGAAGTTTTGTGACCCTTTAAAGGTGCATTAGCTACAAGTCTTAGTTCTTTGTAATTAACATGTTGCCCCTGAAAATGAATTAAATGTACATTGGATATTTTTAACCTCATATTTTTTTTCAGATCCTCATAAGAGTATTAACTTCACTTATGTAATCCTATATGTTTGTTAACTCATACCTTTTATGATGCAATACATTTATGGGCTATTTATCAAAAATCTAATATGTGAGAGTTTTTTTAACTTTAAATAAACTCACAATTTGAAAAACTCAAATGTTGGATTATTTAAGAAAAACATCTTGAAAACTCAAATGTAAGAAAATGTCTTACATTCTGCCTAGAATAGCTTCCTATGACTTCTGCAAGAACTTGCCAGATTTTAGATACCCTTTTTTTGCTTAATTCCAGTGGCAAACAGCACCACTTAGCCTAACACAGGCAGGTAGCCTTCCTGCTGGGGTCCTGCTCTGAGAGACCTTCATAACGCCTGACAATTAAATACCATTCCACAAGTCAGCCTTCCTGTGAATAATAACAAATGAATCTTTTAGGGGTTTATTTATCAAACTCTGAATGCAGAAAATCCAAACAAATTTCAGATTTTTTAAAAATCAAATTTTTCAGAATTTATTAAACCCAGAGGATGAAAAAGTCAGAATATTAAAATCCTGCATCCTTGCTGAGGTTGCATATAAGTCAATGGGAGAATTAATTTGTGATGTGCGCTAGGTTTTGTGCAATTCCACAAAGTTTTTGAGAAATCCAAAAAACTGTGGAAATCTCAGTTTTTCAAAAAAGGTTCAGGAAAATTATGTAATAAATAAGCCTTAAAAACTGAACGGATATGCTCAGAGTTTGTAGCAGCAAATTGATAAATGCTGGCATCTTTTAATATTTTAATGCAGGATTGTTTTTAAAAGTTGTAGCTATTACAAATGTTTGTTTTAACCTTGAGGGACGTGCCACATTTGTTTTAGGGTGGGGTCATGTCTAGGGCATTATGGGATCTTTTTTGTCTTTATTACAGTATACTTCCCTGAATATTTGTAATAATAAGTGGCCACTTCAAGCATTTGCACCAATATCTCTAAGAAAGTTATATACAGTATATATATATATATATATATATACATACATACACACAGTCCAGAAAGCCAGCACACTCTTATGAAGGTAAAATCACTGTTGTTTAATGTGGGCACAAAAAAATCTGACTTTTCGGGCTGGGTCACCAGCCTTTATGGTGGCGACCCACCCGAAACGTCATATTTTTTTGTGCCCACATTAAACAACTTTAATTTTCCTGTGAGTGCCTCCTTTCTTTCTTGGTTTATTTATATATATATATATATATATATATATATATATATATATATATAGCTTTCAATAGCTCAATATAGTTCAATATAGCTCCAAGACAAAACCACTTCAACAAGGGGAGGGGTGCACGATAATTAAATATGCATCAATTATTTCCATACCAGCACTCCCTTGCACAAAACATTATCATTTATTGTTGCATGATATCAATCTCCAACGTTTCGGTCCCCATTGGGACCTTTTTCAAGGTAATAATGGCACTCACCATTCAAAAAATTTTTCGCCGGGTGCTAACCACAATCATCATTAGTAGTCCAAAGAAAGCACTCACAGCATAGTCCAGAGGTTGTATAACAAAGTGTATTTATTCACACATGGTGTATCAACGCGTTTCGGTCCACATGGAGCCGTCGTCAGGATAGACACAGGAAGTGAAATCTATCATTAAATAGCAGTTGTATCCAATCAGAAAGTCAGTGCAAAACATCTGAAAAAATTCTAAAAATACCACCCACTACCATATAGAGAGGTTGTTCCCCCTTAAAAAAGTGACTGTGAACCGTCTCAAATATATGTCTGGTATAACTATACCAAGATCTATAAAAGATCTGACAGCATTCCTCAAAAAATCTTTGTTAAAAGGGTGTGAATATCTTAAAAGTGTTACTATTAAACTGTATCAAGTAGAAACATCTAAAACAGTTAAAAACATTATCTTGTGGAAACTGTATATCAAATAGCTACATTAATAACCAAAGCTGATTGAATCACTTGATTTCATTATTAGAAATGTCAAATCTCATAGCTATCTAACTCCATCACATTTAAACAATTTAAAAAATTGGGACAACTATGGATCCCACATAGCAAATTACAAATAACTAGCTAGAGAATACATTTAGTTAAGCCCTCTTGGTGCTACCGTGTGCAAGATCCGCATCCACCTCGCTTCACGTTGTAGTAAAAGCTTAGACCTATCACCCCCCCCCCGTTTAAGAGGGGATGTGGTCTATTAAAATAGCCTGTAAGGTAGGTAGCAGATGTTTGGATCCCAAAAAATGTCTGGCCAAAGGAGTGTCTGCTTTTCCAGTCACTAAAGCCGCTCGTATCACCGAGCGATGATTGTTCATTTGCATCCGAAATGACCTGACACATTTTCCAACATAGTAGAGGCCACATGTGCATACTATACAGTAAACAACAAATTCTGAGGTACAGGTCAGCTGGTGATGGATATAATATAACGTTTCCCACAGCTGGACTCTTATCTATTTATATATATATATATAATATATATATATATAAATAAATAGATAATAGTCCAGCAGTGGTGCACTCCAAACAAGCGTTGTCACGTATTATGAGTAGCCATTCTTCAAGACCTTGAGAAAGGTCCAGAATGGGACCGAAATGTTGACAATAAATTTCACCTTATTTAAAAGCATTATGAAGTCCTGGAGTCTGTCATTCTTGGAGACCAGCTTTATATCTATCTATCTATATATATATATATATATATATATACTAAAATTTACAGAATTGAACAACCAATGTTCTACTGATGTGCTCAGAATAAATAAATATTTTTACAAAAAATCAACACAGCCAAAAAAAAAATTTGATGTAGATCTGCATCCTTTTCTGGTGCAGTAACCGAGCCACTTTCTGTCTTTGGTGAATGTAGGCAGTAGGGAACAGTAGTTCAGGCGCTCCCCAGGTGTCCGATGATGGAATTGCACCTATTTTTATTTCAACTCTGATTATTTTTAAACGTTGGTACAGCGTGTTTCCCTGCACTCAACGTGACCAGCGCATTTAACCTGATTAGTTACAGCGCGCCAGACGTACAATCCACTCGGGCTGCATCTGTATATGTACGCGCCCTATTTAAATTGACTTAAGCGCAAGTGTACTCTCATGCTGACAAATTAGCGCTAGCAAAACTTTGCCAGCGTCTGGCTGATGAGTAGTGATGGGCGAAACGGCCGCGTTTCGCTTCGCCGAAAAATTCGCGAATTTCCAGAGAAATTCTCGAATTTTTCGCGATTCGCGAAACGAGTCGCGCGTTGTTTTTGACGCGCGTCCCGTCAAACGCGACGCGGTGCGTCGTTTTTGACGTGCGTCGCGTCATTTTCGGTGCGCGCCGCGTCGTTTTCGGCGCGTCGCGTCAAAAACGACGCGCGACTCGTTTTTGCTCGCGTATTTTTTTTGGCTAATTTTTTTGCCAGTTTCGCGAATTTATTCGCCAGCGGCGAATCGCGGGAATTTGCCGCGAATTCGCCCCTGGCGAATAAATTCGCCCATCACTACTGATGAGACACAACTTTGCATTTAGTGAATTAGCAAAGTGGTGCACCTGGCAAAGTGGCGTGTGGCAAAGCCTTTGCAGGCAAAAAATGATTGTCTGTTGATCAGCTTCATCGTTTTTAATTTTTTTGCAAGCCTTTCATAAACATAGTACTTCTTGAGCTGCTTTCATTGCTTTTGGTGTGAGTAGCCAATTTTGTTACTTCCTCAACATATAACTCATAGGTACAGTATGCACTGCATTACACTGTTTCAAAGTGCTGCCTATTTTAGAATTTATAGCTTTCATATGTATTCTTTCTACAGTTTCTATTTCCCATGGTGACATCACTGCCAGACTTATGAATTCATCTAAGTCCTGTGTGGATATTAAGCTTGTGAAAATGTTCAAGACAGCCAGAACTGCTGTCATTATTTTACATGAGCAGCAGTAAATCTATCACCACCCTTGAGATCTTGCTGTGCTGTCATAGGTTTTTGTGTGTGTACTATACATTTAGGGTGAGCAAAAGAACTTTTACTGTGCACAAGGTTACAGCTGTCTTCTGAAACTGATAAATGGCTTCCAAAATGCTTCTAATGCTTTTATAGAATAAGATTTAACAACCATTATCATACCAGCACTTTACAGAGATTGTTTATCGTCCACATTGACCCCTTGAGTGGTGTAATAAAAGAAGTTTGCACCAAGTCTGTTAGACTAGAGCTCACAATGTTTAAGCACAATTTACAATAGATCACTATGGTTTACTAGCCTTGTACAAACTCATAACCCCCATCACCTCTCTCATGCAATTGATACAACACTAAGGTCAATTGCAAGAAACACTGAGTAACATTTCCTGAGTGTGGGAGGAAACTAGAAGAAAGGAAACTCATGCCAGTTGCTCATTACTTCTTTACTGGCTACCCGACATTCCTCTGAGAGAGAGCTAGGATGTATGAGTGTGTTCTGAATATGTAGTTCTTAACTATGACACAGCTCTATGCATCTCCACTGAGCTTTCATTGCTTTGTGACAACAATGGCAGTGACTTTCCAGCACTCTATTTTGTGCCATATATAATTGGCATCAAGAAAGACAGAGAGCAGTAGAAAGTCACCATTAATATGACTATCTTTGATGAATGCTGCTGAGGGCCCCTCTGCCTAGAAGCTATATATTCCCTTGGAATTTTCTTTTTCTTTTACTCCAGGCAAAAACGTCAAACAGAAATAGTCAAAAATTACCTTAGTAAATCTACCTCAAGTATACTAGCTGTCACTTAGAAAAGGGTGATCAAACTGTATTTTTTCTGGCCATATTTTTATAGTTGTAAAGTATTGCATTATGTTGGGCAGAATAGTCAGGGATCTCTTTAGAGTGTTGTTAAGTTTATTTCCTTCCCAACTTAGTATAGTACTAAGAAATCATAACAATACAATTTTAGTCAGCCCTAATATTATAGGTACAAATTGCTGGAACCATCCTGAAATGCATCCTAAAACTAATTCCCTGTTTAAGTTCACAAATATCTTATAGTCAGCTAGATAAAGCACATTAATATTCAATTCACAGACTTTGAAAATAATTTTTTCTATGCTTACAAAATGTTCCAATCCAAAATATCTGCACATTGCATTTAAATTCCATAAGTTAACGACCTTTAGAAAAGATTGCTAGCATGTAAAGGTCTAGCCCTAGAATAAAAACTCTTCCTGAAATCTTTCCCATAAATGCATGCACTGCATCCAGAAAAAAAGCTATTATATAATTATAGCTCATATTTTGCATGACATTGAAGCTGACCCATATTCAGAGACTTACACCCTGATGTACCCTTTCTTTTAGATCCACAGAATTCATATAGTTCCTGCAGAGATCCACCGAAGCAACAAGAAATAAAACCTGATTTTTTTTCTAAGCTAAATCAATCTCAGTCTCTGTCTTGGTCATCTCTTACCCTCACATTCAACTGAAGTACATGTGGACATCTCTCCCATTATGTATGATAACCAGAACAATTATTGTGTTTGAATAAATGGAAAATATTTTCAGGTTGCTCAAGAACATTTATATTCTTAAATACATTTTAATGTCATCCAAATACACAGAATGTACAATATGTGGGCAGTTTTTCACCAAGGGTAGTAAGTAATTTTTCTTTATCAGTTCTTTGCAAGTGGGTCTTCTGAGTCACCTATGTTTTTGTAACTAGGTGATTATTATAACTTTTAAACAGAACTGTAAACTTTCTGTAATATAATTGAATCAGAAACTCAAGGTTAGCAAACCAGTACAAATGTTCTTGAAATGAATTTTTGCATGTTTTTTTCCAACTGATAATCCTTAGTTTAATAGCAATGAGTAACCTTTCCCCTATTCTGTGTTTCAGTAGTTGAAAACAAGTCCCGACTAAAAATGATTATGTATATCCAATAAGAATGTCTTAAAAGGTATGAGAGATCAGAGCCTACCAGATAGTTTGTGGTAGTTTGTATAATTTATGTTTAATATTGTAGATCAGGGGTCCCCAACCTTTTTTGCTCATGAGCCACATTTAAATTTAAAAAAGAGTTGGAGAGCAACACAAGCATGTCCATGTCCATGGGGATGTCAAATAAGAGCTCTGATTGGCTTTTTGGTAACCCCTATATGGACTGGCAGCCTACATGAGAGAATGTTTGGCAGGACATCTGTTTTTTATGCAACCAAAACTTGCCTCTAAGCCATTAATTCAAAAATAAGCACCTGCTTTGAGGCCACTGGGAGCAACATCCAAGGGGTTGGAGAGCAACATGTTGCTCACGAGCTACTGGTTGGGGATCACTGTTGTAGATGGTTTCCCAGCCTCTTCAGAAATAATGCTGACAAATCATTGTTTTTATGTATTTGCCCCAACCATACCTCTTACATCACAGGATCAAAGATGGTGCTCAAATGCAAACAGTTCACTAGCATGTAAACATCCACTACTTTACAGAAAATGTATGCATGAGTATGTTCAATTGCAATAAAGCAGCACTCCGGATGTGGGTGCAAAATTTTTAAAAAATTTCTAGCGCCACATGAGTGTTTTGGGTCCCCCTTAGCCCTCCCCATATGTAAATCAATAAAATCATTTTATTGTTACCAGAAAGGTGGGGTCCCACTTCACTCCATTACCCAACAAATTTCCATTTTTTATTGTAAAATCACCCAATACAGTATTTATCTTTTGCTCTAAAGTCCAATTCAGAAGACAATAAAACCCCATAATTGTCTTGAGGGGTAAAAGTTTTGTTCTTACTGTAAAGTTGGAATCATAGAATACCGTAGGTGCATTCCACTCATTTATTGTATTACTTGGAAATCTGAAAGACTGGTTTAGACCTTCTGCGTCTGGGACTTTAAAATGCTGATGTAAAGTGCTGTTAGCAATACCTGTGTGTGTTTGGGTAGCATTCCAAGAATTCCTATCCCTTTGCAAATGAGGAAAGTAATCATAATTATATAAACTGTTATTATTTGAATTATTTTCTTCCTAATAAAAATATTATTAGTCATATCATCTTTATTTATTTTACATAAAAAATAAACACAAGTATTTTATCTTTGTTATGATTGTTTTTATTTGATGCAACAGAAGAGAATTTTCAAAAGTATTATCTTTTGCTAGAACACTTTTTATACCTCTTAGTAAATTTCATAGTATTAAATATATAAAGGAAACCAGTATTGTAATACTAATTTACACTGCCAATTGCTTTGTATCACAAATGTCATATGGCTCATTGATTCCAACAACTCTGATTATGTGAGTAATCATAAAGTCTATATTGTATTTCAGGTAACAGCTCACAAACAACAAACATCAAGAACAGGAGAACATTAAGGAAGGCAAAGACGGTTTTTACTGCTAAGAGAAATGTTTGAATGGATATATTCCCTAATAAAGTACTGTACTTTGAATGTTGTGTTTTGTAGGGTTCTTGTTAAGGTTTCCATATAAATTCGCATCCTCCATTTTGTATTAAGAAGTGCAGAGCACATAAATACAACACAAAAGCAAGGAAAAATGCCCTCAGTTTTATGCTTTAGTTAATGGCAGTTCTCAGTCAAAGATATTGGAATTGCTTTCCTTTGACAATATATTGGGGAATTCCTATTATTTTAAATGGTTCCATGTATGTATTAAAACTGCATATTCAATAATTTCTGTCTGTTTTTCACCTAGGACCTCAAGGTTGTGCTAATGCTTTTATTAGTGAAGAGACTCTCTCTAGTGGGTAAATAAATATTGTTTAAATTCATAACACTTTTCATAAGCTATGACCACAATAACATCATCAGACACACCATCAGATGTAATTTCACTATATGCTAATGTTTTGATAGTTTTGTTGACCCCTGAGCCCCTCAACTAAGCATGTGCATTGTGACTAGCCTATCAAAAATGGCCTAATAATATCACAAATCAGGAGCTGCTATAAACAACTTTGAATTCATGGGACATTAAGGGGCTGATTTACTAAGGTTCGAATTTCGAAGTGGAAAATTGGGGATCCTTTTTGATCGAATATGGCAGTTTTCGATTGAAAATGGGTGTATTCGATCGAATGAAAATCATTCGATTCGATCGAACGATTTTCCCCAAAATGCTTCGATTTCTTAGAAAAAATTTCTGTCCAAGTTCTGTGAGGTACCCATAGGCTACAATGGCAATTCAACAGCTTTAAGCTGGCGAATAGTCAAATTCAAATGAAGAGCCAGTACTTCGAAATTCGAATTTTCAAATTTTAACAATTCAAATCTAATTTTGGGCTATTCTATAGTCGAAGTAGCCCAAAATTACTCTGAAATTAAACTTTTATTCTAATTTTACTTCAACCCTTAGTAAATCAGCCCCTAATATTATACGGCTACTGTATTTCTTGGCTGCTGTTGTATATTCAGTTTATAAGATACAGCATTTTTTTCATAATAGTTGTAAGGCTTTAGTTCTCCTTTACAAAAGTCAGTGTAAGACCAATGTACCTTATTGCCATTTGGACTTATCTTAAAGCATATTTAAACAGGTGAAAATAGTGGAAAAAATTGTTAGCAGAAAATTTAATATTCTCTCAGCATTCCTCAGCATTTTCTTAGCATACGCATTGTTAGCCATTATTCTAATAATCTGAACTGCAGTGGCCAAATGTTCCACATTCCAAAAGTTTAAACACATTTGCAAATGGACTCTCATGCTAATCTTAATTATTAGCCCAAACTAATACAAAGTAGCTGACATTATCTTGAAATTATTTTTTTAATTGCCTTTCATCCTCCAGTGAGTTAGTTCGCATTTACTTAATTTATCCATTCACTGAACATTTCACATCTGTCGTGCACTAAATTTCCAGAAAATTGGACAAACATTGTTATCCAACAGGGAAATGGAACATCCATATAAAAAGTCAAGCATATCTTCTACTGAAGGACTGTAAAATAAACTCTGAATAGCGTCTGAATGAAGCTGTAAAATTATGTTGTTTATTATTGCTTATTCCAATACAGTATTTTTATATTTTCTGCAAGGACCTATGACATATTTTAATATAAATAATTATCACTGAGCAATAATTATGTAGCGATGGTCACATACAGTAGCTATTTCTAGACTACTACAATACATTTGTCAGGCTGGGTTTTAAATACCATAGCTATAGTGTATAGGGAATGTGAAGTAGCTTGTGTAGCTTTGGCCACTCACTACAATACAGGACAACATTTCCACTGGCATTTGCTATTGACCTAAAGCAGAACAGTGGCTCTAGAATAGAAACATAATGGTCTTATCAGTACATCTTTAAGAGGGTGACATAATTTTACGAGTAGTTTTAGGGTAATTTAGCTGTCGTATGAGTAATGTAGAAAGTTAATAGTTGTAATTACAATGCAGGGACCAATGCAGAGGGGACTGCCAAGGATTATGTGTTGCATGGGAAAAAGATTAAATGAAGAAAAAAAATGTTTTGGATTCCCAAATCTCTGTATCCATATGTTTAAATTAGGGGGCAGATTTATCAAGGGTCGAAGTAACAATCTACTTTTGTATACTTCAACTAGGGAAAAGTCCAAATGTGATTCGAATTTGCAAAAAAAATATCAAATTTGAATATCGAAATTTATCATGTACTGTCTATTTAAAAATTGTACTTCAACTATTCACCATCTAAACCCTGACAAATTAGTCTATGGGGGACCTCCTAAAGCCTATTTGGAGGACTTTGAAAATATGACATTTTTCTTTTTTAAATCCTTCAAATCGAATTTGATCGAATATGTTAAAACTGTGATTCAAACTATTCATATATAGCCTATTCACCTGAAATTAAACAATTTGAATTTTTTAATAAATGTCGATTGGTCTTTTTTATTCAGATTTCAAAGTTATGGTAGTTCAAAAAACTCCCATTACTTCGAAATTCGACCATAATCTGCCCCTAAGTACTGGTTTTTACTACCTACATATATGCAGGGTGGCATTAAAAAAGCAAATAAATGATTTAGAAAACCATTAGATAGATAAGATTATAGATAATAATTCGACTAGTTTTATATCTAAATTGTAAGGTTAAATATTTTAAAATGATTTGTTCTTTTAAACTGATTTCAGCACAAGATTATGCTTGAGAAGCACTATTAATTGAAGTGTTTTGAAACATGTTTCCCTTGTCGAACTCCATGTCAGTACTCATCGGGATAGCCCCTCTCCATGCTCCCATCAGAAGGACCCTCCCCTAACCTTTAAAAGGCCAACCACACCCACTTACCAGCGTCTTTTTTGTCCTTCTCTTTTGCTTTGGCTTTTGTTCCATTTGGAAGCAAAATTTTCTTTTTAACCTTGGGAAAACATTAGGCCTGCCCATAAGGCATCCTAGGGACAAGGGTTTTGGTCCATTGGACCTTTTGTTCCTCAGCACACTACCTCATATCTTGGAGTCTCCTGTGATTCAGCTCTGCGATCAGGTAAGACACTGGTTTGCCTTGTTTGCTACTCCTTGTCTGCCTGTGTTTCAGTTGCCTTCCTGTCAGAGCTTTTGGTGGCAAGTGCTTGTCCCCCCATCCATGTGCCCTCCAGGCCTGTCCAAAAGACATCTGGTGGCAGTGATGTATGTGGCCCCTACACCCCATTTTTACGGATGAGTGAGGGAGGTGGCAGTTAGTTTAGGTATTATTAGCTAGGGGGCTGAGCCTTACTACCTCCTGTTACTTTTGTTTTTCTTGTGTTATATGGGGGCAGGTCTTTCATGGCCAGCTGCCTCAATCAACAGACTTTCCCAAGGAGAAGGTAGTTTATAAAAATACAAAAAAGTTGCTCTCTAGGCTTCAGCCAATTTGGCCGCTGACTTGGGCCCTTGCAGGAGGCACCAACACTAATTATTAAATTTGCCTCTGTGTAACCTCAGCAGTTGCTTTTGGTTAACTGCCTATGCAGACAGCAGCTGAGTATAATCAACAGGTTCCACTGGTAAAGTGACCCCTACTGAGTACAATAACGTGATTGCTCTGTGCAGACACCAGCTGAGTATAATCAGGTGATTACCTGTACAACTGACAGCTATAGCAAGTGGAGATGCCCCGCCCACTCGTTAACTCTGCAGACTGGAACTGTGGCCCAGCAGCCTCAGGTAAGTACTGCTGTTGTCAGTATACTTGTGAGGCCTGTCTGCTTGTTAACAATGAACCTGGTGTCCTGCAATATTTGGCTTTAAAGGGTCTGCTTGCAGCCTTGCATAACGAGAAGCAGGTAAGGAGCGGGTCCATATTCTGTTCTACAGTATATTCAAGTCTAACTAATTGCTTGCATACAATGTGATCATAAGTTTACCTGCGCTGTGCTTGGTCCTGAAACCAGTAGCCCTAATAGAGATGGATACATGGGCTAGCATGCTTTCTATAGACATGTAGCGTATACTGGGCTCTGGCTAATGGCCCACCTTAATTCAATAGCCTTAAGAGATATAAGTAAGTGGGCTGGAATTTAACATGATCATATGCTGAACTGAAGTGTGCTGAGTTCAGGCCATTTGCATACCTCACATCACTAGCCCTAATGAATGTAGATCATTGGGCTGGGTGGCTGCTAGGCTCTGATATATGTTTGCTTAATCAGCAGCTAATGCAAAATATGTTTTACATATTGTTGCAATTATATCTGTGATCCTTTTTGGTTTATATGTTCTGGCTATTGCTCACCTGGAACAAGTAGCCCTAATGGATGTAGAGCACAGGTCTGGCTGCTAAGTCCTGATATATGCTTGCATTAAGCAGCAGCTAATCTAAACTGTATTACATGCTGTTGTGATTGTATCTATGTGCTCCTAATATATGCTTACTCTAAACATCAGCTTCCCTAAACTATGCATTACATGTGGTTGTGATTATATCTGGGGTATATTGGGGTCTAATACCGAAGAGTACTGACATGGATAACTACATCTGAATGTTTTATTATGCCATTGCATTGCTCCTATAATAGGGTATGGCTTAATCAGTTAAACAGGGAATTTAATTTGTTACATGGCAATGTTTCTCCCTGTGGTAGGTAAGTCCACATATTGTCTTGATAAACACAGCAGCTTGGATAATAATAACCACAGGTATGTTGTACACAACAAAGTATTTGGGGCCGATGAATGTAAATGTTCCCAGATTTAAAAGCCTTGTATTGCAGATCACTGCCTGCATGAATGGAGGGCCATGCAATTATTGCATTCAAATGTGTAGGATAATTACTATCCATTGCTGGGGTTCTGGGGTTGGGCAATGTACTCTGCCAGAACCAGTATCTCAGGGCCCTGACCAAGGCACATGTTATAATCTACTATGATAGAGCACACAGCTTAATACATGCTACAGTCACATGTAGAATACATGTTTAGCCTAAGAAGGCCAAAAAAAACCCCACATTCAGAATGAATGCTTAATTAATGCTTAACTGTAGTATGTGTATGCTCCATAATACAGTCTACCAAAGTGTCCCATATGTGTGCATCTATAGGGCCATCGACATGTGTGTGTGTATATACGTGAATATATAGTGTGTTTATGCATGTGCAGTGTGTATATTTGTATATATAATACATAACTACAAGTTCTAACTATGACAAAGATAAGAAAGAAGAAATACAGTTCATTATGCTTGGCTGAAGTAACCATATATGTATTTCATGCTTTGTTGGGTGGGACCTCAGTGCCTCCTACAAGCTAGTAAGGGGGTGGTTTCTACCCAGGGTTATGCATTAACACTTAATATTAATAAGCTTCATGTCATGCTGTATGTGCCATTTTATCTGTCGACATTTATATGGTAGGATGCCTATAGATACAGTGTCCATACAGACATCAGGCCACTGGGAGTTTTAGGTCTTCTCCTAAATAAGGCTGGTCGCATGCCTAAGGTTTATATTGCAGACCAAAACATTTCAGCTTTTAGGAGTCCTCAACTAGCTTTAATAAAGATTACCTTGTTCAGGTTATAAAAAGGGCTGGTCCAGGAAAGGAGTAATTTGCTTATACGGCCAGCAAAACAAAGCATCATTATGGCTTAAAGGCCAGGCATATGCTCTGTGTCCAGAAGGGTTGTTTTTTTCTTCAGTGTCCCAATCTCCTGGTTATTGGGTATTTAGAATAGAGGGCTGGCTGTTCTTCCATACCAGATAGGTAACTGATTTAGACAGATGATGGAAACATCCAATGAGTGCTGATTTTCCTCTCTATGTCAATGCCCTCTTTAGCCACCAGCAGAATTGGAACCTGCCTCCTCACAGCTACCTACTTGTGTGTATCTACCTGTTCTATTGCCTCAGGCTATAATGGATTGGACTATTAAACAGGATCATAGTCTTCCCTAATTTGAAATGTTTGTAGTTTTTACAGTAGAGTGCAATCTCTTATATTATTATTAACATTTACTTATATAGTGCCAACATATTGTGTAGCGCTTTAACATCTGCCAGCCTTATCCATTTCATTTGTGAATTAATTGAGGAGATGTCCGATATCTGTGCTGCAAGTTTGTCTAACTTCAAACAGGATGTTTGGATGTGTTTTTGTCCAACTCTGTCACACTGTTTCTTATACTGTGAGGATTTCACATTTACACTGACTGAGCATTGTGGTCTACTGTGCATAGTCACAGGCCTCTCTGTCCAGGAAACCTTCTAGATATGACAGTCCTATTAGCCTTGCTTGTTCTTGGATTTCACATTGCGGTTATAAAAGTAGGACTTTCTTGTGAGGCTCAGCCACTCTTTATACACTCCTGATACATCTGACCCAGTATGGCTCTAGTCTGGTGGATTAGAAGCCCTTCTGACACTGACTGGAACATCCATATGGCCTCTCCAGTCCTAAAGTCAGCTTCATTGATGGAGTTCATATATGTAGGATAGTTGATTTCCACATATAAACAGGTGGGATGAAAACAGACAGGTTCAAGGGTAATTCTAATCCTCTCTCCAAGGGTTATATAGCTTTCCTCCAGGAATCATTGGATTCCCCTTTAGTTTCACTGGGGTGATATTGGATCTGTAACCTTAGGGGTGCCTAGTTATACATGTACTGTACCTCCAACAAGACCATGGTGGGTTAACCAACAAGGGTTCTATTCCTTAGGTAACTTAGTTGCTCTTGTTTCCACAGAGAATATCTTCTGGATAAAGGGATGGGTACCAGTGTTTTCACTGTTAGTTGAGTCTCCCTCAGCACAGCACCTTAGATGCTGTAAGGAATTCTAACCCAAGGTACTTCTCAGGTGCCCTTGTCCCTGTTCCTTTAGGATATGTTTTCTGTTAAGACAGTTCTGAATTCTAGGCATTCCGCTATGTAGATGTTTATGGTACATGCCTCAGGTGCCTCATTGTGCATTGTAGGCCCTGCGCTAGTTACAATATTATAAACAAGTCATACCTACAATGCATCTGTCTGGTTCTTACTCCTACCAATTATTTCTTACAAGTGCTTTGCATTCTGCACTGAAACTAGGCATACATGTGACCGATGTTTTCTGGTGAGTAGGAGGGAGAGTAAGTATTTCAGATTGCTGAATTCGCCATGTGCAAGGGTGTCGCTCTCTCTTATGGAAGGGGGAAGCGGTTATGTTATTGAATTCACTGGTTCCCCATTGATAGTGGGCTAACACCTCTCTCTCTTTCTCTATGTAGTATACAGTCTATACTATATGGCTATTCTTAGCCTTGTAAATTTATTCTGGGTTTTCACCTGGTTTCTCTAGATAGGTTGTGTGATTGTGGGCTATCTAGTCAGTGTGATTCCATTCCTGATTAGAAATACTTGTTAAAGCCTATTCCCTCCCATGGGGAAAATCTGAGCTTGCTACATACCGATGAGTACTGACATAGAGATCAACAAGGGAAAAGGGAGTCGTACTTAACGTGATCTTTCTTTCCTTGGCAAACTCCATGTCAGTACGACCCACCCTTTTTCCGGTAATTTTAAGCTTGTTACAAAGATGGCGGTAAGTGTGGTTGGCCTTTTAAAGGTTTGGGGAGGGTCCTTCTGATGGGGGAGTGGCTATCCTGATGAGTACTGACATGGAGTTCGCCAAGGAAAGGAAGATCACGGTAAGTATGACACAATCTTCCCTTTTCTCCACGTCACTAAGTTTTGTGAATTGATAAAAATATGAATTAAAATTACTTACAATGATGTTTTCTCTACATATGTACAAATAATGTTTTCATTCTTTGGGTGGACAGGTGGACATCCCATTAGAAATCTTAATACTGATCTTCTAGCTTAAAAAGAAAAGGTTATAAATCCCAATTTAATTACATTAAGAGACATATATATATATATATATATATATAAATTATTTTATAGGTTATCCTGTACTTACTACATACTTGTGTTCTAGGCTTCAAAGTGCTGCTTAGAATGAACTAGTCAGCAATGGCTGTTTATTGTAATGCTATACTGTATGTATGCTAGAATTCTAGCAACCCTGAACGTAGATATGCTACTTGAAAGAGGTGACATCATCCATCTGCTCATCATTTCAAAGACAAAGCATTTAGCCAGTATTGTTCCTTTTTTCTAGTTTGATAGAGTGCCTAAGGCACAAACTAGACAACATTCATTACTCCACTTCATAAAACAGTCAATTTTATATCTAATGAATGCATATGATGTCCAAAAAAAGATTTTTACCATATTAGGCATCAGGAGACAAAATCTTTTGTAGTCTTGCTAAAAAACAGTGACAACAGAGACAAAGCTCACTTGAATGTGATACATTTTAATGGCTAACTACATTATATTCTAAAACCCAACATTTTACAAAATAAAGTTGCAAGTACTGGGTTTATATTATATTTAAGTATATAAAGGTGCACTTTCCATATATATATATATATATATATATATGTTTAAATGCAACTAAATGCATTTTTGTAAGTTTCAAATGCAACTTTAAGCTATTGTCTTTTGAACATGAGTGAAATCCTGACAAAATATAGGGGGTCATTTACTTAGACCCTAAATAGAATTGTGCCCCATAACACTTTTGTCTAGTGTCTGGCTATGCTGTTTTCAGAGCGAGGTATGGGGTGCAACATTAGTAAGCACAAGGCAGTCCTGTCCAGATCACATACCATGAGGTAGACTGGCAGAACGCAGGAGAGATAGAGATGCATATGTGCCCAGCAACACAAGGCTGGACCTCCTTTGAAAGAGTGCGAACTTCAGCTTCTGCTTCCTCTATTATTATGCCACTGCATGTGCCTAAATCAACATCATTTTGCATTCAAAATGAACCAATTCTGCTTTATCAGTGACACAGTGCTGTATTCATGGTGCAAAATTAGTGCAATTCTGCTCCCAGGGCTAGGAGCAAAGTGCAAAAAGAGCAGTGCCCATTGTTTGCACTTTGCTCACATCCATGAAGGGGTAAATGACCCATTTCCATGCTATTGTAAAACATGGGGAACATTTATTTTTTCTTTTATGGTATTAAATATTTATGTGGTGTTCTGGGAATCAAAAGATTCCCATGGAGTTCAGTGCTTATTTATTGTATTCCAAGCAGAGCAAAAATACTGGTGCAGAATTCTGAAAAAGGAGGTTTCAGTGTGTAATGCACGATGACTGAATGTGTTAATACATTTTATATACTTTTCAAAATAATTCTCTGGAATTGTTAAAAAAAACATTCTGTTCCATGTGATATTTAACCGAGCAGGTGATTTACCTCATTTAAGGCCAATAAAAATCTAAATCAATTAAAAATAAACCTAATTATTTCATGACATTGGTTAAAAATTATGATCCTTAGATTTCTTTTTTGCATTGCTATATGCTTTTTTTAAGTTGCTAAGGCCTAATTAAGCCAGAATCATAAAGAAAGAAAAAAGATCAATGACAGCAAGCATGAATGCATGGAAGACTAAATCCCATAGTAAACCTGTGGATTTAACACTTTCTTACATTTCATTATGAGAATGTTACATTATAGTGATAATGAAACAGCGTTATGTTTACTCTCATGATAGATCTTGTTCTGTCAAGTCTCTTTTTCTCAAATAATTTTGTCAGAAGCAGCAAATATACAGTTGTGTTCAGAATAATAGCAGTGAATAAAGCTCAAATTTCTTATAAAAGATTTTATGTCCATTCACACAAATGCATTGGGAAAACTGCACATTCTATTCCAAATCAAGACGTGAAGAAAAAATGATCAAATTTGTTATTTGTTTACAAACTGAAAAATGTTTAAAGGTTTTGTTTTCCTTGACACTGAACTAATTTTAGTTGTATAACCACGAAAACTGCTTTTGCTTCAAAAACAACATTTTAGAGATCACTAAATAAGTTTTGGATTAAGGTCCAGGGATTGGGCTGGCCACTCTATAACGTCAATTTTGTTGCTCTGCAACCAAGATGCTGCTCGTTTAGTGGTGTGTTTTGGGTTGTTGTCTTGTTGTAAAACCCATTTCAAGTAAAGATGACCTCCAAGTATTTTGATCTATTGAAACTTATCCATGATCCCTGGTATGTGATAAATATGCCCAGCACCATAGTATGAGGAACACCCCCATATCATGAAGCTTGCGCCACCATGCTTCACTGTCTTCACATTGTAATGTGGCTTGAATTGAGTGTTTGGGGTCATCTGACAAACTGTCTGCGTCCCTAGACCTAAAAAGAGCAATTTTGCTTTCATCAGTCCACAATATATTGTGTTCTATTTAGGCCAGTAAATGTGTTCTTTGGCAAATTGTAACATCTTCAGCAAGTCTTTTTCAACAGTGGGTCTTTGTGGAGGCTTCTTACTAATAGCTTGGCTTCTAATTGTAGCAGTATTCACAAGTAACTTTAGACTTCCATGATCTTCCTGGAGCTGATCATTGGCTGGTTCTTTGGCATTTTCACTATTCTTCTATCCATTCAAATGGTAGGTTTCCATTTTGTTCCACATTTTCAGCTTTTGGTTGCCATTTTACGAGTATCTGAGATCATTTTAACTGAGCAGTATATAATCTTTTGCACGTCTTTATATGTTTTACCCTCTCCAATCAATCATTTGCTGCCTTCCTTTCTTAAATAAGGGCCATAATTGATACTGTTTTTTTTCCAGAATGAATGACCTCACTAATTGAATGCCATACTTATAATATTTTGAGCAAGCCTCAATTATTCAATTACACAAGATCAGCAGCATGCATGGGATGACTGCTGGGTCTGTTGGTTTTCTATAACTTTAATACACCTACTAGTAAATGATTTGCCATGTAGAAATATAATTTATGTGAAAAAAAGTGATTGATCAGGTTAGTTATGTTGGACTGCTATTATTCTGAACACTGTTGGAGCATAAAGCATAAGCACCTGAAATTAGTCAGTGAAACATCTGGTATGGATTTCAATTTGATTTGACCAATGTATAAGAAATAATTTTGTGTATATACATATATATATATATATATATATATATATATATATACACACCCTAATTTTTTTCTTATATATATATATATGTCTCAATGTTGAGTGCAGAGGACCTCTTGCATTTGTCTATATGTATTTTGTGGTCACAGCCTCATTGCACCCCCGCCTAATGGTTTTAAAAATTAGTGGTGAGCACAACTTTTTCTTGTTTGTTGTAGTTATACTGGAGCAGTGACCAGCTCTCTGTTGTAGCCCCCACCCTTTCCAGCTATAGTCAGGTGATCCCACTGGTGTCTAATAAAAGGGCATCCATGATTGGGAGTTTTACTTTGAAAGCAGCAAGTAAGTTGCAGGTAAAACTTAGTCCCTTTGTAAAATGTTTAATGAAGTAATGGAATTCTTAATGAATCAGATGAAAATTGAGCGTAGGACTGGCCAGATATGGGATGACTTTGATGTAGTTGGCCAGCTTAAATATATTGTAATATATGGACAAACAATCCCTGTTGTTTAAAGGGTAAGGCATTTTTTTAGTAGTTGTATGCACAGAATGTCTCAATGTCTTAAATATATTGATAATGGGTTGAGAGCAGAGGACCTATATGTATTTTGTGGTCACCCCCGCCTAATGGTTTTAAAAATTAGTGGTGAGCACAACTTTTTCTTGTTTGTTGTATATATACATATATATACATATATGTGTGTGTGTAAATAATACATTTATATATGGATATATACTGCATAATGCCTTAATGTAATACAAAACAAATCTCAGTTTATTTTTTTTAAGTTAGTCAGATAATTTTGGATCAAACATTTCAGACTCCAAAATATTAATAATATAGCAAGAAAATGTACAAGCTTTTCAACAACTTAGAAAGACCAAAAGTAGTCTGTATCTACATGTACTATACAAATAGGACAGGAACAGGAAAGCAAAGCAGGCATTAGAACATCAAGCTAGTGTGGAACTTCATGAGGAAGGCTGTGCCTAAAAAACATAACAGAATCTCCTATAATAAACATAATTGTGATGTTCTAAATGCCTGCTTTCATCTCAGGATGTTTCTCTAATTGTGTACTACAGACTTGCCAAATAACTAGCAAAATAATAAGAACATGGAAAGAGAGCGATGTATAGAGAAATAAGTTAATAAAGAAAACATAGGGTTTATTATACCCATCATTCAATTCTAAAAGAAGATAATTTATGCACAACTTTATGCTCACCAACATAGCAGAATGGGCCATTTGCATTT
This sequence comes from Xenopus borealis, assembly GCA_024363595.1. Taxonomy (NCBI): domain Eukaryota; kingdom Metazoa; phylum Chordata; class Amphibia; order Anura; family Pipidae; genus Xenopus; species Xenopus borealis. The sequence continues at coordinate 77,685,145 of CM044436.1, forward strand.
TAGGTGGAAAAGGCATAGCCTTCAAAATAAGTTGTGCTGTGCATTAACCTTAGTCATACCAGCATAGCAGATACGTAACAGATACTCATATAAACCACCCTATTCAAGAGTTAAAGAGATTGACCACATGAATCATAGTAATGCATAGTTCTGCTACATATAGAAAGCTGAAATACAAAAGTCATTGTATTTTCCTTACTAATACTAAATATATTAACTAATCTAATAACCTCAGACAGAACAGAACATCTATAGTGATGGGTAAATCTATCCCATTTCGCTTCACCAAAAAATGAGCGAATTTCCAGCGAAATTTGCGAATTGGCGAAAAATTTGGGAAACGAGTTATGTCACATCTTTGACGTGTTTTTTTTGACGTGCGTCTCTATTTTTTTTTTAGCCAGCAAATTTTTTCGCTGGTGTTTCGCGGATTTATTTTCCGTCGCCGGAATTCGCCGCAAATTCTTATGAGATATCCCCTATGTATCTCCAAACACTCCAGAAAATTATACTTTGTCACATCAACCTATAACAACATAAACAGCCTATAATCATTAAATTATTTGTTACATGACTTTTCATACAGGTCAGCAGAACAGACAATATTAAGGGGTTTTAGCTACATGTATACACAAGCTGAGGCTCCTGACTCTCTGAGTTGGTAGAAGAAGGGATATCGGGTTAAGGATAGTTGACAGATTTCTCCATTAATCCCTTACTGTTATTGCTGTCAGTACTGTATTATCATTGCCATAGTTGTAAGGAATGGTGCTTTTTACTCCAAGGTATGTAAAACTATCTAAAATAGTGGGCCATCAGAAAACGTGCATCCACTAGATCAGGGGAACCCAAACTTTTCACCTGTGAGCAACATTCAGATTAAAAAGAGTTAGGGAGCAATGCAAGTATGAAAAATATTCCTGGATGGTGCATAATAAGTTCTGTGATTGGCTATTTGGTTGCCCCTATGTTGTCTGGCAGCCTAAAGGAGACTCTGTTTGGCAGTACATCTGATTTTATGCAACAAAAGCTTTTCTTTGCAAAAATAAGCACCTGTTTTGAGGCCACTGGGAGCAACATGGGAGGGGTAAGTGAGCAACACATCACAAGCCACAGGTTGTGGATCAATGCTCTAGATCCATCTGTATATTTTAGTGCTACAAATAAGGCCAAACCATCCTGATCATAGGTTTTAGGTTTAATTCCTTCCAGCTGCTGATTATTCTGTGTGTTTGCACCTGATGTACAAAATAAAACAAGTACATAGTAACTAGGGAGAAAGGGCATTGTTTATACCATATCCATATACAAAGTTTTGCCAGTTTTGACAGGTTTTTGAATGTGTAATTATTTATTTGATGCAACAATTACAGAATAACGTGTTTTTTTTAACATCAGTTATTACTTTAGTTAGTATAGGGGATCTTTTTTTCTGTTTTTGACATCTTCTTAGTCCAGCTGTTGCCTTTGTGCAGAGCAGTTAAGTAGTAAATAAAAACTTAGGTGAAAACATCTTGTAGCATAGAAAATGAAATCTACTGTGCCCACTATGACTCATATCTTGGCAGTTCCACCAAATATGCATGTGGGATCCAGTAGAAGAACATCCTGGCTATTCTGGCTAGTACATAATACCATCTGTACATGATTTATTCTACATTCCAAGATTTTGTAATAGTCAACAGAGAATATAAGGCAGCAATGCATTATTTTTTTATTAATTTGAATTTCCAGGTTTTCTTGCCAAATGGTTCTATGTTTCTCTTTAACAGAATAAAACCTTTTTAATCTATGATTCATTATCACACGGGTTTATTTACTGTGTATGTGTGTGTGTGTGGGATTCTTCCGCTTAAAATGGAGTCTATAGATGCAGTAACTAGCTAGTTGAAGATAGCATTCAACATTCAAATTGACAAGCTGAATTGCCTTCTAAATGTATCAAAAATAATGATAACATGTTTATCAGTATTACTACATGTGTAATTCACACACACACACACACACACACACACACACACACACACACACACACACACACATATACATACAGTATACACACATGAGGAATACAGACCAGCTGATCAAAGGCAGATAAAATTGCTGTTATTTTTACTTTTACTTGTTCTTATCTTGCTCTTACCAAATTGCAAAGTTGAAAATATGGTTCAAAGTGAAAATACGAATTAAAAAAATTCCATTTGATTTGCCTATGGTGGACCTCCTAGAACCTATTTGGAGTCAATTGGTGGACTTTAAAAAGTATTTTGGAGAAAAACTTTTAATTGAATTAGATCGAATGCACTTAAAATTCGAATTGATTAATTCGATTTCGAACAAATATGGACCTATTCGACTGAAAACAGACCTATTTAATAAAAATGTTTTAATTAATATCATTAATTTTTACCTTTTGTATAAACATACAAAAGGAACCGCACTCACAGGTCTTCTTTAGTAAAAAAACTTGCTGTTTATTGCAACGTTTCGGCTTTCAAACTCGAGCCGCCGTCAGGAAGTGAAACCCTTGCAAACAAACCATCCCTTTAACCCCTGGATGGCGCCAAAGTGACGTCATAATTGACAGTGTCTGTTGAATATGTCAATCGTAATTAAACAAACCATAAAATGTACGGACATATAAATAATCTTTATTGTCAGAGAATCACTTGCAGTGGCCCCATATTGGCATCTGTGTTAACGTCTGTGTTATTAAAACCCAGGTGCACAAAAACCGCGAAGGAATTTGTGTGAGTGGCTGACTAGGAAAACACAGGATCACAGCATCAAGATCGTTCTTACCCCTGTGTTGCCCCCATCGCAGCAGTCAGACCAATGAATATATATCAGCTGTCACACTCATATAACGCAGCATAATCCGATCGCAAACAGCTAATAATAAGCTGCTGCCCATATTCCGATTGGCTGTCAGTGCCTTCAGAGGACACGCCTCGCTCTATCACAAATCCACATGTGACGCTTTGTTACCTCACAGCTCACTTGTTTCCTCTAGGTTCCTGTAGCCAATTATATGCGTACCGCAAACCCTGGTGTTTGTGACAAGGGTGGGTTAAATGCCCTCCCCGCACTCCATCCATTCCGGGTGTACCAAGTTAATTGGGAACATAATAGATCTTAACCAAGTGGCTTACGGGGATCGGCACTGACAATCCAATCCTTTAAAGGGGTGGTTCACCTTCAAGTTAAATTTTAGTATATTGTAGAAGGGACAATTCTAAGAAACTTTTCAATTGGTCTTCATTATTTATTTTTCATAGTTTTTTAATGATTTGCAGTTTTCTTCTGTTTCTTTGCAGCTTTCAAATGGGGGTCACTGACCCCATCTAAAAACAACAGCTCTGTAAGGCTACAAATGTATTGCTATTGGCACTTTTTATTACTTATAATTTTATTCAGTCCCTCTCCTATTCATATTCCAGTCTCTTATTCAAATCAATGCAGGGTTGCTAGGGTAATTTGTACCATAGAAACAAAATTGCTGACACTGCAAACTAGAGAACTGCTGAATAAAAAGCTAAATAACTATAAAACTACAAACAATAAAAAATGAAAACCAATTGCAAATTGTCTCAGAATATCACTCTCCACATTATACTAAAAGTTAACTCAAAGGTGAACAACCCCTTTAATATATTCATCAAGAAGCCTACTTATTGTGATAAGACAGCTGTACAGTGGTCTGTCGTACTGCTGGGGGGCCGCCTATGATCTGTGCTGTTCCCCCAGTCTCTAGAGTTCTAATTCCTCACTGAAGAAAGGATAAGACAAAGCACCATATTCACACAGTCCGATTACTGTAACAAGGAATAAGATAAAGCACCATATTCACACCGTCCGGTTACTGTAACAGGGAAACAATACAAAGTCCCAAATGCCCTCAGCCAATTCAAGGGGGGACATCGTTAGAGTCTCCGTTAACCCCTATCTCGCCAAAGTGTCTAGGTTATGTGTCCACCAGAGTTCTTAGTTAATAATCATAATCCCCTATATGTATAATATATTACCAACTGGATAACCCAGTACAGATCGTTCTAATAGAAGGGGGACATCGGTAAGGTCTGATTCAACCCCTTTGGTGCCAGAGTGTCTAAATTAAATATCCACATGGATTCTTCTGTCAATTATGACGTCACTTTGGCGCCATTCCAGGGGTTAAAGGGATGGTTTGTTTGCAAGGGTTTCACTTCCTGACGACGGCACGAGTTTGAAAGCCGAAACGTTGCAATAAACAGCAAGTTTTTTCACTAAAGAACAGCTGTGAGTATGGTTCCTTTTGTATGTTTATATCCTGATTATTACCAGCACCCAGGCATTTATTGTGTGGAGATTGAGTGCACCACTCCAGACTGATATATATATATATATATATATATATATATATATAATATAGGGAATCCAGATCAGCTGATCTAAGGGAGATAAAATTGTTCTTACCTGATATTTTTGAATAGCCTTCATCTAAGTTGTAAACTGGGGTAGTTTTGTGTTCACTTGGTAGGGGTTTTAAGAAGTGTTTAGGTAAATTCAATTCCATTACTGCCATGTGACCTAGCAACACAATAAGTATATACACAACTAGTAATTCATTAAGATTGCGGAAAAAGACAAAAGAGGTTGATTTTCCATGTTTTTCCATGATTTTCCACCTACAAAACACTTGCATATCATGCACTATTTTTTGTACTTCAGGAATGCTCTGTAGCTTGTGATGAATCACCTTACATTGTAAAAGTAAGTAGTGATGGGCGAATCTATCTCATCTCGTCGATTTCGACACATGACTCGTTTTTTTTTGCTGGTGAATTTTCGAATCGCGGGAATTCAACGCGAATTCGCGCCTGGTGAATAAATTTGCCCATCACTAAAAGTAAGGCTTACACACATTGCTGAGCTCTGCACCTTGACAGGATTCGTAATCCAATGTAACTTACAGAGAATGTCTTGCATAGATCATTGCCCCATGAGCATACATAAGTACAACATAAGAGTACAACTAAGAAGTACAACTTTTTGTCATTTAGAGCTGATACACCTGTGCCACAGGTAATGGTAAAATGAGCCTTATAGACTTTTTAGGACATTTATTATAGCAGTGTGCAACTTTGAGTCATGGTGCCCTCTTGCATCAAGTGTTCTTATTTCTAGTGTGGTGTTGGTAAAGCTCTTTGTTCCACTGCAGTACTGGGATTTCATAGCTTCCATACTTTCTTAAGGAGAACTTGATTTATTTTGGGGTAACAGAGTTGTTTCTTATTGCTTGTAGTGATTGATTATTTGTTGTGTAAAAATGCAATAAATAGTCATGTTCAAGCTGTCAGTTATTCTCTGAATTCTTATATTATTTTGGCAAGGGCAGTCCATGTCTATGTCAGCAAGCTTCAATCTTAATTTTTTTTCTGACGGAGCTGAGCAGTAAGGCATCCAACTTAATTGCTAATTAAGGCTATTACAATCCATGTTAAATCATTCTACCCATTATATTTTCTTTTCCATAAAAGACTGCTGCTGCTAATGTAAAGTGTAGTATATTTGATGCTTCGTGATTAAAATGAATGAATGGGTTTATGATAATTTGAACAGGGGATCCTGGTGAAAAAATGTGCTAAAATACATTTACCTATACATTTTTATGCCTTTCATTTTAATATTTATAGACCATTTTATAGTAGATATATAAAATATATGTGTGCCTGCAAGAAAATTTGCCAAGATTTAACAATGTGGGATTTCATCTAGAGATTTCTCACAAGCAGGTTCTCAAGCACAGCATGAATGTTACTAAGTCCAGTTTCTGTGTTCTGCAATTTTTATTTTACCAACTTCTTCTGCCAACATTATTCTTTATGTGTTTGGTCTAAACTACATTAATCACTTCCCATCTGTTGTGACATTGCCACTTGTTCCAACATGTCTATATTTATTGTTTTCATAAGCATACTTTAACTGTGATTCTGCATATTTCAAAATGCATTGTCTAATATTTTGACAAGTATTGTTTCTTAGCTGCTGTAAGTATTTTGAATGGAAATTGTTTCCTCTTTTTCATGTATCAATAAAATTAGCACAGGGTTTCCAAAACAAGTTTTGTATTGTATCTGATTTGTTTTGGATAATAATACAATTAATTTGTAACATTAATACATCAAACAACATATTATTTTAGAAAAAGCAATAGCTTTTTATTTGCATGCCAACATTTTAGATTAGCAAACCTATTTTTGTATTTTGTAAACTGTAGAAGAATTCACCTGAATAGTTTCAGTTTACAAAATTTTAAATATACAGGTCAGAATTACTGAAAGGTTGTCTCCTATAGACTCTATTTTATCCAAATAATTACATTTTTTTAAAATGACTTCCTTTTTCTCTGTAATAATAAAACAGTAACTTGTACTTCATCCAGACTAGGATACAATGAATTCTTATAGAGGCAAAACCAGCCTATTGGGTGTATTTAATGTATTTTCTAGTAGACAAGTTAAGAAGATCCAAATTACAGAAAGTTCCTTTATCTGGAAAGCCCCAGGACCCAAGCATTCTGGATAAAGGTTCCCATACCTGTATTACTTTAATCAGTGGGAGACAGAGCAATGACATACCAGATATATGAAATACAGTAAGAGGCACTGGGAACTTTTGTCCCAAATAATAAGGCAGTAGATGAAAAAAAAAACATGCTGGCTGTTTCTGCAAGCACAGGTTGACATATAATTAACAAAGATGACTCCCATATAATATTAATATATAAAAAACACAAATTAGCTTGAAAATTAAAAATATTAAATGGTAGAATGGATTATTTGCATGGAACAAAGTGTAACAGAGTATTAAAAATGACACCCTTAAAATCATGACAGCATCCTTATAACAGAGGCATAACAATGTTTTAAAATAATAATAGGGCTCATTAAAGGGAACTCACACAAAAATGAATATTTAGATATTCGCTTTATCTTAAAATAATATAATATAAAATAGACTTTCTGAAGATAATCGGATAAATATTCTTTATCTGAAATAATCAGGTTACACTCTGATGTCAATCAAAATCTCACTCCAACTTCTACATGAAAAGTTGCAAAATGCTGAAACAGGAATAGGGAAGAAAACATTCAGGAACATTACAATTCTAATTGATTTTCTAATTTACATGAAATAAAAATAGTATTATTCTTGCAATGGTTCTCCTTTAAACAAATTATCAGATTATCAATTATAAGTTAAGAGGAAACTGCAGTTCATTCCAGTAACAACCAGCTTTCTATATGTCCAATCAAAAGAACAAATAATTTGCAATGTCCAAAACTATAGGTTAATTTCATGCTTATACATATTACTGATAAAGAATAGTTGTCAAATTGAATGAGTAGACTGTAATGCCCATACTCTCCTTAAATTTGTAACCTTAAACTTGCCTAATTTTCTTCTATATTTTAGGTAATTATTATTAATTGTGATTTTTTTTTTTGTAATTTTCTTGTTTTTATTGCCCTATACAAATATGTTTAAGAATAATAATAATAAAATTGTATTATGTTTTAATTGGTTAAAATCAACGAATAATTAATTTGTAAATCTTCCCCACATGTTACATTTATTACTATTTCAGCCTGCCTAAAAAACCTATTCCATGCAATGTATGGCAATTCATTTTTTGTAAAGTACAGTACAGTTACACCTATTGGATCTTTGGACAGTTTTTCACTAGCAAGTAGCATCAATATGAGACAAAACAATAGAAGAATGCAAATTGTAGATATATTAGTATTTTTAACAATGCAGTATTGATCTTGGTAAGCTTTCTAGCACACACATACATCTACTTCTTTAAATGAGATCACAATTACCATGGAAAGGTTATTAAGCTCTACTGGGATATGGTATGAAATTAGCACAGTGGGTTCCCATGGGTGGTGTTGATTGGATATTCATAATCAACAAAATCCTCACCACGAAAGTGCTGGGACAGTTATCAACAAAGGGAAAATGTGATAATCGAGCATTAAATTGAAGCGGCAAATCAGTATAACTGTTGCCTTGAACCTCATGCCATGGCTTATGTGGCGAATAGGTCAGTTTTTTTATTATATTCAAATCATTCTACCGCAATTTTTGGCTATTCAGTAGTCAAAGTAGCCCAAAATTACGTCAAAATTCCAATTTTTAAAATTCGAATTTTATTCGAAAATTCACTTCGACCCTTAGTAAATGTGCCCCTAAATGTGTGCAGTTCCGTATTCATTAAACTTTTACCCCATGTGAAGGCATCAGCTTTGCATTTATTTTTCAGTTTAATGTGTGTTAATTTAGAGAAGATAACCTCAGATCAAAGGCTCTATTAGTAGCCAAAGACTAACATATCAAATTCTGATTTTCAAGGGAAAGTTCAGCTAACAGATGGCAGGTCAACAAGTATGTTACAACTGATTGTTCCAAATATTGTGGTTCTGAAGCATAAGGAAAGAGAATGGCTCAGTTGTTCTGTCAAAGACTCTTGTATCAACTTCTTATAACTCTTTGTGATTTAAATTAGCAGTTCATCCTTAAATTACATGAATTACTGTATGATGAATACAAGGAAATGCTGAGGCACATTTTCTAGGGCAAATAATATTCTATAAACCAGATGACAGTTGGGGCTCTGCAGATCAATAAAAAAAACATCAACTGTTAATTTTTTTAAGAATTCCACTTTTACATTATGTAAATGTTAACTTTAAGATAAACCTCTTTTTGAAAAAGGCCACTTTCCTGAATCTGTAGTAGTTGATTTTAGTACTCTTAAGAATTATGGAAAGCAACTTTAAATATAGTTCTAAATATATTGTGCATTTAACAATATAAATAATATACATTGTGTCAGGAAACCCAGGAGATACCTAAGCAAGTTTAAAGTATTCAGGTCCTGAACAAAATAGGTCATTTGCATGGTATTTTCACTTTGCTAATAGTTATCATAGTACATTTGGACACATTTAAGCCTCCACCTCCACCCCCCCCCCCAAGGGTTGGGCTAGAACGGTCTACCTTAAGCACTGGACAGAGGTATCTGTCTAGTGCTTAAGGTAGACCGTCTTGGGGAGAAGCCCATAGCAACCAATCACTCATTATATTTTTTCAGTCAGTTACAGGCAGAACAATGAAATCAAACATCTGACTGGTTGCCATGGGTAACCACCCAAGTGCTATTTTGCCCAATGCTTATAAATGACCTACCTGCCACTGACACCTTGGGGTGGGCTAACCATGGTCTGAAAGACCAGGGGCATCCTGGGCATATAGTTGGTGTAGAACTGGGTTGGTAGTGTAAGCTTTATAATAGTACCTTTTTGCCAGCACTAAAGAAATATCTTTTGGCTGCATTTTTACCAAGAATTAAGCCATTTTGTAAAAGCCTGTAGCAATATAATAAATTCCAGACATCCTATCTATTAGAAAACAGAAGCATTTGAAAAAAATGTCATGCAAGCAATCATGCAGCATTTTTCAAAAGTTTTCCTTTTATTTCCTTTTATCACTTCAAAATAGCTTCATTTGATCAGCACATAGCGGAGAAGGCCATGCCATGTTAGTTAATTATTTTTATGATATATCTGAAATTAGTCCAGAATCAGAAAGGGAATATACTATTAATCATCAGATATAAATGTGGCTGACTTTATTAGTGTTAACCATATTGACATAATATTCCAGAAGCTATCATGAAATCCTGCTGGTTTTAGGATTGCAAGGAAATCTGAATAGCACTTCATATCCAGGGGTTCCCTACAGGGATCTGTTCTGTGATTATAATTATGATTTCACAATATGCTGGTAACATTTCTAGAATCCTGTTTCACATCTTTATGTTTAATATCACTTCCCTTGAAACCTTAAAATGTAATAAACTGGTGCCCTGTACAGCCTTCACTTCATAAATGTATTGCTTTTGTGTATGGGGCAATGTGAGGAAAAAACAGTAAATACAATTTTCTATATTTCCTGGAATAAGATAAAAAGCAGAACTGTGTGCACATGTGTATCCCAGGGTGTAAGGCTTTATTGCCAACATTAAAAGCAGAAATCTATTTGATTTCTTCTGAAATAAGAAAAAGTGAAAGTTTTATAAGTACATTTTCCTAAGATGGCATGGTATTAAAAAAAAAACAAATGTAGAAATTATTGGCAACTTTAGGTAGACTGTAAAGAGTCATATTATTTCAATGAAAATCAAATTTAAAATTAAATCACATGAATAATCACTGTACTGTTCTGGTGCTTCAGATAGTGCTCAGGCTGCTGATCATAAACAGATGTGAAGCAAAAGATCCACTGTTTCTTTTGTAGAACCCCTAATAATCCCGATAATAAAAGATGGGGGCGAAAGGCATGGCCATAAAGAGAATTAGGAAGAATGAAATGTCTAGGAAACAGAGGAAAGAGATGTAAGGGAAAAGGAGGTAAATATGTGGAAGGTAATGCAGATGATGTGGCATAAAAAAGGAGAAATAAGGGACAAAAGGAAACTGAAAAAGGAGGAAAAAACTAAAAAGAAAATGAGATGGTGAGATCATACATAGAAGAAAATATAAGATATAAGATTAAGAATAACAAATGTAATTGTTTACAGCATGATCTTACTTGAAATGTAGTGCAGGGAGGATCAAGATAGATCCAAAACATATTGTGCAATCATTTTAGAAAAGGTAGATGTAGACAAATACAAGAGGCCCTCTGCACTGGTGTCTAATAAAAGGGCAACCACGTTTGGGAGTTTTACTTTGAAAGCAGCAAGTAAGTAGGTAAAACTTAGTCCCTTTTGTAAAATGTATAATGAAGCAATAGAATTCTTAATGAATCGGATGCAATTTGAGAGTAGGACTGGCCAGATATGGGATGACTTTGACGTAGTTGGCCAGCTTAAATGTATTGCAATAAATGGACAAACAATCCCTGTTTTGTTTAAAGTAAGATTAAGGCATTTTTTAGTAGCTGAATGCACAACATGTCTCACTGTCTTAAATATATTGATAATGGGTTGAGTGCAGAGGACCTCTTGTATTTGTCTATATGTACTGCACTTCATTGTACCCCATGCCTAATGGTTTTAAATTAGTGGTGAGCACAACTTTCCCTTGTTTTATTTATATATATATGGTGCTCATCACTAACGCATTAACTAAAACATTAAGCGGTGGTGCAATGAGGTTGTGACCACAAAATACACAGACAATATATTAAGGAAATTAAAACATTTGTGCCTTAAACTGCTAAAAATGCCTTCGCCTTTAAACAAAACAGAGATTGTTTGTCCATATATTGCAATATATTTAAGCTGGCCAACTACATCAAAGTCATCCCCGATATGGCCAGTTCCACACTCAAGTTTCATCTGATTCATTAAGAATTCTATTGCTTCATTTGCATGAAGCATTTGTTGAGTGCAGAGGACCTCTTGTATATATATATATATATATATATATATATATATATTTGTTACTTTACTTTGGTTACTTTTTTGTTTTCAAAATTATTGGCGGGGGGTCTCCTTACCACCTGGTTTATCTAAGTAAGCCCAGAACATTTTCTGTCATAAAGCTTTACCAGGGCATATATATGAGGGGATCTATTAATTTCTGCCATTTAGGATTTCCTAAATTGATAATGAATTTTTAATAAATATCAAACATGGTCAAAGGTAAAACAGGTATGAACAAAAAAGGACACTATGTTGGACAGTTTAGATGTCAGTGGATATGGAAATAAACCCTAGAATGAGTGCAAAATCATGTTGAAATTGAGGATGCAAATTCATGTTGAATCATGATCAGTCTATACTTTCGTGCACGCAGCTGCATGCAATGCTATTTTGGAGAGATTAGTCGCCTGCCGACAAATTGGGCGAATAATCTCCCGAACTGCCTCCCTTCCGGCTAGAATCTAAATCACCGACGGGAAGGCACAAGGTGTAGAACACTGAGGCACAAAAGAGCTTATAATTTAAAAGTGTCATTTACAACACAGCACATACAACGCTTTTTGTGACCATGCTCTTTTTCTGTGCCCATATGACAGCACAGCATCAAGATGATTTCCAACCTCCTAACTCTTATTAACTGTCGGGTATCTCCCCTTCTGGCATGCTAACACCATGACAATAGTAAAAGGAATCTGGTTTGGGATGTAAAGGCCACAGCTTCATTAACAGACAAAGGTAAAATTATACACATAGAGCAACAATTAAATCTAATAATCACTAGCACACATATGCGAAAACATTGGTGCACAATCACCACCCCTAGCACACATTCCTCTGCAAGCTATCCCAGGCTATCCCAGGGTAGGGGGGCAGGGTGTTGCTACCACTGGTAGAAAAAAGTGGTAGAGTTACTTCCTTCTGTCTTACACTTATTCCAGTTCTTCCTCCCTACCTCAATTCTTGCAATGCCCTACATGCCATTCCAAGTACAAACAGAGCAGACACCACTATAACAAACTTCTGAAAGTCCAATGTGTAGAACTACAACCTTTCTAAAAACAGGATTTCAATTTAATTATTTTATGAACTTTTTGGTCATATTGGTCACTTCTTCCCAGAATAAACCTTCCAACCACACACTACCCAAGCCTTACTTTCATACTGCTAAACTACAATTGCTCCTGTAAACAAGGCCATTACCCATTTGGCTACACTGTAAAAAGGTAATGTTTATCCCTTCTATTTACAGCACAACACAGGGATTAGCAGAATCTATCCATTAATTCAGTATGATTGTGTAAGGTATAGATGCCTGGCTGTGGTGTATTTTTTCTGTTATATACAGTACATGTCTGACATCATGTAAATCAACAAAGAAAAACTAATATGTTATTTCTTTAGATTAGTACCGCATTGTCACTGTGAAAGGAATTGTTTCGATATGCCAATTATGATATTAAATCATAGTGTTTTATAATAGAAAAATCTGTTAAAACAACATGAATCGGCAGAGCTTATTTCAAAACACATCACGTATATAAAGAAATTGCTTTAATGATTTTTCTGTCGTATTTGTATCCTGTTAGATGATTGTTTGAAAACCTGCTTTCTTCACCAGTTGTAACCTTTGTAGGATAAGAGACTGAAAGAGGACAAACATGTTTTGTGAGTAAAGGATTACAGTTCATTTTTGGATCCAAAGGCTTTTCCCGTTTCAGTTAAAGACCTAGGGGAAATTCACTAAAGCGCAAAACAGCTAACTGTTGCACAAATTCATTTTGGAACTTCACTGACTTTCTAAGGGTCCCTGGTGTAACATCGATAGCGAAGTAGACAGACTCTAGCACAACTTTGCACCCTTACGCCAGGTTGTGCACTGATGAAGGGACGTAACTACGCTAATTCACTAAGATGCGGATTTTACTGTAAGTTACCTCTTGCGCAAGACTTGACTTCACCACCTCTGACTTCAGGCGAAGTAGATAGGAGTTTCTAAAAAAAAAAAGTTGAAAAAGTCCCAAAAAACACTGGCGTCTTACTTTTTTAAGGGTGATCGGCAGAAAAAGATCATCATTTCTTTTTTAGGGTACCCTCCTTCCCCCCTACATTTTCTAACATATGGCAACTCAACTATACAGTGGGCACATGTGTAGGGCAATAGGACAACTTTATTTTATTCATTAAAGGTTTCCTGGGCGTAGAGTATAGTGATGGGCGAATCTCCTGCTTTTCGCTTCGCCGAAAAATTGGCAAATTGGCGAAAAAAATCGCGAAACGAGTCGCGCGTCGCATCAAACGCGGCGCGTCACGTTGTTTTCGGTGCGCGTCGCGTCGTTTTCACCGCGTCGCGTCAAAACGCGCGACTCGTTTTTTTTGGCGAATTTTTCGGCGGAGAATTTTTGCTGCCGTTTCGCGAATTTATTCGCCAGCCGTGAATCGCGGGAATTCGCCCCTGGCGAATAAATTCGCCCATCACTAGTAGTGTAATGTAGGTGGTGCAGCATATACGTCCATTATACTTTAAAGTTGGCACCATATGCAAATTAGGCATCGCTAGTATAACTTTGCTTTGCCTGCCGAAGTTGTGCTATCGTTCGCCTCCCTGAGCGCAACTTCGCATTGTAGTGAATTTGCTTAGCACTGGTGAAACTACGACTGTGCGGTGAAGCTCTCTCTGACGCAACTTCGGATATTAGTGAATTTGCCCCATAGTGGAAATGTAATAAATAATCGCAGGGATGTTTAAAATATTGTTTTTGTAAATGTTTTGCAATGCTCACAATGTAATAGAATCCACTGACAAATATTACTCCCTGGAGTTTTGTTAAAAATGTCCTCTCTTTGCGAATGTGAAATTTTAATACGTAAAAGCTTCAAAAGCTATTTGGTCACAAACTTTACAAGGAAGTTGTTCAGGTCTGTAATCAGTTAAAAATGGCGTAAGTGAATTGTTGGTTAGACAAATCCCATGCCACACCTGAGAAGTTTTTCTAAGCTGTCTCACATATAATGCCTTATAATCTAAAGCACTATATTGAACATTCAGCGAAAAACCTTTTGTTATTCAAGTAGTAAAAAGTGTCCTTGTGATTCCTGCAGTTCAGTAATAAAAAATTGATCTGTGGAGCCATGTAATTATATTTTTGCTACAAATCTCACGTTTCCTCATTGATTGGAATGAAACTAGAAGAAGAAGAAAATGTACAAGATATGAGGCAGACATTACTTAAACCAGTTTAATGTGACAAATAATGCTTGGTCATAATTCTAAACCATAGTATTAATTTCCTTTGTTAGCCTCTTACTGTTCCAACAAGAGTCTCAGTCTGCTTTTTCTGATTGAGCTTGTCCTTCAGCTTCTATTGTTTTTCCCACCCTTTGTAAGCAATCTATTTGCAGCAAAACAATATAATACGCTAAAATGGTTATATATACTTTGATGAACATCATTTCCAGATGAAAACTTTACTGTTTCCACTATAAGACCTGTGGCAAGCTGAATTCTGCTTCAGCATTTATATATAAACAGGTATGGGATATGTTATCTGGAAACTTATTATCCATAAAGCTCCAAATTAAGGGAAGGCAGACTCGTTTAGATTCCATTTTATAAAATAATCCAAATTTTTAAAGACGATTTCCTTTTTCTCTGTAATATTAAAACAGTACCTTATACTTGATCCAAACTAAGGTATAATTCATCTTTACTGGGAGTAAACCAACCTATTGGGTTTCTTTACTTGATTTTCTTGTATATTTAAGGTAAAAATTATAATTATTTGCTGAAAACTGAGTCTATGGCAGATGGCCTTTCTGCAATTTGGAGTTTCCTGGATTATGGATTTTTGTATACCATACCATTATTACCTACGTTAAATTTTATTTACCTACCAAATCTTGGCCATATGTTCCCCATCAGTCAGCCCTCATAGTAATTAAGAGCATTCTTCTAACTCAGGGATCCCCAGCCTTTTGAACCCGTGAGCAACATTCAGAAGTAAAAGGAGTTGAGGAGCAACACAAGCATGAAAAATGTTCTTGGGGTGCCAAATAAGTGCTGCGATTGACCATTTGTTAGCCCCTATGTGAATTGTCAACCTACATTGAGGCAATGTTTAGTAGTGCACCTGCTTTTTATACAACCAAAACTTGCCTCCAAGCCTGGAATTCAAAAATAAGCACCTGCTTTTAGGCCACTGGGAGCAACATCCAAGGGGTTGGAGAGCAACATGTTGCTCGTGAGCTACTGGTTGGAGATCACTGCTCTAACTATACTAGACAACTGCATACTAGAAAACTGGGGTTAGCCTGTCATGGGTGTACATGACCTAAAAAGTGACAGAGGATAATGCAAAAAATTGTGTTAATTCTATGGTGTTAAATGTAAAATCCTGGAAGGAAAAAATGCAGTATGGGACAGAAAAAAAAATTACATAATTTTAGGGAAAACATACTTTCCTGGTATTTAAAATGGTTGGTCAGCTGTATTTTTTATGTATTTATTTTATCATAATTAACAGCCCATTTTGATGTATTTTACATAATACATATGTTCCCTTTGTTTTTAGTTATCTTTCATTTAGACAAAATTATTTTTTTGGTCTTTTTATTTTATGCTTCTCTACCCAAAGAGAAAGTGCATGCAAAGAGATCACCGAAATGCATGATGTCAATATTTTTGCATATGAGTCCTTGAGGGACAATTTAATATTAAATATAAGAAGCAAAGTTCAGATTCATCCAACCTAATAAAAGTACAAACAGACTTTTTAAAATCTGAGCTCCTCGTATATACTGCATTCCTGCTAATTATTAACATAATTGTTGTTTTAGCACTATAAGTATACAACATTGGATGTTACTGTCAATGTTACATTATAGTTATCCACTAAAATCCAAATCTGTAAAAACTGATTGTCATATTTCAAAAATATAAATCTCCTGTAAAACCTATTTAGGCAAGAAAACTAAATGCCAATTCTATGAACGGCATATTGTTGTGTTTCATCTGAATGCTTGTGTACACTTGCATAAAAATAGACTTTGATCTTTCCAAATGAATTCCTGCTGTTTACATTAATAATTTGCATGAGTAAATGACTGCAATTTTCTATTTGGTATTTTCAAGAAAAATATTCATCAGTCAGTCAGCCATTGGGGGTTTGCAGGGAATATTTCTTTCATTTGCTTTGCAATTGCACACACCTCAGCCAGTGCAGTGCATTGCCTTCTACGTATGTGGAAATATATCATTTTACCAAAAATTCTTATGCAGACATTTGGAAAATTATGTCATGAACACTCTAATAACATAATATGTTTAATTAATGTATTTTCCAAACTGTGACACATCAAGATAGGCATTCAATTTGAACAGAACAGGGGCACCATTGCTCCTGCCTAACTTCTGCACAAGAAGATGGCAGTGCATAAGGTGAAGCAATGCTATGCTAACAATAGTTATCACCATTTTTGCACACGAAATCCTTGCGTTTTACACTGGGCTTATGAATATTGCAGGTTTGCAAGTTAAATTTGCTAATGATAATTGAACATTTTCACACACTAAAGCTCACATAGCCAAGGTTGGACTAGGGGGCCTGGGGCACAAGCACTGTGTTTTTGCCACAACCATCTGGTTGTGGCAGTTAGAGAAGAAGAAGTGCATGGTGTAGATATGAGAAGGGACCCGCCATGTTTTTTCCCGAAGACCAGCCAGCCCATTCTGACCCTGTACATAGATTCCACATGTTTCATCCAACATGAATTTTGGCAATTTTCAATGAACTGGAAAGACTGACAACTGACATTTTACCTTAAGTTGTGCATAGACATTTTATGCAATAGGATGCCAGAGTGAATCAAGCAGAAAAAAAACTAAAATCCAGGGTGATACACAGGTAGCTACTGTACCATTAGCTGGCAGCAATGCATAGTAATCAGCAACAGTATAAGTAAGCAGTGTTACAGTAGATATTGGTAAAATGCCATTGAGTTTGTTATCAGAGTGGGATCTATGTTCTAAATCTAAAGCACGTAAGGTGTTTTATGCTGAGTTATTTAGTAAGCAGAAAAGAAAGTAGTGACTCTCTCACTAGAGTGGTGTATCTGCCAGGTATCTCTTAAATCTAGTTTACAAATCAGATGGCAGAAACTTTCAGATTGTTAAGGGACTTCTGTGTTTTTTAATAACATTAAAAATTTATTTTTTGTATGTTTAGAGAATAGGAAATATATGCTACACCTAGGGGCAAATTCATTAAGGTTCGAAATGTAAATTGGAATTCCCAAGTTGAATTTTTGATCAAAACTCATAAATTCGAGTTGGGAATAATCCAAACTTGAATTCAAATTTTAGATTAATCATACCTTGACCCTGGGAACAACTCAAATTCAACTATTCACCACCTAAAATCTGTCGAGTTCATGTGGAAGTCAATGGCAGAGGTCCAGTGCCTTCCTGACAAGTTTTTTTCAGAGAAAAACTTGATTCAAGTTTATTCTAATTTGATTCAAATTTGATTTGGATTTTCAGATCAGTGATATTTGACCAAGGTTTAGACGCTTGAGTTTTTTCCTTAAATAAGATACTATTCGAATTTCGAATTAATTTGAGGTTAAAAAAAACCTCTAACATTCAACCTTTGATTAATAAGCCCATTAGTTTTAAGTTATTACTCATTAAGAGCTATGCCTCCATATCGAATATACAAATTTGGCCTCTTCGATAATTTGATCATTCAATCATTCAATGATCAAAGGAATTAAAATTTTAAAATCCTTTGAATGCCTACTTCGCCAGATTGAACCTACTGAATACAACAGAAGCCTATCGGAACCACCCCATAGGCTTCTTTTGCTAAGTCCTCCTCGAATACCATTCATACGATCGAACGCCTCGATCGTTTGAATCGTACAAATGTTTCGGAGGCTCAAAGTAAAAAGTAAGATTTGTATGTGAAATCGAACTATCGGTATCCGATCGTATGAATTCTTCGAGAAATCGAATATTAAGCAGAATGATAGCCTAGAACTATTGGATAAGCATTCGATATTTGAATGCTTATCTAATTTCGAATAGATTCGTAGGATTTTTGGTGAATTTTAGTAAATTTGCCCCATAGACTGCTTGAAATGTGCTTTATTAATTTAGTGTTTATTTCTAGTTAATAATGGATTAATGTCAATATTGGACTGTTTGCCTTGAACTACAGTTACTAGAAAGGGAAACAAAGCTATTCTGAGATTAACATGTGCATAGTATAAAGACACTGTTCTTTGCATATTTAAAAAGTTGCTAAAAATTGGCCATTCTATAACATACTAAAAATTAACAAAGGAGAAATCATACTAAACTTAAACAGAAGAGCAGAAATATTGTACAGTATTTGGGGTCTATACCAGCCCACAAAAGCCACAACCCTTTAGCAATAAATATCTGCATCTTCAAAGATTACCCAGTAGCTCCCCAACTTAGTATTTTTGTTTGGTTTATAATACAAAAAAACACTGCCTGTTGTTATTCTATTTTTTGAAATTTCCAGAAAATGTATCTGTTAGACTGTACATTTAATGCAGGGAATAATTATATTTAAAAAAAAAAACAAGTTGTCTTGTCCATCACTGAACAGAAAACTGGCGTTATCACAGATTTATTTTAAGCAAGTAATAACAGATCTTTACAATTACATATTTTTTATTTGAAAACATAGCCCTATTTTACTGTTATTAGACATTTCAAACAGATATTGCATTCACAACTAAATGCTAATGTTGCTCATGAGACCCATTTTAACACAAATCTAGACAATATTTTGTTTGTACATTTAAATTAACAAGCCACAAGAGAATCCTTTAGTCTGAAATAGCAGCACTTAATGACAGTATAGCATTTTCTGTAATATGGCAATTGACCTAGAAAAAAGCAAAATAAAATCACAATCATGGCTTCATCACATTATTGCAATATGTATTCATATAGTCAACATAGAGGTGGTATGTATAGGCTAATAGTAGAAACTATTTACTGTATAAATTAATGTGATACAGAAAATAAAAACATTGGAGTCAAAGGTGCAAATTCACTAAAGTGTGAAATGTCTAATGCTAGCGCTAATTCGCCAGTGTGACGTCAATTCGCAACTTTGCCGATTCGCTAGCAAAGTAGATAGACTTGCGCAACTTCACACCCTTACACCAGGGTGAAGTGACAGACACTGACGAAGGGATGTAACTACGCTATAATTCACTAAGATGAACATTTTTATAAATGTTACCTTTTATGCTAGACGTTACTTCGCCTGGCGAAGTTCAATACAATAGATAGGAGTTTGAAAAGTCTTTTACCTTTTGTAGGGTGATAGTCTGAAAAACAGCGACATTTTTTTTAGGGTTACCCTCCTTTCCCCCCCTACATTTGCTAACATATGGCAACTCGGCTATACAGTGGGCACATGTTTAGGGCAATAGGACAACTTAATTTTATTTATTAAAGGTTTCCTGGGCTTGTGTAGTATAATGTAGTGACTGTAACATACACCTCTATTATATGCTTAAGTTTGCGCTGTATGCAAATTAGGCATCGCTAGCATAAATGCGGTTTGCCTGAAGAAGTAACGGTAGCGCTACTTCGCTACCGTTCGCCGCCCTGAACACAAATTCGCATCTTAGTGAATTTGCGTTGAGCTGTCGAAAATTTGCCTGGCGAACGCCGGCAAAGCTGTCGCTAGCGCATTTTCGCACTTTAGTGAATTTACCCCAAAGAGTATTCTTTGGTTTAAATTCCTATTATAAAGGAAAAGGTCTAATAAGTATACCTGGATAGTTAGGGAGGCAGGGAATATCCTAGCCCAGTGATCCCCAACTAGGGATGGCGCGAACCGCCGCAAAAAAGTTCGCGGACGCGTTCGCGAACTTGCGACAAACGCGCGAACAGTTCGCGACCGTCGCGAACCCCATAGACTTCAATGGGAAGGCGAACTTTAAAAGCTAAAAAAGACATTTCAGGCCAGAAAAATTATTTTAAAGTTGTTTAAAGGGTGCAACGACCTGGACAGTGGCATGCCAGAGGGGGATAAAGGGAAAAGAAAAATCCATTATTTTCTTATGTCAAAAGTGTTACAAAGTATCTTACCTGCACCTGTTAGCTGTTCTGGACGCTGTTCTGGACTCTCTGCCAAAAGCCAAGTTCAAATCTTTGCTTCTTTTTCTGGCTGTTCAGTGAGGGTCTTTCCAGTTAAAGAGGGTCCTCCAAAAAAAGGGTCTTTCCTGTACAAATGAGGGACAGAGGGTTGAGCTCGCAAAAGAGGGACAGTTGGGACTCGGGAGGTATGCACATTTTTTTTTTTAGTCCAGGGGGTGTGTGGGGGTGGTCCAGGGAGATCTTCCTTATTGGCTGCCATGTATCTGCTGGTCTGGGGTGAGAGGGCAAAAAAATGCGGCAAAAAAAAAGCGCCAAATTGACGCGAACCCAAAATGCGAACGTCGCGCGACGTTCGCGAACTTCTGGCGAGCGCGAACAGTGGATGTTCGCGCCATCCCTATCCCCAACCAGTAGCTCACGAGCAACATGTTGCTCTCCAACCCCTTGGATGTTGCTCCCAGTGGCCTCAAAGCAGGGGCTTATTTTTGAAATACTGGCTTAAAGACAAGCTTTGGTTGTATAAAAAACAGATGTCCTGCCAAACATTCTCTCCTGTAGGCTGCCAGTCCATATAGGGGTTACCAAAAAGCCAATCAGAGGTCTTATTTGACATCCACATGGACTTTTTCACTCTTTTTTTAAATTTAAATGTGGCTCACAAGCAAAAAAGGTTAGGGACCCCTGTCCTAGCCATTATTCTACCTGAAACAAACGTATTTCCCTTATTTTCTCATAACCCAATCCCCCATGTGAAAGTCTACCTGTAATAGACTAGGAAAGAGTCCAGCACATCAACATTTTAATGGGGGATTTGCATCCCCATCCATGTTGGTTATACTATGCAAACAGTTTGTGGCATACACAACATTTCAGGGGGCACCCACCCCCTTTCTCACATACAGTTGCTAAAGTAACATTCATCAAAATTAAATTTACATTCCAATATTTTTACACATTTTGGGGCTGATTTACTAAGGGTCAAAATTTCGAAGTAGAAAATACTTTGAAATTCAACCATTGAATTAAATCGAAGGATTTTTCACTGAATTTGGCATTCCTGAGATCGAAGAAAAATCATACGACAAATAAAACTTAGAAAAATGGTCTAGAAGGTCCCCATAGGCTAACATAGCACTTCGGCAGCTTTTATTTGGCAAAGTAATCAAAGGATTTTTAAAGAGACAGTACTTTGAATATTGAAGTCGAAGGATTTTACTATTCAATCGTTTGAATCGAATGGTCAAAGTAACTTATTCGATGGTTGAAGTTTTTCAAAAATTGACTTCGAATTTTTTGCATTCGAATATTCACTTCAACCCTTAGTAAATCAGCCCCATAAAGTCCATATGTTTACTTCCACTTAAATATGCAGACCATGTAGGCAGTCAGAGTAAGGTAAACTGAAGTCAACTGAAGTGGTGAAGAAAATGTGTTTTTATTTGTGCCAAATACTAGGCAATGTTTCAGGGACATGCCCTTTATCAAGAGTGATCCACCATAATTCTTTTTGAAATACACTGTGCCCCCAGCAATGGGGTTAGCAGCCTACACCCGACACTTCCCAAAGTGGTTGGCATAAATTGAGCAATCTGTTCTTTGTCTGTGGTCGGTACAAGACAGACCTGTATTAACGGTTTGCTAAACTTTTGTTCACCTGCCATTCGTGTAGTTAGAAGGTGGCCAGCATAATTTCTGCTTTATCAAGCACTATAAATGTTAACAATTTAAGAAACATTTTAGTGCAGCATGAAAAAAAAAGTAAGGCGTTATTTAATGTTTCTTGTGCTCAAGATTGCTTTAGAAACTAATAGTTTCTATAAACAAGCTGCTGTATAGCCATGGGTCAGCCATTCAAAAACCAGATACTCAGTAGATACTGTATATAAGGTCTGAAGAATCCAATTGTATAGTCATGGGAAAAATGTTTTTTCAAAATGCATCAGCTAATAGTGCTGTTCCAGAAGAATTCTGCACTGAAATCCATTTCTCAAAAGAGCAAACAGATTTTTTTATATTTCATTTTTAAATCTGACATGGGGCTAGACATTTTGTCAATTTCGCAGCTGCCCCTAGTCATCTGACTTGTGCTCTGATAAACGTCAATCACTCTTTACTGCAAGTTGGAGTAATATCACCCCCTGCCTTTCCCCCACCCAGCAGCCTAACAACAGAACAATGGGAAGGTTACCAGATAACAGCTCCATAACACAAGATAACAGCTGCCTGGTAGATCTAAGAACAGCACTCAATAGTAAAACCCATGTCCCACTTCGTACTATTCAGTTACATTGAGAAGGAAAAACAACTGCCTGACAGAAAGCAGTTCCTCCTAAAGTGCTGGCACAAGTCACATGACCAGGGGCAGCTGGGAAATTGACAAAATGGCTAGCCCCATGTCAGATTTCAAAACTGTATATAAAAAAAATCAGTTTTTTCGAATGGATTTCAGTGCTGCTGGCGCAGCACTATTAACTGATGCATTTTTTTAAAAAAAAAACTTGTTTTCCCAGGACAGTTTCCCTTTAACTTCCTACATCACCTATTTTGTGGCCCATCGAAAACAACATTTAGCAACTGACCTTACTGTTTCACTATTTATCGGAACATAAGAAAAGACAGATCAACCTGGTTGGTTATACATGCAAAAATTATAATTTTATAATAGATTATCATTCCACAAGAAAAATGGTTAATCAACATTTTTTTTCCTTACTTACTGTATCTCTGCCATTGTCCTTAGAGCTGACATGATGTGACATAGTCATACCTTTCCACCAACCTTTCCTGAATGTAAAGCCTAGCTTGTTCTTGCCTCAGTATTCACAAAAACAACTCTGAAGTACTGAAAACTGAAGAATGTGAGGTTCATCTCTTAGTATTTAGTAGCGTTCCCAAAGTCATTTAGGCTAGAAAGATTCTCTGGCTTATGCATGTATATAGTTCTTGTAAAGATTAGCTATGCATATTTTCACATCTTTGCAATGCTATATTGTTGCTCTGATTAGCTTCATAAAGTAGGACTTATCTGTGAATGTCTGAATGACTTTTCAATATTTTTGTGTGCTTTCTCGTTGCAAGTTAACTTTTTTTACATATGGCTAATACACAACTAATTTTTTTTTTAAACTTAACCTGCACCTAAAATAAATCGGTTGGCACCCAATTAGGAAGAGGAGTGGCATGGTGGGCGTCCAGCCGCACCACTGGACCACCAGGGTGAGATTTTATTACATAGGACTTGGAAAGCTATCGCAGGATCTTGGTATTGATTGAAGAGTTTGAGAGAAGCACTGTGGAAGCAGCCATGAGATAAAAGCATAATCGATCACAAGGGAATTATGTTATGGAAAACATGCAAGCTTCTCAGTGTTATATAGTTACATAGTTACAGTAAATTGAGTTGAAAAAATAATGTCCATCAAGTTCAACCCCAGCATCCATACACACAACCCTCCATACCGTCACATAAATTATATATACACATATCTATAATAACTATGGAGTTTAGTTTCACAATAGCCTTTCATATTACATATTTCGGTTCAAGACACTCTTAAAAGCATTAACAGAATCAGCCATCACAGCATCACCTGGCTATGCATTCCACAACCGCACTGTGAAGAACCAGCTACGCCGCTTCAAATTAAAGTTTTTTCCTCTAGTCTGAAGGGGTGGCCACTGGTGCTGTGATTCTATTTATGGGTAAAAAGGTCCCCTGCTATTTGTCTATAATGTCCTCTAAAATTTAATCATGTCACCTCGCAAGCACCTTTTTTTCAGAGAAAACAACCCCAACCGTTACAGTCTACCATCATAATTTAAATCTTCCATCCCTGCAACCAGTATGGTTGCACGCCTCTGCACTCTTATGTGATTGATTTCTAATGATTAGCATTAATATTGTTAATTTGTATTGGAACACATACAACATATTATGTAATATTATATAAGCTACAGATGAACATAGACACCCATTAAGCATGAATCTACAGTGTTACACATGAGGAGCTGGGCAATTATATTTGCGATGGTGGCAAAGGAACTTGAATTTCAAATTGAATTTACTTAATATAGTTTTCATTTGATTAATAAATATTTTCCTCTGCCCTGGTGAATTATAGTATTACCCCAATTCACATATATAATAAATATCACTGTATGTGGTATTTGTGGGCAGTTTTAAAGGGCAGCACAGTGGTTCATTGGGTAATATTGTGGTCTTTTATGTTGGGTTCTTGAATTTGATTCTAGCCAGGGCTGCACCTTCAGGTATGACTGGCCAGTCCAGGGATTATTTTGATGTAGTTTGCCATCTTGAATTGAATCTTGAATATATGAAAACATCCCATTTATTAAAAATATACTGCTTTTTTAGTTGCTTAATGCACAACTTGGGGTCCTTAATATATGGATAATGGGTTGAGTGCAGAAGGTCCTTCGTATTTGTCCGCCTGGTCCCCCACTCCTCCTTTCAAGAGCAAACATTTTTCACTCCATCGGCATTGGGATGTTGCTTGCCAGAGATTTAAATAACTGTCAAAATCTCCGTGACACACTCCTAAGTATGTGTAATTATTAGGTGGTAGACAGACATGCTACCCCTAAAATTCTGCCCCCTCCCCACAAATCCAGGCTTGTGTGTTAATGTGTAAGGGGGTGCTAGGTGATGAGAGTGTTATGTGCATGCAATGTTATTTGCTTGAGTGACAATGTGCAGTTGGTAAAATGTATGTGTTTAAAATGTGTTGTATGTAATGTGTAAGAATGGGCACTAGATGGCAGTGGAGTTATTTTAGTAAATTTTTAAGTGTAATTTTCTCCGCGGCCACCAGAGGGAGCTCTATGACACAGAAGGGTTTAAAAGGAGGTGCCCCGCCCAAAGTGAGCAGTCTTGATGGGAGGCATGACCAAAGTAAGAACAGCTGGTTGGTGAGTGAGACATCATCAAGACAGGTGGAGCTAGAATAGGCAAGATCACAGTGAGCGAGTACTAGGTACTCGAGATAGGTAGGATATTTAGTAAGGGCAGTCTGGGCCCCATCAAGGAGGGAAGTGGAGTTAGACTCCTATGGGCACTCCGTAAGTCAGGGAATCAGCGGCAGTTTAGGACTAGGTAGGAAGGACACCTGGGTCTTTGACAGGAATTGGATGAAAAAAGGTCCTAACCTGGAATAGTGTAGGGGTATCACCTGAGGTATCCTCAGACCACTAGCGGTTAGTGGTGGAAACAGGTGGCAGCATATACCGTATCACTGGCAGTTGGGTGTGCTCCAAGTTCCTAGGCAGGTGTGCCTACTGAGAGCTGTTTTCCCTGAAACATTGTAGCTGCATGTGATGGAGTGGTTGTAAAGGTGTCTGTTATGGAAGTGTCCTGGAGTTTTTAACATCGCATAATAAAAGTTTTATGTTGAAAATATTTTTTTATTTATCTACATTTTTTTAATGGGGTGAGTAACATCATTGGGGTAACTTCCACTTTAAATCTGGAAGCCCCGCCCACAAATGTTCTAGGGATCTTTGATAGTAAGCTCCACTGGGGCAGTGACAGATGTGACTGATAATCTCTGTAACAGTGTGAAATGTGTTAGTGCTATAGATTATAAATACCACTAAAAATGGAAAGCTATCTTACCTGCTTCTGGATTTCAGCAACTGATATTAATAAGAAGTTACAGTATGTGAGTTTTTTATGGTATCGACAGTCTTTTCCATGAGGTTGCAACTGAAATTGTGATTACAATGTTTGAGAGCTAAAAACATGGTTAGAACCTCATGAACAAAATGCTTTCTAATAAATATCTCAGTGTAACGTAATTGTATTTTTCCTGGTTACTCTGCCTAATATAATTGCAAACAGTGTGAATCAGATGAAGGAATCTAAACAGCCAGGCGGTTTAATAAATGAGCCAGAAACAAAACAATTATAATGCACATGATATATAGATGCCAAATTAACCACCTGTTACACTCTAAATGAAAGAACAGCCTATTATGTTCACAATAAAGTGCCTGTAATGTTAGTAAACCAAAATGCCAAACAACATTTGTTTACATGTATTGTCTGCCAAAACACAACACTTCCTTTTGCTCGCAAAATAACACAATTTAATTGAACACAGGGAAATCAGTGTAGAGATAAAGGAGCATCGGCTTACTTTGTAGTTCTATTTATTCTGATTTAAACTGCTAGGAAATATACAGTAGCACATGTATGAAATTAATTGTTAATGAATAACTTATGCAAGAGTACTATATTATAGTTTAGAATTATGGATAATGAATTTCCTAAGGCTACTCATTTATTTTTCAACTCTATTTTATCTCTTTAATTAATCATAACGTCTGGTTAAGTAAAATTGATTAAAGATACTAGCATAATAAACTCTATATAGCCTTTCATATATATGATGGAAATATATTGTTTCCCCATTTAGATCTGTTTATGCCTTAAAATTAGAGCACTGGCTAAAAATGAATACATTTTCTTTTTTTAACCAAAACAAAACAAATCAAAATGGGTTTTATATGCTTTCTTTGAGAATTAGACTTGCTGTATGCACTCCAAGGGAGTTATTTACTAAAGTCAGAATTTTTCTGGTCTGGGACAACACAATTTTTTCGTGAAAAGTCTGAATTTTTCTACATTTATTAAACTTTGAGGCTGCTAGAAGTCCAAATCCAAAAATACTACAGTACATCTAAAACCCGCAAAGGTCATAAAGAAGTCAATGGCAGATGTCCTTGTAAAATTGTAAGATCTGCACCGAGTTTTGTACGATAATCTGAAAAATGGTTTCGGGAGTCAAAGTCAAAAATTGTATGTTTTGGATTGACTATGAATATTCTCATTCATCCAGGTCATGGTATATCTAACACAAGCAACTAAAACAAATTTTGGATTTTTTTCACAAATTTTTCAAAATATTATAGTCATTCCCCACACCGAATTTTTCTAATTATTTTATTGATAAATAAGTTAAAATTGTGAATTGGAGTTTGGTTGAAGTTGTTTTAATAAAATAATGAATAAATAAATAGCCATTAATGGTCTTTGTGTGTATAGAATGCTGTGTAGAAATACCTACATTTAGAAATGCTAAAAATTAGTTTAGCATTTTTTCCACGATTCAAAAAAAAAAAAAAAAAAAAAAGTGCAATGATTTTCTGAAACCACAAATAGTCATGATTTATTAATGAAGACGACAGATTGACAAAATAAGCTTGGTTTCAGCGTTTGTAGCACCCCATGCCCTCACTTTAAACCAATGGTGTTTTTAAAAATGGGCGTTGATTTGGGCAATGTGACATTGCCTATGACTAAGTGCTAGGTAAGCATGAAACGCGTTAGGCTCCATAAGGGGTGCTTGTGTTGGACTTTTTAAATATGTATTAATAAAATAAATATATATTTTGAT
The DNA here is from genome assembly GCA_024363595.1 of Xenopus borealis. NCBI lineage: Eukaryota > Metazoa > Chordata > Amphibia > Anura > Pipidae > Xenopus > Xenopus borealis. The sequence continues at coordinate 77,713,181 of CM044436.1, forward strand.
ACCAATTTATTGAATGCAGTGGAAATGTTCATTAAATAATTATTGTTCCAAAAAAAAAGTTCAGTGAATTTTTGCCCCCCCCTTTTTTTTTGCTGTACTCTCATTTTTTTCCTCAACCTCAGAAATTAGTAAATAGAACTCTAGTTTTCTTTCACATTAATAGACATGTAAGCCCTCATTATAATTGTAACTAGTGATGGGCGAATTTATTTGCCAGGCGCAAATTCGCGGCGAATTTCCGTGATTCGCAGCCGGCAAATAAATTTGCGAAAATTCGCTTGCGAAAAAAAAAAGAGTCGCTCGTCGAAAATGACGCGATGCACGTGGGAAATGACGCGCCGTGACTCATTTTTTGCGAATTTTTCAGCGAAGCCAAACAGGATAGATTCGCCTATCACTAATTGTAACCAATACCAACAGAAAAATTACATCTAGAATGATTAGTTTACTTTATACATATGCAGTTCTTTATATGCCTGAACAAACATCCACTAGAAATTCTAGGCCAGAATGAGGGAAATTTTTATCATACTTGGGGCAGATTTACTAAGGGTCAAGTAAATCTGCTCCTTTCCTGGACTTCAAAGAAACAGCATACACCATGATTTAAGTCCCTTCCCCAAATTACAGTGAGTTAGTTAATTCCTGGACTCCTTGAAACAGCATACACTATGGGGATGACCAAAGCTAGTATGGGGTGGGGGGAGAAAAAAAAACATGAATTAGAATGCTGAAGACTTTACGTAGATACAGAATTCAAAACAGACCATGCAAAAGCTGAGTCCTGTGGGTGCTGCAGATGTTGAGCTTGTAGAAGCAAATTACCTTTTCCAGCTTGGCCCAAGTTGCAGCTCTACAGATTTCCTCAATCAAGACTTTCTCTTTAATGGCTCAAAAGATAGACAAGCCCCTAGTGGGATGTGTTCTTATATTCTGAGGTGTCTGCATACCCTGCTCTGTGTATGCTGTCTCAATGCATGCTGTCAACCATCTACTGAGTGTCTTCTTAGAAGCCAGCTGCAGAATGATGAATAGCCAATCTGTCTTCCTCATATAGGCTGTTCATTGAACTTAGTCAGATCCACCTCCAGACGGTGGAGCTGCTTCTGCATCATCTCCTCTGAAAATATTGGTAATTTAATGTCCTGGGACAAATTAAAACATTTTTGTTGGAAAGAAATTTGAATTGGGTCTCAATGATTTTATCCACAAAGCAATTAAACAGCTCTTGAAGATCACCAATTCTTCTAGCGGAAAGCAACCAAAAAGACAATTTTCCAGAAAAGAAGGTTTGAAGCTATTTGGTCTGCCAGAGAGAATGGAGGTCTGGACCACACCCTGAGGACTGTAGGTAAATCCCATGGTGAAAAATGATATCTAGTTTTAGGCCTCGATGATGATTAGCTCATCATTAGTAAACCCTTATTCCAGTAATGGCAGATATAGCCAATATTTACTTTTAAGGAACATGGTCATCTAATGCCCTTGTCAAGCCCTGTCTGCATAAACTCCAAAAGCTCCACAGTTCTAGGCTAAAATCACTTCTTGGTACCACAGCACAAATCTATCCACAATTATTTAAGAGTTGCTTCTTGTAGATAATTTCCTAGCAGCCAATAAAGATGATACGACCAAATCTGAACAACCTGAACTGCTTAGCCTTGACCTTTCAGTTTCCACTAGGTTGAACACTTAATAACAATGGTCCCTGATGAAGAAGGCTGGGAAACTGGGTCAAAGGAATTTGAGGACATAATGACAATACCGACAGGATCTGGAACCAAACTTTGTGAGGCCAGAATGGAGCAACCATTATTATTATTATCGCCTGTTTCGCTGAAATTATTCTTAGTAGTGGTGTGATATAAGGAATTGGAGGAAAAATCATATCCCAATTTGAATCATCACAGTGTTGTTAATGCATCTTCTGAAATGTTGACAAATCTGAAGGCCTTCCTCTCCAGTTCCCACTCTCCAGGATGGACTCGGATTTGGCTCAGAAAATCTGTGCAAATTTTTAGACTGCCTGGCAGATATAGAGCAGACTAGATTCTGGTGTGCCCATTCCATGATAGGGGCAGTCTCGCTAAGGAGAGGTGGACTCTTGGTATCTTCCTGCTTCTTCATTATGGGGCTGCTGTAACATTGTCTAGCCTGCACAGGAGTGAGTGACCTCAGCGGTGTGGAGCAAAGGTTTGGATTGCTTCCCAAAAGGTCTGAACTCCCAGACTGCCTGAGAAAGAGGTGCATGAAGCTGTGCACCCCAACCTGATGCTGAAGTATCCAAAGTCAGGGCTTCTCACAGAATTTTTCCTATGTGACAACCCCCAGGATAAATTCTGTGGGGGTACTACTGGGGGTACTACTACAGTAGTTGCTGACAAACATACAGGGCAGACAGAAGTTCTGATGAATTTTTATTTTCTCCCAGTTCCAAAGAAAACAACTCTGGAACAGCCTGTAGTGCCTTTGAGCCCAAGGGACTAGTTCTATACACTATGTCATTAGGCCCAAAATCTTCATAATATCTCTGGCCAATACCTGCAGCAAATTTCTGTGTTTCGCAGCCGGTGAATAAATTCAGGAAATACCCACGAAAATGAGCTATTTTGGGTCCTGGCGGACATTCTGACACCAGCAACACTTCACCATGTGCCCATTGACTAAAGTACAGTAAATTGTCGCCGGCGTCAAAGTTCCATTTCTTGAATTTTTTGATGGGACAAATTCGCCCATCACTGCTAACCTCCTGTGAAGTGGAAGGAAAAGAGTTATCTGCCTTGAATCTATAATTGCCTCCAACAATTCCATCATTTGCGTCGGTTCTAGGTTGTTCTTCTCCCAGATTTTTAGCCATACGTGAGCCTGGAGACTCTGAAGAACTTTCACAACATTCAAGAGAATTGTTTATCTGTAAGAAACCTTTAATAACAGATCATTTTAGGCAATGGAATATCTGGATTTCAGCTAACCTTAGTTGTGTTATCAGGACAATCAGAATGTTTGTAAAAGTTCTTGGTGATGTTGATAGCATGAAAGGCAGGGATGTGAACTGGAAACATTTGGACCCAATTGCAAATTTTAGGAATCTTTAATCATCTGAATACAGATGAAGCCACTTTGGATTGTGCATTTGACACAGAAAAACTTAACTCATCTATCCCATTTATCCCACTTAGCACAGAATATTGTGTTACAGCATCCCGTCCAATTAAAGAGTTCACTATTGAAAACAATGGTTCTTTGGTATGCTAATGAAAAGGTTAAATGCATTAAATGAGTTAAGATGACTTTAGATAACAGTTTCTTCAATAAACCCCGAGTCATGACGCATTTAACTCACAAATCCAAGTGGCTGCATCTGTATATAGGGACATGATAGTAAGCATCCATGAGGTCTGTTGTTGCTAACCAATCTTTTTGGAAAATGCTTGAATTTACAGATGCAGCCACTGGGATTTGTGAGTTAATTGAAGAAACTGTGTTCTCTAAAGTCATCTTAACTCATTTAATGCATTTAACCTTTTCATTAGCATACCAAAGCGCCATTGTTTTCAATGGTAAACTCTTTTATTGGATGGGATGCTGTGACACAATATTCTGTGCTAAGTGGGATAAATGGGATAGATGAGTTAAGTTTTTCTGTGTCAAATGCACAATCCAAAGTGGCTTCATCTGTATAAGCTCGAGGGACTCCATCTTCAAGGGACATATATCAACAGCAGGCTTGGTTGGAGGAGTGCCTAATATACATTTTTAATAAGGGGCAGGTGGTGTTGGGGCCTGGCCTAATTAATTTCGGGGAGGGATTAACCCATGGTGTATACTGTTTCAAGGAGTCCAGGAAACTGACTTGTCAATCCATATCTAAAGAAATCTGGGTGCACCTTGTCCTGGCTTGATCAAAGGTAAACATTCTTCTATTTATGAGAAAATGTCTTTAAATACCCCAAATAGCATGGCTTACTTGTAAGTAATACATACTACATGCTGTTGGGATATATACACAGCAATACATTTCAGAGGACTATCACTGAGCATTACTACATCATCTTGATTTTATAGGTACTAGGTTGTCAAGTGATTGAAAGAGTAGATGGTTTTAAAGAGTGATTTAAAGAGTTCAGAGGGTTGAACTTGATGAAAATTGGTCTTTTTTCAACCCGATTTAACAATGTCATGATTTAACTATGTAAATTCCCAAATGGCACTGGAACAAATTAATAAAAAAAACTCGAATTTTTAGAGATTTATGAAAAAAATAGGTACTCAAATGTTAGTAAATAGGACCCCTAATGTATATAATATCTATGCTGCATGATAGGTTAGTAATTAGTACAGCTGAAATTGATTTACTGGTAGTATGTGCATTTTAGAATATATTTCTAATACATATTTATGTATCAATGTTAATTGTAAGTGGTGGCCATCCCTGCAAATGTGACACTTCAGGAGAGATTCTTATCTCAATCATGGCAGAAATACCCCTGAATTTTAGGTAGTAGACCTTACTATAATATATGTCTCATGTGTCAGGTTTTTACTAATCAAGATAATGATAAATAGTATCTTGTAGTAGTTAGTTAGTTAGTCCGGTTGCTTCAGACATACCAGTATTAGACATTTGCTATAATACTTTTTCTCATTTTCAACAAGTTTTATTGGTATTTCTATTAAACCACAATAAACATATTTATTCAATGCATATGTGTGTGATCGACACATCTGTTTATACAGATGGTATAACATGAGAAACAAAACAGTTAATGATATATCAGAAAGAAATTTAAATACATTTGCTAACACATAAGAGAAATAAAACTAAAAATTACCTTAAAATACAAATATATTTATCTTTCATTTAATTTTTCATTTCTAAGAAAAAGATCTAATCAATTAAATTCAAAATGTCAGTAGCAGGTTTTAACAAGTATGCTGTCTTAGAATTCCTTGGTTTTCTTAATTTTTCTATTAAAATTTAATGTTCATTCCCATCTAGTTCCTAGTCAAAAGCTTAAATAAATGCTTACTTATTAGCAACCTCAGATATCTGGAATTTCACAAATCAAACTCTACCTTTCATATCACATTCTACCCTTCATATTTATTATCTGCCAAATTTCAAATAAATTTAGAAAATTTCAATTTAAAAAATGTTTGAATTTTGAAGTTAGAACTCCCATAGACTTGAACTTAGCAGCTTGACAATTTTTCTTTTTTCAAGTTCGATGAATATTGAAAATTTGAGTTTTAAAAACTTGAATTAGCATTCACAATTTTGGCAGCATAAAGCTCAAATGATTCAAATATGATCAGTTATTAATCAAATTCAAATGTTAAAGGGATACTGTCATGGGAAAAAAATGTTTTTTTCAAAATGCATCAGTTAATAGTGCTGCTCCAGCAGAATTCTGCATTGAAATCCATTTCTCAAAATAGCAAACAGATTTTTTTATATTTAATTTTCAAATCTGACATGGGGCTACAAATTTCCCAGCTTCCCCAATTCATGTGACTTGTGCTCTGATAAACCTCAATCACTCTTTACTGCTGTACTGCAAGTTGGAGTGATATCACCTCCTTCCTTTTTCCCCCCAAGCAGCCTAACAACAGAACAATGGGAAGGTAACCAGATAACAGCCCCCAACACAAAATAACAGCTGCCTGGTATATCTAAGAACAGCACTCAATAGTAGAAACCCATGTCCCACTGCGTTCTATTCAGTTACATTGAGAAGGAAAAACAACAGCCTGCCAGAAAGCAGTTCCCTCCTAAAGTGCTGGCACAAGTCACATGATCAGGGGCATCTGGGAAATTGACAAAATGTCTAGCCCCATGTCAGATTTCAAAACTGAATATAAAAAAATCTGTTTGCTCTTTTGAGAAAAAAACTAATGCGTTTAAAAAAAAAACATTTCCCCATGACAGTATCCCATTAATAATGCCTCTATTTAACAAGGTTAAGGTCTTTTAATTTATTGTGTATAAAAAAACTTTGTAACAGCATCCCAATATTCAGCAGATGAGAGGCATCCAAACTATACTGAAAGTGTATAAGTTTTACAGTATTTCTCTAGAAGTCTATTAGCTATATAGGTGGTTGCTCCAGTAAAATTATACTACACAAAGGGGCAGATTTATCAAGGGTCGAATTCGAGGGTTAAAAAAAACCTCTAATTCGACCATTGAATTTTGGTCGAATTGCAATCCTTCAAATTCGAAGGATTTTAGAGCAATTCGATTAATTGAACGATCGAAAAATAAAAAAATTGATTGAACGATTACATTGTTCGAATCTTAATTTTTTTTTTATCTAAAAATGCAGAAATAACCCTATGGGCTATTTTTCTATGGTCGAAGTACCCAAAAAAGGTATTCAAAATTTGAATTTGAATTTTTATGAAAATACGATTTCGAATCCTTAACACAAATTTAGTAAATCTGCCCCATAATGTACTTTAGTAGGTGTAACCCAATGTGTGAAACAAACCCTTACTAAATGTAATTGTTTTATGTATAACTCATAAAAAACATGTAGCTGTTCTAAAATAAAACGGCAATATTATTTCTTTCCAAAAATTTTAACATTTAGGGATAGATGTACAAAATTGTGTATTGAGAGGGCTTTGATTAACTTATCAATCCTCCAGGAGGACTGGACTTTTTTCAACAGTTGAATTCTATTCTATGCTATAGGGCATTACTCTTACACACCAAATATTGCATCAAAATAAATACAATGCAAGTAGATTTTTGCAAAGCCTTTATGATCCATTGAAGAACAGAAAATAGCTTTTCAATTCTTAGGGGCAGATTTATTAAGGGTCGAATTTATTCAAAGTGAAAATTCAAATCAAATTCGAATTTTAAAAAATCGAATTTCGAATTTATTTTGGGCTTATTCGACTATCGAATAGCCCAAAATTCGATTTGAATTGATCAAATTCAAAAATTCGATTTTCGAAGTACCAGATTTAACCTACTGATTTGCTATAGAATGCAATTGGAAGCAGGTTTGTTTTAAGCTCTACTTAGTTTACAAAGAGAAAAAAAACGAACCAGAACATATAAATTGTAATAAATACTCATGACCTGCCCCCAAAAGTCCAAAGACATTTTTGATTGTATTGATACTGGCCCTTTAATATATTTGCATAGTATTTTATTTTCAAGGTCTAAAGAAAGAACAAAAATGTATCTAAAGTACCAATATGAACACTGAACGTAATTTAGTATGGCTTATTTTTGGAATGTGCATGAATTAAGAAAAATTAAATGAAATTTTTTTTTTTTTTTTTTTAAATGGCTACATGGTCTGAATCAAAAGCAATTTAACTTCTCTGACAGATCCTTTTTCGGCTGCTTGCATAATTATTCAGAAATGTATTTGTCCTGGGGAACAGGACATCAAGATCCTATCTTAGCAATAGGGCAATAATGAATAGGGAAAAGGGAAAAGACATTGTCACCCATTAAGAAAAGGGTGGATGTCCACTGGCTAAGCTAGGGGGAAATTTGCATAGTAAATTGAATGTCCATTTAACCCTAATTTTGTTACTGTCTCTTTAAATAGCAATTTACCCTTGGCAATCCAGGGCCTGAGTCCTTTTTGCATATGAAACTGGGAAGTACTGGGAACTGAGTTACAGTGCAGTACCTCCACCTAGGAAACACTAAGGAGCATGTCTCAGGGGATTTCCTCTTGGAAAAATAAAACACACATGGGGTCATTTATAAAGTTCGCGCAGCGCATAATTGTTCGCAAATGGTAGTTTTGCCCATGCTTTTTCCTGAACGCTAAAATATTGCACTACTGTGCCCATCTTTCCAGTTTTTCACAAACAACTCGCAAATAAGACAGGTCTTTGCATGAGTACAGGCACTTTGCAAGGTTGTTTGTGCGAAAATAGCGGTAAAAGCAACTTAAATTCGCAATTTGCAAAACAGTTTTGCGAATATTTTCTCCGCCACCAAAGTTGTGGTGCAGAGTGTTCGCAATTTGTGATTTTTGCCATATTTAAAAAGCTCCTATAGACATTTGCAATGTGAAAAACAAATTCACAAATCTGTTTGCACACCTTTTTCAGCTTTATAAATATAACCAGGTGCAGGGCAAATTTATTCACTCTGCGAATCAATCTGCCCTGCGCGAAGTTTATAAATGACCCCCACAGTTTTTGCAATAAAACAAATATTAACTTTATGTAAAACTGTATTTAGTAACTGTGAACACAAATCACACAATATCACTTTACTCTATGGAACCTGTCTGGACTATCAACCCCTTGGCACAGTCTCTGAATGCCACAATCCCACACTCCACACTTGGTGGATAAATTTAGAATAAATCTGGTCAGTTCATGTCCCTTCCCCAAGAGGTCTTATGTCCCCAAATAAGTCAGGCACCCCCCTCTCCCAAGGATGCACTGGGGCACCCAGCTAATCGGATGGCTCTCCAGACAGAGAAACAGGGGAAGGAGTTGTCTGATCCCCTACATAAACATTCTGATTATAATAGTTTCAGGCCAGGAAAAACTATTTTCCTTAAAATTACAAATGCCAAACTTAAACAGTCTAATATAAAAAGCAAATAAAAACTAATCCAAATATAAATAGCTTGATGTTTTTAATTAAATGCAAACAGAAAAACCCCAAAGCTTCTAACAGCTTATAGAAATTTTTTACAATTGAAAAGTCCCATTGACTTCTACATGACCATGACTGCTTTAAGCTCTTAGATGGAAAGTTTTGTATTAGTATTTTTATGGGTTTATTTGTAAATTAAGATTTTTTTGTGATTTAGAGTGATTATCCATGCTTAAATAATATGATTTGTGAAAATTAGCTAAATACAAACATTATTTAATTGGCCCCTTAGTAATAAATGCTTCACAAACCTTTCCCATTAATCTGACAATTAAACTAGTTTTACAACAAAAACAATGAACAGCAAAATCATTGGAGCAGGGTTGAAACTAGGGTTAGCAGAAAAGTCACGTGTCTAGGATGCAACAAAGTGGGGTAGCCAAGCACCTATCTTTTCTTTGCTTACCCCAGGTCTGGACCCTGTTCTCTTAAGGAGTCTTGCCTTCTGAGCACACTTCTTCCCCCTGTAGTGTGCATTGTCACAGTGTGTGTCTTTTTGCAATAGGGCAAGATGACCTTCCGGGCTGACTAGGTTCGGGCCTGAATTAGCATAAGGAGGGACACTTCATTACAGTATAAAGTTTGTGTCTGAAAACAGTCCATGAAAAAGCTATTAAGAGAAAGTCATTGCATGGAAACTTGAGCAATTCATTTGGTACTTGCTAACAGAGTGTATGCTGGTGTGAATTGTTGGAGGAAATGTGACATTTTGGGAGAAAAAAACAACACATTCTGACCCCTCTATAACTGAGCCCCATAGTTTACAAATCACTCATTAACAACATAAGAAATAAATTATTACATTGTTACAAATTAATTGATTTAGCTTAGATTAAAAAAAAAAAGAGAGAGAGACTTATTAGCAACGTTAAAATTTGCTGTTATAGCTCCCCTTTAAAAATAGGTATACATAATTAGTAAAACACATAATTAATAAACAAGCTACTCACAATTACTTACTGCTTTCCATATAACTTACTATAAAAACCTTTATCCTTATGAAGAAAATGTTCCAGGAGGGAAATCTCCAGCTTCTTACATGATTGTTTCTATTTGGTTTGATTCACAAGTTTGCTTTGACGTCTGTAAATCAGGTTAAATGCCTCTTGGGAATACTCTGTAAAAGCAAAGGTCTTGGACAAAGGTTATGCTTTAAAAGGTTTACATTCTGTATATGTAGGGCTTTTTATGCTATATAGTGTATGTGCAAGGGCAAACCGAGAATTTTGATTGTTGCCATCTTCTCAGGGTAAACTGCAGTCAGACTTCTTGGAATCACAGGCAGTTATCCAATTATCATGAAAGGTTGTGAGCTACTGTAGCTATTTAAACAGGACTGGATAGCATGAAGAGCATGCAAGTGTTAACCCTCTATCTTAATACCAAAGAAGCACTGTTTTATGATCTACTTGCTTTGATTTTATTATGGAGGATTTCCATCCTCTAACTAGCACTTTGTTATTGCACAATAAATTGGGTTTCAAACAGTTAAACATTGGTTCCAAAAAAAAGTTTATTTTAAGATATTAAAAAGCTTAATAAACAGAGGTATGGCATTTTTAACCACAATGCATGGGAACAGAAGTTGTCAGGATAAACTGTGGTATACTAATAGGAAAAAATCCCAATGTAAAAACCTAGAATAATTTGTATCTCACCAATAATATGTGGGGCCTGTGTGCTCATGCCCCAGATCTACAGTTCAAGGAGGTATCTGGCCAAAAGAGAAAATGGCATACACTCACAGATCCCACAAACAAGAACGGAGAACTTTATTTAGGCTACAAAATAGATTAAGTAGAAGTAAATTTCCGAAAACTAACCACTGCATAAAAAAGGGCATAAACTCAAGGGATGAAAACATAATTACTGTATACCTCTTTATAGATCCCTAGTAAGGCCTCATCTGGAGTATGCAGTGCAGTTTTGGACTCCAGTCCTTAAGAATGATATAAATGAGCTGGAGAGAGTGCAGGGACATGCAACTAAACTGGTTAGAGGGATGGAAGACTTAAATTATGAGGGGAGACTGTCCAGGTTGGGGTTGTTTTCTCTGGAAAAAAGGCGCTTGCGAGGGGACATGATTACACTTTACAAATATATTCGAGGACATTATAGACAAATATCAGGGGACCTTTTTACCCATAAAGAGGATCACCGCACCAGAGGCCACCCCTTCAGACTAGAAGAAAAGGACTTTCATTTGAAGCAGCGTAGGTGGTTCTTCACAGTCAGGACGGTGAGGTTGTGGAATGCCCTGCCGGGTGATGTTGTGATGGCTCATTCTGTTGATGCTTTTAAGAGGGGTTTGGATGATTTTTTGGACAGACATAATATCAAAGGCTATTTTGATACTAAACTCTACAGTTAGTATAGCTATGGGCATATATGGTTTGTGTTTGAAAGAGTGGAGATGTGTGTGTGTGTATGTATGCTGGATTTTTAATTTGGAGGGGTTGAACTTGATGGACTCCTGTCTTTTTTCAACCCAATTTAACTATGTAACTATGCACATGCACCAAAAGTCATGACAATTTCCGAAAATTAAGTAAAAAAATTAGGGTCATTTGTCCAGGGGGGCAGGTAGGCTGAGGAGAGAGGATGGATGGGGGGGTCTACCCGGGGGGGGGGTCTTTTACAGGTTGCATTCTCCTTTAATAATAGGATGTGATGTTGCTCAAATTACAGTAAGTAGTGATGGGTGAATTTATTCGCCAGGGGCGAATTCGCGCGATTCTCGAATCACCAGCGAAATTTCGCTTAGCGAAAATTCGCTGAAAAAATGAGTCGCGCGTTGTTTTTGATGCGACGCGACAAAAACAACGCGACGCGCGTCAAAAGCGTCCCGCGACTCGTTTGCCGAATTTTCCGGCGAAGCGAATCTCGGGAGATTCGCCCATCACTAACAGTAAGGCAATTTCTCTTGAGAACCCACATTCGCAAGCATTCCAGTATTTTTTAGTATGTTATAGAAAGGGCAGTTCCTTTAATTTGTTTCACGTTCATTTCAGTGCCTACAGGAGAAAGATACCCATGGTTATCATAGCTGCCTGATTTCAGTAATTCAACAACTGCAATTTATCGCCTTTTTATCAAAGAAGTCCGGATATGCGTAGATTTCCCCCCTCCATGTGTTTATAAATATTTATAATTGTGTATTCGGAATTGGTAAATAAGCACTAACCCAGAACTTTCCGACATTTTCTATTTTGACCTTCTGTTTGTTATCATAAACATTTCTTCCTGATGTGTTCAGAAAATTTGGAAACTGCTCTCTATGAATGACAAAGCAACAAAGAATAAACAGTATGAAATGAAAATGAAATGAAATACATATTTGGTTACCTCAATTTATATGTGATTCCTAAGTAATACAATAGCTGCAAAAGAGTGTTATTACTCATCAAACGCTGTACGTTACAGGATGGGAAGCTACCGTGTGACTAATACTGACCTGCTTAACACACAGGGGCAGATTCACTAAGATCCGAAAATTCGCCAGCGTAGGCTTCGCTAGCGTTCGCCACACTTCGCCAGGCGAATTTTCGCCAGCACTACGCAAATCCACTAGAGTGCGAATTTACGCTCAGGTCGGCGAATGGTAGCGTAGTTGTGCCAGTTTTACTTCGCTAGGCAGAGCGCTGTTACGCTAGCGAAGCTTAATTTGCATACGGCGGGAACTTCAACTTATAATAGAAGTATATGTTACAGCCAATACATTAAGCTTACCATTCGTCCCCGTTTCACGGGGATAGGCCCCGTTTCAGGAACTCGATCCCCGTTACAAATTGCCCCTGTCTGCAGCAATATATTTAAAAAATCCCTGTGAAGCAGCATATCAGGGCCCGCACTGCATAATTCCACAGGCAGAGGGCGCAGGAGAGAGCGCAAGCAGGCTGAGGCAGCAGGCTGTTGACATCACAAGCACAGCCACAAGGGGACTGTGCGGAAAGGAGCGACTATGCACCTCTGCTAGACTCGACAGGTCAGGAGAGGATCATGCTTCAGACAGTATGCTGCAGATTCCCCCCCCTCCTCCCAGATGATCAGTGTCAGGCAGAGAATGCTGGTAATGTTCTGCTTTTTTTTCTCTGTCTACTGTGTTTCACTCCCCCCACTGTTCCCTTGTCAATGCTCTTTAATTACAAAGTTTTAGCTGCTTCGCCCAATTCCTCCCATTGTACCAACATTAACCCTTTCCTTACCTTTAATTAGCAATATTGCCTTTATGCCATCCTACTATGATTTCTAGGATATTGTACATGGAATTACCTTTATGTCGTCTTGCTATGAATTTTGGGGGTATTGTACATGGAATTGCCGTTATACTATCCTACTATGAATTTTGGGGGTATTTTACATGGAATTTCCTTTATGCCATCCAACTATGAATTTTGGGGGTATTGTACATGGAATTTCCTTTATGCCATCCAACTATGAATTTTGGGGGTATTGTACATGGAATTGCCTTTATGTTGTCCTACTATGAATTTTGGGGGTATTGTACATGGAATTGCCTTTATGCTGTCCTACTATGAATTGTGGGAGTATTGTACATGGAATTGCCTTTATGCTGTCCTACTATGAATTGTGGGGGTATTGTACATGGAATTGCCTTTATGCTGTCCTACTATGAATTTTGGGGTATTGTACATGGAATTACCTTTTTGCCATCCTACTATGAATCTTGGGGGTATTGTACTTGGAATTGCCTTTATGCTGTCCTACTATGAATTTTGGGGGTATTGTACATGGAATTGCCTGCTGTTACTTTCATTAATATATTCATCAAGGGTGTATTTGTAAAATGGGGAGTGGTTAGTGGGGGGGTGTCTTGCAAAGTGGGCGTGGTCTAAAAATTTCCGCGGCGCACAACATTCTCCCCTGTCCCCGGATTTCTTTCCAAAAATCTGGTCACCTTACACTACATTCCACTACACAAGCCCAGAAAACCTTTAATAAATTAAATAAAGCTTTCCTATTGCCCTACATAATATTGAAAAGACAGCAGCACTCCGGTATTTTGATTGAAGTGTTAGAAGACAACGTTTCTTTGGGATTTAACATCGATGAAACATAAAACAAAACAAAGGAAAAATCCTGTCTGCATATGTTTTTTTCCAGTATAGGGAGGAATAGTCAATAAAAAGTGACCTACCAGACAGAAAACAAATCAGGCACACCCTCCTCCTAGGGTGATCATATCTCCCCAACTAGTATGACAATGCGTATTCATCAAAATTCTCAGAATTGTATAGCCTCTTTTATATTCAAATAAACTAAAAAAAACTCCAAAACTCAAATGCAAATTTATTTTTTCCTTATTATTTTCTATCAATTCTCAAAAAAATTGTATAAAAAAATTACCCACATTTTACCCATTGACTTCTACATGAACTCAAAAACTTTAAGTAAAAATTTTCAATTGCATTTTTGATGTTTTTGATGCTATGTTTGAGAATCACTCACCCTGGTGGCCATTTGGTCCTTTCTCCTCTGCGCCGGTTCCTTAGTGCACGTGCGGCGCGCACTTCCATTAGTTATAGGCACATGCGCGCTGGCGTGATGATGTCAGTGTGCAATGGCGTGAAATTTAAATGTATTTAAAGAGATCTTTTGTATTTTTCCATTGATAGGATCTTGTTCCTGGTGCTTCTGTGCTATTTTGAGCTTCAGTAATTTGAATACCTGTTGTGACCCCTGCCTGATTCTGACTATCCTGACTTCTGTATCCTGACCCTTGCCTTGTAACCAACTGAGTTATTCTTTAAGAAACCTGTGTTGCTGCATCCTCTAACGTGGCAATTTAATCCACCTTTTATTTTTATCAGAAATCTTGATGTAAGCTTTTTGGGTAATACCCCACCTTCTTAAGCTGGGTGATGTTATACTGTATGTAGTCAGATACATACTTACCAAAAAAAAGGTAAGTTTTTTTCATACTGGAAATGCAGATCTCACTGTATATTAAAATGTGTAAATATCTCTTTAGATTCCTTATATATATGGTATTTAATTTTCCAAAAGCACTTGGTCTGGGGCAGCACAATCTATTATACAAGCACACATTCACTCATCATTCATTTTACATTCTCATTACTCATTCTATTTTGTATATCCATCAGCCGAGGAAACAACACTATTCAATAAATAATTCCACTTTAATGGCAAAGTAATAATTTAGACAGTTACACTGCGCACATCTGCAAAAAAATAGATGCAAGCTGGTTTACAGACTAGACTAGAGTAACAATCAACTCATAGAAAATACATTGTCCAGTTAAGTCTGATTCCACCAAAACGTATTAGAAGAGCTTTACAAAGACTACAAAACTTTTCAGATGAATTTTAACTATTTCTGTATATTTACATGATATGTTACATCAAAAATGTACAAAATATAAAATGTATACAGACAAATGTTTCACAAATGTTTTCTTTGTTGTAAACTACATGTACTCACTGAGATGTTTTGCAGGAAGTCTTGTGCATGGTAAAGTCTGGTGTTTATCAGATGTGCTAAAACAGTGGAACGCCAGCTATTAATTGACTACAGTTCCCAGCAGTCTTCCACAGCCTCTGGATGCTACTGGGAACTCTACTCTAAATGGACATCTGGAAATCGGAGCCAGAAATTAACTGTATGCCTCCTTTAAAAAGAAAAGAAAAGTGGTCTCTAACTGTTGTAATAAAATGGTGATTAACTTCATTGCACATGCATACGTTCATCTGGGCAATAGCACCGTGTAGGAATTTTTTCTCGTAGAAAATGCAGTTTGTTTGAATAGAGTTGTTATCATTAGCTTTACAGTAGATGACCAAATGGTGGCCACCAGAAGAGAGTAGCACCCATTTATAGTTTTTGAAGGTAGCATCTGTTATTTGTTTTTTTTCTACACAATGCCATAGCCCTTGAATGAATTGTTGTTTTTCTTGTTCAAATACATTTCCAGTTCTGTCACTTATCAGGTCTCATGCAACCTGTGAGTTCTGAAATTTCCATTGAAGGTATTGGCTCCACAAATAGGTTATGTAACATGCTCACTGTAGCTCCTGCATAGTCATAACAACTATAAGTACAAGAAAAACACACGGGGAGAGGGCAATGAACAAATAAACAACTTGAAGCTGCATTCAGTCTCCTTTAAACATACAGATAACACCTGTAAATGAAATATACACCAACAGGAGAGAATACAAATTTGTGTTGCTTGGTTTGTTTTAAAGGGTTCAAGGCATTTTCTTCCTAACATTGCTATCTATATACAACACCCAACCCACAGACTGTGCAAAACCAACCCTTTTTGTAAAATAAAAGCTCTATATTGTTTTCGGTGTTCTGTTGACACCAAGTACACCATGTACAATATTTGGAATTGAAACATGCCTAAAATGATATACAGTAGCAGGTGGGGATGTCAAAGAAATAAAACCTAAAATCTTTGTGCTCATGCTTCATCAAGTGCATCCAGCTCTGCTGGAAATTCATTCAAAATATTATATCTATTTATCAAGAAGGCTACAAAAAAATTCTACTGAAATCCACCTGTTTCTTGGTTGAAGAGACAGTTGACCTGTGCTGTTGGTTACCTGTATTTAAGAGATTAAAAAAGTGAAGCTAACCAGAAGGAAGTAAGACTGTGAAGATAATAAATGTTTGTTTTACACATTCTAAAATTGTGTGCTTAATGGGCAATTCATTAGTGATTCTAAAACATAAGCAGCAGAAAAAACAATGGTTCTTGGGCAATGCCTGACTGGAAAAGTGTTAAGATATTAAGGCAGTGAGACAGCACCATAGGAAATGTTTTTCTTTGTTCACTGCTAAGGCTTACTGAGATGAAATTGAGCAAACCTTTAATCAGTGTTCATTAATTATTGACAGTAAACAGGTGAAGCTGGGCAGACAGGTGACCATTAAAAAAAAACATTATGACAAAGAACACGATCAACTTAAAAAAAAATGAATTACACTGCATTGTTCATAATCGTGAGCATGGCAGTTCAGAATTACAATTGGCACTTATCCAGTATATCACAGTAGATCTTCTGGTTGCACATTATACGTTAGTGCTTCTCTGAAGACCTTTCTTCTGATTGACCTTGGAGGCAGTACACAACAATCTCACCAATGTAGTCATGTGACCGGCACCATGTGTTACATCAGTGGTTTGAAGTGGATTATTAAAAAATAGTAAGAAAAAACACTGCACAATGGATACAGTATATCATTGAACAAGAAAACATATACACAGAACCTGTGCTGTAAACCTTTTGGAAAGCAAAATAATTCCAGTTTGGCTAACAATTGTGCAATCTGCTTGTTTGCCCTCTGTCTAGGACCCTCTCTAGTTGATTAAACCAGTCTCATTCTACTCCACTGACATTAAACTTAAATGTATTCAAGCAATCCACTTCAGTTTTTATTTCGACTGTCAGCTGCCAACCAGCATATTTTCCTGTTACTGTGCCTTTAGTGTGCTGCTTTACGAATGGCAGTGATTGAGTGGAAATAAACATGTTTCTTTTCTCAGTAACGATTCCACATCCATGATTTTCTCTTTAAAGCGTTGATTCAAGTGATGGATCCAAAATTTCATCATGGTGGCTTGTGCTATCACTGTCACAGCTTTGTGCACTAGAGAAATTGGCTGCCTCTTGGAGTCGCATTAACATATTCATCTGAAATGAGTAATAAAAGGTATTTATGTACCACTTATTATTTCACTTCATGGAAGACAATATACAATGTGAACGATACAACAATTCTAGAAAAAAATACATAACATTGGGTATAAATACAACTTTAATTCAGGGTGAAAATAAAAAGGATTGTAAAATATTATTCAGCTCCAGGAGTAGGAAAGATTACGGTAGTCATAGCTCCAATCCATTTTAGTTAAGGAATTGTTCATGCATCAAAACATGAACATTGTGTTCTATGTTCTTTATATTAGAAGGCTTGTTGCAGCAAACACATCAATTATGATTTATTCGATGGACATTTTACCTAAGCATCACTGCAAAGCCTGTAGGGAACCCAAAATAATCAACATCTTGCTCAGTATCAAAAAGCCAAGGCTAAACTAACAAGTTTGTCATCAAATATTATTGGCAATAGCATTACTATCAAAACACTATTTATATTAACAATCTAATTGACATTATTTTAGTTATTACAACAGATTACTGTAAATATGTAGTGTTCTAACAATATTACAATTATGCTGATTATATATTTTAAATTGTGTTTATATGTATATTCACCTTTCTTAAGCCGCGTGTACAATTCCTAGCCATACCCATGAAATATACAAATGCAATTTTTGATGCAATTTTTTGATACAATAGTAAAATTAAATGTGAATATAATGTACTATTGTGGTACATTGCATTTTTCTATCTCAAAAATGCAATATCAGAGATTTTATGAGGATCTACACATATTCTCACAGGAGGTTATACAGTATATGGAAGTAAAAGGTTTCAAGTGTAAATGATTTCTATACTTATATAATAACATTTAGATCAAGTACATGGGTAGTATCAAATTCTACATAAAATGCAAACATTGCACAACATTAAGTGGGCAGTGATATGCTCACAGGTGACAAAGGGGCAGATTCATTAAAGGGCAAAGTGGCCGTCAAAAATTTCACAGAAATCAGATCCGCAGGGACATAGCCAATTCACCAACAGGCACAGATGACAATTCACTAGTGAAAGAGACAGTTGCTATGGTTTGATCGCAATTCAATAAGTACAAATTTTACTGAATGTTACTTCCTTCAACAGTGTTTCCTTCAACACCTTAGACCAGGCGAACTGCTGAAACGAAGTTACATCTTCCTCAATCTGATGTCAACGACATCATATCCTGTATACCGAAAAGTTATAAAAAGTGTAAAAAACACTGGCAACTTTTCTTTTTTTGAAGCAGGATTGCCTTTAAAAGTCTGAACTATTGAAGATATTTGAGGGGCCTGCCACATATATTTTAGGGTGAGCTCATGCAGAGCTGAACCAGAGCGTGCATGTGCGAATTGCCACTAGCTTGCATGTGTGTATTGATGCGCAAATTGATCTTGACACACAAAGAAGAGCAAATCCACTATGAGAGAGGGGACCTAACTAGGGGTAGAAGGCCAGTAAGGTACATGCCTGGTCCCCCCAGCTTTGCATGGAATGTGCCTACTCTGCCTACCCCTAGTTCTGGCCCGGGACTCATGTCTATGGAAATAGAGGAGCTTTTATGTCTTTATTAAGCTCCCTTGGACATTTGTAATAAAAGGTGGCCACTTCAAGCATTTCCAGCAACATCTCTAAAAAGAATGTGTGTATGACTTTTATGCACATCCCCTATTCAAATTGACCTAAGGGTAAGACTACTAGCAAATTTTCTCTAGTCACAAATGAATGCTAGCAAGTCTTTGCTATGAAATGCTTGCACTGCAGAAGTATCGCTAGTGAAAAGTCACCAGCGTTCAGAGCCCAGTACATAACTTCGCATTTTAGTGAATTACCATAGTGGTAACAAATACGCGCCTAGCAAAGCATCTCATGTCTGAGCAGGAAAAACTTGACATAAAAGTTAATTTTTATTGTAAACCAAACTTAGGTTCCAAATTACTTCCATATACAAACATGATTAATGACGAGAAGCAAATCTGACCCATTTTGCATTACCAAAAATTTGCAGAACGCATTGAAGTCAGACTGCAGATTAACTGTGAAAATGTAATATAGAATATGTTGAAGCTGGTTTATTCATTACACATCCTTAGCAATGAAAAGGTGAAATAAAAGAAATCAGCCTTTCTGATATTTGCTGAATGAATCAGATGGATATTTAGAGTTAAATGGCCACAGATTCCATCAATTCTGTATGTTCACAAGACAAATCATATCATGGATACATCTGTTATTTTTAAATATGTTGTGTGTATTTGTCGCATTGATTTCCAATCATTTTCAAATAAATACATTTGCATAACTGGAAGAAAATCAAAGCTTTGCACATAAGAGTAATACTTTGGCGATGTCGACAAACAAGAGGATCTCTCCCCGATATGCCCACCTTGAGGTGGGCGATTTTGGGCTGATCCGATCGTGGGCCCTAGGGCCCAACGATCAGATCACAACGCAGGGGATACGGGCAGTAGGATCGCAGGGCCGCATCTATGAACAGATGTGGCTGCGATCCAACGGGATTTTAAGTCCCGTCCGATCAACATCTGCCCGACTTTCAGCCAGATATTGATCGATTAAGCCCGTCGGAGGGCCCCACACACAGGCCGATAAGATGCCGACAGTCTGTCGGCAGCTTTTTTCTTACTGGTAGAATGGGGGGCACCCAGGGGAGCACCCTTCAGCTGCTACAGTCGCTACCTTAACAAGAGAAAGTCAACTTTGGCCGGTATTAGCAACCTTATCTTGGACACAAGATAAGTACTATGATATCAATGTTTTTGAAAAGTCACAGGTTTTTTTTCTGTGGACGCTGCTCTATAATCTTTCATCATCATTGCATTGAGTTAAGTCTCAGAGTTAAACCAGTTGATTATGGTAAAAAAGTTGTGAGAACAGAGATGTGTAATCACAATAAACCATGGAAGAAAACATGTTCATTGTACATACAGATGCAGTCACTTGGATTTGTAAGTTAAATGCGTCGTGACTCAGGGCTAATTGAAGAAACTGTGTTATCTAAAGTCATCTTAACTCATTTAATGCATTTAACCTTTTCATTGGCATACCAAAGCACCATTGTTTTCAATGGTGAACTCTTTAATTGGATGGGATGCTGTGACACAATATTCTGTGCTAAGTGGGATAAATGAGATAGATGAGTTAAGTCACAACGCATTTAACTTACAAATCCAAGTGACTGCATCTGTAATATATGGACTGTACCAGGGTTTTTTCAGATCAGGGTAAACCCTTGTAATTTGATTTGCCGTATCTTGTATACTAAAAAAGAAATAAAAAATTATATAAATTCAATAGTATTGTTTTGCCACCAATATGGGTGGCCTTTTAGATACTTGATCCTATACCTGTACATTTTAAAGAGGTGAGCCATACTATTGTTAGTCAGTCAGGATCTAGATAAAAACACTTGAGTTCAGAAGCTTGAACGGGAGATAAACTACGAACTGCTTCTGTGAAATCATATGTGTGTACATTTCACGAAGATTTATCAAAACGTGGGATTAGAGCTCAGCACAGAAAAACTAACTTTCCATTCATTCCTATGGGATTTTTAAGAACTGAGTTTATCTAATGGTGAATTTTAATTTCACCCATTGATGCACTTCAAAAAATCCCACAGGCATGAGTAGCAAGTATATTTTAACTGTATGGAGAACACATTGGCGGTCAGTGAAAAGGACCCCTTGTAGTAAAATCAGGCCTTACTGGTTGGAGATACAAAGATTAGTAAAAAAAATTACAGGGATAGAATTGGAAGATACACCAGCCTGTTATCTGTTACATGCAAATAACATGCCCACTTCGCAATATAGAAAATCTCTGGTCCCCACGCTCATTAGCGCCGCCAAGATCCTCATACCAAAATACTGGAAATCGGCTAATATTCCAACTATAAAAGACTGGTTACTTAAAGTTCAAGAAATTTTCCTGTTCGATTCAATGAAGCAGAGCAAAATAGAACAAAATCAACAAACACAGTTCACCAATAAATGGGCACAATGGAATGCCTTTATTGAGCTAAGAGAATACAAAGAGTTAACGCAAAGTCTATAGTAAATATGCCACAAAGAGGCTTCAAGGTAGGAGCCCTCAAGAAGAAGCAACATTAGCCATGTCGAGCCCCCGCCCTTGCCCCCCCTCTCCCCTCCCCTTTTCTTTTTTTTCCTTTTTTCTCTCTCTCTCTCTTTTTTCTCCTTTTTCTTTTTTCAGGGTTTTTTCTTTTCTTTTTTTATTTATTTATTTTTTTTCTCTGTCCTTCTATTATATTGCTTCTCTCCATCTTCTTACGGGCCGGGCACATGGTAGGAGGTTATAAATGTAATGCAATGAAAGGGGAGATTTTATACATGTAGCCTATGTGACCGTTTTTCTTTTTCTCCTTTTGTTTCTTACTGCTTTGTTATGTAACATAAATGTAAAAATAAAGAATTTAAAAAAAAAAGGACCCCTTGAATGAGGGCTTGTAATGAATGATAGAATAGAAACTGGCATAGCACACCCTAGGAATGTCTACAGGAATACAAACTGTATGTAAATATAAGTAATCGCTGTTTCATGAATTCAAAAAAATATCTTATAGAATTGCTTCTAGGTATGGTGTCAGGGCACAGTAGGGACACTTGCTGATGCATTTCATAAATAAAGAACTTGAATGTGTGTTTTGTCCTTTTTAAAAGATAAAGAAGTCACAGACTTAACACAAACTTTATCAGATTTAGGCATATGGAAGAAAACTATTATTGTATGTAGTTAAAAGAATCTGTGCTTTGATTTAGCCTGAATTTAATGATGCATGGCAGTGTTTATCATCTTCCTGTGGAATAGGCCACAATACGTTCAGCAGAACAATAAAGGTAAAATTGAAAAATAAACATTTATTAGCACAAAGAAACCATCAGATCTGTACTGCAGCACCATCTGCCTTTCTTTTGCTGCTATTACCATTAAAACACTGGAATTGTCTCCAGTGTCAATGCAAATGAATTGTGATTAATTTGATCTAATGCAACACTGTTAAAATGCATAAGCATTTTTACATTTTCCCTTTTATCTCTGGTTTTTTTTTCTGCTTCAGTTCCTCTTTCTCCTTCTCTTATTTGTTCTCTCTCTTGTTGTGAAACTTGCTAGTTCTGCTTTTGTCTTGTTTATTTTATTGTAATTATTTTGTGTTTCTCTCTTTTTATAGTGCAGCTTGCTATCCCATTGCATGCTGTTGTCTGTCTCATCAATTAACGGACTTGTACGTGTTTCTGCCTTACCAATTCCATGCAGTCTAAACCTTAATACACTTATCTTTGCTTACCCATTTGAATTCATCTATATTTCCATCAACCTCACTGTTGTCACATCTGTCATGTGACATCCCAAGACACCTAGGGGCAGATTTACTAAGGGTCGAATTTCGAATGCCAAAAAAATTTGAAATTCGACCA